>JAJSOF020000040.1:33427513-34155013 GCA_025594305.2 Periplaneta americana | reverse complement strand
ATAGATAGATAGATAGATAGATAGATAGATAGATAGATAGATAGATAGATAGATAGATAGATAGATAGATAGATAGATAGATAGATAGATAGATAGATAGATAGATAGATAGATAGATAGATAGATAGATAGATAGATAGATAGATAGATAGATAGATAGATAGATAGATAGATAGATAGATAGATAGATAGATAGATAGATAGATAGATAGATAGATAGATAGATAGATAGATAGATAGATAGATAGATAGATAGATAGATAGATAGATAGATAGATAGATAGATAGATAGATAGATAGATAGATAGATAGATAGATAGATAGATAGATAGATAGATAGATAGATAGATAGATAGATAGATAGATAGATAGATAGATAGATAGATAGATAGATAGATAGATAGATAGATAGATAGATAGATAGATAGATAGATAGATAGATAGATAGATAGATAGATAGATAGATAGATAGATAGATAGATAGATAGATAGATAGATAGATAGATAGATAGATAGATAGATAGATAGATAGATAGATAGATAGATAGATAGATAGATAGATAGATAGATAGATAGATAGATAGATAGATAGATAGATAGATAGATAGATAGATAGATAGATAGATAGATAGATAGATAGATAGATAGATAGATAGATAGATAGATAGATAGATAGATAGATAGATAGATAGATAGATAGATAGATAGATAGATAGATAGATAGATAGATAGATAGATAGATAGATAGATAGATAGATAGATAGATAGATAGATAGATAGATAGATAGATAGATAGATAGATAGATAGATAGATAGATAGATAGATAGATAGATAGATAGATAGATAGATAGATAGATAGATAGATATAGATAGATAGATAGATAGATAGATAGATAGATAGATAGATAGATAGATAGATAGATAGATAGATAGATAGATAGATAGATAGATAGATAGATAGATAGATAGATAGATAGATAGATAGATAGATAGATAGATAGATAGATAGATAGATAGATAGATAGATAGATAGATAGATAGATAGATAGATAGATAGATAGATAGATAGATAGATAGATAGATAGATAGATAGATAGATAGATAGATAGATAGATAGATAGATAGATAGATAGATAGATAGATAGATAGATAGATAGATAGATAGATAGATAGATAGATAGATAGATAGATAGATAGATAGATAGATAGATAGATAGATAGATAGATAGATAGATAGATAGATAGATAGATAGATAGATAGATAGATAGATAGATAGATAGATAGATAGATAGATAGAATAGATAGATAGATAGATAGATAGATAGATAGATAGATAGATAGATAGATAGATAGATAGATAGATAGATAGATAGATAGATAGGAACAGATAGATAGATTTATTCGTTCCATAATATTCTTACAGTTGCTTTACAGCATAGAATCAAGAATATGAATGATGAAATGATGAAATAGCCTATTAGTTTCCCTTAGAAGGGCTAAGGCCTCCTGCAAGAAGGAAAACTCTGGCTCCGTTTTTCTCTCACATGTCGAGCTAGTCCACGTGGGCGCAGTTGTGTACTACACATCGACAATTATGACTAAATATTAACACTTTGCCACTTAATTATAACTAAGATATTCAACACTTTTGTCATTTAGGATTGTACTCATTGCTGTTAGTCTGTTCTGCACGTTAGTTATCACATTAGAATATTTAGGCTTTGTCATTCAGGTGATTGCAGTTCCTACTCATTGGTCTACGTTTAATTCGCACTCAATTAGCATATTAGGATATGTATCGCTTTGTCCTTGGGATGCGTTGTCTCTACTCAACTAGCTGCCGTCCCAGCTCCTTCCATCCCCTCCTACATTGTGCTACTCTGCTCCAGAGTGTTCCGATCTGCTGCCTGAAGGAGTCAGCCCTTCTGACTCTCGTCCTTCCCGGTCTTCTCTTTCCTTGGTAGGGGTCCCAAGTAGTTGTTATTTGCGCCCATCTATTCCCCTGCAGCCTTACCACATGTCCTCCCCATCTCCATTTTATCCTTGCCGCTTCATGAACTATGTTCTTGGAGGATGTGATTTCTTGCAGCCTCTTGTTGTTAAACCTGTCCTTCAAAGATATGCCGAGTATTTTCCTCTCCATTCCCTTTGGCATACTGTCTAGCTGTGAGGGCCCACGTTTGGCAGCCGTACAAAAGGACTGGAAAGATACAGGTGGTGAGTGCTTGGAGTCTGAGGTTCCTATTTAGTGACTTGTTTTGTAGTATGAATTTTAATGCCCAGAAGGCTTTCCACGCTTGCGTCACTCTTCTTTGATTTCTTTTTCCATCCTGCTGGTGAGTGAAACTAATTGTCCTAGATATATATATATATTCATCCACATAGTCCAGTTCAGTTCCTTCGAGTTTGATTGGTATTGGTGCTTTGTTGGTCATAAGTTGTGTCTTACTGAAGTTCATTTCCAGGCCTGTTGACTTGCTTATCTCATTTAATTCCCGAAGCATTTGTTGAAGTTGCTTGTGGAAGTTGCAAATAATACAACATCGTCGGGGAAGCGTAGGTTTGTCAGTCTCCTGCCATTCACGGTTATCCCGCATTTGCTGCTCCACTGTAGCTTCCTGAATATTTCTTCTAATACACATGTGAAGAGCTTCGGGAGGTGGGGTCACCTTGTTTTACTCCTCTGCCGAGAAAGAACGTTTGTCCCACTTTCTCTGTTTTTACCTTGGCTGTGCTTTGGCTGTAAATTGTTTTCAGCAATCTGATGTATTTTGTTTCTACTCCTTGATTGACCAATGCTTGGAATACGCTGGCATGTTCGAGTGAGTCAAATGCCTTCTTGTAGTCAACGAAAGCGATGTGTAATGGTAGATTGAACTCTTCCATTTTTTTTTCAATAATTTGGTTCAGAGCTTGGAGGTGATCCGCTGTACTGAAGCCGGAACGGAAACCTGCTTGTTCAGGGGGTTGATTTTCATCCAGAATTTGTGTCCATCTTCTTGTCATTATCTTTGTGAACAATTTATATCAAGAACATGCCCAAGTCTCATTTTAAACATATTATAAAAAGCGCTTGTGTGGTATTCCGAATCACCTGTTCATACATGCATGGAGTATTTTGCTTTCTGGTGTATTTTAAAGATCAGAAGTATGAAATTCACATTTCTTTTAGAACTAGGATTGTGGTCGCTGACGACCGTTACCAGTAATATGTATAGACTTGTCTGCATGTCTGAAACTCAGTTCTCTACAGCTATATGCGATGAGTTGTTGAAGAGAGCAGCAATTCAGAACACCATATTTGACTTTTACGTTATTACATTCTATATTTTTGTATGTGAAATTCAAATTAAAAATAAATGTTTTTCTAATGCTGTAACAATTTAAGAGTAAATTTCGTAGAAGTCATTCTCTCATGTTTTGATATTCGGCTGGACATGGTAGGTAACAAAACACCAAAACAGAAGTCACTAGATACTGATTTAATGAAGAAATCTGAACAATTTTGTATTCTTTACACTCCCACAAATTTTCCAGTAGAGCTTTTAAAAGTCGTGTACATTATTGTCGTTTTATTGTATTTTATCTATACACTCACGTTATGGGATATATTAACAGTTTTATATTCTTTATTTTATTATCTATATAATTATAAAATCAGAAATTTATCACCCACACAAAAGCGCAAATTTACCATGTACAGTGTTTAGTTTCTGTCCCGTGCACTTCGAAGTATCGACAGATGCATAGCTTAACTATGCTGGATATCACTGTGTACAGCTATGTCATTGAGATCACCTGTCGACAGGTACATAAGTTTATTGTGCTGCATATCTTTATGTAGAACTACGTGTTGTTAGTTGGGAGGCCGGAGGCAAAAAGACCTTTGGGGAGGCCGAGACGTAGATGGGAAGATAATATTAAAATGGATTTGAGGGAAGTGGGATATGATGATAGAGATTGGATTAATCTTGCTCAGGATAGGGACCAATGGCGGGCTTATGTGATGATGATGATGATGATGATGATGATGATGATGATGATGAAATTAAAGCTGTGAATATTATGAGGTGTATGGTGTGAGACAGAAATGCTAGAATTAGGTTTTGCGTGGGTTATGTTTGGAGCAGTGGCGGCTCGTAGGTATTGAATTAAGGGGGGCTGCATACAAAAATAAACCAAGCAACTTACTTTATTTAAAGATTAGTTCCATGCACCTTGTCTTGTAGGTTGCAAACTTTTGAATCATCTTCTTATTAAAATCCGATATGTCGTTTAACATAGTCTTTACAATGGAAAACATAACTAATACGGTCAGTCTCTCTTCTCTCATCGTATTTCTAAGATAGGACTTTACTCTCTTCAAACATGAAAAGCAACGTTCTGGTAAGGAAGTTGTCATTGGTATAGTGAGGCCTGCAAGTTTTCAGATATAAGAAACTGCAAGAGCTTGACTGCGTCACTGATATTTCTGAATTCTTGTCTCTGATACAACACAGTGAGTTCCGTTTTTAGTTTGTCTTTATCAACCACTGGAAAAAGCTTCAAACATACATTTAAGTCATTTTCAGGAAATGAGCCTTTGTACGATTCAAATTTTTCTTGACACAGAAGAGAAGATAATATCAGATGATCTATGAAGTGGAATCGGGTGTTAGCTTGTGTGAAAATGAGGTCACACACATCCTTGGCTGCCGCAACCCTTGTCTGAATCCCTTCGACCTTACGACGCTTTTTAGGGTTTTCATTTTCACAGATCTCGCTGGTCAAGGTTACTGTGCCATATTCTGTATGGCATTAACAAAGCTTGATATGCAGAGTCGGCCTCGGTAGCATAGTCGGTTGCGGTTCGATCCCGGCCCAGGTCGGTGGCATTTAAGAGTGTTTAAATAAGATAGGCTCATGTCAGTAGATTTACTGGCATTTAAATGAATCCTGCGGGACAAAATTCCGCCACACCAACGACGCTGATATAACCTCTAAGCTGTGAGTGTCGCTAAATAAACCATAATTTAATTTTTATATGCAGATTTGAACCTTAGAAATATCTAACTGGCGATATTGTAGTTGGTTGAATAATATATCTAAATGATACATCAATAAATGGAAAAAAAAAATGAGCTAGAAATTGAATTTGGGATCTTCAAGAGTACGCACCAGGGCGCTTGCCCCATTTATTGTGATCTTGTTAGATGTTTCAGATTCCATTATGGTTTGAAAACATTCTAGCAATGGCCCCATCTTCTCATGAACAACATTTACTGTTGTTATTTAAAACTCCATCTTGTTGCCCCAGCAGATGGAATTGTCTTTGAAACACATTAATCTAATACAGACTGTGTGGAGATCGAGAGAAGAAAGCAGGGATACTGGATACATTAGCAAAAAATATGCGAGCTTTGTAGGCTATTTTGTTTAGCGGCTCTTTCCATTATGAGATTCAAATGAAGGGCACTTAATTTCACATTTCTCCTGAATTGTTAAGGTACTGAACTGAATAGACTGTAAATATTGTACAGAATTAAACATTGTCACACTTGTTATACTCACATTAAAGAAAATGTATTTAAAACTGCGCGCTACTGACAAACTGCTGCAAATTTTGCAGCGCCTGGAAACTCTGGATTCAAGGCAAGGGGCTAGCAGGGGAGGGGTAAAACTAACGCGCAAAGCTTCCGAGACGAGACTGGCAGCTCCAGGGGAGGAAGTAGCTTCACCCTATAGTCCTTCACTCTGGTTTCGCACTTGCAGGACCAGGGGAGGAAGTGACTTCACTAACGATTGCGTGCATGTCAATCAGAGCGAAAATTTTTAAAAATTCCAGCCGCTAAATAGAGACTGTATAATATACGTATTTCACAACAAAAAACGAGACAAGAACCAAATGTCTGGGGGTGCTGCAGCTCCGCAGGCCCCCTTTGAAAGCCAACCCTGGTTAGGAGAGTGGAAACTGAAAGGTTTTAGGGGTAATGTAGAAAATGACAGATGTAGGCCCATATTATGTGGTGAATTAGAATAAATAAAGCGTATATTGTTAACATGCGTTACGACAGATTGGAGTGAACACAGATGTATGAAAAATGTATGATTACATTTTAGTAATGAAAAATATCAAGGATTACAAATGAACAGACAAGAAAATTCTTAGGAGCATACTTATGGAAAATACGAGAATAGCGAATGAGGAAAATAAACAGGATAAAGAAATGCAAAATAAGATCAAAAATGAATATATGTGTGTATGAAATGAAATGTAATTATGCCTAAGTATGTAGGCCTATGTACAAACTTTTATAAAGTGAATGGTAGCTGAATGACCGGATGTGAATGCTGTCATTAAATATTGAAACGCACTACAATAAAATAAATATTCGTGAATATACTGCAATATTATTTTAATAAGTACACGTGCAGTAGTCTCTGTGCGATGTGCACGTTCTTTTCCCCTATCTGGAGGGAGTGAATCGCCTTGGAGGGGAACGCGGTAGGGCTGTACAGACCTGCAACGGCATATCAGTTTTCTTTCAGTAACGCAGTTTCAGTACGGGTGCTGATTTGGCTGTCTGTGAATGAGTTATGATAAATAAAGTGAGGAGTTCACAGATAACGAAGAAGCGAAATTACGAATCATATAACATAATTGTGTAATGTTTTCCTCAGCTAACAATAATTATTTTAAAATAAAAGGCTTTCATCAGCCCATATCGAGGTAATAGTGTTGTGAGGTGGCAATTTAGATCAGATTAGTAAAGTTCTCAAAATATGATATTGCCAGCGCTTATTTCATCATTACTCTCACGGCAAAACGAACTTGACAAATCGCGTTGTTTTGGAGTCTGTACTAACACAGCCATCAAAGATTAGACGACTTACGACTTTCATTTCATAAGCTGGTAAGTGATGAGAATATAGTGAGGAATACATATGAGGTTCTTGAGGATGTAAGGAGCGAAGAAAGCAACTATTTGCAAGGCGGAAAAATTTTCTGGAAAAATATATAATGGGAAATTTTCCAACTCACGTCACTAAATTATGCTAATACGCTTACATTAATGAATCTTTAAACCTGACATAAATAGGATATCGTCGCTTCACAGCTTGTGAACTACACTTTTAATTTCTTTCACTAACGCTCCCAACTTGTCGATACTTGTTCTCAACGTTTTCCAAATAAACTATATGTGAATTTAAATTCTAAGCCTAATTTATATTATTTATTAATATTAATGTTAATTTATATTGACATACACCAAGGAAATTATTTCAGCGTAAAAACTTCACATACTGCATGTAATTAATTGGGAGTATAATATTTTTTCAACATTTGTGCACCAATGGTCACAATAAATAATAATGCTCGACGAACAATGAAAGAGTAGGGACTATTACTTTAAAATAATTAGTACCTACTACATAAAATGAAATACTTGTTCGTTTTTTGTTGTTTCGAAATTACTGCAATATTCTTTTTCTTCAAATGCTATATATAAATCATATTAATAAATTATGCTTTACAAACCACTACTTTGTGAAGTGTAACTGAGTACGCCTAAAACTTCTTGTATTACAATTGTCAAGTATAGACAATGATAATAACCGTGTTTTTTCCTTCTGCTAAGTGTGTTTATAATGTCCAAATATATATTTAATCCAACCCTAGAAGCGCAGAATACATTATTGTACACCCCCAGCTAAGAACTGGTAAGAGCAACGCTTGAATGATGCAGTCTACACAGACCGGCGATCCGCGCACAAAACTGCAAATTTAGAGTCTGATTTCTGGCGTGCCTGCACTAGAGAATTATTAATATTTATCTACTTTAATCGTGCAATCTATAAATGAAGACACATTTGTTGCTTTCGAGATTATAAATATTTCTTATTTTTCGTAATCCAGGAAAAAGAAACCCCATCTTCTATTTGAGCTTATATAAAGTGAGTTGACTTAACCATGCCTTTCGAGTAATATCTCAAGAAATAAAGTAATAATAATAATAATTCCAACATGACAAAATATTGAATTCTTGCGAAGCGAATAGAACATAACGGTGAGGGAATAAGTCAATTTTTTTTCCATATTATTATTTCATACTTCGTTAATAGTAATGCTATATGTGCAACTATCCAGACTTTCAGGCACTCTTCCAGCATTTTAAAATTTTATTCTTTCAACCACATTCATCGCGTCATGCATAATGCATAGTGATTAGGCGAGCTTGAAAATGCTCTTAAATATAATTAATGCATAAGAAACTTATCCATGTAATGAAAGTTAGCGCGTTCGCTCCGAAACTTTATCTCATAAGAAACTGTTGTAATACAACGGAATCAAGTTTTCAAGATGCGGGTGTTGCCACGTCTAGGACAAGCTATAAAAAGGGGATCATTATCCAGGAACCCGTATCTCCACGGAACATGGATTAAATCTCGGTCAAATCCGTTTTCATGATATCGCTTGGGTGCAGGAGTAGAGTTATTGTCGCTTAGACGCATCCGGAAGAGAGAGAGAAAAAGGACTTCCATTTAGAAGTTATTAACTTTCATAATATCTGAAGTTTTCATCAGTTTTTCGCTCGCAGGAAATTACAGAACTTGCATAGAACAGAGGATCCTGAAATGGAACAATAAAACAGCGTCAATTTATTTGCGGAGCTCAAATGTGATCGTTTTCATCTTGAGATTAGCAGTGAATTTTAAGAAAGGCATTTTCGTGTGCGGCAGACACTTGGATAGCTATTAATAACAATAATTTATGATTAATGGCAATACATATTTTATCTTGTTCAGATAACTCCACAGAAATAGTAATTTAAACATTTCTTATTATCATTACTATCAGTATCGCTACAAATTCGCTACTTCGATTCTCATCACTGAAGTTGAAACTTCCCTCTCTTCTTTTGGGGCCAAATACGTAACCCTGGTCATGTGTTTGTCCTATGTTGTCTAAGCAGTGTCCACGCTCGCTCCATATTGATCACACAAACAACAATCCAATTACTTGTGACAGCCCAATATTGGTTCACAATGATTCAAAATAGTGAAGACGAAACGTGCCTTTGAAAAATAGATAATAGTAGTGATGATGAAATATTATGATACAATAGTAGTTATCATTGTTAATTTTTAATGTTAATTATTATTATTATTATTATTATTATTATTATTATTATTATTATTATTATTATTATTATTATTATTATTATACAAATTGTCCCGAGTCGTGGTGTCGTGATTTAAGGCATCCTGCCTAGGACTCGCGTTACGGAATGCGCGCTGGTTCGAGTCCTCATGGGGGAAGAAATTTTCTCATGAAATTTCGGAGAGTGTATGGGACCAGTGCCTACCTGGCATCGTGATGCACTTTGCGAGCTACGATATGTAGCGAATATCCGGTTTCGCAAATCGGATATAACCGCTGGGGGATCATCATGCTAACCACGCTAACCACACGATACCTTCATTCTGATTGGATGATCGTCCACCTCTGCTTCGGCATGTGGACATGAGGCCAGCAACCCGATGGTCGGTCTTGACCCTTCACGGGCTGTAGCGCCATGGATTTACTTTTACCTTATTATCATACAAAGTGAGTAAAAGTGAGGAACACTTCTTATAGAATTCCAACTTTAAAATAATTTATTTAAGAATACCTATATACAAAAGTTACTTACTTACTTACAAATGGCTTTTAAGGAACCCGAAGGTTCATTGCCGCCCTCACATAAGCCCGCCATCGGTCCCTATCCTGTGCAAGATTAATCCAGTCTCTATCATCATATCCCACCTCCCTCAAATTCATTTTAATATTATCCTCCCATCTACGTCTCGGCCTCCCCAAAGGTCTTTTTCCTCCGGTCTCCCAACTAACACTCTATATGCATTTCTGGATTCGCCCGTACGTGCTACATGCCCTGCCCATCTCAAACGTCTGAATTTTAAGTTCCTAATTATGTTAGGTGAATAATACAATGCGTGCAGTTCTGTGTTGTGTAACTTTCTCCATTCTCCTGTAACTTCATCCCGCTTAGCCTCAAATATTTTCCTAAGCACCTTATTCTCAAACACCCTTAACCTACGTTCCTCTCTCAGAGTGAGAGTCCAAGTTTCACAACCATACAGAAGAACCGGTAATATAACTGTTTTATAAATTCTAACTTTCAGATTTTTGGACAGCAGACTGGATGATAAGAGCTTCTCAACCGAATAATAACACGCATTTCCCATATTTATTCTGCGTTTAATTTCCTCCCGAGTGTCATTTATAATTGTTACTGTTGCTCCAAGATATTTGAAATTTTCCACCTCTTCAAAGGATAATGCTCCAATTTTTATATTTCGTACAATATTCTGGTCACGAGACATAATCATATACTTTGTCTTTTCGGGATTTACTTCCAAACCGATCGCTTTACTTGCTTCAAGTAAAATTTCCGTGTTTTCCCTAACCGTTTGTGTATTTTCTCCTAACATATTCACGTCATCTGCATAGACAAGAAGCTGATGTAACCCGTTCAATTCCAAACCCTGCCTGTTATCCTGAACTTTCCTAATGGCATATTCTAGCGCGAAGTTAAAGAGTAAAGGTGATAGTGCATCTCCCTGCTTTAGCCCGCAGTGAATTGGAAAAGCATCAGATAGAAACTGACCTATACGGACTCTGCTGTATGTTTCACTGAGACACATTTTAATTAATTGAACTAGTTTCTTGGGAATACCAAATTCAATAAGAATATCATATAATACTTCCCTCTTAACCGAGTCATATGCCTTTTTGAAATCTATGAATAACTGATGTACTGTACCCTTATACTCCCATTTTTTCTCCATTATCTGTCGAATACAAAAAATCTGATCAATAATCATTAAAAATCCAAATTGAGAAGGATAAAGACTGGTGTCCACCCCATGTTTTCAAACAGAAAATTTGTCTTAACCTATCCAGCTACTCCTCCTTGTTTGTGTATTAAATTCTGAAGCATTCTATATATTCTGCTTTAAATAGGATACTTTACTAATAATTAAACATGCAAATTCAGCCCTGAAGCGAGACAAAGGTTGAAAGAATGTACGTATACAAAACATAGCCATGGGTTTGTAATCTATTTGGGTGTCCTACTATTATCAGCTCGTAGTACAAACTGGACTAGATCACTAGTTCGTCAATACCGCTCAGGATAGATAAACATTACAAGAGTGTACGGGGCAGGCGGGAATTCTCTTTTAGGTCCGCTCACGTTGAAACAGAAAAGGGCTAATCATCCGCATTATCGCTACATGTGTTCAGTGTTCTCCAAACAACTACATTACGCTGTAGCGCTGTTGTTCTAGTGGTTAGCGCCGCCGTTTGGACGAAGCACAGTTGAGAATGTGCTCGAATTTTGTGGAACGTCCTTAGATAGCAGCATGTGACACATTAACAGGTTCACCTAACTATGTTTGTGCCATCAGCTACAGCCTTTTGCTTCGCCCCTCGCTTTTATTTTGTTTTTCTTTCAGCCACTGGTTCTACATTCAACCGTAACACCACCAGATGGCATTAAGGTAGTAGGTATTTTAAGTACGACGATAGGATAAACTGCGAATGCAGGAGAAAGTGAATACAAAGGAAAATTAAAAAGAGTGCATTAACAGAAAACTTTTCTAAATCGATTCCAGATTATAACTTGACTATCTTCAGCCCTCTGTCGTAATGACTGCTAATTTTGCATTGAAACAGATGTGGATTGATTCTGAAAACGTGCGTAATTCTTTTCTAATCACTGAACATATAAATATAAGAAAATTATAATTGACGTAAATAAAATATAACAGCGATACATAAAAGATTTGCAATCAAAAGAAATATTACACGAACATTAAACTTAGTACCACAATAAAATATATTCCAATTAATGACATAAAATGCAATAAAGTGATTAATTCAAATGTTAAAGGCAAATGATAGTCAATAGAAAAATGTTCATATTTTTGGTATATAACATGATCAGGCTTCGAGACTTTGGACCCGATACAATAAGTTTACTGTAGATGCACTATAGGTTGTTGACTCGCTGCAGGTAGATAGAGATGTATTGAGGTGACAACGTTGCTATTTAGAGTAGAGTACGGTAGTATGGGGAAACACATACATGTACATTCTGAAAGTAAATATACATTACACAATGATAATGTCAAAAGAATGTGAAAAGGATTTATTCTCCTGTCTTTTATAAGCATTTGCGTTTAATTATACACAGTGCTAATGGTGGAAATAAGCATGTAGCAATTTTAATGTTTTCATTTATCCTATTGGTCGTCTTTAGGAAGTGCAGTTACAGTACCGAATTGCAATGTACTACAAGATACATTTTCAGTGTCTCAAACGTAAATCTTTTTCGGTTATCTGCCAAAGTTTGTACTGTAGAAAGCTGCGCTCTACGTCGCATGACGTGATAGGAGCAAAACGAAAAAACCTAACATCATTGCAGTCTCTAAGAGACAGTCCTTTATTCTCGGGTGACTCTATGTCCACTAATTTGCTGTTTATGTTACACAATGTTCCATATCCGTTATTTTTACATAAAATTGATTTCCACTTCTGTTTTACACCTTCAATAACCAGTGTATTTAATGTCTCATTAATTCTCTGCATCATTTTCTAAATTATTTTGAGGGCTTCCGGCATCTCTTGCTCTGACTTTTCTAACCGTGTAATAGTTTCAGACACAGTTTGTATGAAAACCAAATTAGGCCTATTCGTCAGAACTTTCAAATCCAGAGCGTTTTCCTTTGCGCATTTGTTGGCATTCATTCTACAGTACCCCCACCCACTGTACGCTTTACCACTATACTCAGTACGCCGTTATGCGGATTTCACACTGAACTGCTGTATTGGGTCCGAAGTCTCGAAGCCTGAATATGATACAGAGACATAGGTTAAGGGTGTTTGAGAATAAGATGCTTAGAATAATATTTGGAGCTGAGAGGGATGAAGTTACAGGAGAAAGCAGAAGTGCAAGCATTGTATTCCTCACCTAACATCTAGCACGTATGGGCAAATCCAGAAATGCATATAGAGTGTTAGTTGGGAGGCCGGAGAAAAGACTTTTGGGAAGACCGAGATGTAGATGGGAAGATAATATTTAAATGGATTTGAGGGAGGTGGGATATGATGTTAGAGACTGGATTAATCTTGCTCAGGATAGGTACGAATGGCGGGCTTATGTGAGGGCGGCAATGAACCTCCGGGTTCCTTAAAAACCAAGTAAGTAAGTAATATGATACAGAGATTCATGCAAGATTTGAAGTTATCAAAACTTAACTTCTGGTTTCAAATCTTGCATTAATGTTTGTATAATACTTTACACCAGCAATATGAACATTTTTCAATAGACTAACCTTTGTCTTTAAAACTTGAATTAATCTATTTATTGCATGCGGACCTCTGGAAAAAGAACTAAGGAAGAGATTGGTGAAGTGCTTAGTGTGGAGTGTAGCATTGTATAGGGCAGATACATGGACGTTTCAACGAAGTAAAGAGAAGCGAATAAAATCATTTGAAATGAGGATATGGAGAAGAACAAAGCGCATGAAATGGACAGATGGAATAAGAAAATTAAGCTGTGTTGGAAAGAGTGGACAGAGAAAGAATGATGTTGAAACTGATCAGGAAAAAATAAAAAGGAATTTATTGGGTCACTAGCTGAGATGAAACTGCCTACTCAAGGATGCACTGAAATCAATGATGAACGGAAGAAGAGTTCGGGGCAGAAGAAGATATCAGATGAAAGACGATATTAAGATATATGTGTTACTGTAAATGTACGAAGACCGGTAAATCTTAGAATTTACCGGTATAACCTAACATTTACCGTTATAGTGCGGTAAAACCCCAAAATATCTTAGTAGATGCATACATTTTGAACTTTTACCAAGAAATTTTGGTAAATCTCAGGATTTACCGATGCGAGCTGATAAAAACTAGATCGAAGAATCCAGAACGAAGAATCCCGCGTTCGTTGTGCAGATTCAGACATGTTTGCAGGGGTGAAGCGGTTCCGAGAGGCTGCCAAAGAAGGTCTTGAAATGCAAGCGAAGAAAATGAAAGGAGCCACTTGTAACAAAATTCCAAAATGTTTAGTCGAATAGAATGTGAGAATCAAAGTACCAGATGCAAAAATTGACGCAAAATCAATAATAGCTGTGACCATGAATATTAACTTGGTACCAAAGCTGGCAAACTGAAGTCATTGTACTCTTGGAAACAATTTATATTGTGTAAAGAAAATTTTATCAGCATGGAAGAATTAGGAAAAGAAAGAATTAGTGTACGGGAAGTGGTTGGCCAATTATCTTTCGTTGGAGGACAAGGGTTCAAAAGTGTAAATGTTTAAAAAGTGTTGAACAAAAAAGTGCTTCATAAAGTTTGCTTTAGTTTATTTGTGGACCTAAACTGTTTGAGGAGATGTAAAGACATTTTTAATTTTTATATTAAATACTATAACAGACAGTGGTTAAAATTATAATATTTTTCACTATTTTTAATATAGAATATTGTTTATTATACTCACATTAGAATGTATGAATATTTAAATAACTTAAATTAAAAATGAATACAAATTATTTCAGTCATTGCTGAGGTGATTTTTATTTATGTTTTTAAATAGATCCTGAAACAACAATAAAACATGAATTGGAAATAGATATGTAGAATTGCGAAGAACGGCAAATCTTAGTAAATATTCTTTTTACTTCTTTAATACGATTTTACCACAGCTGATCGGTAAGTCCTGAGATTTATCAACATCTCTTGGTAAAAGTTCAAAATGTATACATCTAATAAGATATTTCGGGGTTTTACCGCACTGTAATGGTAAATGTTAGGTTATACCGGTAAATTCTAAGATTTACCGGTCTTCGTACATTTACAGTAACATATTGATTATATGCATAAACAAATACCAAGTAAAAAATGGGAATGATTGGAGAAAGTTGGGTTTGCAGTGAAAGACCTGCTCTTGGGCAGAACACTATGAAAGAAAATCTCGGCCATTTTGAAAAAAATATTCCTTTTTCTCCCTATGAAACTCTCACATCCGTGTGCTGGTAGTTACTGGTTTAGGACTACCATCTGGCGAGACCTTTCGACATGATATGGTGAAGAATGGACATTGTACATGTGTATGAACGCCTATTTCACAAGACCTGCTGCCATTTGGAACTGATCAACAACACCTGGTGAGACCTGGTGACCGAGTTTGAATTTACTATTATGAAAATGTCACCAATTTTGACTGTTGTCAACTAAAACCTATCCGCACATTGATATTCTGAGGAGATTAGTGTGCGAGTGTGCTATCTATTGAGGGTTGTCAGGAGGCAAGTATCGATAGGTATGATTTTATTTACTCTGTCTTTTAAATAGATGTTGCTTCACAAGATTTGGCTTTGGATTATCGTTTGACTTAAGATTTCACAGAACTCACTCCTGTCAAAATCGTCTTCACTTAATTTAGCTGCATTTTATAGTGGTACATGATTTTTCTTTTTCAAAGCTTCCATATTGATGCACGAATGACATTGCATTTTAGTGCCACCTGTTATATAAATTTATGCTCGACGATGCCGAAATGTAGTAATTATACACCTGGTAGCAGTCCTTTAATGCATGTCATTAAAGTGCACCTACACATTAAAGTACAGGTGTTCAGCCAATGACAAGTCAGCTTTGTACCGTTAAAAACCTCAGCCAATGACAAGTCAGCTTTGTATCGTTATAAAACCGCAAGTATCGATTATTCTCGGATATGCGATCGAAAGAGAATTAGCGAAAAGTCACGGAGGCTAGAAATTCTATACTGTCGCAGAAGGTTATGTTCTGTTACTATAATAATTAGCGTTAATTGTAAATAATATTCAAATAAATTCAATTTGTCATCTCGTTTTTCAATGTCTAATTTAATTTCAATGTTATATCAAAGTTAATATTTAGTTTAATCTGTAGGTTCTTAAAGGCTATCAAGGTCAATGTGGACATCTGTTCCTCGGAAAAAATCAATACTTTCGCGTCTGCGCACATCTCACAATTTACGAGGTATTGCTCAAGGTCAGTTAGATACAAATAAAATGAATAATTTCAAGTTAGAAATATGGTCGAGCATAAAAAGTCGTATGAAACTCGCCTATGATGGTAATTAAGAAGCTCGTATGAAAATTATGAAACTCGCTTGCGCTCGTTTCATAAACATCCATACTCGCTTCTTAATTACTATCATTATAGGCTCGTTGCATAATGTACTTTTATGAGAATCTTCGTTAAAAAACATACGAAGAGCAATTTCTCCTCCGGTAACAATCTTTGATCTTGCAGTTTTTGGCTTATTTCCTTTCATTGAATTTTTGTACTATTTTCAGAGCTTTTGATTCTGTTGTGTTTCTATTCGGATCTACTTCGTTAATGAATAGCATAGCTCTAATTTATTCATCATTATTTCTTCATAGCTAACAATTTTTAAGACTTCTGTTCTTTCCTTTTCAGTGAGGAAAATCATCATGAAATATTTCAGTGAATTTTATGCTTCTTATTAATATTTTCTTTAGTTTCATAGGCATATTCTATATGCATAGACCTACTAATTTTGTACAAAATTTTGATCGTTGAAATTTTGATTGACTTCGTGAAGAGCTTGGAGCACATGTACTGTGTACTTTCACAGGTACGCGAGACTGAGCTGCGTTGCAAGATTTATTTTAATGATTTTCGCAATTGTTCAGTTTAAATTCATGGCTAAAATGTTTAATTTAGAAAAAGACTCAAGAACGAAATATTCATATTATTTTTATTTATGTTCTTGTATAGCAATCAGCCATTTTTCTCGGGCCATTAAAACATCAGAGCGCTGCAAACATTAGGATTAGATTCGTGAGCAGGTAGTCGTCGAGAAAGGTTGTCTTACAGAGCAGGTAGAATGGGTTGTGAACTAGCAACGTACCGGGCGAGGATTGGTACCTGGGCGGCGCGGGCGGTGAAGTGGATCCCGGCAGCTTCAGGCCAGAGGAGTGCGGAACCGACCCTGAGCAGCTTTGTGATCCTGATACTAGCCATGCTGTTGGTGATTGGAGGAGTGGAACTGAACCCAGGACCTGTGGAATCTGTGAAGTGCGGAGTCTGCAAAAACAATTTGAGGACTGGCCTTCTGTGCATCACCTGTTCGACGTGGTTTCACTTCAGCTGCCAAAAACTCAAGAGGGACCAGCATATTGAGGAGAACTGGCGGTGTAGGGAATGTATGAGGGACATAGCTGTTGAGACCACGGACACAGAAATTGAGTCGCTGAAGAAAGAGGTGGCGGAACTGAAAGAAAAGCTGCAACAGACGGAAGAACGACTGAGAGAGATGGAAGCTGAGAACAGGCGGCTACGCGAGGAACAACACGGGGAGGCGAGCGAGGAGAAGCAGATATTGGTGATAGGAGATTCCATGGTGCGACATGTGGGACAGGAAAATAAGGACCTCGAAGTGCTGTGCTACCCGGGGATACGAGTCGACGAAGTGAAACGCAAATTGGAGCAACAGGAGAAACGGGACATAAAAACTGTAATATTACATGTGGGGACCAATGACCTGAGGCGACGATTCGAGTACGTTATGGGAGATATGTACGACTTGGCGGTAAGA
This sequence comes from Periplaneta americana, assembly GCA_025594305.2. NCBI lineage: Eukaryota > Metazoa > Arthropoda > Insecta > Blattodea > Blattidae > Periplaneta > Periplaneta americana. The sequence continues at coordinate 34,137,351 of JAJSOF020000040.1, read as the reverse complement.
ACGAAGGAGCTGTACCCCCAAGCGAAGATAATTATCAGCGGGATAGTGCGGCGACGAGATTTTCACTGGACTCGGATTGGGCGACTCAATGAGGCATTCGACTGGGTGGCAGATAGAACGGGAGCAACATTCGTGGACCCAAATTCGTGGATCGGTGACGGGGACCTGGGACGTGATGGAGTTCATCTAAATCGACGAGGAGCGACGGGACTAGGAGCGCTGTTCTCGAGGGCGGCGGCAACGGAGAGAAGCAACGACCGGGAATGACGGCGGCAAATAGTATGTACGAGTACTATTACAACGGCGGAGGAAGCGGCGACGGCGACGGCGACGGGAGAGACGGAGGCGGTAGCGGCGGCCACAGCGGAAACAACAGGGATCACCAATATTATGTCATGTAATGGCAAGTCTTTAGTGGTGCTGCAGGTGAATTGTAGAAGTATTTATAATAAATCAATTGAATTCTGGAACCTAGTAGATTCGCATAATCCTGACGTCATAATAGGAACGGAATCATGGCTTTCCAGCGAAGTAGCAAACTCAGAAGTATTTAGAAACGACTATGTAACACACAGACGGGACCGTGTAGGAACAGGGGAGGGGGCTTTTATATGTGTGAAAGAGTGCCTGCAGAGTGCTGAAAATTTTAAGGACTCGGAGTTCGAAATGTTGGGTGTAGACATAGAGGATGATTATTCGCGAAACATATTACACATCATCGGTTTATACAGGGCCCCGAAAGAAGGCTTGAACGTACTGTATAAAATAAGAGATATGTTGGAAAATAGAAAAATCCGCGGGCAGTATGTTATCGTTGCAGGGGACCTAAACTTGCCTCAGGTAAACTGGCAGGGTACAATAGAGGGAGGGATGAGTCAAGCCCAGTCATTAGTAAACGCACTCATCTGGAAACACAACTTAATACAAGTAACAGACAGGGCGACAAGGGAGATTCGTTACTAGACATATTTCTTTTAAGACCCTCAGAAATAGTCGCAGGTATTGAAGTGATTCCAGGTATTAGTGACCACGACGCGGTAATTCTTGAAATATTATGGAATGCTAAGTACAAGCAAAGCGGTAAAAAGAACAAAAATATCTTGCAATATAACAAAGCGGACAGAGAAGGCTTCCAAAATTATCTTAGAGAAAAGTACTCATCATGGGTAGTAAAGGGCAGTAGTGTAGAAGAATGCTGGGCGGAGTTCAAGCAGATTATATTAACAGGAATACAGAAATTTATCCCGGTTAAACGCTTATCAAACAATCCCGATCCGGAATATTATAATAAATACATACGGAAACTGAAAAGAAAACTAAGGAAATCCTACAGACAGCGCAAGGAAAGCCTTGCAAAACAAACAAAATTCACACAACTATCGAAAGAACTGCTTAATGCGAAGAAGATAGCGCTGGAAAATTACCTAAACAAACTTTTCAAAGGTGAACAAAACGGGTGGGGGAATTTTATAAATATGTGAAGAGACGACGCAAGGAAAATTATTCGAGCCTCCCCCTAAAAAATGACCGCAATCAATTTATCGTACAGGACAGCGAAAAAGCAGAAAAATTAAATTCCTATTATGCCACTGTTTTTGGGATGAGGACAATAGTACCACACTTAGCTTCTGTGGAAAATACGGGTCAGTTTTCTATCAAGCCTAGAGACATAAGGAGAAGGATCTCTAAATTGAAAACTCATAAATCAGTAGGACCTGATGGTATCGCCGGAGACGTACTAAAATTGGGAGGGGAAGCCATGATTCCCTATCTAGTGCGTATATTTGAAATATCAATTAACAATGGTACTGTCCCGCGAGATTGGAAAGATGCAATAGTGGTTCCAATTTATAAGTCAGGGTCTCGCTCAGATACAAAAATTACAGACCGGTCAGCCTTACCTCTGTGGTTTGCAAACAGATGGAACACTTGATTTCAGCTTATCTAAGGCAGCATTGGGATGACTCAAATTGGTTACATAACTGTCAGCATGGATTTCGGAGGGGCTATTCATGTGAGAGTCAATTAGTAACGGTATGTCAGGATTTAGAAGACGAAATAGATTCCAATAGCCAAGTAGATGCAGTGATTATTGACTTTTCACGCGCATTCGATGTAGCCCCACACGATATATTGTTGGTTAAACTACAATCAACGGGGATTGACTTCAGAGTGCTCCAGTGGATCAAGGAATTTTTAACTTGTCGCACTCAGAGAGTACGGGTAGGGGAGGAATTATCGAACCCAATTGAAATTACTTCCGGGGTCCCGCAGGGGAGTGTCTTGGGGCCTCTTCTATTCTTGGCTTTTGTAAATGATCTGCCAGTTAATATCTTATCTAGGGTTCGCTTATTCGCGGATGATTGTATGTTATACAGGGAAATAAAAAGTTATGAAGATACTACTCTTCTCCAGAATGACCTCAATAGAATAAATGATTGGGCAATAGCCAACAAAATGAAAATAAATTCTCTAAAGAGCAAAGCCATCAGCTTTACAAGGAAAAGAAATAAAATAGTCGCATCGTATACGTTAGGGGTGAAACCATTCCGGAAGTTAACAAATGTAAATACCTCGGAATAACATTTAGCAGCGATCTCGGCTGGGGGAACACGTTACAGACACAGCGGGAAAAGCATGGAGAGCGTTACACTTTGTGATGAGGGTACTAAGAAAAGGTTCTGATAAATCCAAAGAGATTGCATATAAATCACTAGTACGTCCAGTAATGGAATATGGTGCTGCATGTTGGGATCCTTACAGATTAGAACATATTAAGACACTGGAAGAGATTCAAAAACGGGCTCTTAAGTGTTGTTGGAAAAATTCACCATTAAAATGGGACACACTCACGGACAGGAGAACGCGAATTCGATTATGCGCACTGTTCAAAACATACAGAGGTGAGCCTGCCTGGAAAGAAATAAAAAATAGGTTGCAGCCGCCAAATTACTCTTCAAGGAACGACCACTCATATAAATTGAGGGAAAGAAGGCAGAGGACGGACACTGGAAAGTTTTCTTTTCTCAATCGTACTATCAGGGACTGGAATGCTTTACCTGCAGACTTACTAAAGGCTTTACCAACAACCAAAAATGTATTTAAAAATAGGCTTAAGGACCTTACTAATAGACAGTAATTATACACAGTACTTAAAGGGTGTAAATGATATGTTGTTATTGAAGTGTTGTATCAGTGAAGAATTATGTTGTGTCAGTGAAGTGTGTTGTATCAGTGAAGAAGTATGTCGTGTCAGTGAAGTGTGCTGTGTAAGTGAAACGTGTTCCTGTCAGTGAAGCTGTATAGGTTATAGTGGCAGTGCAAAGTATTTGAACAGTGAAATGTTTTTGAAGTGTTAGTGAAATCAGGATAGAATCAGTGAAATGTGTCGTAGTTCCAGTGCAGTGAGTGAGTTGACAGCGAAATGAGTGTAATGTTGAAAGGTACTTATGCAGATATGAACATATACTCGTGGGTTTTAGTTCGATCTTAGTTTTAAGATACAAATTAGAATATTTCAAATGTTATTTTAAGTGATCGTTTCATTTAATTTAGTATATTCCTGTTGTTGTTGTTATTATTATTGTTATTATTATTATTATTAGTATTAATTATTAGTATTATTATTAATTGTATTTTTAATTAATAAGTTTATTATTGTCATTATTGAGTGTAATTAGTTACCACTGCCACCGGGTATATACCCATTGCAGTGTGAATAAATACATACATACATACATTTTTTTGCACTTAACGGTGCTTCATCGAAGGAAAAGTGTAATGAAAGTTTTCTTATATTTAACATATATAATCACATCTTAAATTTCGGTGCATCGGTCCTTTCTACCCTGTATATACAGTACACTTCATTTTCATACAACCTCTTCCTCTTATAGGACTTATACCAGAGTGCTGCAGTGGAGTTAAATCGCTCGCTTGAACTCGGTCGAATGTCGCTCTCTCGAGCGAGATAAGATCGGTCGTGATACGCTCGTAATAAATAGAAGCACAGTACAAGGTCATCTCACCGACATGTCTTATCTTGTATGGAAAGCGACAGATAAGATACACATATGTTTTGCTCACGCGGTAAAAATAAGGCTTTATTTTCTGCGTTTATGACAAACGTTTAATGGAACAGTCAATGGAACGTACCAAAACAGGAACATGAAGTTATAAATAAAATAGTATGAAAAACTTCGATATACAGTTATTATTGCTAATTAATATTTGGTTTACCACACATATATAATATGATAGGTCCATACATAATGTTCCGCCTATATACTGCGACAATGTAGAAACGTTTTACAAAATATTATTGATATAGCAGTAGATTAAAAACAATATTAGTACAGAGATAACGTCACAGAAAATATAATAAAACGAATAATCATGCTGCACAACTGTTACAGACGCACTAATTATTAGAGATTATTATTATTATTATTATTATTATTATTATTATTATTATTATTATTATTATTACTACTACTACTACTACTACTACTACTACTACTACTACTACTACTACTACTACTACTACTACTACTAGAAAACTTGATACGGTTGTTGCAATATCGTGATTGAGTTCTCCGTTTATAATAACTACATTTACATCCAATAGCATCTATCAGATGTGGCAAAACAAAATCACTCCTGTGTGCAAAAAGGAAAACATTAATCTACAACATTTATATTACATTTTAAAGCAAGTTTTGTAGTTGTACTATGGACAGTTAGTTAAACACTGCAACATTTTGAAATGATAAACGTCTATGATGTTACTACACAGTTCGTCACTGTAACAAGAAAAAATGCCTAACGCTCGGCTTATACCGTTCGAGGATTTATCGCTCGTGACAGTTTTACCCATCATGCATGTGCACTATCTATCGGATTATGCTATGAACTACTTGGTGCTCGAGCGAAAACGTCTGATGCAGGCCTCTGACTTATACAGGGACATCATTTTATTTTTACTAACATTTTTAATATTAATCTGGCCATACCTTTCTATTAACGATTGAAAGAGGAAACACAGTTTGCTACCCCTTCCACGACTGGAGTTCGATGATACTGGCGTAAAATACAAACCACTTTACTAAGTATAGGAGGGAAGAGAAGTAGTTCAATTATGTAAACTAGGAAATATCGCAATTTTGAGTTTGATAATTTTCATTAGGTTTTTGTTTAATAAAAATACAGTACAGTATTAACACTTAGTGTTTTACTGACGAACTGAGCTATCCATTCGGACGTATTAATTATGCAATGTATATTGTACTGTTACAGCACATTAGCGTACAACATAGAAAATTAAGTTAAATTGAAAAATAATCATAATATGGATATTTAAACACATTTTTGAAAATGGTGGCCGTTCATTTCGATACAGACTTCAGTTCTAATATGCATATTATCGCACTATAGACTATTGTACCTAATTCCAATTACCAGTTTCGTCCTTCGTACGAGTAACTCATGTTGAAATAATTCTGTACCTACTCTATAAAAGAGTACCTTGCGTACTGTAAATTCAATCTTCACTTCTGCCTGATCCGAAAAGTTAAAATTACTCAGCAATGCTATCTACTGTCCGTTCAAGTTGTTTTGTCGCAGGGTCGTAGAAAGGGGGTGAATCACGTGACAGTTAATTACTTAACGAGGCCCTTTTATTTAAGTTATTTTAAACACTTTTATAATGTTACGTAGACGTTCAATTCCTAACAGAAATTAATGTTTTCAGAAAAGAGCTAAGACAGCGCAGCTACTATGCTTTACAGAGGGAGAACAGAAGCAGGTGGGGGAAACCAGGATGCGACGTAGGCAAACGGACAAAAGTAGGCCTACCTCTACGAAAATATGATTCAATATTGAAAGCTCTTTCGTCACTGGAAAACGCGAACATATTTCTGGAACGTACTATACTCAGTAACTCAGTACTGCTTACGCGCCCTCGGCTCTGTGTCGTGAACGGTTGGAAGTTTACTAGTAGAAGGGGTGGGAGTGAAGTACATTCAAAAACTCAGGTACAATAAAAATTGAAGTAAAAATAAAAATATGATGTCCCTGTACAAATATGGGTGTAGGGGAGAGGACGATGCTATGGGAAAAAAAAAACACACACACGTGGACTTCCTCTAGTCTTAGATCAGCCGGGCGAGGGACTATCACAGAGACACACACAGGCCAGGACCAGTAGCTGCTGGTGGTCAAAATAAAGAGTGTGCTACAATTTCTATACCTGCCTACTATATACACTTATATGTATTTATCTTAATTTGAGACTCGCCTAGTGACGAAATATGAAGTCCATACGACGTTCCTTCCTACTGCAGAACTTGTCAATTATCCTGGTGTTAAACCCCTCCATCTTGAGCATCATACTGTTTTCAATTGACAGAATTGCAAGAGCAGTGATACGATCCTGGGACATAGTATTCCTTAAAAACCGTTTTTATGCGTTTGAAGTAAGAAAACATCTTTCTGGCTCAGCAATGGTCATAGGTGTTGTAACCAAAATATTTAACAACTTCGTTACTTCACGGAATGGATCCTGTAAATTGTTGGAGACTGTGTATTGTAACAATTGAACAGACATCTATATTTTGGAAGTCGGATTTTCCGTATAGAACTTCAAGTTGTGTCTTTAACACTCTTTTGCTCAGTATAGTATAGCTGTTGACAGCAACTTCAAGTTCGCGATCACGAAAATTATAGAGAAATTCTAAAAAATTTGCTGTTTAACAATTTTGTTGCGTCTAGGTAGCTTAAAGACTGGAAACGGTGAGTAGCTTCCTGAATTATACAATCACATACTTCCTTGGCTTCAATTTTTTTGGGATTCCATTTTCCGTCGCTTGCTAACTGCTTCAGGAGGAACCTCATAGGCCTACAGGTAGATGGCAGCAGCAGTCTGATATTTGAATTACCAAATACATTGTAAATAGTTCCGAGTTCTTCCACAAACAAGCATTCTTTCGAATAATTTCAAGGGAAAAATTGTTCCGGGGCCGGGTATCGATCCCGGTACCTCTGGTTGAACGTACCAGCTCTCTGCCAACTGAGCTACCCGGGAACTTTACCTGAAAGATTAGATTTGCATAATATATGTCACTGTGTACGTTAACAGAAAAACCACAATTTCAAGTCACACAGAGTTTGTGTGCACTCGATGTGGGTCACTGGTGTTTCGTCAGCCCACACGAGTTGTGTGGATATAGAGGGAAAAGTTGAGACGGTGTCGGGTAGAGTTCCCGGGTAGCTCAGTTGGCAGAGCGCTGGTACGTTCAACCAGAGGTCCCGGGATAGATACCCGGCCCCGAAACAATTTTTCCCTTGAAATTATTCAAATCTGCTTTACAGGAAGCTTTACCTGAAAGATTAGTTTTGCAAGCATTCTTTCCTTACGCTTTACTTTTGCAATCTCCAAGCTGTGCTGTGCTCAAGCTGACTACAGCACTTTCCCGCGTAAAAATAGCCAATGAGAGCAGTGATTACAGCTTCGCACATGCGCATAAATGTCTACATTCTCATATGAAGTTCAGAGTAGCACAACGAACCCCCTGAGGCACCAAAGAGCGAAGAGCGAAAACTAAACACTCGATAATGCGTCATGAATATAACCACGGGAAATTGTTAAATGACAGATCAGATACTATGGTATTACAAATGCATTATTTGAGCAAAAATTATCACTGTGCTGTAGCACTGTAGCACAGAGGGAGGGGCCGTCCCTGGCCAGGACACTAACGAAGGACATCAATACATGTCCGAGGTGGATTCGAACCCGCGAACCTATGGGCTGTGCCACCTAATGGGAGCCAAAATTATATTTGCAAATATAAAAATTATTTCCTCATAGTAGGCCAATGTAATAGTGAGTAAAGAAGAGACTATATACGCAAAAGCTCATCTCATATCTTAAAATGTTTATCAACTGTCTATTATTACTAAAGATGAGGGATTTGTGCGGTTTGCCGTCAGGTTGCGTGTGCATAGACGTTATACAGCTGTATGCCCAGTGCCTGTGTTGACTTCCGACGTACGAAGGGTACAGCTTAAAAATTACAAATGCAACACTCCGTTAAGGTCTAGCAGATGACAATATACAAATATGAGGAATATGTTGAAACATTATTCTAGTTAGAAGAAGACACTCGCCTTTGTGATTCATCCATAGCTTCAGAGCCATCACAAGCCGAATTGCACTGCACTACTACAGACATTCTTAAGTTATCGAATGTCAAACGTCGTTGCCGATCACTCAAACAGTTTTTGAACTGCGAAAAGCTTTTTTCAACGTCACAGGACGTTAACGATGCTCATATCAAGTAGCCTATACCATCCTATCGTCTGATGATTTTGCATTATTCAGCATGTTACAAATTGTTAAATAGCTCTTATTTTTTTGTTATTTATTCTTTATTCTCTGTGTGCAAGGTTCTGGAGGTCCTTTCTTGATTTTTTCTTACACCTCTTTTATTATTGCTATGCCCTTGGCTATTTCCAAACCAGATATTTCTGTGTTATGCTTTCCGGTATCGTTTTGTGATTTTGGTATATGAACCTTATATCTTCAAACAGTTTAAAGGAAATAAGAGATTTGGCAGTATTAATAGGAGATCCATTTTCAGTACTTAAAACGTCATTTACTTTCATTACTGAAGTGTAATTTACTGCATAATATGAGACAGCCTCTATCCAGATACACCATCTTGTAATTACTGGTTTTGGTGGAAGGGAAATACTTGGTGCAATGTCTCGAAATTGTTGTATCTTTGCAGGGCCTTAAGAAATACTCGTATTTTCTTCATGGCAGATATGAATGTGTCAACACCACTAAACATAGCATGGATCTCCTCAGCCAATTTATTGAGACCATGAGCAAGGCACATTATGTGAATAATGTTCTTATACCGTTCTTTTATTCCATTTGCTGCCGTCACTACGTCCGTGCACTGGACTACGAAGACCTTTGTTCATTCGTTCCGTGTTGTTAAGATAAGACGGCAATGGATAGCGTGTAGTTGCATTTCTTTTGGTTGCACTGGTCGTAGTTGTTCAACTGTCTGTCCACCTATGCTCCCTGTCGAGTCAACCTATTTTTCGTGCCGCGCACAAACCCCTCATCTTTAATTATTACACTCAACACTTAGTTTTCATCAAACTAAAGGCCCATTCACAATGAAAATTAAACATAAACATAACGTAAGCATAAAACCTTGTGTCCATGTTATTTAATGAAAGCATTCACAATGAATTACATAAGCATAAACTTAATCTTAATCATAAGACGTTAACATGAAAGTTTGCAAACTCCAAACTTTCATGCTTATGTTTATGCGATTTGGAAACAGTACACAAGCGGAAAGCGTGTTTTCACTTTTTGTTTAACATCTCATGGGCTTTGCCTACAGGCAATATTTTGATCTATTGGCCGTGATGATAGCTAGGCGCGCAACATGGAATCATATGACGAAAAGTTGATTATTTTACATCTCCGTTTCTTTGATTTCAAGTATTGAAAGCCATATACTGATGCCATTGTAGTTATTAGAAACATAAATTGAATAGCTACATCGTCAGTCATTGTGCAATTCTCCATTTTTATGTAATAGATTCTGTAGTTTTGTTGATTAGGTATGTTTGTTTCCACACATGTGTTATGTTTACGTTATGTTTAATTTTCATTGTGAATGGGCCTTGACTACTTAAGTTTGTGGCATATGTTTATGTGCTTATGTTAATGTTTACGTTATGTTTAATTTTCATTGTGAATGGGCCTTGGCTACTTAAGTTTGTGGCATATGTTAATGTTTACGTTATGTTTAATTTTCATTGTGAATGGGCCTTGACTACTTAAGTTTGTGGCATATGTTTATGTGCTTATGTTATGTTTACGTTATGTTTAATTTTCATTGTGAATGGGCCTTGACTACTTAAGTTTGTGGCATATGTTTATGTGCTTATGTTATGTTTACGTTATGTTTAATTTTCATTGTGAATGGGCCTTGGCTACTTAAGTTTGTGGCATATGTTTATGTGCTTATGTTATGTTTACGTTATGTTTAATTTTCATTGTGAATGGGCCTTGGCTACTTAAGTTTGTGGCATATGTTTATGTGCTTATGTTATGTTTACGTTATGTTTAATTTTCATTGTGAATGGGCCTTGGCTACTTAAGTTTGTGGCATATGTTTATGTGCTTATGTTATGTTTACGTTATGTTTAATTTTCATTGTGAATGGGCCTTGGCTACTTAAGTTTGTGGCATATGTTTATGTGCTTATGTTATGTTTACGTTATGTTTAAGTTTCATTGTGAATGGGCCTTGGCTACTTAAGTTTGTGGCATATGTTTATGTGCTTATGTTATGTTTACGTTATGTTTAATTTTCATTGTGAATGGGCCTTGGCTACTTAAGTTTGTGGCATATGTTTATGTGCTTATGTTATGTTTACGTTATGTTTAATTTTCATTGTGAATGGGCCTTGGCTACTTAAGTTTGTGGCATATGTTTATGTGCTTATGTTATGTTTACGTTATGTTTAATTTTCATTGTGAATGGGCCTTGGCTACTTAAGTTTGTGGCATATGTTTATGTGCTTATGTTAATGTTTACGTTATGTTTAATTTTCATTGTGAATGAGCCTTATGGCTTCACATTTTTTTGGTGCATTTAATTTTAATATTATCAAATTCACAATGACTTTCTCATGCGTTCACATGCAAGTCCATTTAAATTCGTTAAATTCGAGTAAAATAATAGATAGATTCACATTCGCTGCGTACCATATTTCCTCTCTGTGTAATATGTATTTCCTCTATCAAACAACTTGATCAACTTTTTTTTGTGTGTGGGAAGTCTACACACGTGTTTGTTTCTTCTTTGCTTAAGTGAGACTTCAGCTTTGGTCTCGGAGAGGAAGTGCTTGTAAGTTGTGTGAAAGTTGAGTTCAAAGAGGACCCCGGAGCTGGAAGTTCTTGTGTGAAATTAGTTTATGATCGATACCGCACAAAACCTCTCCTATTGTACCACGAGTCCTGTTTTATTACAACCTGTCAAGTCTGTTCCTTACACTGCTATTACTTTGAACCCTTTCAGACATGACATTTACGGCACAAATGCATTCTCTTTGAGTTTTCCCCGAGTTTAAACATGTTATATAGGCCTACATCCCTTAGGTGTGGGTGTTGAATCGAGTTTCATGACATTTTTTAGATCCATTTTCAGAGTTCTCTCTTACAAGTCGTTGTATACAGTTCCTCTGTCTGAGGCCTTTTAACGCCATCTGGAGTCCGAAAAAGCGGCGAACTTTATTACACCCAGTAAATTTGACCTTTATATAGTGAAACGTGTTGTAGGAAGTAATTACCATATATGCGAGAGAAAGGATAATACGTACAGCAGCACAGTTCAGAGGCGAAGTGAATTTAATCTGCAGTATGCAAAGCTTCTTGTATTTTTAATCCCAAAATAAAGTACCGTTGGTTTAACTTTTGATACCCATCCTCAACCCCGAAATTTCTGGAGAAATAGATTTTAATATCTCAAAGTTTGTGCCTAATGGTACAGTTTCAGGTTATAAATTCATCGAATCCTGGTTTTATGACGAACACGAAAGTGGGTTTTTAGTAGGGATGCGACAAACAGTTATTTTCTTGAACCTGTTATAGCTGTCCCCGTTCCCTTTGATTAACGGTTATAAGTGATGTAATAATTTTCATGCCGGTGACAAAGTTGAAGTTACTTACGAGGAAGGTATATTTAACGGTCAAACTGGCAGAGAGACAGAAGGAGTAGCCTACATGAAGACGGCGACTATACCGTAAAGCAGCGTTTCTCAAACTATGGCCCGCGGACCACCTACAGTCCTCGACTTCTGCCCTTGTGGTCCTTCAAAAAAGACAGAAGAAAAAATAAAACTCAATCCGATTGCATATCACACTATAGCTGAAAATCTCAGAGTTTGGAAATGACACATGGCAATTGTCTTTCACTTTTTCTCCAAATAGGCCTACTAATATGCAAATGTAGTCTTTCAGGTGAAGCTCCCTGTAAAGCAGATTTGAATAATTTCAAGGGAAAAATTGTTCCGGGGCCGGGCATCGATCCCGGAACCTCTGGCTGAACGTACCAGCGCTCTCCCAACTGAGCTACCCGGACCCGGAACAATTTTTCCCTTGAAATTATTCAAATATGCTTTACAGGGAGCTTCACCTGAAAGGCTAGATTTGCATAATATATACGTCACTGTGTACGTTAACAGAAAACCACAATTCCAAGTCACATAGAGTTTGTGTGCACTCGATGTAGGTCTCTGGCATTTCGTCAGCCCACGCGAGTTGTGTGGATGTAAAGGGAAAAGTTGAGACGGTGTCGGGTGGAGTTCCCGGGTAGCTCAGTTGGGAGAGCGCTGGTACGTTCAACCAGAGGTCCCGGGATCGATGCCCGGCCCCGGAACAATTTTTCCCTTGAAATTATTCAGGCCTACTAATATTTTATGAAATTTCTTACCCTACCCGTCTACCCACTTCCCACTCTACTCTCAGCAACAAAAGAGTGATTTAAAGCACTATGAACGTGGCGTTTCTCGCCATCTTTTCCCTGCATATTTGGCGAGCCTCTAACCCAGCCAGAGACCACTCGAATTCATAACAGAGGACCAAAGTACCGAACATTTTCATATATTGATGACTTTCTTAATAGTTTTGCCGACACCCAGTCTGCACATTGAAATGGGCACGTACTGTACGGCATATACCAATAATAGAACGTGCCAAATTGCATCTTTACTTGTTCAAAATTGGGCATGTTTCTGCATTAATTTTTTTATTTGTTTTTCCAGATGACGATATAAGAAATTTTAGACTCCGCCTATTTTAAATTCCGACAGGTTTACTTTTTACACTTGCGTGTTTTGTCTCTAAATGCTGTTTCAATATCGCGGGTTTCATACACTCGTTTGAAAGCACTTCGTAACAAACAACGCAAAGAGGTTTTGATTCACTCTCATTGCCACACCAAGTAAATCCAAGTTCCAAATAACTCTTGTCATATTTACGAAAGTATTTTTTTAATAACTACCACTAGGACTAGATATTTCTCTAATGACGCTATAATTAATATATTTCTTCACACACAGCTTCTGAACTATTAGCACTGCCTAAATGAAGCGTATCTTTATGTTCCTTTCTTTTCAAAGATCCGGATCGAAGCCAGTTTTCCATTATTTATAATGGCCACTATTTAACAGAGACAACTACTAGCGTGTACCACATAAGGACTTCAAACAACTAACTGCTAACAGACAAGCGATCAGTCAGCAATGCACAGAATTTGTTATAAGTTACTTGTGATGCTACAAAAAATATAAATAGAAAAGTTTTATAATTAATTAATTCTATTTTAAAATTTAAGTATACTGGTATTAATATATACTACAAAAATGATAAAATAATAAATTTCTAAATTATAGACATCAGCTCAAAGAATTTGAGTGACCACAAGGGTCCTGAATACAATAAACATGTACAATATAATGTGATGTGATACATTAAAGAAAAAAGAAAGTTAATTGTTGAAGGCAAATATAAGTTGATTAATTGAAATAGTAGAGATGATGTAATATTTGAAGGAATCCTTGATAATATTTATAAGAATAGACATTACATAATCAAAAGGAATGTGAAGTTCCTTAAGATAATTCCGTGTGAATTTTGTGATTGAACCTCTACTGCCAAACAGCAAACCAATGACGGACCATTGTTTAAGAGGGACGTTGTACTTTTGAGAAAGTTACGGCAGACAAGGTTCATATATGGACTTCTTCTCAATATAAACTTCGGTGGCCTGATTTAGGTTTCTTTCGAAACGGATAGTAGGGTCAAGAACAAGAGCCCGTTTTAAGCGTCGTTGATAGCAATAATGTCTGCCCGTCTAAAAGAACCATCTGATGATACACAATGTACTTCCTCATGAATCTCCCAATTTAAAGTTTTTAACGATATCGCCAAAGCATATCGAACACGATGATGTCTAGCATTGATCAGCAACTCGCCTTTGGGGCATTATCCAAGCACGTGTCCAAGTGGAAGGGAACAAGAGTAAGGTGGTCCGCGGAACTATTCTGACTTAAAAGAGTAGTCCCCACTTCAAAAAAGTTTGAGAAACGCTGCCGTAAAGGAATGGACACAACAGATATATTCTCAGTTAGTATGTGTGATACCTGCTCCTTTCATCACAACTCAGCAGTAACGTTTGTCATGTTTCAGATATCGAATCACTCTTTCCACCGTGACGGGGAAGCTGTCCGAGGAGGCCGATACAGACGACGATGCCGACGTCGTGACCAGTATTGGGGAGGGCTTCTCCCCCAGCTTGCTCTCGCGTTCGGCATCGGACCTCCGCATGGGGGTAGCGAGCTTCTGCAAGGCGTTCCCATGGCACTTCGTGATGGACCGCCGCCTCGAGATGGTGCAGCTGGGCGCAGGATTTATGAAACTCTTCGCCCACGATTTGCAGACGCTCGGCTTTTCCGTCGCGACGTACTTCGAGTTCCGGCGTCCAAGGGCGATCGCTCTGTCCTTTAACGAGATCGTGAAGCGCGCCAACACGTCCTTCGTCCTCGCCATCTGCTGGCCTGACGGAATAGCAGAAGAGAGACCCGCGCAGGTGAGTACACACACTGATGAAATTCAATACCTTCGTTACTTTGCGATTGAGATTATTGTCTATGTCTATGGCGTACTTTCTCTGTATAGTGAAGTAATACTTTGTATTAGTGTTGAAGAAGTGACCACCATTGAAGGAAACAATCCATTCATCTATGTAATAAGATATTTCAATTATAAAATGACAATCAATAACCTTACAATACGATTTGTGGAGGACTATAATGATGCTTCCCAAATTTATGTAGAATACAGGACAATTTTCAACCACGTATTTCTCATTAAAGTATTCTTCTTTGTAAAATAAATTTCTAAATTATAGACATCAGCTCAAAGAATTTTGAGTGACCACAAGGGTCCTGAATACAATAAACATGTACAATAATGCGATGTGATACATTAAGGGAAGAGGATGGTATTTTTGGTGAAAATGAGTAAATTTTCAAAAACAATTTTTTTCCTTAAAATACTCTGTGATATGTGTAGAATACATTGTATAATATTTTGTGGGTATTTGTGCCCTTATCGGTTGTTGAGACGCCATTTTTAAACTTCCTGCGCTCTGGATTTTTAAAGTACACCGCACTTTGTTTGTTGTTTCCGGAACTTCATTTTTTTTTCAAAACCAAATTTTTCTTTAAAATACTCTGTGATGTGTGTGGAATACATTGTATAACATTGTGTGGGTATCTGTGCCCTTATTGGATGTTGAGACGCCATTTTTAAAGTTCCTGCGCTCTGGATTATTAAATCACACCCCTTTGATTGCTGTTTCTGGAGCTTTATTTTTTTGCTACATAGCCAGACAAAAATCGATATAATTTTTGAACTATTAAAGATATATGAATGAAATTTAGAATACACATTCTCTAGACTACTAGGAAACTTTTCTCTGTAACAGAATTTCCCTAATTGATTTCATTTTAAAAATAGGTCTCTCTGTTGCAAGAAAGAAAATAAAAAAATGTTATTAAATTTTAATTGTTTATTTTACAAATGTAGGAACTAATATCAAAATTCTGTTATAGACAGTTTGTAGAGCGTGCTTTTACAAATAAATTGTAACATTGTGTTTGAATTTATCTTTAAAAATGGCTTGGATATATCGAGTTTAGTAAAATACTGCATTGGGTACATTTTTTTTTCAAATCTGGCTCCCAAATAATTTATTCAAAATATTTATATTTTGTTGAGTTGCTATAGCCGTGAGCTCTCTACATACAAAAATTAATATTTTACACCAAATAGGAAAAAGGTTTTAAAAATTACCATCCTCTCCCCTTAAAGAAAAAAGAAAGTTAATTGTTGAAGGCAAATATAAGTTGATTAATTGAAATAGAGATGATACTTTATACTTTGTTTGATGAAGATTGTTCCATTGCAGTAGATAGAAGGAAACAGGCAAAATTGAAATTCTTACAGGTTCCAATTGAGGAGTATGGAGATAATCATTTCAATGAAAGACGGGAAGCAAGTCGTACACTTAGGAATAAAAAGAGAGGTTACTTGAAGGAAAAACTGAATGAGGTAGAAACAAATAGTAAGAATAAAAACATTAGAGATTTTTATAAGGGTATAAAGGAATTTAAAAATGGATATCAGGCAAAGGTAAACGTGATCAAGGATGAGAATGGTGACTTTCTTGCAGATTCTCATTCAATCCTTAACAGATGGAAAACCTGTTTTGGGCAACTACTAAATATACGTAGGCCAAGTAGAAATGATCGGGACGACACTCAAATACAAACTGCTGAGCCATTTATACCGGAACCCACACTTTCTGAAGTCGAAATTGCGATAGAAAATCTGAAAAATTACAAGTCTTCAGGTATTGATCAAATTCCAGCAGAATTAATACAAAAGGGTGTAAGCGTATTATCTAGCAAAATTTATAAACTTGTATACTTGCAATTTGGGAAAAGGAAATTGTACCAGAACAATGGAAGGAGTCCATAATCGTACCTCTTTTTAAGAAGGGGGACAAGATTAACTGTAGTAACATTCGAAGAATATCACTTTTGTTGACGTCGTACAATATTTTGTCGAATATCTTTTTGAGAATATTAACTCCATATATAGATGAAATTATTGGGGATCATCAGTGTGGTTTCAGGCGTAATAGATCGACTATTGATCAGATTTTTTTGTATTCGACAGATATTGGAGAAAAAATGGGAGTTTAAGGGTACAGTACATCAGTTATTCATAGATTTCACAAAGGCGTATGACTCGGTTAAGAGAAAAGTTTTATATAATATTCTTATTGAATTTGGTATTCCCAAGAAACTAGTTCGGTTAATTAAAATGTGTCGTAGTGAAACTTACAGTAGAGTCCTTATAGGCCAGTTTCTATCTGATGCTTTTCCAATTCACTGCGGGGTAAAGCAGGGAGATGCACTATCACCTTTACTTTTTAAATTCGCTCTAGAATATGCCATTAGGAAAGTTCAGGATAACACAGAGGGTTTGGAATTGAACGGGTTACATCAGCTTCTTGTCTATGCGGATGACGTGAATATGTTAGGAAAAAATACACAAATGATTAGGGAAAACGCGGAAATTCTGCTTGAAGCAAGTAAAGAGATAGGGTTGGAAGTAAATCCCGAAAAGTCTAAGAATATGATTATGTCTCGTGATCAAAATATTGTACGAAATGGAACTATAAAAGTTGGAGATTTATCCTTCGAAGAGGTGGAAAAATTCGAATACCTTGGAGCAACAGTAACAAATATAAATGACACTCGGGAGGAAATTAAACGCAGAATAAATATGGGAAATGCCTGTTATTATTCGGTTGAAAAGCTTTTGTCATCTAGTCTGCTGTCAAAAAAATCTGAAAATTAGAATTTATAAAACAGTTATATTACCGGTTGTTCTGTACGGCTGTGAAACGTGGACTCTCACTTTGAGAGAAGAACAGACATTGAGGGTTTTTGAGAATAAGGTTCTTAGGAAAATATTTGGGGCTAAGAGGGATGAAGTTACAGGAGAATGGAGAAAGTTACACAACGCAGAGCTGCACGTATTGTATCCTTCAGCTGACATAATTAGGATCATTAAATCCAGACGTTTGTGATGGGCAGGGCATGTAGCACGTATGGGCGAATCCAGAAATGCACATAGAGTGTTAGTTGGGAGGCCAGAGGGGAAAATACCTTTGGGGAGGCCGAGACGTAGATGGGAAGTTAATATTAAAATGGATTTGAGGGAGGTGGGATATGATGATAGAGACTGGATTAATCTTGGTCAGGATAGGGATCAATGGTGGGCTTATGTGAGGGCGGAAATGAAACTCGGGGTTCCTAAAGCCAGTAAGTAAGTAAGTATTATACTTTGATATTGCCATTTTGCCTATTTATCGCCACACAGGAGATGACTTAGTATAAGATATTAACTCTTCTTTCCATGTTTTTAGGTCCGCCCTAATCTTTCTTTTTATCTCTTGGAAATAAGGTCCTAATCATCTTAATTTTCCTTGTACTGACAGCTATTTCTACAGGGTGTAACAGAGTAACTATTCCTAATTTCCTGATGAGATAGAGGGCATGAAATTAAACACATTTTCTTGTTAAAGTAATATCCGGAATGCTTGCATTTCAAGTGATAGTAGTATGAATGAAAAATGATGGGTCGATATCATGGACAGACGAGGCACGTTTTTCAAGTGATGGTTTCTTAATACATACAGCAGTAACATTTGGAATGATACGAATCCTAAAGTTGTAGAGAATCTAAGCAATCATGGTCGTTTTCTGTAAATATTTGGGTTGGATTTGTCGGTAACTATCTAGTGGGGCAATATCTTATGTCTGTGCGATTGAATGAATATGTTTATGGTATTTCTCTTGCGAAAATGCTTCCGAAGCTACTTGAAGATGTCCTGATTAATGTTGAGAGAATCATGATCTTTCAACACGACGGTGCACCCGCACATTTCGACTTAAATTGTCGAAATTATTTAAATGTACATTTTCCGAATCGTTGGATAGGGAGAGCAGGTCCAGTTGCTTGGTCGTTACGTTCCCCAGATATAACTCCAGTTGAGTTTTGTGTTTGGGGTCATATTAAGTCAATTGTTTATGAAACACCCATCGACACAACAAAAGAATTTGTTGCTAGAATTATTCTTGCTTTTGACGACCTTTGTTACCGATCACAGATATTTCGAAGAATTCATCGTTCAATCATACGACTTTATGTGTCAACAATAGCGGTGGTCGTAATTTTGAACAGTTGCTATAGTTTCTTAATACCATTTTCTTAATACCATTTTCTTAATATCTATAAAATAAAAACAGTTGCTATGTAACCATAGAAAGTAAATAAAGTAACTTTCCAAATTGAGATTCTTTCATTCATAAGACTATCACTTGAAAACTAAGCTTTTCCGGACATTACTTTATTAAGAATAAATGTTTAATTTCATGCCCTCTATCACATCAGAAAATTAGGAATAGTTATTCTGTTACACTATATATCAGCATCCAAATCTTTCTCAGTTTTATAGATTCCACAACATCTGTAAATTTGCATTGTTTTCTCACATGTTAATTCCTGACTCTACCTGACCTTGTTTTCCCAATTGTAGCGTATTTAGATAACTGATTTAAAATAGTGCAAAATATAGGCCTACGAGAGGTTGAGTGTCTTATTTTTTGGAACTTGAAATACGTTTTTTAGTTGGCAAAATTCTAATAGTTAAATCTACATTTACGATGACATCGTTTGCTTAGTAAATGTTCCTAAGACAGGTTTGAAGATCATAAATGACACCAATAAGGCATTACTCGTGAAGTAACTAAGGCCGGAGATAATGTGGTAGAGTTGTCAGTTCCTTTCCCCCTCCATTAAATACATCGTTGTCTAGGTAACATAATACACGAATCAGACTTCAGATGCATAGAAACAATTGTTCTTTCTCTGACATCTATCGTCAAGTGAGATGTACTATAATAGATATACTGTACATATCAACAAAACCTGAATCAGAGGTGACGACGATATTAAGAGGATTTATTTGATGATTATAATAGATTTATTTTACATCCACCATAATCACTTATAGGGTATATAGGCCTATGAAATTAGTTATTCAGTTATACTTTCTTCCTTTATGGGTATTATAATACTACGGCAGTTAATAAAATAATTTTATGCTCGACGATGCCGAAATATAGTAATTATACACCTGGTAGCAGTCCTTTAAAGTACAGGTGTTCAGCCAATGACAAGTCAGCTTTGTACCGTTATAAAACCGCAAGTATCGATTATTCTCGGATATGCAATCGAAAGAGAATTAGCGAAAAGTCACGGAGGCTGGAAATCCAATACTGTCGCAGAAGGTTATCTTCTGTTACTATAATAATTAGCGTTAATTGTAAATAATATTCAAATAAATTCAATTTGTCATCTCGTTTTTCAATGTCTAATTTAATCTCAATGTTATATCAAAGTTAATATTTAGTTTACTCTGTAGGTTCTTATAGGCTATCAAGGCCAATGTGGACATCTGTTCCTCGGAAAAAAAAATCAATACTTTCGCGTCTGCGCACATCTCACAATTTACGAGGTATTGCTCAAGGTCAGTTAGATACAAATATAATGAATAATTTCAAGTTAGAAATATGGTCGAGCGTAAAAAGTCGTATGAAACTCGCCTATAATGGTAATTAAGAAGCTCGCTTGCGCTCGATTCATAAACATCCATACTCGCTTCTTAATTACTATCATTATAGGCTCGTTGCATAATGTACTATTATTTGTGTAATTACTTGTTCCGATTCCTAGTACTTATCAAAAAATGGTGGGCATATCGTTGAAAAACATGTAGGCCTACATATAGCTCTGTTTATTACCTTTGTTTCTGGCAGGTAGGAATAATACATTTTCAATAATATATTATGGGATTAAAACAGAAAAATAGAGGCCCCCTAACAGCATATAAGTAATCAGACTGCAAATCTCTGTCTATGCATTCTTAAGTAATACTTATTTACTTACTTACAAATCGATTTTAAGGATAAGTTAACCCTTAAAAGCCTGAATTATTTTTCGTCAAGTTTTTCATTTATTTCGTTATAGACTAATTAAATGGATGTAATTGAACACAACAATGCTTTTGTTTTCAATTGTTGAAGCGAATATGTGGAATTACAGGGCGTTACCATATGGTAACGCTAGGTCATTATGTTGTCAAATGTTGAAGAATGAGTTGTTGCCTTATAATGACATCTTTCAAGCAATTTATTGAACTTAACTGAACTTTAGCATACAAATAATAGATTCATCACTCATTCACTGTTCTGCCCAAGGTCAGGTCCTTCACTGCAAACCCAGCATTCTCTAATGTTTCCTATCTTCTGCCTTCCTGTTTGTCTTCTCGTATGATCCATATGTCTTCATGTCGTCTATCATCTGATATCTTCTTCTGCTCCGAACTCTTTACCATTCACTCCTATTCACCATTCCTTCCAGTGCATCCTTCAGTAGGCAGTATCTTCTCAGCCAGCGACCCAACCAATTCCTTTTCCTCTTCCTAATCAGTTTCAGCATCATTCTTTCTTCACCCACTCTTTCCAACACGGCTTCAATTCTTATTGTCTGTCCACTTAACACGTTCCATTCTTCTCCTTATTCACATTTCAAATGCATCTATTCGTTTCTCTTCACTTCGCCATAATGTCCACGTTTCTGGCCCACACAATACCACACTCCATAGAAATAATACAAAAAATACAAAAATAAGAAAATTATTTTCACAATACCTGAATAATACATAATAGAATTATTGTCACAAAATACTTGTATGAACAAAACACATTTTCGTAACATAACGTTTTCTAATTTCCAAAGCATCTCATGCACTTTCACGCACCTGTTTGTAACATACATCTTGTTACTTGTACTTTCTTGCAACTTCTCTATTTTACTGTTAGTAGCAAGAGAGCACAAAGAATGAGTGACAACGTATTAGCCTAGCGTTACTATATGGTAACGTAAGAAACAATGTATTATATCCACAACAATGTTAGGGATGTAAACTTGTGCTTGATGTACATGAATACTCAATCAACAATAAGTAAAATACCACAACAAACATTACAATCAAATTAATCAAAGTAACAAATAAATTATCTTACTTCTTGTTGCTCTCCAAAATTGCTGCTGAGAAAGCAACATCTTAATGGCGCAGCTGCTCTTGCCCAACTGGTATAATAAATTTGTAATTTCATAATGTAATAAGAAAAAACCAATCATGTAGCTTGGATTCACAAAGAAAAATTCCAGTTTTATTAATTAAGGACGGGTATGAAGCAAGTTATATTCCATTCAGCACTGCGGGGTTTTTTTGGCCTTCGTCCAACCCCCAAGCTGGAGGACCACTCCTTATCGGCTGTCCACGACTGATTATTCAATATATTCGCAGCTACCCTCCTTATCTGGAGGCCGTCTCCTCTATCCGCAACCTGAGGACGCGCCATGCCGTGGTGATAGGGACCCACAATACATGGATTCTTAAGTAATATCTCGCTTAAAGTTGAATCAAACGTAAGGAATTTTATTGCAATGGAGAAGTACTTGCCGAGAATTTAGCAAGTGAACGTTATCAGCTCCCAAATTTCCAACAGAAATATCTAATGATTCGGTAAAAGATTTCTCGTCTTTGTCTCATAATCTCAGTTGAATAGTAATAATACTTCCTCCCATGCTGGACTAAATTCATTGTTGAAAACATTTAAGTTTCAGTATTTTGGACTACTATAAACAGGAGAGAACATGGCTCGGAATTATTTAAAATGTCCAACTACTGGCAGTCATCGAAAATATTATGTCGTATCACTTGCCTTAATATTGTAAAGACTTAGAAACAAAATTTGGGCCACCTGAGGTTTCCAAGTACCAGTTATAACAGGCCTGCACAAGGTTTCCCCTCTCCGAGCCGGGTCACAGCTCATGAGCGGAATACAGATATTACCTGCGCTCTGTATACGGGTGGGCTGGAGAAGGGATGGATCTCGTTCAAAATATACACAAAAGGAATTACTATTACGAGTGCTTATGAAATGAATTCCCGTTCAGTGTTTGCAAAACTATCTTCGGCTACTATTAATTAATAAAGAAATATTTATTTTACAGAAGTAATAGAAATTCTATAGCTACTTAAATGTACAATATCATTTTGTTATATTTTTATTTATCAGTACATCAAAACGATGTTTTATGCTGTTGGCAGCTGAAAGGAACAGTAGCCTACTGATCATAATGAAACATCAGTTACAGATGTTCGATGCCAGCCTTTATTAAAGTTGATTATAGAAAACAGTTGCTCACAAATATAAATGTTGAGGCAAACATAGCAATCATTTTCACAGCCAGCCTGTGTAGTCGTGGATATTATTGCTAATGTTTTGTCTTGCAAAACTCAACCACGCTAGTAGTATTATTCAAACGATCTTTAGCCCTTAGATCACATTGAAGATCAATAAGTTCGAGCTGTAAATCGTTAAATGTTAAATGTTATGTTCCGTCTTTTAGATTCCTCCATACTGTACTGTAGCAGTAGGTAAGCAACGTGAAACAGTTACTGAGTATAGGCATACACACTGCACTCCACTAGATAACTGAGTGGTCGTTTCCCTCTCCTCTACCTATAGCAAATCTATGTCATTCTGACGTATCTTCCTCTCCGTTTCGGCGAGCGGTAAACACCGCTCTCCCGCTCCGAAGGAGCGCGCGCGCTCGTTGAGTGCTGTTTGTGCAGGCCTGAGTTATAACATACTGCTCATGCTCAGTAAGCACTGACTACTCTAAAATCTGCTGCCCACCATGGATATTTCATCTATGATTATCAGATAACTTTTCTTTTATTCACTCACTGTAGCAAGTATGATTATGAAAAGAGATCGTAATTGTATCACTACATGAAATACAATGAAATAACCTTCAATAAGGATAGTGACTAGCTCGCTTAGCCTGCAGGCCGAATGGGATTTGAATACAGTTTGCTGTAGAAAAGGAATATTATTGAGAAGGTCATCAGGAAAATCAAGGGCAGAAATAATAAAAAACTGGAAACATAAAGAATATGGTGTTCGTTAGAGACAAAGCAGATATCATTGTAGAGAAGGAAAGACTACAGTGATATGGCCATGTTGCAAGGTTATCAGAGTAGAATATTCCGAAATTAATTATGGAATGGATTACAGGAAAGAGAAGGAAAATGGATCAACGAAAGAGGACTTGAATAGAAGTACAAGCAATCATGATAAAAATTTGAAAACTAAATTAATGTACGCGCGGAATGTGTCTCCAGCGAGGGGAAGAGAAAGAAAACGAGAATACATGGAAATACGAGGAAAACACGGGGAAACAGGAGATCAAGGATAATACAAGGAGAAGAAGGGGAACACAAGGCAAACGGGCTTAATAGAGGGAAATCGAGGTAAATACAACAACAAACGGAAACAAGGACAAAATAGTGAGAGTAATGAGTAGGCTTCGGGACTTCGGACCCAATAGAGCAGTTCAGTGGAAATCCGCATAACGGCGTACTGAGTATAGTGGTAAAGCATACAGTGGGTGGGGGTACTGTAGAATGAATGCCAACAAATACGCAAAGGAAAACGCTCTGGTTTAGAAGGGTCTGACGAATCATTTGGTTTTCATCAAACCTATTTTCAAACTGTGTCTGAAACTATTACACGGTTAGAATAGTCCAAGCAAGAAAGCCGGAAGACCTCAAATTAATTTAGAAAATAACGCAGAGAATTAATGAGACACCAAGTACACCGGTTACTGAACGTGTAAAACAGAAGTGGAAATCAATTTTATGTAAAAATAACGGATATGGAGCATTGTGTAATATAAACAGCAAATTATTGGACATAGAGTCACCCGAGAATAAAGGACTGTCGATTAGAGACTGCAATGATGTTAGTTTTTTCGTTTTACTCCTATCACGTCATGCGATGTAGAGCGCAGCTTTCCACAGTAAAAACTTTGGCAGATAATCGAAAAAGATTTACGTTTGAGACACTGAGAATGTATCTTGTAGTACATTGCAATGCGGTACTGTAACTGCACTTCCTAAAGACGACCAATAGGATAAATGAAGAAATTGAAATTGCTACATGTTTATTTCCACCATTAACACTGTGTATAATTAAACACAAATGCTTATAAAAGATAGGAGAATAAATGTTTTCCACATTCTTTTGACATTATCTTTGTGTAATTTATATCTACTTTCAGAATGTACATATATGTGTGTGTTTCCCCATACTACCGTACTCTATTCTAAATAGCAACGTTGTTGCCTCAACACATCTCTGCTTACCTGCAGCGAGTCAACAACCTATAGTGCATGCACAGTAAACTTATTGTATCGGGTCCAAAGTCTCGAAGCCTGGTAATGAGAAAACAAGCAGAAGACAAGGAGAACAAGAGGAAAACAAGAAAAACATAAGTAAGACAAGGGAATAGAAGGAGAACGAGGGAAATTCAATGAGAATGAAGGAAAGGCAAAAAGTACGAGGAGATTATAGTAAGAATAATGAGAATGGAAGGAGAGCAATGGGAATACAAGGAGACCGAGGGGAAGACTAGGATAACGAAAAGAATACAAGGAGAACAAATCCATAATCTCATACAGCAGAAGCTATAACATAACCTAAATAATAGAAACTAGATAAATGATATGATGAAACAGACATGAATCATTTTAAAAGGGACAATGATTGAAAGTACATTGTTGTGAAAGAAAGAAAAAATGCTAGGGAGGCGATAAAAACAAACAAATGCCAGGGAGGTGATAAAAATTTTAGACTAAGCAGTCTGATTGGTTGAAACACTCAATCCATACCGTTTTATGGTCAAAAGTAGTTGATTAGTAAAAGTTTAACAACCAGTGTTATCACATTCAGTTGGCGTTGAAGAAGTAATGCACATGTTATTTTTACAAATGAGTGGGTTCATTTCCCTGCAGTTGTCTCGTGTTGCTATAATTATCTTTTTGAAATATTTCCATCTATTTATTTCACATAAAATGTCACGATTAATCATTGAAAGAGGTTTTCAGTTGTTCCAACATGCCGGATAGAAGGAATTCAAACATAACCACCTGTTGCTCGTGGAGTGCATAAACAATGTTAAGAATGTGCATATGGAGTGTTCAGATGTCTCGAGCTAGGATAAATGGATTCAGGGTGAAAGGTAAAATGTCTCTGGCCACCATTAACTCATTGACCTTGTTACACACAGGCACTCTATTTGCAATGACTACGAGTTTAGCTCGATGCTACAAACAGCTCCTCTAATGCCGTGACTGGAACATGGAGGATATCTTCTAAATTGAAAATTGTAAGCAGCTTTTACTGAACTTAGAAGCTTGGTGATATAAAAGAATATACGTGCAACTCCCACGGAAAAATATATTGATCATTGAAATGACAATAAAATATCAAGCATCACGCACGTACTATTTTTTAATGGCCCGCCTCCTGTTCCCACTTGCACTTAACTTTTATGCTTGCTATATCATTATTTATGCAAACCACTCGAATACGCCTATGCCTGTATTTAAGTAACGTCCGAAATTAATTATTGCTTGCAACTCAGTTTCCAATGATGATAACGCCTGTGAAGTGATAAAAAAAAAAACCCTGTTGCTATAGAGAATTTACAGATTTGTTAAACTTCATCTTTAAAAGACTGTAGAGCTATTTTTCGTCATTATCTCTTTACATAAAATAAGTAGTATACATACGTGGTACACCGTATAACCAAACTAAAACCCTAGCATACCGCTTGGTAAATTGGGGTTCTTTTTTACGGATAATTAACAATAATAATACAGCGAATGTCATATGGCGACTAAAAATTTCCTACGTCACACTTCTAGCACCTCGCGCTCAGGGAGCGAGCCGTCTGTAATCCGTCGTTTTATCGCCTCACGTCATAATAATGTCTCTGTATATACAGTAGCGTGCAAGTTAATCCGAACAACGTAATTACTTATGCAAAATCACTCAAACAGGATAAAAAAAGGATCTAAGACATACTTCAGTAATCTATGTGGGCTCCCTTGTTCCTAATAACAGCTCTGAGACGATTTGGAATGGATTCCACTAATTTCCCACAAATATTCTTCATTTCTTCATCGCGAAACCATACACCAATGAGGGCAGAAATCATCTTCTCCTTTGTAGAACAATCCATTTTTTGCATTCTTCTTTTGCAAATTGACCACAAGTTTTCAATGGGGTTGATGTCGGGTGAGTTGCCTGGCCAGGGAGTACCTGAATATTCTTCTTGTTGAAGAATTCTGTAGTTTTCGAGACGTATGGCATGGTGCCAGGTCTTGTTGAAACACACCTCTGCCATCCGGAGATGATTTTTGCAGCTGGTGTACGATTCTGGTTTCCAATAAGTGAATATATTTGTCAGAATTCATCATTCCCTTGATAGGTATTAATGCTCCAGGCCCTTCATGTGTAAAACAACCCCAAAACATTACTTTAGGGGGTATTTGGGTGCTTGTTGGAGATGAGCTGCTGTTACTTTTTCGGATCCTTTCAGTACGTAAGAAACACGGTGGCCGTGGACCTCGAAATGAGACTCATCGGAAAAAGTACATTCTTCCAGTCATTTACTGTCCAGTGTTGATGTAATTTTGCCCGCATTAAGCGTTTTTTTGCACATAACAGGGGTTAGCAGTTGCTTCTTAATAGGCTTACGAGCCCTTCGTCCAACTTCCAAAAGCCTACGCCACACTGTTGTGACGTGAATATTCGCCCCAGTGGTAGCCATTAACTCGCGGGTTAAGTCGACAGCAGTTAGTCTAGGATATAATTTACTTTTCCTGACAATTAAACGATCATCTGCAGGTGGAGTCTTCCTTTTCCGGCCACAGTTTCCTTTTTTCTGGGGTGTGATGGATCCAGTCTCCTGTATCGTTTTATGATCGAATTAACAGTAGCCAAACCGATGTGACATTCTGCAGCAATTTGCCCCTGTGTCATAGAAGAATGCTCTGCTGTTATAATTTTAGACCGTTTTCGTGGAGTTGTATCCATTTGTGAAGACGACACAATGTACACAGGATTGCAGTATTAAGTCTTCAACACAACTGAAATGCTTATAAGTACAAAACGACAGGCAAAATGTCACATAACACAAAAAAATAATGACAGACCTTCAACAATGGAATTACACATACTACAGATTTCAATTAAAGCGGTATGAGACGCTGTGAGGCCAACAATGACAGAAAATGTAAAAATATGTCGTGTTCGGATTAATTTGCACGCTACTGTAGGTGTAATGTACTTGAAAATCGCCCTCCAAGAAATATTTTCATTTGTGTTAATGCTTTTGTATATTTCCTTAAGTAATGTGGGTTAAATGCTACCACCTTGAAGAAAGGTCCTTTGTTACTCTTATCTCTTTTGATAAAAATTTCCCAGTCTTCAAACACTTTCATTAATATATCTGTCGTAATAATAGTTGATAAACCAATAGAGCACTTTAGGATGAAGTTTCTCGTAATAATGCATTGTTATTTTTCACAGCAATAAAACTGGCATACAATTCATTAATCTTAAAACTTAATGTTTTCTTCCAGCATTATATTCTGTACATATTTCCGTCGTTAAATTTCCCTCATTTGTATTGTACAGGGACAAATGTTTAAGTAAGTCGTGGTTCAATTATAGTTCAGCCACTTAGTTCCTGGCGCAAACCAGAGACGAGCTGTATTTGATGTACCTGGGATCCCGTGCGGATTTGGCAGACAAAGTAGTTGGAGGTCACGTTTCCTCTGAGGATTTCCGTCTCCTCTGCCATTGTAGTTCCAGCATTAGGCTATAGTAGTTCGTTATTTTTGCATCTTTGTCACTGAATAGTCTTTGTAGTTAAAGAGTATATTAAGTAGAGAAATCATTTCAAGATGAAAGGAAATTTATAGAACAGAGATCATATTAACAGTCGCAACAAAAATAAAATGTTTTATTTAATCGCCAAGACAATCCACAGAGGAAGCCGCGAAATTATCAAAATAATTTTCAATTAAATTATCACCGGTAGGCCTACCGCATAACTCTAAATATAAATAATATCCCCCTGGACAAGATACTCGAAAGAAGGAAGGTACTCTAACAATAATAAGCCCTCCACATCAAATATTAATTTCAGGGCCATAAGATCTAAAAATTTAGGAAAATAACTGTTTCACAAAATATTCACTTACTTACTTACTTACTGGCGTTTAAGGAACCTGGAGGTTCATTGCCGCCCTCACATAAGCCCGCCATCGGTCCCTATCATGTGCAAGATTAATCCAGTCTCTATCAACATATCCCACCTCCCGCAAATTCATTTTAATATTATCTTCCCACCTACGTCTCGGTCTCACTAAAGGTATTTTTCCTTCCGGCTTCCCAACTAACACACTATATGCATTTCTGGATTCGCTCATACGTGCTACATGTCCTGCCCATCTGAAACGTCTGGATTTAATGTTCATAGTTATGTCAGGTGAAGAATACAATGCGTGCAATTCTATGTTGTGTAACTTTCTGCATTCTCCAGTAACTTCATCCCTCTTAGCCCCAAATATTTTCCTAAGCACCTTATTCTCAAACAGGACTGTCAGCCATTTTCTAGTTTCATACCACTTCGGCGGGCCACGCTGTGCATGATGTGCATCTGTGGAGAGTTCTGTCGTAAGTGTTAGTGTGAGTGTAATGTAGGGAATGGATGAGGACGATGATGAAGATGAGGAAGGGAGAAGAGGAAGCCGTAGACTACTCTTGTCAAATAGCACCAAAGGATCCGCAAGGCTTAACGTCCCCGTTCGACAGACGAATCGCTGTCAACAGTGACATACCTTATCTTCATATGCACTGCGCAGATATTTGGGATTTAACCCAGGCATATTGGCGCACAATTTAGTGATTAGAAGTTGTGCACCGCCATTTCCTAGTCACGAGGTAGAAATTTTACACGGAAATCTGTGACCCCGCCAGGAATCGAACTTGGGCCAGCTAGTCTGGAGGCAGACACGCTACCACAAAGCTACTTGTCTAAAAATCAGTTTTTCAAATACAAATTTTGCATTGTGCTGGCAATTTTGAAGGTATTGAAATCTGGAAGTGGGAAATACTACTGGCTGTTCATTTCAAAGTGTGTCATGACGCCACTGTTGATGAGTCAGTGATTTGAAGCGAGTTTCAGCTTTTGTGTCAGAGGAGTTGCGTACGGTATAACTTGAACGTCGTAGCAACAGATGGCGGTCTGTACGGTCTGTGTGCGATCGACGAGCCCTGCATTCTCTTGTTCTCTTATTTCAAATTCTGCGCACCGCTACCCCAATCTATTTGGCTTCTCGTTTTCAAAATTTATCCGCATATCATCAGCTAAGTACAAGATCTCATTATAACAATTTACTCATTATACCCTACCGCAAGACATCTTTATATTCTTCATCCTATACAGTTTCAGTTGCTAGAAATTGGAACTCGCTTCCGAGTGATATAAGGGGTTGTTGGACAATAACTTCATTTAGGTCAAAATTACATAAATTCTTACTTAACAGATGAATTGCTGATTAATATGTGTTACTTATAATGAAACTAACATCTGTCCATTCTTATTATTATCATTAATTTCTCTAAATAGATTTACAAAACCTCTAATGGCAATTACATTAATATTTTCATTATAGAAATATAAATATATATATATATATATATATATATATATATATATATATATATATATATATATATATTCTCCCTGTAACATAGTCCTAGTAAGCTTATATTAAATTAATTTTCATCATTTTACTAGCTATTTCAAATATTAAATTAATTATAATTCATTGAATTAAATTAGCTCATAAATTAAGTTACTACTTTACCTTATAGATTTATCTAAATTTAAATAAATATGTAATGAAGAATATTGATGGAGAACCTTTTAAGTGTAGTGTAAATATTTGTAATTTAAATGTATGTATTGTATTGATTAAGGCTGGTTGAGTGGAAGAGAAGGCCTTATTGCCTTAACTCTGCCAGCGAAAATAAAACATTATTATTATTATTATTATTATTATTATTATTATTATTATTATTATAACCTCTTTCGAACTGTGTTTTGCGCGGGCAAGTCGTACGCAGGGTATTTGTTATCATCGGTTGCGTACGGCAACATTCCACAACATAAATCAAATGCTCCGTGTCCATGTTGACCGTCGAAATTAATGTAAAAAATACAAATAATCATCTTAACCCTAATCCACATATCCCGACAGTAAGAAAAAATCTCACCTCAGTACATGTTTCGAAACAGTTCACATTCCTGCCAATACCGGCGTTACCGTACGTATCGGTAAGTACTCTTCTGAATGAACGCCGTATTTGCTAAGCAACTTCCCTGGCACATAAGTAATACACCTCTGCGGGAGTGTAGGAAGATTGAATTCTCTGGGCTCATCGACTAGTCAAATGACGGCATACAGCGAGCCATGGCACACTTTGAACTAAACAGTATAAGTACGATGTTTTAAATAAAGCGAAATGTTGAGGACAAAAATGAGGACCTCTGCTAAGACTACTGTATAAGGCCTGAAAGCGGTCTATACATCACATCCTTCAACAAAACATACATAATTACATACTCATAAATACATCTGCCTCTTGTAAGGCTTACTTCCATACAAAAACAACGTAAGCACACATATAGCATTTGCTGAAAGCAATTTAATATAGAATTTCATATTCGCCAACGCATTTTTTTGTCTCAGCATTGGGTTAGAAGAGTTTTGCAGAGGATTCCTTATTTTTGTGAACCTGCTTACAACGAATTCTTTCTCTCTCTCTCTCTCTCTCTCTACACGGTTGTTTGCTCCGGATAGCTATACCTTCCTATCCTCGTCCTTTTCCACCTCAACCCTTCTCCCTTGTGATCGTTATGTATGGTCGCCATGTTCTCGCAGGTTTATCATCATCGCAGTCACCATGTTCAATATTCCTGTCTGCAACCGCCCCCGCAACCAGCATATCTATCTCAATTTCTTTCTTCTCCATAGGAGTTTTCGGAATAAGTTCACGTGAATGTTTTTCAGAAATATTGTTGATATATATTTTTCTTATGCGTCATCCACTTGAGATGAAGAGAATTTAAAATGAAATTAATCTCATGTGTTAAATAATATTATGGATCAAATTTAAAGATTGAATGTTTGATTGAGTGAATGGATGAATGATTGACTGGAGATATAAATGGATGGATGAATGAATGAACGTTTGAATGAATGGAGTAAAGGGATTGATGGATGGCTGAATGAATGAGTGAATACACAGAGGTACGTTTTCTCGTTTGGTGTAAAAATTGAGCTCTATTTCTTGCATGTAGGTAGCATATGAAATAAAAGAAGGGTGAATGGATAAAGTACTGATTGATTGAGTGAATTGATAAATGAATGAGGTTATCGGATAGATGAACGGATTACAGAATTAATGAGTGAGTGAATGAGTAAGTGAGTGAGTGAGTGAGTGAAGAGATTAATGAATTTATAGATAAGTGTGTGAAGGAAAGATTGAGTAGATAGGTGAACGAATGGCTAAATGGATTATACTGTATACGTGTAATGTAACCTAAAGAATTACAAACATAAAATATAGCAACAAGTAGAGGAAGAGAGGCCAAAAAGTATGGCTCAGTGGGTGCATATGATGGGTCCAGGGGAAAAACCTGTTAAGTCCAAAATTATCAATTTTTTGTTTTGGATGCTATGAAATACTTCAGGCAGTAGAAATTTCAGTGATTTAATTGTACAGAGTAAAAACTTGATTAAGCCAGATATATTTGAAGAATGATAACTCAGATACAATAGAATGTAATGGACCTTGAAACATTAAACTTGCTCTCCTGTAAAAACAGTATAATGTGACTTAGCAGGTTCTTCCCCTGGACCCTTCATATATTGATGCATAAATTTAGATTTAAGAGTGGCTTTTTGCTCCTATTCCTATGTGGAACTGTAACGTTAGGAAATTTTCTTGCAAATTGTCTTTTTACCTTTCCACAATCGCTCATTTACAGATAAGTATCTACCATGAAAATTTTTCTGTGATGCCATGTGAGCAATCTAATCTACACACTTCACTAACACAACTACTCCTACTGAGAGACTCAGTGCCGTCATACGCCTCCCTGTTGACATACATTATGTAAGCGAACGCTCTGTATGTTTGTTTATTAGTGATTCATAATTTTGTGGCAATAATAATGATAATTAACATGCCGTACTCTTGAAAGTAAATTCCTTATTAGCTACTAATTGATATTTCATTAGGAAACGAACTCATGAATGAAGCAATGGATAGATGTACGAGGGCGTGCTGAAAAGTAATGCCTCCTAATTTTTTATGTGAAAAATTTTATAGCTGTTTGAGTGAAACGGAACTGAAGCGTGCATTTCCATAACGTTGTAAGTGCCGATACTGGGAGAATCTATTTTTTCACATATATCAGTTGTAGGTGCACTATTTGACAATATTACGAAAGGTTATGAAGAAAGTGCTGCTACAAGTAATAGAGTAGTGCACTTTCAGGTTGCGCAAGTCACAACGTTGTATGTACTGTATGAAACTATTTTTGTTCCTACTGTAAACTTTACAAATTGGCACTTACAACGTTCTGGAAATGCACGCTTCAACTGGTAACTGGCTACAACCTTACTGGTCATACCTGTAGTTTTATTTTTTCACATTATCGCCCAGGGATGAAAATATTTCTCCCAACGGGTGACCAGTTCTTCGATACAGTCACTGTGGAATGTTTCATTCTAATGATGAAACCATAGCCTCACTTCTGTCTGTACAACGTTGTATGTACTGCATGAAACTATTTTTGTTCCTACTGTAAACTTTATAAATTGGCACTTACAACGTTCTGGATATGCACGCTTCAACTAGTAACTTGCTATAACCTTACTGGTCATACCTGTGGTTTTATTTTTTCACATAATCGCCCAGGGATGAAAACATTTCTCCCAACGGGTGACCAGTTCTTCGATACCGCCACTGTGTAATGTTTCATTGTAATGACGAAATTATAGCCTCACTTCTGTCTGCACTGCATCATCAGAATCAAAAAGATGTCCTCTCAGGTGTTCTTTAAGTTTTGGGAACAGATGAAAATCTGATTTCGTCAGGTCGGGACTATATGGAGGATGATCAAGAACAGCGAAACCAAGACGCTGAATATGTTCTGTTGTCATTGCACTGGTGTGCGGACGAGCGTTGTGATGCTGTAGAAGGGGCTGCTCGATATCTGGACGAACCCTTCGAATTTGTACTTTTTTTTAGGGTTCTACAATATCTTATAGAATTAATGATAATGCCTTTAGGCATGAATTCCATATTGCATCACATCTTGAATGTGTCAGAAGATTGTAAGCGCGAGTTTGCTTGCTGATGGCACAGCTTTGAACTTTTTGGGTGCAGGTGATCCTTTGTGGCGGAACTGCATTGAAGACCTCCTGTTTTCTTGATCGAAGTGGTGTATCCAGCTTTGGTCACCTGTCCGCGCAGTTCTTCTAAGTTTTGTTCTCAGAATATTCAACGCCAGAGACTATGTCACTGCTGAGCGGGTCAAACTTCTTGGCAAGGCAGTTCGCACTCGTACAATGTTCTCGAACTTTCGAACGGAACGTGCAGTACTGCCAAGGAATTATTAATGGACATTATTATCAACAAGAAAGTTGCTAACCCATTTTAAAATGGTATCCCGTTTTGATGTCCTTTCATGTCTTGGAACTCGAAACACAGTTATAAATTAATTTCTGTTTTATAAAGCTTTCGGTTTTAAAAAAATGTTTCTGCAGAAAATATCCGTTGATTTACTGGAAAATATGTCAGAGTTCATCAAATTGCTTAACAGAGGAAATTAATTCATAGCATCTGTTGCGTTGGTATTCTACAGCCTACTAAAATTCACCATGAACAACGGTCTCAACAAGTGGAATACGCTTTTCTCCCCATTTCTTTGGCTGAAAACGAAAGTACACAGGCAACTGTTTATTTATTACGAATATACAAGTGATAAATCTGTGAAACTTCTACAGTCCTTCAATGTAGTAACCAGCATTGTTTACAACTCGTTGCCAGCGATGTGGAAGTCATAGTATCCCTGTAGCAGCTCCTGTTCTGTTGATGTTTCTGATGGACCGCCCTACTGCCTGCAGAATATCGGGAACAGTCCGGAATCGAACGTCACGAAGTGGTTCCTTCATCTTTGGGATTAAGTCATAATCACAGGGGCTTATGTACGGTGAATGTGGTGGATGGAAAAGCACTTTCTACCCCAAGCGACGGTACAAATCAGCTACAGAGTGTGCCGTTTGCGCCCTTGCGTTAACCTGCAAAATGATGGGAGGGTTCTGCAAAACGTGTGGGCGCTTTCTTCGCAACGTTAGTCTCAGATTATGCTCCAAAAATGACGGAAATACTGTGCATTAACATTCTGTTTTTGCGGGATATTATGTGTTAGGATGTCGCCGTCACAATCGTACACAACAATCAGCATAACGTCCACATTCGTATGGGTACGACGCTTCACTGATTTGCGTGGTGACCCGTAATGACGCCACTCATTTGATTGACGCTGAAGTAGATGTTCGTGTGACCTGGCCCATGTCTCATCAAGCGCAACAATACGCCGTAAGAAGGCGTCTCCTTCACGATCATAACGCGCCAATTCAGTTTGAGCGGTGTCGTATCGTATCCATAGCTGTGCCTCCATCAAATTCCAGGGAACCCACCGAGATGGAATTTTTCTCATTTTTAGGCGATTCTTTACAATACGAAACACAGTCATATGCGATATTCCTATCTCCTGGACTAACTCACATACCGTCTGTCGTCGATCGTTGTCTAATAGCGCGGAAAAAGCTTGCAATTCCTCTTCACTAACACTCGGACGACCTGGCCGAGCCATGTTTTAAACGCGGTCACGTCCCTCGTCGAAGGCTCGAACCTACCTCGCCACGGTCCTGTATGGTAACGCCGTCTCTCCACATGCCTCAACAAGACCGTCATGACATTGTCGTGCTGTACGACCACGGACAGATTGAATTTTCAGCCAAGATCGCTGTTCCTGCTTTGTAAACATGACGAAACACAACCGCTTAGAGCTGTAACTAACAGGAGACTAACTTCAACTCTAGTCAGCGCATGCGCTGTGAGTCGGACGGAAGAGTCCTTTTAGGGGGGAGGAGGGCAGACATAGACTAACATGTGGTAAAAGTGACAACAATTAACTCCGTCTCGTTTGGCTTTTACAGCAGTATTGCCACTATTAAAGTTACACCCCACTTAGTTTACCCTTAAAAACTTCGAA
Source organism: Periplaneta americana (assembly GCA_025594305.2). Classification (NCBI taxonomy): domain Eukaryota; kingdom Metazoa; phylum Arthropoda; class Insecta; order Blattodea; family Blattidae; genus Periplaneta; species Periplaneta americana. The sequence continues at coordinate 34,101,270 of JAJSOF020000040.1, read as the reverse complement.
AACTTTGCATATTATTAAAAATATAGAAAGTAAAATCCAAATCCGTCTTACAAATAAAGAAGGTCATAATTGCATCTCTTACTCATCCTATGTTACATGACCGCTGAGTGGTCATGTCGCCACTGCACTGTCATCGTATACAAGACATCGTAGGCGATTACGGAGCGCGAGAGATTGAGGGAAATTAAGTATTCGTGGAGGGGTATGACACACTCTGCTAGTTCGTGAAATCAACACCGGTCAATTTACAAAGGGCGGGTAGTAATACCATAATAAGTTTCCAATAATTGGTTCTTCAAAGTTACTTTCAAATTGAACATACCTGAATAATTGGCTTAGTATGCAGATTTACCTTTCTGGAGATAGAAGAACGATTCCATCCTTATTTGTATGCTGGTCTCTGCACCTGCTTTTAACTTACATTCCCGGTGTAAATCTACGCTCGGTGAAAATGGAGACACAAGAGCCCCATTGGATAGTACTACGCTGTAATATTTAATTCAGAGAGAAACAAAGAACCTGACTTAAGTCATCGGAGATTTAGAAGTGAAGATAAGGGACCTCTCCTGCAGTGACGCATTGCCATACTCTCTAACTTAGCAACCAGGGCTTTATTTACTTACACACAGATAAGACCCGAGGACGGCGTGAATGCCACTAGATTTAGCTTCTAGACTATAAAATCAAGACGGTGAAAATAGTGCTGGTCTCCATAGTTACTCTTTTCGTGGTCCATTGTGCCTTATACCTTAGTAGATCTTTCCTCTGCTACGTCATCATATTTTTCCATACTATTAGTGTATTCTGACTTTTCTTTTTCTCTCTTCAGCAATTCTTTTATTACAATCATCATATATTATTTAGTGTTTTCCCTTTCCCATTTTTCTTCTTCTTGATCTATTCTTCGTTATATTCTCGTCCGTTTCACCTAACTTTGTAATAGTAATAATAATAATAATAATAATAATAATAATAATAATAATAATAATAATAAATTAACATTGCTTTTTCTCTGTAGGATAATATACAGGGTGTTACCGAGGTGGTGTTACAAACTTTCAGGGATGATGGCGAAGGGCATATGTATCAATTTGAGATAAGGAACCCTGGTCCAGAAATGACCGAGTCGAAAGTTACAAGCAAATAGTTATGTGGAAATTAAATAATTTTAGTCCTCTCTACACCTTATTTATGTGTATTTATCTGTACATCTTACACATACTGTATTCATCTGACGTTGTTTACGTTGTCTACTTACAGTATTCCATTCAGTGCGCTGTCTGAGGGATGGGGACAGGAAACTACACTAAAGCAACGTAGATAGCGTAATGTGTAACGGACATGGTCGGTCCTGATATGCACGTCTGTAGACAGCAGTATATGTGTACAAGTTGCAGTGTCCAGTCCATCAGTCCTAGTGAAATGGAGGAGTACACGAGAACGGAATATGCAGACCTGATTTTCGAATATGGATGAGCAAATGGGAACAGTAGACAAGCTCACAGATTGTATCGGGACAAGTACCCACGTAGGAGACATCAGGCCCATACCATTTTTCCACGACTTTTCCAAAAGTTAAGGGAACGAGGGCACGTGGTGCCAAATTACAATTCCATTTCCACACAACTATTTTTGCTTATAACTTTCGACTCAGTCATTTCCGGACCAGAGTTCCTTATCTCAAATTGATACATGTGCCCTTCGCCATCATATCTGAAAGTTTGTAACACCACCTCGGAAACACCGTCTATATTACATATATGTCCGTAGAATATTTTTTATATTGCATGCATTATTTAATTTACAGTAAGAATATCCAGAACACATACTTCATACAATACAAATAGTAACAATTACTTTTTCCTATGTATTATTAGTTCCTACAGTCAGTGTATTACGAGAAGTACAGCAAAAATTCAGACTTTTAGGTTGACTATGACGTTAGTTAGAAGATTCGTGCGTGTCAGGAGGGGAGGGATGCTATTGATGCTATTTCAGTTGTGATGGAGTTGTGGAACGCTACGCATCGGGCATTTGCCGTAGAATTTTTTTTAACAGGTGAATTTGCAGTTCTTAGTAGCGTAGATTCCGGTATTTCAGTGTGGGTCGACATGGCCGAGTTCCTTACCACATCAGCATCAAAACGTAAATCACCAGGAAGACCAAGAACCGCCCATACGACATAGAACATCGATGCAGTGAGGCATGCAATTGAATCAAACGTCAACGTTCACCAGAATTCCGTAGACGACGCATTGCTACTCGTCAATTTTGATTCAAACTACATAGCGCGACTACGCATGTATTTAGGTGCTTAATGGAAGTAGTAAACCAAATTTTTCCTGGACATGTAGCTTAATTTCCCAGTGTGACAATATGCAGTGGCCTGCTCGTTCGCCCGATCTCAATGTTTGTGATTATTTTCCTTGGAATTTCTGAAAGGGAAAGCATACGCTGACAAACTCTGTAATTTTTTTGATAAATTTTTTTTAAACAGCTTTCCCAATGACGGGACTGCCTCATTGGACAAAGCATAATAAACATATTGAGTGAAAACAAAAAAAAAAAGACCATAAAAGAGAAAGGAGGGGAACGAACAAAAGGGAAAAGTAAGTACAGGAAAGATAATGGCACGCATATAACAGGCCTAAAACATAGTAAACAAACAGATTAGATATTCGAGCAAATTTCTGCCTTTTTAAGAAACAAAGTGCAGGTGGTTTTTTAAAATGGCAAGTGATCCTCTGATAGCGGCAAGGGAAACATCACGAATAAAGTCGTTGTTCAGCTGGAACTTCTTGCAGAAACTGGCAAAGAGGCGAGGTATTGTGCCCCTAGCGCCAACCATTAGCCCAACTACTTCAATGGAGGTGAGGTGATATTTCTCCAAATAGAATGCAACTGTGGGCTCATAAATTCTGCATTTTTCTGCATGGACGTCAGCGGGCTGTTGTCCCTATGCCTCGAACCTGACTGTCGGGTCGATAATGTAGGCGGATGTAGAGCCTGGTGGAATGGCAAGCATGTCAATTCGCCGACAGGATCCCTCTTGAGAGATGCCGTGGACTTCTTCGTGCACAGTGAGACCTTTCTTCCTCAAGGCTTCGGCAATCATGGACCTGATTCTGTGATGTCTAGAGTTCCGCAGTGTCTCGCTGAAAGGACAGGCACCCAAAACGTGGCCAAGAGTTTCAATCTCACTGACGCAACGACGACAGTGGTTTCCGTCTCGGGACCTTCCTGGTATAGCACGCAGCACTGACCTGAAGGAAGCACTTTGTGGAGTGATTATGGCTATGCTGTGAGATATGGTACAGAAAACTTCAGAGTCAGGCTTCAGATGTGCGTTAGGAAAAATGGATATAATTTGGATTGTGCTATTTTCAGAACATAATTCATATTCAATTACATTTTGTTCATTTAAATTATTAGCCTACATGGCTACAACATCTGCTTTTGTCGGGCCTGTAAACATAATAATATTACATTTAAATTGGAGAGTGTGACTTGGAACTTTCAAGCAACCCGCTAGTCGGTTATGGACATTTGCTTGACCTGCTCTGGAAGGCTTGAAGAAGTATTGAAACGATACACAAGAATAATTACTAACACAGGATGTTTCCTTTCATAATTCACGCCGTTTTACCTAAAGGCAGTGCCTCTCATCCTATTCTACGCAAAAAGTGAAGAATTATTCATGGAGAATTATTCATGGAGAAAGCCCCGAAGCCTCTATACTTTTTGCCTTGTTTTGGTATAAATACCATTAAAGGGCTGTGGTTTTTTCGGGAGAACAATTCTATTATATTTGTGCACAATTTATTTCACGAAAATTTTCTTAAACTGCTGTTTTGTTAGCAATTATACAGTGTGACTATAAATAATCTTTCCGATTACAAACTTTAATAACTATCGTTAGGACACACTTAGAAACATGATATTGGTATCAATAGAAAGAGAAACTCAAATATTATTTGTTATGTTGGTGAACCTGTTCGCATATTTATTAATTTCGTTGCTAGGAGACAATATAACAGAAAAATGGCTGCAAACGAAGACAGGAGGGCATTTTTTGTGCTAGACTTTCACATATCCTAGTCTATGCTGTAAGCCGTGAAAAGGTGTATGGTCCTTTCCTATTTTGTCGAGGCGACAGTCACAGGTAATTTGTACCTAGACATGTTACAGTTATAGTTTCTTCCATAACTTGAACAGGAAATCAAAGGTCTCATTTTTCAGCAGGATGGGGCACAACCCCATTACCACTTGAATGTCAGAAACGAACTGAATACACGACTTCCAAGAAGATGGATTGGATGTGCTGACTGTGAAGATTTATGTTTGCATTGGCCTCCACGTTCCCCCGACCTCACTCCTTGTGATTTTTTTGTGTGGGGTTTTATAAAACAACAAGTGTATCAGCCACCATCACCACCTACCATTGAGGATCTTCGTGCCCGCATCACGGAGGCCATTGCACTGGTGGAAGGTCCAATGCTACAACGTGTATGGCAGGAAATTGACTACAGACTTGATGTGTGTCGTGTGACACAAGGAGCTCACATTGAGCACATGTGACTTACTTACGGTTGTGAAGCAAATTTTCTCTTTCTGTTTCATGTTTCATATTTTCTAGTGAAAAAATTAAAAAATTGTTGGAGTTTCTGTTTCTGTTGTATCAATTTCATGTTTTCTAATTTTTTCTGATTTAAGAGTAGCACATGTGATTTAACCGAATGGATAACAAAAATTATTTGAGTTTCTCTTTCCATTGATACCAATATCATGTTTCTAAGTGTCTCGTAACGATAGTTATTCCAGTTTGTAATCGGAAAGATTATTTATAGTAACACTGTATAATCTATATTAATAATAAATCTGTAGCCGAAATTTTTCTGGTGATTTTCGATTATCCAAAAATAATTTGGTCCTAACATACATAATTAACCGCCCTGAAACCGAAAATCGCTTTTTTGAAATTTTTGTTTGTATGTCTGTCTGTCTATCTGTCTGGCTGGATGTTTGTTAACTTTTCACGCGATAATGGCTGAACCGATTTATATGAAAATTGGAATATAAATTAAAGTTCGTCGTAACTTAGAATTTAGGTTATACGGCATTCAAAATATTTTATTTAAAAGGGGGGTTATAAGGGGGCTTGAATTAAATAAATCGAAATATCTCCGTTATTATTAATTTTCATGAAAAATATTACATAACAAAAGTTACTTTAAAAATAATTTCCGATAAGTTTTATGCCATGCAAAATTTTGATAGGACTGATATTTAATGAGATAAATGAGTTTCAAAATTACAATAACAACGCCATCTAAGGCGGTGTAATGAAATAAAAAACAAATGACTTCGTCTGTAAGGGACCTTGTACAATAACAATCGAAAGCTATGAAACATAAGAGAATGTTTCTGTGTTTGTATGAAGTAATATCGGAATCTAAATTAACCGATTTGTATAATTAATTATTAATTCACCATGGGAAAGTGTAGTTTCTCTAGATGGAAATAATGCTACAATGTTATTACAGTAACTTCTGAGTGAATCGAGGACACGTAAGATTAAAATAGCTTCTTATGCAGAGAAAACTTGATAGGCATTCGTTTCCTGTATTTCCTAAAATAATTTTTATGACCAAATGAGTGGTCTCTGGATCAAAATGATCGCATTTTAATTTTTTTAATACAATTTAAATTAAGTAACATATTAAACGATTTATCCTAATATCAAACACGAATGTTCCCTGGATTAAATGTCCTATTTTAATTATGTAATTACTTTATATTTATTTCTAACGGGTGCAGCGGAGCGCATTGGTACGGCTAGTAAATAATAAAAATATGCATTGCAATAGCATGCCGCCGCTTGCTCCTTAGGATAATGTGGTCGAAGAAAGATTCTTTTAAATACTAATGTGTAATTACCATAGATTTACCTGTAGTGATGACGCAGTATTTCACTGGAGTAGCAGGTAATTTCGTAAGTTGATACACAGACAGAAATGGCAGTATGAAAAATTACAGTTGCATTAAAACTTCATAATGACTAATGAAAGAGAGCAAAAAAATGAATACGCGCATCACACCTGCTTATGATCGTTTGTCATTCTGCTTGATCGAACTATTTTCAAACAATCCTACGTTATAAATAATTCACAGCAACATTAAGCTTCCTCGCTCACAATTTTTAAATAAAATATGATGTAACCTAATTAATATGTTAGTAAATAATTCATGTTATGTGATCAGTGAAGCTTCTATTTGTACTTGACATGTGTACAGCACGTAATTAATTTGTCTACTTTTTTGTAATTGCAAATTGTAATCAAAAACTTTAAATCTTATAGTCTTTCACATCCCCATTATTGATCAGACATTGTCAATATTCAACTACAAGCATAGTGAACACTGGGCTGGCATGGCTCCTCAAGAGCCTGACCCGATACAGATCTTCGCATCTAGGCTCACATTGCCTCATTGCGCGTATTATAGACCTATATGCAATGATTATATGAGTCCGACAGGTCTGGATGGTATTCGTGAATCCTATGCTGACAGGTTTACCATCCTGCCTGAGCACTGACAGAGCCAGATCCGATAACCAGACGAGACCGGAGCCCCAAGCCCTTCCCTTATCAGCATTAGAAAATTGTACCACCCCGCAGGTTCAACTCAGGCTACTATTAAGTATTTGAGATCATAGATTAAATGAGGGGAAAGTGGAGAGCTTATGGTGCAGTGATAGAAGGAAACGGAAGTACCTCAAGAAAACCCCTCTGCAACGTCTGTTTTGTTCACCACAGATTCCACCACGACCTGACCGGAGATCGAAACCGGGCCGACCATATGGAAGACCAGTGATGTAGCGCTAAATTGATGAATATTGCTTCTATGTTGATTGGTTACGTTTTATGTCTTGAGTTCATTCTGTATTGTTATAAGCGGTACCCTGGTGCTATGCTGTCCATATGAGCATTCAAACAAATCTTCCATAATCCTTACAACCAGTGAGAATGAAATGGTTCAAACGGCTCAGATCTTGACGTAGATGGTGCTTATGAGGATGATAATGTAATTGTGTACGGTTTAAAGATGGGATAAGCTCACATAGAATTATGCCATATCATAGTGCTTTCTATCTCCATGTTTTAATTCCGGGCGAGAAATGGAGGAAAAACTTTACCTTGTGTCCCCTATTAAATGCAGGAATCGTCTTTATATATACCGGGTAAACCGAAAATAATTTTATTAATTTCAGGGGTTAGTCTTTGAGATATTTCAAACAAAGATGTTTAGTACTTATTTTGCTCCTTTTTTCTTCCTTTTGGAGAAAATAATGATTTCTTATGAAACAAATCATATCTCAACGAAAGAATTAAAATAACGAAAATTGCTAGTTATTCAAGTGAAACTTCAGTTCCTTATATAGGTGTTCCACAAGACATAGTTCTTGGCCCTATTTTATTTTTAATATATATTAATGCCTTATTAAAATAGATTTTTAACAATACAATGGTGTTCATTATTCTTATGCAGATGACACAGTTTTACTTTTTAATGGAAACACCTGGTATGATACATATAATAGACTTAAATTAATAAAAAAATGGTTTGACATAAATTATCTTTCTATCAACGATCATCAAACCATAATATTATTCCATTCTTATTATCTGAAAAATGTAACAAACCTCCTACATTTAAATTTAAATTTACTAGAGCTTCCTCAAATTAGAGGCTGCCATTACACAAAGCATACAAAACAATACAAGAACAAATAGATGATGAAAGATAAGAGAGTAAGAAAAAAAGTAAACAAGTACACAAACAAACAATGGTAGTATACAGAATAAAAAAAAGTTACAAGTAAAGAAGCAATGAAAGCTAATAAGAGAAAGAAAAAGATAATGGAACGTCAGTTTTTTCAGTACACTGACTTAGAGTCCAAATAGATGGTTCCGTAAGTTTGACTGACTCTGTAATTATGAGGAGGGCCAGTTCATTCAGAAACGATTTGTGCAGTCCTAGGGTCTTACAGAATTGAGAAGAGAAGTTAGGTATCGTTCCTCTTGCTCCAAACATCAATCCCGTAACACTGATATCGTGAAGTTGGTATTTCTCTTTATAATACGGGATGGTTGGAACGTAGATTGCTCGTTTCTCCTCATGTACGTCTTCAGGCTGTCCTTTTTACAAAAATCAATAATGAGCGAGATATTTCGATTTATTTAATTCAGGCCCCCTTATAACCCCCTTTTAAATAAAGTATTTTGAATGCCATATAGCCTAAAATCTAAGTTACAACGAACTTAATTTATATTCCAATTTTCATCGAAATCCGTTCAGCCATTATCGCGTGAAAAGGTAACAAACATACATACAGACAGACAGACATACAAACAAAAATAAAAAAAGCGATTTTCGGTTTCAGGGTGGTTAATTATATATGTTAGGACCAATTATTTTTGGAAAATCGAAAATTACCCGAAAAATTTCGGCTACAGATTTATTATTAGTATAGATGTTAAGTCCCGTTGCTCGTAAGAAAATTATACTCCCTCCGTCATATATAAAACTGGGAGTTATGAAGTAGTTTGTCAAGGCACTAGCCAAAAATCTTCCTTGCTTCCAGTACTTATGTACGAAGTTTACTTCCTTGTCACACGCTAAAATCAGGGAGGGAATATTTGATGGCCCACAAATTCGAAAACTGACGAAGGACCACAATTTCACTAGTACAATGCACGAAACCGAAAAAGCTCATGGAACGTATTCAAAAAAGTTGTGAAGAAATTTCTTGATAACGTGAAGGATCCACAGTACAAAGAAATTGTAGGAAATATGTTAGACAAGTTCAAAGTGTCCTGTTATAACATGAACCTAAAGCTTCACTTTCTAATGGCTCATACAGATTACTTTCCTGCGAATTTAGAAGCCCTTAGCGAAGAGCAAGGTGAAAGGTTCCACAGAATCTGAAAGAGGTAGAGCGACGCTACCAGGGACATTGCGATGTAAATATGATGGCCGATTACTGTTAGAGAATTGCACGTGATGAATCTTCCAGAGAATACTCGAGGACTGCACACACACTAAGACTCCATGGAAAGAGAAATAGGACGTCGAAGATACATTCTGATTGTAAGCTTTCTGCTCTTATAACTTCGTTTAGTAAGATGTTTTCGATGTATATCAAATTCAAAATTCAAATTCATATTTATTCACAATTTACATTTGAAATGATATATATGAATATATACCCGAAATGAGCATATGCTCGTGCTCGGTACAGTCCAGTAGTCTACATAAATTTTACAGAGATCAATAATAATGTTGATGATAGAAATAATAATAATAATAATAATAATAATAATAATAATAATAATAATAATAGAATATCCGTGACGAAGATGATAAGAAGATAGGAATACAAATTAATGCATTAATAATAATAATAATAATAATAATAATAATAATAATAATAATAATAATAATAATAATAATAATAATAATAGAATATATCCGTGACGGAGATGATAAGAAGATAGGAATAGAAATTAATTCTTAATAATAATAATAAAATAATAATAATAATAATAATAATAATAATAATAATAATAAGACAAAAATATTTACAATAATAAAATAAATACTAAGACGGATAACATAAAATATAAAAACCAGTTAGCGAGAGTTAACACAACTTAAATAAGCAATAACTGTAAAAAATGACGAACTCGAAAATCAACAGAAAAGTTCTTTGTATCGCAGACGACAGCAACCGCCATATTGACATTGTGTTATGCATTAATGGTAGTAGGGGAGCCGAAAGTCTCCGTAACTGCCGTTCTGTTCGAATCTTCTCATAAAATCATGGGAAGTTAATGCTGAAAAACAAAATATCTACCAGTCAAACAGTTCATTATTACCAGGATAAATACAAATAATACTGAAATATATTAATCAAGTTTCAGTTATAGATCTTCCCTTTTGTGCAAGAGGTATCATATCAAAATATTTAATGAATGCCGGGGAAAATATAAATTTCAAGAACTCTCTAGTGACAGAGATAGTGACAAGTACAATCAAGTGTATCTGTGGCGATGCTAAGGAATCATTTATTGGAGATATACACTGTTATTAATTAAGAAAATTCTCTATATTTATTTATTACAATGTTTTATCTTATAAGCTACATGCATCAGGTAAATACAATAAATATTAATAACATTTATAATGCTAGTAACACTTAAATAGCCCTAATGTTTCTATGAATTTTATTCTTAACTGTTTCTTTTATTACTATACAACTTGGAAAAAAATAGATGGACTTGTTAAGGAATCAGATACCCAAAATAATTATATGATTTCAATGAACATGCTGTAAATTATAATTTTATTTTGTGGAAAAATAACGTTTTGCTAAATTGCCCACAAAACCTAACGTGATACGGCAAAACAAAATACATTTTGAATTCAGCACACCGAAATTAGTAAAAGTGACTTATTTATATTTCCCTAGTGATAATTAATCTTGTGACCACGCTGTCAAACAAGGCACTGAATTAATGAAATGTTCGGAGAAGTCAGGACTTAATCAATGAGAGATTTGGAGTCATTTTTACAATTAATATAGACCGAAGTTAAGTACTTCATCTTGACACTAAATATGTATCCACTACTATACTGATTACTCTATTTCAGCTAATACGATTAATTAGTTTTTGTATGGCTTTAATTAAATGAGGCATTGACATGGGAAAGGTCGTAACTGCCAAAATTCGAATTTTTAGGTTTTTCATTGAGAAGGTAGTAAATGGCCATGCCAATGGCACAGATAAGGTAGTATGTCCGTATGTAATGAAACGAAGTTGGAAACGTAGATAGATAGATAGATAGATAGATAGATAGATAGATAGATAGATAGATAGATAGATAGATAGATAGATAGATAGATAGATAGATAGATAGATAGATAGATAGATAGATAGATAGATAGATAGATAGATAGATAGATAGATAGATAGATAGATAGATAGATAGATAGATAGATAGATAGATAGATAGATAGATAGATAGATAGATAGATAGATAGATAGATAGATAGATAGATAGATAGATAGATAGATAGATAGATAGATAGATAGATAGATAGATAGATAGATAGATAGATAGATAGATAGATAGATAGATAGATAGATAGATAGATAGATAGATAGATAGATAGATAGATAGATAGATAGATAGATAGATAGATAGATAGATAGATAGATAGATAGATAGATAGATAGATAGATAGATAGATAGATAGATAGATAGATAGATATAGATAGATAGATAGATAGATAGATAGATAGATAGATAGATAGATAGATAGATAGATAGATAGATAGATAGATAGATAGATAGATAGATAGATAGATAGATAGATAGATAGATAGATAGATAGATAGATAGATAGATAGATAGATAGATAGATAGATAGATAGATAGATAGATAGATAGATAGATAGATAGATAGATAGATAGATAGATAGATAGATAGATAGATAGATAGATAGATAGATAGATAGATAGATAGATAGATAGATAGATAGATAGATAGATAGATAGATAGATAGATAGATAGATAGATAGATAGATAGATAGATAGATAGATAGATAGATAGATAGATAGATAGATAGATAGATAGATAGATAGATAGATAGATAGATAGATAGATAGATAGATAGATAGATAGATAGATAGATAGATAGATAGATAGATAGATAGATAGATAGATAGATAGATAGATAGATAGATAGATAGATAGATAGATAGATAGATAGATAGATAGATAGATAGATAGATAGATAGATAGATAGATAGATAGATAGATAGATAGATAGATAGATAGATAGATAGATAGATAGATAGATAGATAGATAGATAGATAGATAGATAGATAGATAGATAGATAGATAGATAGATAGATAGATAGATAGATAGATAGATAGATAGATAGATAGATAGATAGATAGATAGATAGATAGATAGATAGATAGATAGATAGATAGATAGATAGATAGATAGATAGATAGATAGATAGATAGATAGATAGATAGATAGATAGATAGATAGATAGATAGATAGATAGATAGATAGATAGATAGATAGATAGATAGATAGATAGATAGATAGATAGATAGATAGATAGATAGATAGATAGATAGATAGATAGATAGATAGATAGATAGATAGATAGATAGATAGATAGATAGATAGATAGATAGATAGATAGATAGATAGATAGATAGATAGATAGATAGATAGATAGATAGATAGATAGATAGATAGATAGATAGATAGATAGATAGATAGATAGATAGATAGATAGATAGATAGATAGATAGATAGATAGATAGATAGATAGATAGATAGATAGATAGATAGATAGATAGATAGATAGATAGATAGATAGATAGATAGATAGATAGATAGATAGATAGATAGATAGATAGATAGATAGATAGATAGATAGATAGATAGATAGATAGATAGATAGATAGATAGATAGATAGATAGATAGATAGATAGATAGATAGATAGATAGATAGATAGATAGATAGATAGATAGATAGATAGATAGATAGATAGATAGATAGATAGATAGATAGATAGATAGATAGATAGATAGATAGATAGATAGATAGATAGATAGATAGATAGATAGATAGATAGATAGATAGATAGATAGATAGATAGATAGATAGATAGATAGATAGATAGATAGATAGATAGATAGATAGATAGATAGATAGATAGATAGATAGATAGATAGATAGATAGATAGATAGATAGATAGATAGATAGATAGATAGATAGATAGATAGATAGATAGATAGATAGATAGATAGATAGATAGATAGATAGATAGATAGATAGATAGATAGATAGATAGATAGATAGATAGATAGATAGATAGATAGATAGATAGATAGATAGATAGATAGATAGATAGATAGATAGATAGATAGATAGATAGATAGATAGATAGATAGATAGATAGATAGATAGATAGATAGATAGATAGATAGATAGATAGATAGATAGATAGATAGATAGATAGATAGATAGATAGATAGATAGATAGATAGATAGATAGATAGATAGATAGATAGATAGATAGATAGATAGATAGATAGATAGATAGATAGATAGATAGATAGATAGATAGATAGATAGATAGATAGATAGATAGATAGATAGATAGATAGATAGATAGATAGATAGATAGATAGATAGATAGATAGATAGATAGATAGATAGATAGATAGATAGATAGATAGATAGATAGATAGATAGATAGATAGATAGATAGATAGATAGATAGATAGATAGATAGATAGATAGATAGATAGATAGATAGATAGATAGATAGATAGATAGATAGATAGATAGATAGATAGATAGATAGATAGATAGATAGATAGATAGATAGATAGATAGATAGATAGATAGATAGATAGATAAGTGCATTTATTGATGCATGATAAATTATACAAACTCATGTACACAAGATCCTTCGCACGAGCCCGTACGGCCATTCGTGCTATAACTATGCACAGTTTGAATCTTCAAAACGAAAATAATGCCTACTAATAATAAAATAGTGAAACAATAGTTATTATTATTACTACCGTTATCATTGATTACCACTATTATAACTAATCTAACTTTATACCAAATTTCACAAACATAATACAGTTAAATTAAAGGGAGCTATGAAAAACACACACGCACAGTGACACACACACACACACACACACATATATATATATATATATATATATATATATATATATATATATATATATATAGTATAAACAATTCAATTTCTTGTTGAAGCTGCACCAAATAATCCAAATAATAAATATAAAGGTAATACAGTATATAAATAAAAACATACACACGCAATAAAATACAAAAGACACAGTAAAAAAACATCCCCTAATTATATCATTCGCTCAATGTTAATATTACTCATTGCAACACTAATAAATCTTTCCCTTATCCATCGACTCCCTCCCCTCGGCCAATTCCACCCTCAACTGTCGAACTTTTGCCATAAATTTTCCCACACTGTCACAGGATTTAACGTTATTTAATACAGCGTAAGTCGCCAAGTGCCCCCTGCTAGATGTAATGAAGGACTCTGGCAGGAATCGTTTCCTCAGAGCTTCTGTGGCTTCACACTCCGACAAAATGTGGTGTGATGTCTCGCCTCTATCGCAAAGAGGACATATTCTCGCCCCCTCTTCGTTGACGATTTTAAGTGCCCTACAGGCTCCTAGACGAAACCAGATTAAACCCAGTCTACCATCTTTGCTACCTCCATAGAGATATAATTCTGTCCTCCAATTTGTTTTGATCATCGATTGGATCTTCAGAGCAACCTTATCCCTACATTCCCCTTCTGTTATTTGCCTGTCTATATCCTTCAGGCGTTTCTTGACTTTCCGCCAGACATTTCGCTTGTTCTTGCAATCTTCCGCGATTATAAATCCCATGCCTATTTCCTCCAACCCTCTGCGTAATCTACCTGCCCAGGTTACTTGGTCTCTCCTCTCGAGTTGCTCCCTATAACAGACCGCTCTAATAAGAGACTGATCTCCATGCACAATCCTCAAGTAGTACTTTAAAACTTTTATCTTGCATTCTAACGTAGTCACTAGATGTTGTAAGTTGTATGTGCACAGCTGTTGGCGCGGAGAAGGTAGTAACTCCTTTCACAACATCAGAGTGTGTGTAGACAAATATGGGCTGATAACTGTGCAGGGCAGAATAAGAATCGGGTGATTCTAATGGTTCTGATTTACATTATTACAAAGAAACATTTTGATTCAGTGGACTTGAAATTCCTCGTTTCAGAACATTCCTACATGCCATGTGATAGGGAATTTGGCATCATAGAGAAAAAAAAAAAAGATGCAAGACCATGGTTCCAGAAGAGGTAAGGCCTAATAATGTAATAATGATGAAGGATGAGGATTTCTTCGACCTTTCTGCAGAATGTGACAAGTTTTTGAATACAACTCCTATCAAAATCAACACCCTCAACTGGATTAGACTCTCAAGACATGATTTTCCTCTAATAAAAACAAGACAGTCATTTAATGACCTTGAAATGTGGACAGGGCACAGGATTTTTAAGAAAGGACAGTCATTAACGTCAATCACTAATTTGCAGTGCTTGCAACGCCTTGAAAGAAGACCAGTCGTCCCTGATGCCAAAAAGAGAGACTTGGTATCTATGTTAGACTTCCTCGATGAAAAGTATCATGCATTTTACCGAAAAATATGTGCATAATGTATAAATAACGTTAATTCTCAGTTTGGCTAAGGAGTGATTTCAATGTTGTATTTTCATAAAATAGGATTTCACAGATAAATCTGTGCCAGACTTTTCAAATTTCATATGTAACACAAACATGAGTGTATGCCTTTCATTTAAAGCAGTTTCTGTAATAATGTAAGTGAGAAAGTGTTCATAAATTTGTTTTTTGCTTCCCCTGAAAAATTTTGTTTCTGGCAGTTACTACCTTTCCCATGTCAGCGCCTCAAATGTACTGTCTTACGGAAGAAGTAATACTCGAAGTCTGGCTGCTTTCTTACTGTCCGCAACTGGGTCTGCCATGTTTACTTAACTTATAAGCATAAAAACGGACGTGGTCGGTCTCAAATAGTAGGCTTCGAGCGCAAAATATCTGTTTACATTTATCGGCCATTTTTGAGCATTAGGGTACATATCAGCCACAAACTTAATCAGAGGCAAAGTACCAATTAATAGTATTAGTAGCCACAGGCGTGGCTCAGTCGGTTAAGGCGCTTGCCTGTCAGTCTGAAGTTGCGTTCGAGCGCGGGTTCGATCCCCTCTTGAGCTGATTACCCGGTTGGGTTTTTTTCCGAGGTTTTCCCCAACCGTAATATGAATGCAAGGTAATCTCTGGCGAATCCTCGGCCTCATCTCGCCAAATATCATCTCGCTATCACCAATTTCATCGACGCTAAATAACCTAGTAGTTGATATAGCGTCGTTAAATAACCAACTAAAAATAGTATTAGTAATTACGCTGTTGTTCCTAAGGTAATCCTATCTTATAATGAATAAAAATAGATCGATTTCCCATATCTATACAGTATAATGGAGTCCCTCTGTTATGGAAACTTCTAATTTGGAAAGCTAGCTGACTCCTCCCATTACAGGAACATCGCTCAATACGTTACTGATAAGGCGATCGCTTTGCTCATGCTGGACGTTGACATCAAAAGATTCAGTAAAGAAGACGAAAGAAATTCATTTTAACTTGTAGCCTACATGAAAACATAAACTTAAATAAGAATTATTTTATCAACAGTAATCACACTAGAGGTTTTGATTTATCTAGAGAAAATCAAAACTCGAGTGGCATTTAATTGACTATTACACAATTAGAAGAAAGCATATAAAGATTAGAAGTAACAAAGTACTCCAATACAATAAAATATTAATTGGCTTACGAAAATACAACTGTCTTCAAATGTATTATTGTACCATCACAACATTACGCTAGATGGCAGTAGTGTTTTATGATTGTTTTCTTGTTACCGGTATTAGTTGTGCCAACTATAGAATCATCATTGAATTCTGTGGACTGTTACTAGTCAAGAAGGCTTTGTTGATTCAGTTTCATTTTTATTAAAACATTTGCATTTCACTTCAATCATCCGGATCCCAGTAATCAACGTCATTTGACAGATGATTTTCAATAAATCTTAGTATTAAACAATCTCAAATACGTGACTATCCATAATATCTTATAGCAGAAGCTATAACAAACATAACCTAAATAATATAAACAAGTGTTAGAAAAATTTTAATTAGGGATGATAAAATAAGCAAACGTTTTAATTAACGATGATGAAATAAAAAATAAACATGAATAATTTTAAAAGAAACAATTATTGAAAGTAGGTACAATTTTCAAATTTGAATGTTTTAGTGGTTGGTGGTTCAGTTGATGTTATATTGGACGTGTGCGTAAAAGAAGTGAACTCGTTGATGTACATGGTGTATCCCTCAACTTATTCAGGATTTCCGAATGGTGCTCTTCATATATGACCAGTGATCTTTATTAATTCTTGTTCTTGAATGCCAGTGCGAGTCATATTTGAAAGTGCTGTGCATCGACTGGAGTGGTTTGTAATTTTCTGTTTTTGACGTCCAGACCAGTGCAGTTTGAAATGTTGGCAAACAAAGAAACAAATGCTAGGGTAGTGATAAAAATAAACAAATGCTAGGGACGCGATAAAATTAAACAAATGCTAGGGACGCGATAAAATTGTGCGATAAGCAGCCATGATTGGTTGAAAGACGTCCTTTCGTACTGTTTTATTGGTCAAAAGTAGTCTGACGTAGTAAAAGTTTAATAGTCATTTAAATATTATATACATAAACAAATATAAGGAGAAGATTTTTAATAACACACACAAATATAATAGTAAATAATTACAGCGGTAACTCGAATAAATAATATAATTGCTTTAACATTAACTACCCTTCCATAATACATTTACTCAGACAAAAATTAAGTTGAAACGTGTAGGAAATCCGCTATGTGATCCCTTCAACGCTTAAAGACAAGTACGTCGCCCTCAGTAACATGCAATATTAAGGGGAGAGGATGGTATTTTTTGGTGAAAAATGAATGAATCAAAAAAAATTATTTAAAATACTCTGTGATATCTATGGAATGCATAGCATAACATTTTGTGGGTATTTGTGCCCTTATCGGATGTTAAGTTGCCATTTTTAAACTTCCTGTGTTATGGATTTTTAAATCATTCGCCCACTTTTATTGTTGTTTCCGGTAAATTAAATGTTCAAAAAAAAATTTGTTTAAAATAGCCCTTGATATGTGTGGAATGCATTGCATAACATTTTGTGGGTGTTTGTGCCCTTATCGGATGTTGAGACGTCGTTTTTAAACTTCCTGCGCTATGGATTTTTAAATCACATGCCCGCTTTTATCGGTTTCCAACAACTTCATTTTTTTTGCTACATTGCCAGACAAAAATAGATATAATTTCTGAACTGTTAAAGATACATGCATGAAATTTATAACACACATTCTTTAATCTATTAGGAAACTTTTCTCTGTAACAGAGTTTTGTTCATTGATTTCATTTTAAAAATACTTCCGTTTGTTTGCAAGAAAGGAAATCAGAAAATAAATTGTTATTAAATTTTAATTGTTTATTTTACAAACGTAGGGACTAATATCAAAATTCTGTGACAGGCAGTTTGTAGAAAATGGTTTTGCAAATACATTGCAAAAAACTGTTTGAAGCTATGTTTAAAAACGGTTTAGATATATCGGTTTTAGTACAATCCAGCATTGGGTATATTTTTTTCAAATTTCCGCCCCCAAATAATTTTTTTTTTCAAAATATTTTTAGTTGGTTGAGTTGCCACAGCTATGAGCTCTCTACATACTAGAACTTAATATTTTACACCAAATAGGAAAAAAGTAAAAAAAAAAATACCATCCTTTCCCCTTAAAACAGTAAATAGTGTTTGTACTCACCCTGTTGCTTCTATGAGTCCCTGCTCGGCAGTAGTTGGATCGCCGAGATAGGGGCGGACAAAGATGACCAATAACGTAGTACACAGTACATACAAAATTTGTATTAATGAATTAAATAATATTTGATGGCTAATAGCAATTTTTGTTCCTTTGTGGACAAAGAAGAAACCGAGTTAATCCTTAAATTGGCAAAACTTATTTTCTTACACTACTTTATTAAACCGTGTCGGACTGTAAAGAAAACAACTATCGCAATGTCCATATTTTGTATGCTGTACAATATTACAACAAATGGATTCGGAACACCTCAAAATCTGTGCTTCAGTGGCTGGTCATGATAATATCTTTGAAAAATATTGGAGTGCAAGAGGTCAAATGCCTGGCATTAGAAAACAACAACATATTACAGTATTGTGAAATCTATATATATATAATTTGAACTGGTAATGGAAATTACGGGAAAACGGCTGAACAGATTTCAATAAATTACTCCTCATTTTGAAGCTTAGAACTCAAAGTTTTTTCAGAAAAATAGCAGTTTTCAGTGAAATATAAATTTTCCTACATTATTTTCCTATTTTTCAAAATTCATCTGTCGTCAGTTTTGGGAAATATGGCTTTTCACAATAACACAGAACACAAACACGCTACAATAAACAAACACGAAGGCCATGACCTGTAGGAATGCTGACGTATTTAGAGCTCAAATTCAATTGGTTATTAAAATCTTCAACACTTATTAAAAATAATTCACAGGTCTGATTCTGTGGTGTGTAATTTTCTGAGTACAGCTGTGTATTGGACATTAAAATCTACAAAAGTTTGGGTGGTTTGATGACATTATTACCATTAGAAATTAAATATTATTATAGTTAATATTATTATAGTTAATATTATTATAGTTAATGCCATGATGTGACTATTTTTAATTAATTATACATATTAATGTTATATTGATGATACGAAAGTGAAACGATTTGGGATTATGTAAGTAGATGTAGAGAATATCTTAAATTAGATCTTCATTTTGTATAATTTACTGAGTGGCGGCTGTATAGTATATATAATTACAAAACTTACGTAAGATAATATTGTTATTAAACATCAAATATTTTTATAGTTATTAATCAAGTGGGTTTGGGTCTTTTTCATATATTTAATGGCGGTGTGGTGTAGATATTTATATGCGTCATTCTCTTCAGTATTGGCTCGAGAGAGCGCAAAAATTACAGTTCCTAAGGAAAGACCAAACGGTGTTACTTACTGATAAAATAAGAAGCCTACAAAATTACGTAGCCTCCCGATCATTTCAGCAAGATCTCTTAGCAGGATAAAATGATTTTACCCTCTACATTTCAAGCTCTACATGCAGCAGCTATACTAAGATGTTATGTCTATTGTTCGAAAGCATAACAAACCTGACATTTCTTTAACTTTCACCTACAATCCACAATGACTTGAAATACATAGCTGTTGCTTTACTCCCACATGAAAAACCCACTGATCGTCCCGACATTTTTACTTGCGTTTTCGCTTTTAAACTAAAAAACTGAAGATGGATAGGTTAAAAAAAGTATTTGGCATAAAACAAATTCAGAGGGTGTATGTTTCATTATTACGGAAGCAAATAACTTTGAAAATATCTGGTATTCTTCATTCAAAATACTGTAAGACTGAAAAAAAATTATTTGAACGTCTAATGAACTTAGTTCGCAGCATTTGCTGCACAAGCCACTACCAATTTTTTTTTCTATTGTTCTATTAAAATTATAGCATATACTCTATTAACTTGTATCCTATAGGATAATTTGTGATTTGAAGGGTGAATTAATTCATCCCATCATCCAACATAATTACTTAGAAGTCTACACATATTAAAATAAAATAATCACACAATACATACATGACACTGTATATTATGTTCTCACTACCAATTGGCATCGTGTTGTTTTCAGTACTGTCTAGCAGGAAATTATATCTTTCGTACTGACAGTGCAGCGAATAGGGATTATAAAGAATGGACACTTCTCGTCGGTACCTTTGATGTAGCCGGACTGATTTCAATGACCTTCAAGCCAGCTAGAGCGTGAGATTCTGCTTTCTCCCTAGAGTTGGCGCTGACATCACACCAGCTAGCAGTCCACACAGCGGAAATATAACACATAATTAATACAGCTAGGTACATTATGCACTCAAATAAAATAAATTGGATCCATAAAATAATAAATCCTTCATTAACTGTAATGTCTAGACTCTAGAGTTCCTTTATAATGAGAGTTCAGACGTTGACCCCTACAACAATTAAAATATGTAATGATTTGATAGCGCTGAAAATGGAAAAACAAAACTCTTACGAGAAGTAAAACCATATGCCTATATTATATTATATACAAATATTAAACGAATTCGATACTTAATTTTATAATGTATTATATTATTTTATAATATAATGTATTATATCTGAAATATAAAATATTATTATTACAACTAGTTTGTCACTGAGAAATAAGGAAAAGCTGTTAATTTATTTGAAGCAAAGCGTTACTGGATTATGCAATAAGGTAGGCGATGTTTGGATCCTGTGTCTCAACTCTATTCTCATTTATTATCTTAGCGTATGCTCGATTACACTACCTCTAGCGCTTGAAAGTGGAACTAGCCGCTGGCGCACAGAGAAACAAAACACAGGAAAATTCGCTCAGTGTCCATTCTTTATAACCCCTATTCGCTGGACAGTGTACTTAATCACCTCTGTGACCCCTCTTGCGGCGTAAGAGGAGAAGAGTATTGTTGACCGCAAGCTGGAATGTTCACTTACTAGCGACTTACTCATAGCGAGCTGATGCTGATTGGCCTACACAGTTGAATATCTGTATAAAATAAAAAAAACTTATGGATACGGTACTTTAATATTTGGCCGTAGTATCGACAACAGAAAAGCAGCATAGTTTTGATATTACATGCAGTCCGCTCTCGTGCCTTCGAATCACCTTCGCAAACACTGGTTCCAGTCTCTGACGTCCATTGCAGTGATACTTGTACTGGATGATGATTTCTTACTGGGGTTCTCACGTTTTCTCGAGTCTATAAATTTCATCCCGTCATCACTATTCATTTGAAATTACCTTTCTCTTATTTCCTTATCTTAAAAACTAGCCGTACCCCTGCGCTCCGCTGCACCCGTTAGAAATAAATATAAAGTAATTACATAATTGAAATAGGACGTTTGATGCAGGGAAGATTCGTGTTTGATAGAAGGATAAATCGTTTAATATGTTACTTAATTTAAATTGTATTTAAATAATTAAAATGCGATCATTTTGGTCCAGAGACCACTAATTTGGTGCAATGACAATTCCTTTAACATGTTTCTTAATTTTTATTACATGCATCCATACTTTAATGAAGACTGACATATCATTTAGATTTAATGTGTATACTTTATTTTACTTGCTATATGTTTCCATTGAATTATGATAATAACTTAATATTAACCCTTGTTGTTTTCTACGTATTCAGTAAATGGCGCTTGGACCACTATTGTTCTGAACCCTTCAAATAACTTAAATACCTTAAATTATATTATATTATTTTATATTATATTATATTATATTATACTATATTATATTATATTATATTATTTTATATTATATTATATTATATTATATTATATTATATAAAAAATGTGTTGATAACGGATGTACACCGATAAGTAGTAAGTTTTTAATTTCTTATGGGGGCTCTTGAATCTCAGGAGAAACAAATTTTACAACAGCGCAACATAATCTGCTTGGCTCATTACCCAATTTTTCTTCCATTGCATTTAATGCATAATTATGTATATTTTTTTTTTTTTTTGTTTTAACACGATTCAATTGAGCATTGTTAAAATTTGGATTATAAAATAATGGAATGCTAAGCTAACATATTATTACTGCATACTAAATCAATACACTCTTGTGGTTCGTTAATTCTCTGAGATAAACATTATTTTAAGAAATACAGGAAACGAATACACAGAATACCCTATCAAGTTGTTTGTGCATAAGAAGTTATTTTAATCTTACCTGTCCTCAATTCACTCAGAAGTTACTGTAATAACATTATAGCATTATGTCCATATAGAGAAATTACACTTTCCAATGGTGAAATAATAACTAATTACACAAATCGGTTAATTTAGCTTCCGATATTACTTCGTACAAACACAGAAACATTCTCTGTAGGCAATGATTCATAGCTTTTGATTGTTGTTGACCAAGGCCCCTTATAGACAAATTCATGTTTTCATTTCATTACACCGCCTTAGATGGCAGTTATTTTAATTTTGAAACTCATTTATCTCATTAAATATCAGTCCTATCAAAATTTCTCAAAGAATAAAACTTATCGGGAATGATTTTTAAAGAAATGTTTGTTATGTAACATTTTTCACAAAAAACAATAATAAGAGAGATATTTCGATTTATTTAATTCAGACCCCCTTATAACCCCCTTTTAAATAATTTATTTTGAATGCTATATAGCCTAAAATCTAAGTTACAACGAACTTAATTTATATTCAAATTTTCATCGAAATCGGTTCAGCCATTATCGCGTGAAAAGGTAACAAACATACAGACAGACAGACATACAAACATAAAATTTCAAAAAAGCGATTTTCGGTTTCAGGGTGGTTAATTATATATTTAGGACCAATTATTTTTGGAAAATCGAAAATTACCAGAAAAATTTCGGCTGCAGATTTATTATTAGTATAGATTACGGCACAGGGTAACATGTGACTGTTGTTAGTATGAGGTGGACATGGCTAGCCAGCCAGCCACAAATTTCTCTCCGTTGCTAATGCTCACGACATGGACCGGTGAACAGCTTCAGGAATAACTAGAGCGAGACCCGTTTGATGACTGTTACAGACCTGCGTAGCCTATCTCTGTAAGATCTTTGGGGGTGAAAATACACGTAGAATTTCACTCGGCTTATCTATTCCTCCCAGCAAGTACAGTAAAATAGATCTTAGGATTGTAGTACACAAGGACTTCAGCTCGCCTCTTCCGAGTATTAAAATAATGTTATTTTAGATGGAGGCCTGACATCAGCGGTGACCAAAACTCGAACTGCAGTGATTACTTGCGACAGACAGCCTATGAAGTAAGGAGACGGAGGAAAGGTACTTGGCATGAAAACTACAACCAGTGGTGGTTCCTGTACTGACATCTTGATCAATCCCGCGGATAAAAATCTCAAGCTTTGCTGTATCAGTAATGTCACTGCTGTCGTCAAGAGCCAGTGAATAATATACGATTTTTCTTCATTCTTTTTTTTAAACTTCCTCTTGAATATAATCAGGAATTTTCTAAATTCTTCTCTCGATACTTGGTCGAGAAATTCGTAGTTTTTCAAAATTAAAAACTTCTTATGGACAAGTTATTTATCTATTTTAATCATTACTCTTTTGAGAAATTCTGTTCTATTAAGAGGCTTTAGAGCACGAGATATTTCAAACCCCATTAGGTAGCTGACTTCCTTACATTTATTTATGTCATCTTTCTCTTCCTGGCTATGATTTAAGACATGTCAATTCCTGGCGTTTAACAGTTCGTTGGCTCGTAATATTGAATCAGTTTTTCTATAATAACATTATTAAATGAATAACTAATAAATACTTACCCTCATCTAAAGATTAAGAAGATTAAAATTGAGATAAAACCTAATAATTTTATCCCTCTGGGAAGAAGACCTAAAATATCAATATTCATGCACGTACAATGAATTATAGAAACACGTGCTTAGTGATCAGTAATAATAATAATAATAATAATAATAATAATAATAATATTAATAATAATAATATTAATAATAATATTAATAATAATAGTAATAGTAATAATAATAATAGTAATAGTAATAATAATAGTAATAATAATAATAATAATAATAATAATAATAATAATAATGGTTAAGTGGGAAGTATTATATGATATTCTTATTGAATTTGGTATTCCCAAGACACTAGTTCGATTAATTAACATATGTCTCAGTGAAACGTACAGTAGAGTTCGTATAGGCCAGTTTCTGTCAGATGCGTTTCCAATTCACTGTGGGCTAAAGCAAGGAGATGCACTATCACCTTTACTTTTTAACTTTGCTCTAGAGTATGCCATTAGGAAAGTTCAGGATAACAGAGAGGGTTTGGAATTGAACGGGTTACATCAGCTTCTTGTCTATGCGGATGACGTGAATATGTTAGGAGAAAATCCACAAACGATTAGGGAAAACACGGAAATTTTACTTGAAGCAAGTAAAGCGATCGGTTTGGAAGTAAATCCCGAAAAGACTAAGTATATGATTATGTCTCGTGACCAGAATATTGAACGAAATGGAAATATAAAAATTGGAGATTTATCCTTCGAAGAGGTGGAAAAATTCAAATATCTTGGAGCAACAGTAACAAATATAAATGACACTCGGGAGGAAATTAAACGCAGAATAAATATGGGAAATGCCTGTTATTATTCGGTTGAGAAGCTTTTAGCATCTAGTCTGCTGTCAAAAAATCTGAAAGTTAGAATTTATAAAACAGTTATATTACCGGTTGTTCTATATGGTTGTGAAACTTGGACTCTCACTCTCAGAGAGGAATATAGATTAAGGGTGTTTGAGAATAAGGTGCCTAGGAAAATATTTGGGGCTAAGCGGGATGAAGTTACAGGAGAATAGAGAAAGTTACACAACGCAGAACTGCACGCATTGTATTCTTCACCTGACATAATTAGGAACATAAAATCCAGACGTTTGAGATGGGCAGGCCATGTAGCACGTATGGGCGAATCAAGAAATGCATATAGAGTGTTAAGTTGGGAGACCGGAGGGAAAAAGACCTTTGGGGAGGCCGAGAGTTAGATGGGAGGATAATATTAAAATTGATTTGAGGGAGGTGGGATATGATGATAGAGACTGGATTAATCTTGCACAGGATAGGGACCGATGGCGGGCTTATGTGAGGGCGGCAATGAACCTTCGGGTTCCTTAAAAGCCACTTGTAAGTAAGTAAATAATAATAATAATAATAATAATAATAATAATAATACATTATTCAGCGTGGCAATTAATGTTTCTATATACTCCTAATTGAACCGTTGAGCAAAGTAAACATATTACATTTTGTCCGCCAGAACAACAAAGAAGTTCTCCTCATTCTTCACGAAACCAGCTCTTACTCTTGTAGAGACAGAGTTTGTACAGCGACATGATACCGCCACTGCATGCCTTCAGTACGTGAATGAAACACATAGCAATGTACAGGAAACTCCTCGTACCCTTTTGTATATCTGTGATTACACGATGTAATCACGACATCCGCTTTGGTCACCGCTGCTTCAAATTAATCTCATGATGTGTTTGTTTAGTGTGTGAAATTGGAACAGTGTAGCAGAGTTAAAGTCAAAACTATATAATAATATTTTTTAAAATAAAATAAAGAAGGAATCAATGAAGAAATAAATAATTATTAAATTAGGTATAACATACAAATGTTCATTTTTAAGAAAATTTTATCAGTAGACTACAGTATGTAACAGTGTTGTTTGTACACCTCATATATTATTAAAAATGACCTGTGAAATTACATTAAAATTTAAAAAAATATCGATAAAATTAAAATTCATTATGTTTAATGAGTTAAACACGAACACAGTGACACGAATAAAATTATTTCACACATACCTGCTACTTACATAAAAATTTAAAACTACATATTCCATGAAATTCATGTAACACTGTTCTTCGTTCAATTATCCCACGGATAGAGGGTAGGCCTAATGCCAGATTTTAATTACTGTGATTTTCTACTGACCGACCTCAATATCAACCAGGCGCAAAGATTACAGCTTGTTTATATTTTGTGTATTCGCTTCGTCTGCGATGTTCGTCGTGCTGGCCCCATTGCCACATCCTTCCAAACTCTGCACTGTCTTCAGTTTAAGAACGAAGAATTACCGTTTCATTCCTCTCCCTTTCCTAGTCTTTCATTCCTCTTCACCTATCTATACTGCCTCCCACTTCAGTTAGCTATCATCATACCTACACAAGGACGCACGCACATACACACACACTCGTAAATAAGAGAAAAAATTAGACACTATCAACATGAAATAAATCAATTACCGCCATATTCGAAAACTGAATAAACCTTAACCACAGCAAAAGAAAACTGAAACATGTAGATTACCACAGTCTAATATATACAGTCACGAAGCTCAATACTTACTAAATATGCAAACATAGGTAGTTGCTAACCACCAGGATCGCTACTATCTCCTCATCACAGACCTTTTCCCCAGCAGACGATAAAATTTGTTGTACTTTCGATATCGTATTCCTTTGAAAAAATTTACACCTTGCTTCCACTATTGAAATGTTAAATACATAAGATTTATATATTATTTTCATAAAGTATATATTACATTTTATGCTCGACCATGCCGAAATGTAGTAATTATACACCTGGTAGCAGACCTTTAATGCATGTCATTAAAGTTCACCTACTCATTAAAGGTCAGGTCTTTCAGCCAATGACGACTCAGGTTACAACTGTTCAGCCAATGACAGGTCAGCTTTCTACCGTTATAAAACCGCAAGTATCGATTATTCTCGGATATGCAATCGAAAGAGAATTAGCGAAAAGTCACGGAGGCTGGAAATCCAATACTGTCGCAGAAGGTTATGTTCTGTTACTATAATAATTAGCGTTAATTGTAAATAATATTCAAATAAATTCAATTTGTCATCTTGTTTTTCAATGTCTAATTTAATTTCAATGCTATCTCTGTAGGTTCTTATGGCCTAGCAAGGTCAATGTGGACATCTGTTCCTCGGAAAAAAATCAATACTTTCGCGTCTGCGCACATCTCACAACATACGGGACATTGCTTCAGGTCAGATACAATAAAATTAATAATATCAAGTTAGAAATATGGTCGAGCATAAAAAGTCGTATGAAACTCGCCTATAATGGTAATTAAGAAGCTCGTATGAAAATTATGAAACTCGCTTGCGCTCGTTTCATAAATATCCATACTCACTTCTTATTTACCTTCATTATAGGCTCGTTGTATAATGTACTATTATAAACTCACCTAACTGGATCTTTCAGAAGAAGGATAACTCTGACCTCTTTTTCTTACAATTTATAGTGCAACAAACGTTGCCTCATACTATTATTCAAATTATTGTATTTTAGCCATTTACAGTTATTACAACCGATAACTAACATTTCACAGTTTACACAACTTTTCACAAAAATGCGAAATACGGCGCAGTCAATGCCTTTTCGATCTAGACCAGGCCGTAATGTTTGTTCGGGTTTTCTATTCAGTGTATGGAGCTCAGTGAAATATTATATTATAACTTTATTGCGTATCATTGCTAAGCTTTATTTAGTGTAATGTGTCCATAAGTTCCGATTACTTCTTGTTGCATAATATGTTGCAGAAATAATTGCAAAACTGTGTTATTTTAATGTGAAGAGAATTTTACGTGGTAACATAATCTTTTCGCATCAACATTTTAAGTTTAGAATGGAAGCTATTTTGAGGTTCGACAAAAACGAATTTATATTGTGATTTTAATTTAGCACATCTACCTTCCTTAATTGCAGACAGAAAATTTACCATACCACTCCTGTGGAACTAGTGTACGTACGATTGTGTTACTTCGTCTCTTAGGTAGTAGATAAATACAATAATTCAGTGCTCAATTGTAGTATTAAAATACAAACAAATAGAATGTGACGGGTGCCATGCATGACATTATGTTTAATTATAATGTATAATTGCGAATATAGGAATATAAGTTAAATATAGTAAACATAACCTATAATATCCATATGACATGACATACATATGTAGTGGAGACCACTAAAATTAGACAGAAAAGAGCAACTGGTACAGTAAACATAACCTATAATTTCAACATATTGTGACAGCGACGTGAGATTCGAACTCACGACCAGCGTCCCGCAAGAAAGCAGATCGCGCGGGGACGGCGCGCGGCGGAGAGAAGCAAGGGGAAAGGGCCTACGCGGCGAGAGAGTGGAGAGAGAGTGCGCGCGCATCTGGTGCTGGTAGAGAGGAGAGGGCTCTGGATTTTTCTGGAGTGCCATCTCTAGAGAAGCGTGGAACTTTCGAGGCTACGTCGCTGTGGTTATAAATTACGGACGCGAAGGAACGACAGAAGTTTTCAGTTGATTAGTCAGCCAGTCAGTGAGAAAGCCAGAGCAAGCAAGCCGTCTTGTGTACCGGAGTTCGACTCGAGTGTGCGTCCGCAACTGTATCAGCATCCGAAGGCCTGAGTTCGAGTGCAGTGGACCGCAGTTGGAGGGACCTGAGTTCGAGTGCATTGGACCGCAGTTGGAGGGACCTGAGTTCGAGTACAGTGAACTGTCTCTGAAGGTCTGTGGTTCGAGATACTGTCAACTCGAGTGACTGAGATAGAAGAACTGTGAACTGAGAACTGATAGTTCTGATTTGTAAATAGTGCTTTGTAAATATTAGTTAAGATTAACAGTTCATTGTTGTTCGTAATAGTCCAAGTAAATTGTCATTGCCGTCAGTGGAGTGCTATAACGAATACTGTGCTGAGTGAAAATTGTATTGTTGACGAGAGCGTTTAAGGTGAATTGTAGAAAGGAATTATTGTTGGAAGAATAAAATCCTATTGTTGATTTGAAAAAAAGTCACAATATCTAAATATCTGTGCGGTGCAATTGAAAATTATTGAATCTTGCATAAATGAATGTACAAGAATTTTGCAATATTTAAACGAAATAAAGGCAGGCATTACACATACGAACAACGTAATTTTCACACCAAAAATAATATTACACCTTAACTCGCAAGGAATTATGTCTGAAGTGTCCCCTAATCATTGTTTTAAATTTTATTAATGCAATTACACTACATTTTAGAGAAATATATGTTACTCTTTATGCATTCCAATTACTTTATATGGTTGAAACGCCGCCCTTCGTGATCGGGTTAAGCGAGTCACGTGGTCTGCCTTACGGCCTGTATTAGATCACGATGGCAGTGACACAGTCTATTGTTCCTAGTACTCACAGCGCTCCAAGCGGCTAGCAACTATCGCGAGAAATGCAACTCGTTGTCAAAAAATCATCCCAAGCTTCGTGACTGTATATAGTAGACTGTGGTATTACTTTGTAATGGCAGTCTTAAGCAAGTTGCAGAAGAAGTCGGTTCGCTTTGTACAAGTCAGAGGATAGTAACGTGTAGTAGAGGCGTTGACCTATGTTAAACCGGTGAGTAAGTGTGCGTAATAGTGAAATGGAGGACAGCACAGTGAAACAAGACCTAATGGAAATGAAGGAGAGCATGGCAGAGCTAAGGAAGAAGATGGGAGAAATTCAACTGGAAAACGAAATTCTGAAAAGCAAATGGGATCAATTTAAGGAGGAAAAACTTGTTATTTTTCGGGATGGAAGGGAAACATAGAGAACATAGTATCCATTCATTCATTCATTCATTCATTCATTCATTCATTTATTTTATTCCATAGATCTTACATGAGCAATGAAGCTTTAAGATGTGGAACATGTCAACATTTTACAATATTACAATTACATTTTTACAAATTTTTTATAGTTTTACAATTTAGTAATTTTCTACAATTTTTACAATGTTGTACAATTTTTTTACATTTTGGCGAGATGTAGTGAGATGAAATGAGGTCCGAGGATTCGCCAAAATATTACCCGGCATTTGCCTTTTCGGTGGGGGAAACCTCGGAAAACCCAACCAGGTAATCAAATCAAAGGGGTAATCAAATCAAAGGTGTTGATGCCAAGGACTCGCCAGAGACCATCCGGCTTCAGTCCCACGGCTGTGGAAAACCTCGGAAGAAACCAAAGTCCAAAGAGGGATCCAACCCAAGCCCGAACGCAGCTCCGGAACAGCAGCCCAGCGAGTCTGCCGACTGAGCTACATCGATGGCTCTACTAAAAGTATACAATACATAGCCAATCAGATTATTAAATTTACAAACGCAAGCGATCATTCATAAGTTGAGCTATATTATAATACAAAACAATTTAATTAAATTTAAGGCATAAACAATTCAACCAGTTGTGATATACAGAAATTGATAATACATATCATGCAAACTACTTCAAATTACAAACACAAACAATTTATCAGTAGAGCTATATAGATTACTATTCAATTTAAAGCATATACAATTCATCGGCCAAAACTATACAAATATATACAATACAAAGTAGCATACTTTCATTAAGCTATACAAATTTGTGCAATTAATATCAAGTAGATTAATTCAATTTATAATCATAAACAATTCATCAGTTGAGCTATACATATTACCATTCAATTTACAGTAGGTCTATATACAATTCATCAGTAGAGCTACACAGACTAGTAATCATTTTAAGAACATATACAATTCATCAGCCAAACTATACAAACATATACAATCAAATTAGTTCAATTTACAAACTTATTTTCGTTAAGCTATACAATTCATATGAAGTAGATTAATTCAATTTATAAGCTTAAACAATTCATCAGTTGACCTATACAGTATACTATTCAATTTACAGTACATACAATTCATCAGTTATGCTAAACAAAAAATACAATACATAGTAAACAGATTAAGTCAATATAAAAACATATTTTAGTTGAGCTATATAAAATTGTCGATACATACGAGAAGATATTAGGAGTGTGTTGCGAGTGTTTTGGTATGGACGTGAGCGATGGACAAGTACAGGATGCATTTAGAGTAGGAAAGAAGCAAATACAAAATACAGAACAAGTTAGGCCAATATTAGTAAAATTTAAGAGTGTGGTTACGAAGGAGAGGATTATGAAGAATAGAAGAATGTTAGGGAACACAACGATCAGAATAGATAACGACTGGAGCTACGAAGTGAGAAGTAGAAGAAGAGTTTTAATCCATTTTCTTAAAGCAACACGAAAAAAATGGACAATTCGCGAAACTCATCAAGGACAAAATTAAGATAAACAATTTGGTTTTATGTGTAGAGGAGTGCTTAGTAACGTTAAAGGAACCGAAGAAAAGGAAAGGAACAGAAATTTTTTGAAAGAAAAATCAAGAATATTGTATCTAAAGGCGAGGTTAGTGAGACAAGTGTGGTGAGTGTACGCGAGACAATTGCAAACGTGTGAAACTCTGCGAAAATTTCCGGAAAGCAGGCAGTGACGTCAACTGATGAAGAAACAGGAGTGACGCGAACTGGTATTCAGCAAGCTCAGCAGAACAAGACCTCAATGCAAGCGAATGGAAATAGTGGACATCAGATGGGAGCAATTTGGAAGCGGGTGAAGGAACTAAGATCTAAATCGAGGCTGACGAGAAGTAGAGTAACGCAAGTAGGAGATAGTTCAGGGAACAGTGATGAAGGAAGAGGGGAAAACAAGGTGAAAGAAAACAGTATGACTTAAGGAAATGGTGTGGAGGGGAAATAAATCGTGAGAAAAGAAAACTAAGACCTGAAAAGTAGCAATGTGGAAAAGGGAGTAGTGAAAAGTGTAAATAATTAGAGATGTAGAGTGACGTGGGGGGGGGGGTTACAGTATTTTTGGTATAATGATGGGTTAGGAGCAAAGTAGAGGAAGAATTGATGAAAGACAAGAAAAGACTAGTGGAAGAATTCCAACAATAAATTAAAAATTAGTAATATCCCAATTGACCTGTACGAGAGGCGTGTAAAACGGTGAGACGACACTGTATACTAATAATGTGAAGTGCCGCCTCACCGAAAGGTGTATTGCTTAAAGACAAATGTATACATTTACATTTACTTGGTAATGGGATATGTGAGAGAAAAAACCACCCACGCACACACACACACACACACACACACACACACACACACAAACCAGCCGTATACTGGCCTCACCAACACTTAAGACATCAACGTATTCATCATCATTCACTATTTCGCTAATGCGTTTTTTCGAATAACACACCCAGCGATATCACTGACTATCGGAAATTCAATGTCAAACTTTGTAAACTACAGGGACACCATTTTATTTTTACTAACATTTCTAATATTAACCTGGCTATACCTTTGGATCAAGCTTGAGAACCGGATACACCGTTTGCTACCCCCTTCCACGACTAGACTTCGATGATACTGGCGTAATATACAAACAAATCACTTTACTACGTATAGGAGGGAAGAAAAGTAGTTCATCCATTTACGTAAACTAGGAAATATCACGCTTTTGAGTTTGATAATTCCCATTAGGTTTTTGTTTAATAAAACTACAGTACTGTATTAACAATGAGTGTTTTTATTCACGAACTAAGCTGTCCATGCGGACGTATTCATTATGCAGTGTATATTATACTGTCTACAGCACATTAGCGTACACTATAGAGAATGAAGTTAATTTTTAAAAATAATCATAATTTGGTTAATTAAATACATTTTTCAAAATGGTGGCCGTTCATTTCGATACAGGCTTCAGTTCTAATGTGTGTAATTCCAATTACCAGTTTCGCCCTCGTACTAGTAACTCATGTTGAAATAATTCTGTACCTACTCTGTAAAAGAGTACCTTACGTACTGTAAATTCAATCTTCACTTCTGCCCGATCTGAAACGATAAAATTACTCACACATGCTATCTGCTGTCCGTCCAAGTGGTTATACCGGAGGATCGTAGAAAGGGAGGAGATCAAGTGACAGTTAATTACTTAACGAGGCTCTTTTATTTAAGTTATTTTAAACAGTTTTATGGGTATAATATTACGTAGACGTTCAATTCCTAACAGAAATTAATGTTCTCAGAAAAGAACTAGGACAGCCCAGCCACTAGCCTTTACAGGGAGGCGAATAGAAGCAGGTGGGAAAAACCGGAATGCCACGTAGGCAAATGGACGACAGTACCTGTGCGAAAATGATGTAATTTTGGAAGCTGTTTCGTCACTGGAAAACGCGAACATATTTTGGAACGTACTGTTTACTATGACCGAAAGGCTATTATGACTGTATATGTGGTCTTGTTTCTGTGTGGAGGACGGTTGAATTTCATTAGTAGAAGGGGTGAGAATGAAGTACATTCAAAAACTCAGGTACAATAAAAATTGAAGTAAAAATAAAATGATGTCCCTGTACATCTTGTGTAAAATACAACGCAGTCAACTGACAAATTTAACTTTATTATAATAACTTAGGAAATATTCCTATTTTGTCTCCCTCGAGAAATGAACATCATTTCGGAGGCATAGTTACTTACTTAATTACTAAATACAATAAGCTATTGATATTTTCTGCGTATGTACCTCTTGTGACTTTATCTCTCAACTTGTATCTTTTTTTATATTAGTGTCTTCTTCTTCGTATTGTAGGATAAATCCTGTCTTTTTCAACGTTGCCTTATTCTTATGGTGACCAGCTTTCTCTCCAAAGTTTTGGAGGTCGTCCCAAAGGTCTTGGAGTGTCCAGTTGTCCTACCATTGCGATTTTTGGAAGTCGTTCGTCTGACATTCTTGAAACGTGATCTCTCCATCCTTTTCTTCTTCCTTTAATCAATTTTGCCACGTCTTGTATTCCACATTTTCTTGTAATTTCTTCATTTGTTTGTCTGTCATGTATTGTATATCCCGTAATGCTCCTGAGCGTTCTCGTCTCTGTTCTTATCATCATCTTTTCAGTTTCTTTTGTTTCTGCTCTGGTTTCTGTTGCATACGTTAGAACTGGTCTTACACATGTCTTGTGTATTCGAATTTTGTTTTCTATGGTCATAAATTTCCAAATGACGTCTCTTAGAAATCTTGATATTGTGTTAGCTTTGATCATCTGTTCTCTAACTTCTTCGTCTAGGCTCTTGTTACTTGTTATTTTTGTTCCTAGGTAGTTGAAGCTCATTACTTGTTCTACTGGTTTATTATAAACTGCCAATTTACATCTTAACGACAGCTTTGAAAGGCTGGTATGGCCACAAGGAATACCGCTGATGTCGATAGGTGGTATTCGTAAATCTTGTGATAGCCTACTGTCGCACACCTGACAGCTGTGCCAGCAAATCCTACTCCCACGTCCAAGAAGGCTAAGGCCGCGTGATCCCTGGGCAATGCAACCTAGTTGTAGCCAACAAGCACAGAATACAATAGAGTAGACACTAGCATCTTAATACCATTGGACGGAGTGAAGCCGATTTTATGGACCTGACGCCATCTTGTTGCTACCAAAACATTGCAAAATAGCTATTACGTTATAGAAGATCTTATGATAATAAGAATTCCATATGTCCCTAATTTCTTGTAGGGCTCACACTTTCTTGTTTGTTTCCTAATACATAATCGCTATGCACGTATTTTTTAGCAAAAATTACGAAACTGTCATCGATAAATCACATATATATAGGTTATTTAAATTGGCAGCTCTTCAAATTGCAGTATGGTATTTAATAGATAATCTGGAAGGTTAAACAAACAATAATGATAAAAAAGGAAGATAACAGTTTGACCTTATTTTGCTACTAGTCCAATAAAAATGCTACCCTATAACAATTACTTTTATAGGTTGATCCATTTGCTTCGA
Source organism: Periplaneta americana (assembly GCA_025594305.2). Taxonomy (NCBI): domain Eukaryota; kingdom Metazoa; phylum Arthropoda; class Insecta; order Blattodea; family Blattidae; genus Periplaneta; species Periplaneta americana. Next base: position 34,066,044 of record JAJSOF020000040.1, on the reverse strand, counting down.
TTTAATAATGAAACTTCTTAACGCAAATTATCATTCTCTTCCTTTTGCCAGTATTTCGTATAGATGTCCCGACTTTGTTTAGAGAAAAATAGAATGCTCTTAACCATATAATATTTGATAGGCTCTTCGTTTATAGTATATAATTAGATTATAACGGTGAACAAAAGTGAAGTTTTATTACCAAGTGGGTCAAGTCAGTTCACGACCGAGTTAATGAAGCTACTAAGTCTGCAAAGCATAAGTCTGATTTCGTGATTATAAAAATTAATTACAATAATATTAATACACTATTTCTTTTTCTTCATCAAACGAATACGTGCATTCGGTTTAAGAGAAACCTCGGTACGCCCGTTTTCTATAGCACTCGACACAAACTTCCAACATGGGTTGTTAGGTTAGCTTCGCTCGTAAATGCTAAGTTTACAAAGCGTGTCTGATTTAGTGATTATAAAAATTAATTACAATAATATCAATACACTAATCCTTTCTCTTAATCAAACAAATACGTGAACAATACGAATCTAACCGACTAACCTAGGATAAATCATTCATTATCTACCGGTAATAAGTACATTTCACACATGCATAATTACCAGTGAAAAGTTATTCCAGGATTTTTTTGAAAACCTGTTTGTGCAGCCATACGCAGTACATGTAGGCATATTGAAATTACTTTATTTATTAATTAAAACAACGATGCAACATCACAATCAACTGCCCATGTGCTAACCGGGAGCCCAATGTTTTGGTAGCATCATAATGGCGACGGTCTACAAAAGCTGCTTCACCTCCAAGCTATTCATGTCTACTCTATGCATTCTGTGCTCGTTGGTTGTAGCAGACGGGAGAGGGTGAAGGCAAGTTCTCGGCGCCTTAAAACCGGGACCTTCGACTAAGGGAGCAGACCCCAACAGAAAAACACACTTGAGCGAGGCTAGCAACCTACTCGAGTGGAGACACAAGAATTGCTCGAAGTACCAACGATGCCTCGGACCTATATTAGTGTGCTATGTCCTTTTATTTCAGTTTTCTCTGCATTTGTTTTTGTATAGCAATTAACCTAATGACCTTAAATCCACCAGTATGAATAAACAAATATAATGAAATAATAATAATAATAATAATAATAATAATAATAATAATAATAATAATAATAATAATAATAATAATAGTAATAATAATAATTCCTTCCATGTTCTAATTATGTGGAATTTTTTTGCAGTTATACATATTTCATTTTAATCTGTTACGTTCATTCTCATTCATTAATTTAACAATTCCCAGTCGCTCCGAGGAATATTATTTCCTGCACTCAAATGTTCCTTCATCTTTTTCTCACGATTTTTTTAGTCTAACGTTAATGTTCATTTAGATTTCATTTTATAAAATTTCATTTTAAAATTCTCTGGACATATTTTGTCATAACATGCTTTAATACAAATCAAGCTTTCAGGTATAACTCCCTGTAAAGTTTATTTGAATAATTTCGAGGGAAAAAATTGTTCCGGGGCCGGGCATCGAACCCGGGACCTTTGGTGTCGGTAGATTCTGGTAGAGTTCCCGGGTAGCTCACTTGGTAGAGCGTTGGTACGTTTAACCAAAGGTCCCGAGTTCGATGCACGGCCCCGGAACAATTTTACTCTCGAAATTATTCAAATCAACTTTACAGGGAGTTATACCTGAAAGCTTGATTTGCATAATACACGTTACTGTTCGTTAACAGAAAACCACAATTTAAGTCACACAGAGTTAGTGTGCACTCAATGTTGGTTGCTTGACGGTTGTCAGCGCACTTTGAGGTCTGTGGGTATAGAGCGGAAAAATTGGATCGGGGTCTGGTAGAGTTCCCGGGTAGCTCTGTTGGTAGAGCTTTGGTACGTTTAATCAAAGGTCCCGGGTTCGATGCCCGGCTTCGGAACAATTTTTCCCTCGAAATTATTGAAATCATGCTTTAATAATTCAATTTATTTTCTTGCAGTTTTTCAAATAATTTGCATACTCCTGTTGCCTAAATTGTATATTATACTGTATTACCCATATTGTTGGCAAAAGTTCGAAAGTTCATCAATTTTTTTAGGAATAAAATAAAATAGTTTTGTATTAAATCACCTTGACATATAAACAATAGTATAGTTTACGAAATTATATGAATGATGTTTTGTTCATATGGCAAGAAAATTAACACAGAACAGTTTTATTGTATTTCTAAAATTATTATTGGGTTTCAAAATTTAAGACGTTGTGCTCCTTTGCCAGTAATATATTTTACACTAGACTCGATGTGTTTTGTGATCATCGACAACAGTTATTATTAGAAGTTTCTATTCCACAATTGCGCTAAAATAAAGTTGAATGTACTGTACATATAGACTGTTACGAGAGTTTCCTATCCTGACCCACAGATGTATACTGTGAGCAGTTGTTTCGACTTGCATACAAATCTACATTCACGTATGTTAAGAGCGACAGAGTTTGTGTCGGAAACGCTTCCTGAATGTCATATGAAACAATGTAATACCCATGTCACTCTTTGTTTGCTAACCGTATGTACAATGTGCAAACGTGTATGGGAAGATGACTGAAGTTTGACGTTTAAATTTCTGCACAGGAGAGTGCAAATATTCAACATCCCTTCTGTGACTTGACTTTGAATCTCTAACTGCAAATTAAATAAAGCTAAAGAGTCCTACGTACGTAAATATTGTTTCAGATACTCTGACGTATACTCGTGCTGTTTGCTTTACTCTTCTGACAAGCTCAACGACTTTCTATGAAGAATTGTTATGCCGTCGATTTGAAACAGGCTTGGTATGCCATTTCGAGGCCGTAGAAACTGTTGCACTTAGACTTGACTTGGCCCATTGTGCTTTCTACAGGGACATCATTTTATTTTAGTAACATTTTTAATATTAACCTGGCTATACCTTTAGAGAATCGGAAACACCGTTTGCTACCCCCTTCCACTACTGTAGTTCGATGATACTGGCGTAAAACACAAACAACTCACTAACTAGGTATAGGAGGAAAGAAAAGTAGTTCATCCATTTACGTAAACTAGGATATATCGCGATTTAGAGTTCGACTTTTCATTAGGTTTTGTTTAATCAAAATACAGTACAGTATTAAGAATAAGTGTTTTTACTCACGAACTGAGTTGTCCATGCGAACGTATTCATTATGCAGTGTATATTATACTGTCTACAGCGTACAATATAGAGAAAGAAGTTAAATTGAAAATAATCATAATATGAATATTTAAACACATTTTTCAAAATGGTGGCCGTTCATTTCGATACAGGCTTCAGTTCTTTTGTGCATATTATCGCACTATAGACTATTGCATCTTATTCCAATTGCCAGTTTCGTCCTTCGTACTAGCAACTCATGTTGAAATAATTCTGTACCTACTCTATAAAAGAGTACCTTACGTACTGTAAATTCAATCTTCACTTCTGCCCGAACCGCACAGATAAAATTACTCAGAAATGCTATCTACTGTCCGTCCAAGTGGTTATGTCGCAGGATCGTAGAAAGGGGGGAAATCACGTGACAGTTAATTACTTAACCAGGCCCTTTTATTTAAGTTATTTTTAAACAGTTGTATAATATTACGTAAACGTCCAATTCCTAACAGAAATTAATGTTTGAGAAAAGAGCTATGACAGCCCAGCTTTTGCAGAGGGGTGAGCAGAAACAGGTGGGGGAAATCTGGATGCGACATAGGCAAACGGACAGTACCTACGCGAAAATATGATTCAATATTGAAAGCTCTTTCGTCACTGAAAAACGCGAACATAGTTCTGGAATGTACTATACTAGCTAAATCAGTGCTGTTTACTATATGCGGCCTTGATTCTGTGTGGAGAACAGTTGGTACTTCACTAGTAGGAGGGGCGGGAGTGAAATACATTCAAAAACTGAGGTACAATAAAAATGAAGTGAAAATAATCGATGTCCCTGTACATATGAGATGATTTCCGAAGTCCGACAACTGCCCTAAGTGACATTCGTTAATCCTATGCTGACAGATGGGTCATCCTGTCTATCTTAACGGAGTCAGGCGCCATCTTCATAAAAGTGCCTGGTCAGACCGAGGTCCCGAAGCTCCAATATCTCTTATGCCCGTTATTTTCAAAATGTTAGAAAAATGTATCAAGAAAAGATTAATAATTTATTTAGAAAAATATGAACTAATATCATCAAAACAATTTGGTTTGCGTAACAGTTTTAGTACCGAGAATGCCATATTCAATGTCACTTCTAAAATTATGAAAGACTTAGGCTCTGAAAAAAGATATCTAGGAATTTTCCTAGATCTTAGAGAAGCGTTTGATATGGTTAATCATTATATACTTCTAGAAAAATTGAAGTGCATTGGCGTAAGAGGTAATGTTCTGGACTTGTTTCGTTTTTATTTAAGTGACAAAGTACAAGTTGTTAAAATTGAAAATGTGTTTAGTGAAACTACAAAAATAAATATAGGTGTGCCTCAAGGCACAGTGTTAGGACCTATTTTATTTCTATTATATAACAATAACTTACTGATGCTTCATTTGTCACAAAATAACGGCAATATGTTTTCTTACGTAGATGATTCATTCATTCATTATTAGCACTACAGCCCATGAAGGGCCTGGGCTTCCTTAATCAGTAGAAACCATTCATCTCTATCTTGAGCCCGTTGTCTCCATCTCTTGCATCCAACTCTCGCAGATCATCCTCCACATCCTGAAGCCACCTCAACCTTGTTCTTCCTTAATCCTCCTGGGTGTCCATATAATGCCCGTTTAGATAGTCGGCCTTCTGGCATACGTTCAAGATGTCCCAACCATCTAAGTCTGCCTTTCTTAATGAAGGAAACTATACTCGGTTCTCCATACAGTTTCGTTAGTTCTTTATTTGTTCTACTTCTAAACTGACCATTTTCAAAATGGGGACCATATATCTTTCTCAGGACTTTTATTTCCCAAACTGCTAGCATATTTTCGTTATTTATTGTTAAAACCCAAGCTTCGCTAGCATATGTAACCACTGGCCTTAGAATAGTTTTATAGATTATTTTCTTTGCAGATCTGGATAATGAACCGAGTTTAAATAGTTTTCCAAGCTCAAACAGGCACCTATTACCGGCCATTATTCTTGTCTTTATTTCTGAGGATATATCATTATTGTTTGTAATCATTGTACCTAAATATTTAAAACTTGTACAATTTTCAAAATTATGGTGATGATACCGTAGCTATTTTCAATGGTTTAACATGGAATGAAACTTATCAGGAAGGAAACAATGGTATGCATCTAAAAAACAGGTAGAATGAAACTTACTCTCTCTCAATAATTCTAAATCAACGGTTGTATCCGTTTCACTAACTTCACACAATGCCATACTTCTTGACTATATTCACAATATTTAAATTCACAATACTAATTGTAAAATTTCTTAAAATTTTGACAATCCATGTTTAATCAATCCTAATAAAGTTAAATATCTAGGAATACTAATTCACTAGCACCTTAGATGGGACATTGTTGGTTGGGGCAGTGTTTCTAAATCCATAAGAAAGGTGTTGGATTTACTATAAAAGAGAATAATCAAAATTTGTGTGAAAAAGTATATTGCTTACCCTACTTAATACCTTTATTTAGATTTAACGTTTTCAAATGGGAGCAGATATATAAATATACATTATTAGCCTCGTTTCATAAGAACAAGAAAAAATTCAACACATATTGGCATAATTGGACGGATTACGCAATAATAGACCAACCGACAATTTGAAAAAATGAGATATTTGTACAAATCTGGCTAATTTAACTCTGAAAAAAAATCAAGAATGCGAAATCTGAATTTTGCTGCTATTTATAAGAAAAAATTCGTTTATTGCATAAAATTCATTTATTTATTTTGGTTTGAAATATTAATTCAACTGCTGGTCTCATTAAAAAAAGACGACGTTATAGACGGTTTTCGTCGGAGATGACGGAAAGGAGAAATGTTGACGGAATGATATAGATGACTAAAATGTGCGAACTACGCCACAAGTGCCACTATGAATTTTTGAATGACAAATCCCTGGCCCGACTGGGACTAGAACCCGGACTGCCTGCGTGACATGCTGAAGGTCTAGCCATTCAGGTACTGCAAGGGACATGATTCTGTGTTACTACTATCAAATCAATTGGCATAAATGTAATTCATGTTTTCCATCATCTTGAAGAAATCTGGGTTATTTTCCGGAATGTGTCCTTCTGACTTTCTCCTACCTACTTCCCCCACCACCTTTCAGTTGCTTGACGTCATGCGCAGCGTAATTTGTGACAGAACGTGTTCTAAGTATAGTCCGGGTCAGCTTACTTCATACCCTAAGGATGAAACCTAACCATTTTCCCCATTACTACATATGCTAGTGGATTGTGGTGATTTTCTAGTTTGCAGGTTGAATTTTCTTTTGCCAATTTCGTTTCGAATTTCGTTACTGACAAATACTACAAATGGTAGTGATTTTGTAACTGGTATGTTGGCAGCTGAGACAAATATCGATAATATTTGTCGGTACTGGAGTTCCATGAAAATAAAAATTGTACTAGATATCTGAGCCGGTTACTGGAAACTAGTGAAATTTGAACATACTAATAATTAATTATTAATATTATTGTTAGTATTAATATTAATACATAATATTTTTTTGTGTGTGTTTCGTTGTGGTTATAATTCAAGACTATAATCAGGTAAGTTTTCGGAGTTAGTAATTTTTAGGTTAGGTCTCGTGAGTCAATTGTTTAGTCAAACCAATGAATTTCGTATTGCCAAACAAAATACTTGACATGTTGATCCCTTTTCCGTTTTGCCTATGAAAATATGTTACAAATTATTGAATTATTTAGAATAAACTTCCAACATAAAGTACGGTAAGTAAATAAGTTATTTAGTACGTAGGATCGTGTGATATCCGGTAACAGTTGGCAACACTGACGAGACGGCAATATTTGTTGTTTAGGGACAGTTCTTATGTGACCCTCACTATATATGTTGCATAGCGGCGGTATTTGTTACATCGTCTCGTGTTGCGTATAGATAGATGGTAGTGTAGGGGAGACTGTTGTACCTTTAGCATAGTGTACCTTTGAACATTTTTTCCTTTTTAATGTTTGCTGCTACCTAGAGGACTCAAACTGAAGTAGATTGCAGAGAAAGTCGCTAAGTAACTCTGCTCTTAGTTTCAATTTTATTTACAGCAAAATGCGACTTCTGTGGACAAAAGAAGTTCTTTTAGTACCAAAAGTAAATATTTCGTTCATTGGTATATGTTTTCTAACACAAAACCAGATTGCATTTGTTAATATCTTTCAAGTACGGTGTGTTCCCTATCATCTAGTGAGTAATAACATATTTTAATTTGCATGATTTATTCGTATCTCTAGTTTTGGGAGCCATATTTGTTTAAAAATGTACCCTCTTGTACCTTTGAACACAAAACATCTTGTACCATGGAACATGTTCCAAAGTACATGCCACTATCGATTTTTGTTTTTCTTTTATTTTAAGATCATGTCACGAAGTAAGTCTGGAGTTGAGAGGCCCCCAATTGATCCGGATGCCTTGAAGAAAGCTGTTGAAGCAGTTATTGGTCCTCCAGGAAATAAAATCTCAATCAGAGAATCCTGCTCTGGTTTATGATTGTAAATTCATTTCAATATGATTATCAGTTCTTACACCTATATTCCCACCTATATTTCGTGTATTCCAACTTAAAAGAGGGTATGTTCCAAGGTTCATGAAGCTGTTGTACCTTTGAACGCAGTATATATCCCTTCATTTTATTTTTTCATCCTTAATAGATCTGTAAAACAGGAAAATACATACAGGAAGTTGTAAAGGAATCTTCAATAATTACTTCAAAATTTTTTTCATTTTAAAAATTTCATTTCCCAAAATTAAAAAAAAAAATAAAATGTGAAAAGTGTTTAAAGGTACAACAGTCTCCCTATGACACTGTAGTTGATGGTGAATTTTATGAAAGTAGGCCTTTTGCAATAGATATGGAGGTACAGTGTGGTTTTTTTTTTCGCATACGAAGGACACAAAGAACAATGTTTTCTGTGGTAATATAAAAGCGGAACAACTGGATAATACGCACGGTAGAGCAATGTCGATAGTCGACGTTAATCGCTGGCCACTAGTCACCGGGCCGTACCGAGCCGTGTCAAACAAAAGACAATCGAAATGGTGGTAGTGAAATTCGCGACTATATTCTTAAATAAATCACTCCATTAGCCAAGTGCAATGTTTATGTAGTACAACGGCGGTGTTTTGAATGCATTAAAAGAAAATGCATATGCAATAAGATTTTTAAAATAGGTTATCACAACGAAATGAAAAGGAAAGATGGTCTGTTTCACGGAACATCATTCAAATGACGGAAAGAAAATTTCCGGTTAATGTTCACCAAAGCGTTAAGTACGTAATTATGACCGCGTTGCCGTTTTATTTGTGACCTAAGGAAAAATACCTAATCTTTTAAGAAAAAGTAACTTTAGGGGCCATGACATTTTTCGCCGCTTTTATTATATTGTTTATAAATATTACGAAACAAAAACTGTCATTAAGGCCATGGCCGACTAAAAATATTGATACCAAAGAGATAAACCAATTCAGCCATGATGAAACAAAAGAAAATGCGACAGATATTTTAGTTCGAGATAAAATGGACACAAGACATAGTGAAACGTTTCCAAAAGGAAATGACAAAAGGGTACAATACTTGCCTGTCTGCGCGTGCAGACCTTAGTAAATGCAAGGTGTGTCACTGGAGCAAGAAGGGATCTTTTTCATTTGATCTGCAATGCATGCGCGAAAGTAAAATTCAAATAAGGATCACGCTCCACAACATGAGAGGTCCGCGCATGCGTTACAGCAAAACTGTTTCTGTCCCGACCCTCTCATCTAAGCCACATAATCTTCTCGCAATATTTACGCAAATATATCTTGTCGCTAACAGTGGTGCTATCTCTCAGTAATGTTCAGAACGAAGGAGGCAGAGAGAGAAAAAAAATAAATTTCACCTTCTGACGACGCCACACACCAACGTCAAGTTCTTGTGCTGGCGACATTGTGTAGGCTATTTAGTTAAATTTGGTGGATAACGCAATGGCACGGTTAAAAGCTACCGTGCTAATTCTCCAGTTTAGCGATGAAAGCATTTGGCGAGAGACTCCAGGTATCTTAATTTTCCTTATTTTGTGAAGTGTAGAGCTTGTAATAAAACGTTACTCTTGTAAAAATGCTTACTTTCAGAATAGTATGGTACATTGATTGTGTTATATATGTTGTTTAGTTATGGCCGTTAGTGTGAATCGTTACTAATTTTAGTGTTGAGATCGAATTCAAATATAGTGCAATAGTTGATTACTATCGTGTTACTCAAAATGTTGGGAGAGAGTGGAAATCTTAAAACTACAATGTAAAATAGGAAGGTTAATTCAGCGAAAGTGATTATCTTTATGTGTTTGTATTTTTGTACCGTCAAATGGAGAGGGTTGCTGGAAACTGTACGGTAGGAGATGTGTTTCCTGTATTCATTAGTCATGTCGTCAAATTGACTGCAATTGTTCTTTTACGGAAATTTCTTGTATTTATATAATCGTGACGATGTATCGCACTGAGGTTGAAAAGGGAAAAGTGGAGATAATAAATTTTGACAATATTTCCATTATAATGAATACTGCAAATACATATCGATTAGTATCTCATTCCATGAACCCCCGATATTCTTTTTTTTATATATATTTTCGGGGAAGATATTCATGTAATGAAATCGTACGCAAAAATTTCTCGCCTAATTTCGGTATGCAATACGGTACGTCAGGAAGAAAAAACATAATACAGAGTGGACCGCTCGAATGTACCTAATTTCAATTGTATGTGACTGGTAAACGGTTGAAGATAGAAACCTACAGTAAGGTTTATATGAAAGGAAAACTCAACAAGTTTCGATATGCACATAACCATATCTCTACGTGAGCTCCAGCTGTCACTGTGACGATATCGAAGCGATGAACGATTTCTTGCCAAGCACGTTGGAGCATGTCTTCTGGAATGCTCTCAATAGTCTCTGTGATGCGCTCCCGAAGATCACGAAGGTCTCCAACTGGGGTGGCGTACACTATATCTATAGACTTTATGTGTAGAAATCGAGCGGTGTTAAATCCGAAGATCTAGGGGCCAAATGACCGGTCCTTCCCTACCAATCCAACGGCCAGGGAACACTTTGTTTAAAGTCATACGAACGTCATTGAACCAATGTGGAGGAGCGCCATCTTGCTGCAAAAGGATGTTAGTCTGCAGGTGTTCATTTTGTGAAAAGAACTGCTCCAGCATGTCAAGATATGTGGTACCACACACAGTTTTCCGGCGAAGAAAACGGTCCAATGACCTGCTGCTGTGACAAACCGCACCATACCATGATCTGCGGACAGAATCCGGATGTCTTTGTGAGGCACCACTCGCCGCACAACGCCCACTGGCAGTGGACAATTCGTTGCAATGTTGATTTTCGTACTTAAGTTCCCGCGAAGCTCTTCTTAATGACTTCCGCGGACTTCGCTCATACGCGACTTGAGCATTTGCAACCATTTCGTCGGATGTTCTACGTACGACCACCACCATGCTTCTTCAACACCGATCCTGTAGCTAAAAATTTATCGTGTCACATTTTAATGATTTTAGCAGTTGGAGCATAATGGTTAAACATTCGCCGATACTCCCTTTGAACTCTAACAATAGGGATATCTTATGCGATGTTTTACCATTAGATGGCAGGAGCGTTCCATGTGGCACATGTTGTAGGGCTATATTATGTCATATGCTACAGTTGATTACGTTCTCCCGCTTGTTGGTTTTCTGAGCGTGACAAAATTATATTTTTGATTATTTTGTATAATTTAATGTAATTCAATATTTTCTTACCTCATAATTTAATTAAATTTACAATAATAGCGTGAACGTGTGTAATATTGAGCGATTTCCCTTAAGAGATGGAGGGGGAAATCTGCAGTATGCAGAATATGGATATGAATAAATTTAATATTCATGAACCTAAACGAGAACTTTCAGAACGAGGTGCACGGTGAAATAAATAAATAAATAAATAAATAAATAAATAAATAAATAAATAAATAAATAAATAATTAAAATAGAAACTTTGTCGAAGGTGAATATTACCTCTTTAATCATTAGTATTGTAAGTACCTTACGTTAAAAACAGGCTTTGCAGCCACGAATGAGTTTTTGATAGGGAAGGGACTATCGAGATTTAATTCCTCGTATTTTTTTCTCTAGTTGCAGAAAGATCAAATGCAATGTTTGATAAGATGATATAATATGATCGCAGTAGTATCACGATTAGTCGTGTGTTTTGTAGGTTAAGGACATGCAGTTTTGAATACTGTGTAGGATGATTTTGAAAATTTAAAGTGAACACATGGTTTTAATAATTAGTCTACAGTACATTAAAACATTATTCACGAAATGGATTTCACTATGGATCGTCCTGGATAATAAACATCCCAGTTAATCGAGAGTTTACTGCAGGCGTAAACTTCGTAGACTCCACGAAGTAGTGAATATAATGTAAGCTAACATAGCTTGCTGTCGAGGTTGCATATATTTTCATTAATTTTTCTTTTCCCTCTTCCAAAATGAAACTGTAGCCAGCAATTCCTTATTTGAACAAGTTACTTTGTTTAATAGCTAGCACTATCGAGGCGCAATTTAATCAGTTAAATGTTTAAGGTTTAAAGCATATATTCAAAATATTTTGGAACCTGAATGAAGACAAAAGGCTTTCCCTGGTTTTTACATATAGGAACACAACAAAAATTAGACATTTTGATTTGTTTGTAAGAGTATTTATGTACTAATACACTACGTAAATCCTCAATGTTTATATACCGGAACACGAATGCACACGCAAAGCGCATCCCTCAAAGTACATGTGCGCTATCTGTTGGTGTTAGTTCAGGATATCCCTATTGATTTAAACTCAGCATACCAAAACACAGTTTGCACTTTCATCTGCGGTGTCGCCATTTTGACAATTGATACAATCTACGAAAAGAAACCGTGTCTGCGCATCATCTACCGACAGGATTCGAAATTTGACGAGTTTTCCTTTCAAATAAACGTTACCGTAAGGTTCTATCTTCAACCGTTCAGGAGTCACATATAATTGAACTGAAGTACATTCGAGCGGTCCACTCTGTACATCTATTTCTTGAGCCTAATTTCAGTTCTGGAGAACATCATATCATGTTGTGAGGAAGGTAAGTGCTTTATGGAATTACTTAGAAAGGAAAGTTCATTTGTGTGAGAGGGATATTGTGAGAGACGATCACATTACGACATAACAGCCAGGAGAGTGCTTAACTTCAACGGGAGAAAATATCGCCCACATCGCCCTGGATCTTTCTTTGCGGGAAGGAGTCATGTAATTGCAGCAACTTGTGAAATACTCCTGTGCTTCGAATTAATATCGATTTACTCGTATATAAGCACAAATATTCGTATATACGAATGACAAACGTGGCGGCCGGCGATAGATGAACGCTCGGTAACAAAGAAGTCATAGCCGATGCTGAAAATTCTGTCTCCTGCGGTGGCAGAGGGATACTCGTGGCGGAAAAAATTGCCGTTGGGGTTTTCCTCGGGTACTCCCGTTTCTCGCGTATGAGGCATCTACATAATTCGTCAACATTTCTGCATTTCGTCGTCATTCCATATCATTATACAAATCTGGCTTTCAGGTAGTAGCTCCCTGTAAAGCAGGTTTGAGTAATTTCAAGGAAAAATTGTTCCGGAGCTACCGTCGTGTCGTGTATAGTTCCTGGGGTAGCTCAGTCGGAAGAGCGTTCGCGCGCTAAGCGAAGTGTCCCGGCTCCGGAACAATTTTTCCTTGAAATTATTCAAACCTGCTTTACAGGGAGCTACTACCTGAAAGCCAGATTTGTATAATACATTCGTTACTGGAGGTACGTTAACAGAAAGCCACAATTTAAGTCACACAAGCATTTGCGTGCACTCATAGTTGAGTTCTTGCGTCTTGTCAGCTCATTTGAGTCGTGTGGATACAAAGGAAAAATTGTGACGGTGTCGTGTATAGTTCCTGGGGTAGCTCAGTCGGAAGAGCGTTCGCGCGGTAAGCGAAGGGTCCCGGGATCGATACCCGGCTCCTGAACAATTTTTCCTTGAAATTATTTATTCCATATCATTCTCCGAACGCCGCCGGTTGATGACGCACGGAGGGGGGCTGGCCTAGGGACGAGTGGAGTTGCCTGCTCGAAACTTGGGTACGCAGCGAACCTTAGTGTAGTCAGCCGACGTGGGTGTGGCAATGCGCCTAAATTGAGGGTTAGCGCAATAGATCATGAAAGGTCGCAGTGGGCCATAATGTTCCATTTCAGTAAATTCCATTCCATTCCCTACTCTAAATTCTACCGAGGATACAGCTTCGAAGCTCTTCGATCCAAGACATTTACAGGACAAACTACAGTAATTGTCGCTAAACTGGAGAATTTGCAACGATAGCTTTGAACCATGCGGTTACGGTTACTACCAAATTGAACTAAATACACAATGTCGCCAACATAAGGACATGACGGTCTGTTGCATCGCTAGGAGAAATTTGTTTTCTATTTTCTCTCTAGCTTCTTCGTTCTGAACATTACTGAGAGATAGCACCACTGTTAGCGAAAGATGTAAGATTTACGTAAATATTGCGAGTAGATTACGTGGCTTAGATGAGGGGTTCACGACAGGAACAGTTGGCTGTGGCGCATGCGCGGACCTCTCATGCAGTGGGAGCATGATCCTCAGGCCCACATGAATTTATTTTCGTGTGTGCACTCGAGATCTAATCAAGAAGATCCCTTCTTGCTCCGGTTACACATCTTGCATATTATACGCAGGTTAGGTTTGATTAATTTAGGTTTTTATTAACTAAGTCCGCGCATGCGCAACCAGGCAAGATTATTATGTCGGTCATGGTCCTTATGATAGTTTTTGTTTGGTAATATTGATAACAATAATTGGTAGGGCAATAATAATCGTAAACATATTTGAAAGCGGATCTCGCATACTCTAGACCAGCCGCGGCGAAAATGCGACTCACGAGCACATTGTGGCTCGCAGTGCATTTCCCTTGCTTCCTGCCTACTACCCTCACCCTCTCACTCACTGGAGTCAAACTCCGTTCCATGTATATTTGTCTCTGACCTGCGTGTGGCGTATCGTCGCAATGTCTCTTTCGAAACCATGTACCTCTATAAAAACGAAAGTTTCAAGTAGGATGGGAGGATGCATTTTTTGCTGACAATATGATGAGAATATTAAATGTATGATTTATTCACAAGTATTACTAGGAAAACGGTTGTATAACATAAAACGGCATTATAAGTTACTACATGTTACTGATGAAACATTAAAAGGTTAAGTGTTGTTGTTGTTATCATCATCATCATCATCCTTTTTTAGCAGATGTACGAATAATGCGGTTAGATCTTCAATTTAAATTCACATATTTACAATGTGATGTTAAATGAAAGCTAGATGTAAGGACTTGACAAATGTTGAACTTTTCAAATCTTTGGCAAAAAAATAAATATTTGAAGCTTCGTTCTTTCGCTTGCTCTGTTGAAGCCATGTTCGCTACAACTTACGTTTGTGAAAAATTATTTTCAACAATGAAAATAGTAAAAATCAAATTTAGATCACGACTGACACACAAATATATTCGTGATCAACTACGACTGGCAGTAAGCGACATAATTCCTGATTTTGAAACTCTGCCGCAGAGACATTCTGAAGACAGTTAATTTTAGGTTGTGATAATGTGTCCTATGTTTTTTTATTCATTTCTTTCTTCGTTACACATACTAAACATTAGTTGTAACCTTGTACTGTATATAATTTTATTTAAGTGCTTGACGTAAGGAAAATTAAAAAACGTTAATGTCAGACAATCGCTTTAATTCCCCTTCGGGTGTCCGCCTCCTCCATAGGTGCTATGCACGTTGCAGCTTACACAGTGGCTCGGCGCACGATAGCATTTTCGCCACCGCTGCTCTAAACAATCACGGTTTAAGTGGTGTGTGGTGACGAAGTGTTACAACTAAGCTCCTGTTATAGATAGTGACAGTGACTACAAATAATAGCAATATATCTTAAGTAATGACTGTGCGCACAGAAAAATCAAGAAAGTGATCTGGAAAGGAAAATAAAATGTAAATTATGATTAGGCGTGAATAGACATGTGAACCAATATTGAAATATTATCATTCATTCATTTAGTGTTCTGCCCAAGGGCACGTCTTACACTGCAAACTCAGCTTTCTCCAGTCTTTCCTGTTTTCTGCCTTCCTCTTTGTTTCCTCATATGATCCATACCGTTGAAGTGGGTAGTCAATCAGTAGGTGTAAAATCGATCATTTGCGAATTTTATTGAAAATTATAGGCCTACATTTTCTCAGTTACTTGTTAAAATTTTGTTATGCTGACTTCTTTGCCTGACATTCCAAATGTAAGCGAGAGGGACAACAAAAAGCCTGCGAATGCCAACAATGGGAACACTGTGTAATTACCGTCTAAGTGAAAATTGTTATTTTCAACTTTTTCTCTTAAATAAAAACAAAGTCTTACAAACTCCGAATTATAGTCAGCAGTGAAAGGAGACAGGAAGTATATGTAAGTACTTTTCGTTGAGATTGTATCCTGAAATAATAGTTTTACAGTTCGTAAATGTTAGTATTGAAACTTATTATTTTAAGAAAACTTGTACCTTTGTAGGGTTAAGCCGATCATGCCATCGACCTACTCGAAGCAGATAGGACCAGCAGGAAGAATAAATTGGTCATCGGAATTCCTCCAACTAACACTTATAAAAAGAAAAGTATCACAGTATAGCTTATATTGATGGGATAGTGAGGAAAGAGGAAGACGAAATTATGGTGAATTTCTTGCGTAAGAGAAGCACTGCCAAAGGAACATATTTTGTACACCTCTCTGTACCTGACTATGGGAATAATGTAATTTCTAAAGTGACATGAGGAGGGGAAGATTTCAAATAACATCTTATATAAACCTAAGCAATGTTGAATTGCATTTTAGATTATAATTGAAGTGTGATATTTCAATGTAAATTTTGAATTTTTAAATCTTTGTTTGTCGGTATGTGAAGTATTAAAATGTGTTTTTATGTTTTATAAGTTGGCAATCATAGTCACGTTTGTAAAGTGGAGACCTATAGGCCTAATTGTATCGAATAGCATGACCACAGTAACAAAAGATACACTATATAATGCTATAGGCATATATTCTAGATTATCATTGTATTTACAACCCTTATAACAAATAAAATATAAGTAATGCGCTTAATTTGTTTTTTAAAAACATAAACAGTGATCGACTTTACTCCACGATATTTTAAAAATCGATCTTAAACTAAAAATTCAATGGTGATCGACTTTACCCTATTTCATCAGGTAACTTCGATCAAAAGTCAAATAAAAAATCAGTTTTTTATAGATTGTATTTCAATTCTTGTAACGTGCCTTCATAAGTGAAGGATATGACGACAAAATGCTATTTTCTGAGGAACTTCGCTCCATTGCATAACCTTAATATCATAAAAAATTGCAAAATTTTGATCGACTTTACTCTCTTACACGGTATATCTTAATGTCGTCCATCATCTGATAATATCTTCTTCTACTCCGAACTCTCTTCCCGTTCACCATTCCTTCCAGTGCATCCCTCAGTAGGCAGTTTCTTCTCAGCCAGTGACCCAGCCGATTCCTTTTCCTCTTCCTGATCAGTTTCACCATCATTCTTTCTTCAACCACTCTTTCCAACACAGCTTCATTTCTTATTCCGTCTGTCCACTTCACACGTTCTATTCTTCTCCATATCCGCATTTCAAATGCTTCTATTTGCCTCTTTTCATTTCGTCGTAATGTCCAGGTTTCTGCCCCAAACAATGCCACACTCCATATAAAGCACTTCACTAGTCTCTTATTTAGTTCTTTTTTCAAAGGTCCGCAGAATATGCTTCTTTTTCTATTAAAAGCTTCCTTTGCCATTGCTATCCTCCTTTTGACTTCCTGGCAGCAGCTCATGTTACTGCTTATAGTACACCCCAAGTATTTGAAGCTGTCCACTTGCTCTACTGACTTATTTAGAATTCGCAAGTTTATCTTCTGTATTTTTCTTCCTATGACCATGGTCTTCGTCTTATTTACATTTATCTTCGTCCCATACTGCTCACAGCTGTCATTTAGCTCCAGTAGCATATCCTTTAGTATTATTTCCTCTTCTATTAACAACGCCATATCAGCAAATCTTATGCACTTTATTCTTCTCCCTCATGCTATCACTCCTCCCATGTTCTGAAAATAATTATTTACTAAATTGTCTAAGTACATGTTGAACATGGTAGGTGATAAAGGACATTCTTGACGTACTCTTCTCCCAATTTCACTTCATTCTGATATTTCTTCTCCTATATTACTATTACTGTGCATTGTTTATAGCAATTTGATACATATAAAAGTATACATCTTGATGTATTTTATTTTAGTTGGTTATTTAACAAAGCTGTATCAACTACTAGGTTATTTAGCGTCGATGAGATTGGTGATAGCGAGATCATATTTGGCGAGATGAGGCCGAGGATTCGCCATAGTTTATCTTGCGTTCACATTACGGTTGGAGAAAACCTCGGAAAAAACCCAACCAGATAATCAGCCCAAGCGGGGATCGAACCCGTGTCCGAACGCAATTTCAGACCGGCAGGCAAGAACCTTAACCGACTTAGCCACGCCGGTGGCTGCTACATCTTGATTACACAACTTTTAACACTGTATCACTTCGGATAACGTATTAGTGTCTTTCAAGTGTTAAATTTTATATTACCTTGTTACCATGTTTCGGCCTGCTGTTGGCCATCTTCAGAACTGGTTGTTGCTGGTCTTGGCGCCTTTTGTATTGTTTCTCGTGGGAGTGTGTTTGTGTAGTGCAGCGTTGTCAGACACAGCCTAAACGGAGCGGAGCGCTCCACTATGACTTGTTGCGTGCTCCGGTGCTTCCACAGACATAAGCAAGTTCACGCTCCGACTGGACGTCTCTAGCATCACAACCGGTTTCGAAAATTATAAACTCTGACACTACTAGTGTAGTGTAATGTGGAGTCAAAGAGTGCGTGTGTTCTGAAATTGAGTTGTGTATTGACAATTTCATTTCGATATGTTTTTGTGTGTCTGTATATTTCGTACTGTTCTAGTATGGTTTAGTTTCTGGCTTTTTGGTTGGATGTGCAGAATTTCCATGTCTGTGTTGATGTCTCTGTAGGTGTGATTAGCATTCGTGATATGTTTTGCATATATGCAAGTGTTTAGTAATTTTAAACAGGCAGGCAGATCATTTCAAACACGTTACAAAGAACACATCACAGCCATAACAAAATTACAAAACACTTCCACATATGCAGAACACGTCACAAATGCTAACCACACCTACAGAGACATCAACACAGACTTGGAAATTCTACATATCCAACCAAAAAGCCAGAAACTAAACACACAAGAACAATACGAAATATACAGACACACAAAAACACATCCAAATGAAATTCTCAACATACAACTCAATTTCAGAACACACACTCTTTGACTCCACATTACACTACACAAACACACTCCCACAGGAAACAAAACAAAAGGCGCCAAGACCAGCAACAACCAGTTGTGAAGATGGCCGAAACATTTTAACAATGTAATATAAAATTTAACAAATGAAAGACATTAATACGTTTTCCTAAGACATATTAAAATATTTCATGTAGTTATATAAATAAAAAAGCGATATTTTAATTGTTCACTAAAAAAATAACGGTTAACAATCCATTTACTTGTATTTGGGATGTCAGCAACACCTCGCGCGAGTCTTTAATGTTAAGAAGTTTAGACGCGACTGCGACTGCGAATTGTTTGAAGGTATAAATAATGAAAAGAAATATCAACCTTTTCTCTGAAATCCCAACACCCTCACGATTCCAACCATGCTGTCAATAACAATAACGAACATCATAAGGGTTTTCCACGTAATTACAGGAATTCGATGAATTTCCTGTCAATTTATCTCTTTACTTTTACTTTTCATAGTTAAGCATCAGTTACGTTGCTTATCATCATATACAAGGGTGGGCAACTCGTGCTCTCAAAGTGTCAACACAATCTGAGTGCAGGTAGAACGGACTCTGTACTAGCTGTACTGTCTGTGTGCGGTTCTTTCAAGACAAAAGTTCGATCACGTCTGCAGTAAGTGGCGGCTCGTTTAAGTGAAAAAATTTAATTCCCAGATCATTTCCCTTCAGTTGAATGAGAATGAGAAAGATAGACTACAGCATAATCCAATTAAGAATGAAGAATGGAACAAATATTATAAGAAATTATGGACTGATCCAGAAGGATATAAATTAGTAATAACAAATGTTAATGAAAATGTAGATTTAATAAGTATGGATGAACTAAAAGAAACTTTAGAAAACTTCAAAAGCAAAAAAAGTCCAGGAACTGACGGTTTGAATATGGAACTATTTAAATATGCCTCGATTAAATTCCAAACGAGGCTTTTGAACTTTATTAATATGTGTTGGAAAAATGGACATTTACCAGAAGAATGGAATATTGCATTGATATGCCCGATTTTTAAAAAGGGAGATCGAACTAAATGTGATAATTATAGAGGAATCAATCTTTTGAACTCAGGTTATAAGATTTATGCAAAAATTATAACACAAAGAATTGCTCCAATCTCAGAAACTATACTGCATGATTCACAAAATGGATTTAGAAAAGGACGTTCCTGCAATGACTGTATCTTCACGATAACACAACTTATGGAGAAACGACGAGAATATAACCTACCAACTCTAATAGCTTTTATAGATTATGTAAAAGCTTTTGATAAAGTTAAAAGAAATTTGCTATGGGAAATAATGATTAAAACCGGTTTTCCTCAACATCTTATAAGAGTAATACAAAGTATGTATACAAATACAAAGTTTAAATTGGAGAAATCCATAGAAGAGGATAATGTAATAGAGATTAATTTAGGAGTACGACAGGGGTGTCCATTATCGCCTACCCTATTTAATATATATATATATATATATATATATATATATATATATATTAATGACGCAGTTGTACGATGGCAGACTATGCTTAAAACACATTTTAAAATAAAAGGGAGAAACATTGATACACTGTTGTTTGCTGACGACCAGATCTTAATTGCAGATTCGGAAGATAATTTACAAAGAGCCATACATGAATTAAATAATATTACAAGTGAATATAATCTTCAAATCTCATATGAAAAAACGAAATTAATGGCTCTTAAAGGAAGAGATCTGTTAAGAGCAAAAATTTGCATAAATAATAAACCCATCCAACAACAAAGTGATTTTAATTATCTTGGTTACATTGTGTCATATACTGGCAATAGAGATGTGCAAAATAAATTAAACAAATTCCAAACACTATGTGGTACAATAAAAAGAACTTTTAAAAATTGTAATAGGGCAACACTGTTAAAACTTTACAAAGTAATGGCGATCCCAACCTTGCTTTATGGGTGTGAAAGTTGGGTCTTGACTATCTCACAACAGAAGAAAATAGAGGCTGCTGAGATGAAATTTTTGAGACAGGTGGCAGGTTATAGACTCATAGATAAAAAGAGGAATGAAGATATTAGAAAAGAATTGGAAATTCAGAGTCTAAATGAAACAATCATTGAATACAGACAAAGATGGCAAGATCATATACAAAGAATGGATGAAGATCGTATACCACAAATAATAAATAAGTATAAACCTGTAGGTAGAAGAAATGTCGGCAGGCCACGGATGAGATGGTCGGATCAGTTTTCTTGAAGACGGAACGAGCCACAAGGCTTATGCCGTGATGAAGATGATGATGATCATTTCCCTTTAGTTACGAGTAAAAAGATTTTTTTTTATTAAGAAGAGAGGTAAAGGTTGTATTCTATTACACTTTCCTACGCATGACCTTTATGTTACAAATAAACAGTGAAGGTATTGGTAAAGAAATACTGTCTGCATCTGCTTTAGAAAAGCTAAAGGTAAAAATGAGATATCAACAAGGTGAGACATATCAAATATCGTTAGCACGTTGTGCGTGCGAGTTACAGAATTGCACGACATATGATCGACTAGCTAAGAACATTTATGGATAAATTTGAAATTTGGTAGTATCGTGTAGAACATAGACATCTTCACTTTCTTTGACTATAAACTATCTTGAAGAGTGATAAGAAAATCTTCTTATCAAATATAAGACCCTACTTCAAGACCTACAGCAGAATCCACTGCTTAGTTTGGAGAAACAGTGACAATTGACAAGGAACCGAAATTTTTCTGAAATCTTTTGGCTTACGCCGATAGAAAATCCTGAAAATTTATAGCATGAATTAATAAATCTACAGAATAGCACACAACTCAGATTCCAGAAAAATCAGGAATCGAACAGTTCCTAATGTTGCCTAAGTCAGAATTTCCAAATATACTGTTTGCTTCGATATATACTATATGTTCTTGGGGTAGAGTTTAATACAATAAAGAAGTGTAAAAGCTCTCAAAGTAAAGGTTTGCGAATACAGACTATTACCTTTCTGAGAACAGAGGAATACTCATTAATGCAGTGGTCGTCAGCACTCGCTGAAATGTGCAAAGGGTAAGCGGTGCTGTCCCGTGTGCACTGTCGTGCGACAGGGAGAGATAGAGAGCATACCCACTAGCAGCTACGGAGTGCACCCTACTGCTCTGCGTTTTCCGCGGGTAAGAGAGACTAGCCCCAGCGTGCTCTGTGCTGACGACCCCTGCTTTAATGTATAAAGACTTGTAAATTTTCGCTTCTACGTTTCAAATAAGACATATAATAAGAAATATTAACAAATAGTGTAATAATAAATAAGTGTTGCAGCTATATTTGAGGCGTCTAGAATCAAAACCCTCCAAGTCCATAAAACAAAATTTGTGGGAAAATGGAAAAAACTGTTTCCATATAAATAAACATTCTTAGGATATAAACAATGCTTTTATCAAGTATCTTATCATTAGATACGTTCAAACAAATTACAGGATTGCCCCTTCATTGAAACTAACAAATTCGTGAGGTTAAATTAGCACCTAACTGATTTTGAAACTGAAAAGTGTATTTGGTGGCTTTTGAAAGTAAGAGAATTAGTTCTGAGCATAAAAATGAGTCAAAAGGAAAACATTTTAACTTACACCTTACAAATTATGTAGACAATGAAACCCTGACATGAAGTATGATTATACACATGCTTTAAACATAACAGCAGTATAAATTTGAAGATATGTTGCATTTTTTAAGTTCATACATATTTTACACAATATTGTCAAATTCCTCTTCCTCCAGATTAACAGCTTCTTCTTCGTCTTCTTATTCTTCACGTTCAATTCTATTGTTTTTTCTTGTTACTACCTTTGCAACAACGGTGTCAGTTCTATAGTTAAACTCATCTTGCACTTTTATCTGTTCTTTCAATGCAGATCGTCTTAAAATAAATCTTTTACAGGGACTGAACTTAAAATAGCAGATCTTAAAATTATGTTTGGAACGGAATGGAACTTCTTCATGTCTAACAAAATTGAACTGTTGGATTTCCATTTACTGCCAACAGCATTATTACAAGCTGGTATAGCAGGAGGGCACAAGAGGAGTACCGACAAAATTATGTAATTAATTATTAATTGGTAAGAACATTTTTCTAACTCACTACTCACTCTATCCACCATTTCACTGAATATTATTAGAGTAGAAATTAAACTTAATAAGGTTTAACAAGAGCTTAACCACACAAATAATAAATCAACATCGAACAGCTGAGGAATGCTGGGTAAAGCAGTCCCACAACCTGATTGGTGGAAAGGGACTTGGAGGTTTTGAAACTAACAATGACCGAAATTCAGTTGCATGTAGCGGATATTGAAACTAACCCTAACTTTTGTCCAGCATTTTCAGAGGAATCCAGCGGATATTGGAGCAAAATAATGCCAGCATCGGATTGCCCAAGCGAAGATACACAGAAAAATAACTTTATCTCATTTTATTTCTTCGATGGACTTGGCGGGTTTTGATTCTAGACGCCTCATTTGTTGTATCTTGAAAAGATTGTATTCAGTTTGTGTTTCCAGTACTAAACTAATTTACAAAGCTAGAAAGTAATATAATTTTGTTATGTGTGTTCAGGTACAGTCTGACTAAAATTACTGTAATTATTGTACCATGCGTCATTCTGAAATTCAAATCATGGAATAGATATCACGATCACCTGCATGAGCCGCTAGAGCGCACCGTGGCTTTTGCAGTGTAACTACAAACAACTTGTAACTGCTGCGGCTGGCTCCGTCTGCCTTTCTCTCTTTCAAGGTTTTTTAGCACTTAGGGAGCACGAGTTGCCCATCCATGGTGATATAGTTTGTATATTTCTGTGGTGTTTCGAAAGAGTATCAACACCCTAAATAAGTTGTATTTTTCAAACATTTCTTAATGAACAGTATTAAGAAAGACATTTCATAATAACTATATGATGGTTACACTACCAGATGCATAATATGGTTCAAGTTTTGTACTTGAAAGTGAGAATATCACGAGTGGTGTGTGAATTGGCAAGAACTGATGCTGAAACTCAGCTTCTCAATGCTTACGCCGCTCTCTTCTCTCAATGCCGCTCTTGCCGGTCTCATTAGTGTTTCAGTCTCTTTGAGAATACTGAATGAATCAGACTTACATGTTTACCGGGATGGTTAATTTGTACACATAACCAACATCGACATTGGAAATACAGTCTATACATGTTCTAAACTTCACATACACGCTCACGTAGTGTAAAAAGTCTCTATCCAAATCACTGTCGCTACTCTTCTATTCTGAGAGTATTTGCTGTGTTGAGGATTTGAACTGAATGATTCACATGGCGTTCAACACACAATCCGACTACGCGAAGTACCAGTAAATGAGTGCGTGAAATCCGAATTAAGAGTCACAAAATCACTGACAGTATAGGTATAGTCAGTTCTGACGAAAGTAGTGCATCAAGAGAAACAGAAGAATACATACAGGGTGATTCACGAGGATTTACCGTCCCTTACGGAGCTTAATTCCGAAGACAATCTGAGCAAAAACTGTTATATAAACATTTGTCGTAAGCTCAATATTTTCAGAATAATAATGACACTAATTTGAATTTGTTTGTAAAATACCATATTCTTGAGTTTTAAGAGTAAAAGAATGAACTATTCAGGAGTATCTTTTCTTTAATTAGCTGTTATTCTGAAGCTAAAAATGTGTTGTGAATTCCATAGTTGTTTCGTACAGTTTTTGTTTTGTTCAGATTTTTAACTACAAAATTTACATTTCCTTACACATTTATCGCAACAATTGACACTACTCTTGTAAACTGACCACGCCTATGGAGCGCGAAACCAGGTGGCCCGGGTTCGAATCTCGGTCGGGGCAAGTTACCTGGTTCAGATTTTTTCCGGGGTTTTACCTCAACCGAATGCGAGCAAATCCTGGGTAACTTTCGGTGCTGGACCCCGGACTCATTTCACCGGCATTATCACCTTCATTTCATTCAGACGCTAAATAACCTAGATGTTGATACAGCGTCGGAAAATAACCCAATAAATTAAAAAAATAAATCTTGTAAACTCTTTAAGGATGCATAGGCCAATTGAACTGTAAAGAATTAAGTTCCTAAAGTCGTATGATTTGTAACATTTTTTATGATTAGTACATAAGAATGATGTCATTTTTAGTTAAAAATTGAAAAGTAAAATCTGTACAAAGCAATTAACAACATATTTTCAGCTTCAGAAAGTTAGCCAATTAAATAAATGACACATCTGAATAGATCATTCTTTATTTGCAATATTTTTGCCCTTAAAACTAAAGAAAAAAAAAGTATTTTACTAACAATTTAAATTAATGTAACTTTGAAAGTATTGAGATTAGGACAAATGTTTATATGACTCTTTTTGCTCAGAATGTATTCGGAAATAAGGTCCGTAAGTGACGGTAAATCCTCGTGAATCACCCTGTATAGTAGAGACTCATTCTGAAGCACACTTAAAAATAATTCTCTGAATTTACAATAGAGTTAATTCTCTAAATTTTTCAGTAGCGTTACTGATTGTGATTGGGAGAAAAATGGTTGATTAAAACGAAAGAGTAAATTGTAAGTGAACTCTGAGGAATGATTTCTCCTCACCTGGGCAGTAATGATAAAGACCCAGGCAATTCAACTATAGCGAAAACCGGACTAATGATCAGAAAAAACTGTAAGAAAAATTGCATATTAAAATTATACTTGGCAGACACTGATGTTGAAATTCACGGATATTCGAAATATTTGTATGGAGCCACAACTAGCTAATGAATTGACGATGGTTTTGGATAGCAACTTATTTAAGGGAACAGGTTAATGTAGGTGAATTAAAATCACATTTTCAGTTTTTTTCCTTAACATTATTAATTTTGTGTTGATTAAAATGTACGTGGATTAATATATCTATTAGAGACCTGCAAAACAGCGCTTGCAACCGGTTTAGATTCGACAGGTCGGAGATACAAGCGGCTAGAATGAACATCGAACCGGATACTCGGTTGTGGAGCGGTTACGCCTGATGTATTGCAGAGTAGACAAAACACCAGGCGCACTTACATGAAACTGACGTTTTTCGAGTACACAACCGGAGCAACAATTGAAGGAAATATACGTTGTCTTATTGAAAAAAAAAGTGTTTGCAAGTACTCTTACTGTTGATTCGACACTATAACATATTTTCTTTATTACTCTGAACTTACAGTAACTTGGTTGTAGTATGTTTCAGAAGATATAAAGTTGTTTTTGTTTTATTTTTACTATTGAATGAGTTTACTGTTTTTAAGTGTGTCATTATTGTAATATTATAATTCAGTTTTCTAGTGCAAGCGAAAATTACAACCTTGGTAATTTGTGGATACCGAAAGATTTTTTTTTTCTGCAATTTACGCTTTACAACGTCTGTAGTTTCACGCTGCATGCTGTTTGTTCCTCTTGATGATCCGCAGTTTATCTGGATGGCACACTGTGATCTTCATTTTATACGCCAGAGCCGTCCACCCACAGAGAGATCGAATCAACTCGAATACTCGTTAAACCGAATACTGAGGCAGTACGCAAGCAGATGTACTTCGCATACTGCCTATAACGCCAGGCGTTCAGTAGCGCTACGTAGGGTTTCTTCTTTTACAACCGGTTTTGCAGGACTCTAATGTGTATGTATCCAAGGCCTACCCGCTTCACTTACGTGATTCGGATAGATGTCAGAACTGTGACCCATTTTCAAGTTGTAAACCACGTCGGCAGGCCAAGCTGTGCATGATGTGTATCTGTGGACAGTTATGTCGTGTACTGGGGTGAGTGTATGTGTAAGTGTAGTGTAGGGAATGACTGAGGATGATGATGAAGATAAGGGAGGGAAAAGGGGAAACCCGGTGCCGGCACATAGTCGAATAGCACCAAAGGGACCGCCAGGCTTAACGTCCTGTCCGATGAACGAATCACTATTAATGACATATGCCTTCTCTTCCTACGCACTGCGGAGAGGTTTGGAATTTAATCCAGGCATATTGGTGCATAATCTAGTGATTAGAAATTGTGCACCGCCATTTCTCCTAGTCCCGAAGTAGAAATTTTACACGAAAATCTCTGACCCCGCCGGGAATAGAACCCGAGCCGACTAGTGTGGAGGCAGACACACAAACTCGGTGGACTAGGTTCATATTGCGAAGAGTATTTTAGGTCCTAAACTAGTACTTCTATACTTTACGAATTTACATTTAAACTAGATGTAAACATTATAAATTTCATGTTTGTTGCTTCGTGTATACAATTTGATGCGATAGGTTCAAATTACGAAATCAGAGTGTCTATGGCTCACCCTACCCGATCTTCTTAACTCATGCAAATATGATGACAGTGTTAATATTACTCTAACAATACGTATATAAAAAAACCAATCAGTTTCATGAAATGTATTTATTTTTACACAGTTGTGTAATTAGAGTTCTGATTCGTTACACGTTAATGAAGAAGTAAATTTACGTTTATTTTATTTTTATTGCTGTAATTATTGTAAATTTTATTAATATAATTATTGCAATGTTATTATTGTATATCACTGTCACCGGGTGTATACCCAATTGCAGTGTTAATAAAATACATACATACAAACACTCACACTCACTCACACACACACACACACAGAACTCGTTAAGAGAAGTGCGCTAAGGCCAATAGGTCAGAAAAGCATCCAAATCGAATTGTGTGTATTGTGGTAGTATGTAACCGAATCCTTGCTTTAGATAATTTTTACTGAAAAGTTACCAACATAATTTCAATAATAATAATAATAATAATAATAATAATAATAATAATAATAATAATAATAATAATTTCATACACTTCAAAGTTGCATAATTTCGGAATAAAGTAGTAGAAATGAAGATAAGTTCGAGGTTAATATTACATAGACATAATTTCAGTAGTAAAGAATAAAATACGATCTGGAATTTTCGTCACCGATTCACTTTTGTCACCACTATATTTTGTCACCAAATCACTTTTGTCACTACCATATTTTGTCACCAATTTAATTTCCTCATCACTATTCGCCACCACAATTTTTCCTCCTTTCGTGTCGCTTCCCTTGAGGATTCCTGTATAAAGTGATACGTATTATAAAACCTCCTACTTCATTGTGTTCACACTGTTCATTTAATTTCCAAGGATACATTGATTTTTGGATTAGAAATCTTCAAGTTACAGGATTCATTGGATTCAAAATCTTCAAGTTAAAGTATGGCGGAATTATTTCTATTAGTAAAATGTAATGGAGCAAGAGATAAATTAATCTATAGTGGACATATGTATACAAATCACAAAGTTACGAAGACCGGGATTGTATAGAGGTGGTGATCAGCGCGACATTTGTAATTCACTGATGACAATTTCCTCAGATAAGAAAACCATTATAAAATAACCTACAAAGCATTCGAACCAGTAAGCAACTGGGGTAGAATTGGAGCTGCGGAATGTGCCGAAGCAATGAAAGCTGAAGATGAAACTTCAGCGGAAGCTACGAATCTATTTTACAACGAATTAAATTATTATTTTGCTGACGAAATCCCCTCAGTATAAAAATGACGACAAAATGTGTATGATGACGACATATTTTTGGTGACAAACTCTCCTCAGTGGCAAAAAACATGATGACAAAATATATTTGATGACCAAAAACTAATGACCGAAAAATAGGTGATAAACTATAATGGTGATGAAATTTCCGGTTACGAAATGCCCTAGACCCGAATAAAATAATATGACACATAATCCATAATCTCTTAGAAATTTTCATCTTCAAAATCCATTTCAACTCTTAAACTTAACATTATCGTTATAAACAAATGTCTCATTAATTGTGCAGGCAAATTACAGTACTAATTGCGGTATCTGGTTGATATTCACGTGTTTTGATTCTTACTAGCTTTTGGCTAAGTTGCGACTAAAATGTAAGTTTAGTTGTGATTCTGAATACATTCAGAGTTTTCTACCTACTAAAGATGGATGTAAGTGAAAATGTAGATGAAGTGACGCTCCTGAATACGGCTCTAAGTGTATCTTATTGAAAATTATCTTTAAACAAATATATGCCACTTTTATTCGTCTAAATATTGTACATTAATTTCGTCTCGATAGATGAATTACGCACAAAATTATTTCTAAGAAAATTTCAAACGCCTATGAAATAACTGCTGACAATTCTTAACTTTGGAACATACTAGTAGGTAGAATGTAGTAGAGAGGATTCAAGTTTTATGGCTCTGTCTGTTCAGTAGTAGCATTAATGAAATTTCTTCGACTTCAATAAATTTAATATTTATGAACAACCTTATTACATTTTCTGTCTACATACTGAACCTAAAATAAGTAGGCCTAATTATTATTTATGCTCGACCATGCCGAAATGTAGCAATTATACACCTGGTAGCAGCCCTTTAATGGGCCTCATTAAAGTACACCTATTCATTAAAGTTCAGGTGTTTCACCAATCAGAAAATACCATTGTAGCAATATGAAAGCGCAAGTATCGATTATTCTCGGATATGCAATCGAAAGACAACTAGACATTTGTTTCTCGGAAAAAAATCAATACTTTCGCGTCTGCGCACATCTCTTAATTTACGAGGTATTGCACAAGATCAGTTCCGCTCCTCAGTGATATAAGAATAACATGAATATTTATGAGTAATTTCAAGTTAGAAATATGGTCGAGCATAAAAAGTCGTATGAAACTTGACTATAATGGTAATTAAGACGCTCGTATGAAAATTGTGAAACTCGCTTGCACTCGTTTCATAAACATACTCGCGTCTTAATTACTACCATTATAGGCTCGATGCATAATGTACTATTTCATTATTATTTGTTAATACTCGTGGCTTGTTGCGGATCCTAGTTTCACAGACTTGAATAAACCCAAGTGATGTTCAGTGAAGTACTGAACTCTGACTATGACCTAGTCTATACCGCAATGATCTGTGGTTAGTTGAAGTCAAGCTGTCGACAGTAGAAGTGACACTAAGCGGTAAAAAGAAAAGGTACGAAACTGCACTTAATTACTAAAATTGTACAAATATTTGTAGTTGTTCAGTTTTCAACATCAATTTCATTACCACATGAATGTCACGTGATCATTTTATGTAAGTTTTTTTTTTTTTTGTCATCGCGTAATTCACTCCTCGATTTTTCGTGTCTGAGTTTTATAAAAAGGAAAAAAAGGGGGAAAATCACGCCAATTAATACCATATAGAGTGTGATTTAGGGAAAACAGTAAATATCATAGGGGATGATAGGATAGACTATTCTGAGTGAAAAGGTTTATAAAAAATGTGCCTTATTTTCAATGGATGTGGAGATAGCTACAGCCATTTGAATGTCACGCATAACGAACCTTACAAATTATATCAAAGAACGATTAATGGCTACGTACTATTGACTACGTATAAAAAGATAGTACGTGTCAGTCTCCTCAGATCGTCCGAGGGCAACACTGTTCATAATGGGTGTAGAGGAACAACTGTTTGTAATTTCCTTAGCTACAAGAATGGGCACGTTTTTCCATCATGACGAAGCCCTCGTACATTTTAGGTGTGAGGCGAAACGTCATTTAAATCTAACATTTCCCAGAACGATGAATTGGCCGCGTTGATGACGTGAATTGGCCACCCAAGTTCCCCGGAAATTATTCCTGTCGATTGTTTTCTGTAGGGGAGTGGATGAAAGGCGAAGTGAACAAAAACAAAGTAAACACAAGGGAGGAATTGGTCGCTTGCATTATGAATAGTGCTAACCTGGCAACACAGGATGTTTCAGAATGACTAACCAATGGTCGGCGTCTGTGCAGCCCTAGAAGTATGAGGGCATGTTATTGTTAATTAGTAATGTAATGAAGTTGGTAGTCGTCACTTTTGTTATAAAAATGAAAGTTAGTAAAGTTACGTATCTGAATTTACTCTCTCATTTTAAAATTTTTAATCATTAGCTATAACATGATCTCATATTTTAGGGTTGCACAGTAGCCATTTTTCATTTCCGATCATGGGTTCCCCAACAAAAAACATTCCCAATAGCTTCCTCTATTACCTACTTCTTAAATTTATGAAGAGTCATTCTAAAGCACCCTATAGAACCTCAGAAAAGCAACACTTACTATTGTCAACAGAGCGGAAATATGCACTGAACTGTTAAAATATATCGATGCTACGTAAATAAGACGTAGGTGTAATTATTAAAGTTAGGCGCTAATTTACCAGGACGGATTCGTTCGGTGAGTTCGAATTTTTATTCTTTGCACTATTTTAAATTGAGCATCGCCTACTTGACCGTATCACCTCTGTCCGAATGCCCGAATTCTGTCTAGAGTTCTGGGCAGAGAAATCTAGATGGATATCCGTCAAGGCCAAGAGCTAAACAAGGAAAGCCATGACATTATATCGATTGCAAGGCCTCCAGTCGCGATAATATTCAAGACTTAAACGTAAGGTTGACACGACTCTTATTTTTGAGTTTATTCTTCTAAAGTTAACTCAATTAAAAATCTATTCTCCTCAGAATTACTCATTTTATTCCCAGGTTTATTCCAAAACACTACAAGGAAATAATGTTCTCACTCTATTCATAAGTAAGATCACTATTAGATGCAGACAAGTGACCAATACTATAATAAAAATTCAAAAGCTCCCAACGAATATATTCTGATATAGTATCTATCTTTAGCCACTTGTTTTTCCTTCTTGCCACTTGTAACGCTTTTTATGCGTAACATTCAAACAGCTGTATTTCCACAAGCAGTGAAAATTGAGCACATGTTTATATGAACTTTTTTACTCAGAAAAGGTTTACTATCCCTCCTGAATCAATTTGTAGATGACACTGTGTAGTAATAAAATTGAAGAATATCATGACAATTCCTATTCGTAGATGAAAGACAATAAAACGCCTAAAAATATCCCTAATATTGTAGCTCTTATGGAGAAAGGAACAGATAGGCCTACGGATCTGCCTTGAGCTGGCAGCAGATGAGTATGATCTACGTCAGTGATGTTAAAGCAAGCGCATATTTCTGATCTTGACATTGTGAGCGGGCATCAAACGCTAAGTATAGAAAGAGGAAGGGATGTGTACAGAATAAGCAGCGTGTTGGATTAAGAAAACAGTGGTGCACAAATTTCAAACGGAACGTGAAATTTTATGTCGTTATTTTTATATGGCTACTTTCTGTTTGATATTATCTATTTTGTCTGTAAAACAAAAGCACTAATACTAATTTCTTAATATTGCAGTTGTGTTTTAAATGTTAATAACATAATAAAGAGTTAAGAAGGAATATTCACATAAATTCCAAAGTAGTACAACTATACTCTACTAAATAGATAAAACACATCATTCATAAAGAAAGTGATATCCCAGATAGAGAGAGAGAGAGAGAGAAAGAGAGATTGAGTATCACATGATAAGTTGGAATTGATATTGATGGCACCTTTAGTCTGATAAAAGTAATCAATAAACTAATCAAAACAATATTACAGTACAAAGCAAAGTTACCTAGGTGCTGTATCTGTTTTAAGTGTAACTAATATTCCATAAGAAAACTCTTATCGCATTATGCTTTTAAGGTGATATTGGTGAGCAACTTCCTATCATCAGAATATTAAATTACTTTCTCGAAATGTGCTGAAGCTATAGAGCTGACATTTTACAACAGATGGGCACGTATCTTTTGCTTATGATATAACAGTAGTTGCTTTGTTAATTTATTTTCTTACAAGCAATTTCCATCCGAATATTTTCAAATTTTTCAATACACTATCTTCAGTAATACGTATTTACTGTATGTTAGGTTTACGAATATATTCTGTAAGGCTACTAAATATCTGAAAATTTCATTTTTCTATTAAAAAGTTGAGAAAATATTTCTTTTCAATAAAAAAATCAAACTTGTGAAAAATGAGCATTAAAATTAAAACTTACATTCTTATAATGCACTTATACTTCTCAGGCAAATCTAAAAATTACCATGGATACAGTTTTAATAAGTTCTCTTCCCTTTATCTATTGAATCAGTGCTGGCCATCCCTGTATATAGCTCGACCAAGCGGCATATACCACCTCTTTCGTCTCTTTCCTTTCCGGTGTAAAGCGCTCAGGCTCTCCTGAGCTCTAAAGCGCGCGCTTGCTCTTATGGCATCAATTGACATAACTGATCTATGTAGTAGCCGCATCGTTAATGATGAGTCAGGGCAAAACGCGGCTATGAGCTTGAAAATAAGTGCGGATTTATATTCACTAAAAGTTAACAATGGCACCGGGTGTACTTGAGTGGATGTGTTGTCGGTTAAGAGGGTTTTGTGTCTGGTTCATTAGACTCCGAAATGTAATAATAGAGAAATTTATCCCGCAGACTAGACAGTGCATTTTGTAAATTGCGCTCTAATTTTTAAGTGGCTGTAAGGAGGATTAAATACTGTTAACTGTAAAAAATGGAAATACTGAATGACAAAGAAGATTGTATGTATGTATTTATTTACGCTGCAAGTGGGCAAGCACCCGGTGGCAGTGGTTTACACAATATAAACAATACACAATAAAATTACAATACGCAATACAATAAGAATACACAATACAATTTAACACAATAATTACAATTAATAATAATACTTAAATAATGTAATTAATAAGTGAACATAATTTTACAATACAACCTACATATGTATAGGCCCTACATGAGTTTCACATTGGTACTGATAATAATCTTTCAATTTACTCTCATCTCACTCACTGTAGTGGAACTATGACGCATTTCACTGACACTTTAGGACACATTTCACTGACACTATAGAACACATTTCATTGACGCTATAAATTATCACTGATCGGGACTATTCACTGCACTGTAAAACCATAACTTCACTGACTCACCTCACTTCACTGATACAACAGTTCAAATAAGACAAATAATTACACCTAATGCATACTTATAAACAGAACTACATGTAAACTATAATTTTCTAGTCTAAGACACTCTTACACGCTATTTTAAAATAATTTACAATTCAAACCAAGGGAGTAACTCGTCAGGCTAAATAAATACATGTCACCTTAAAAAATTAAATGTTAAATATCACCTTAATTTTAATTTACACTTTATACACAACTTTTTAAGATATTCTTGAATCTCCTTAAGGAAGGACAGCCCTCAAAGACCGCTGCAGGTAGGTCATTCCATTCATTTATAGTTCTATTTAAAAATGAGAATTTATCTACATCCGTTTTCTGTTTCCTACATAGGATTTTCAAATCATGATCGTTCCTACCATAGTACGTTAGCTTCTCTAACCGAGCCGTTATGTCTATCCATGCTTTCCGACCTAGATGTGCTCTATACAGTGATGTTATTCTAGTTTTCCTACGTCTGTTTTCCAAAGTTTC
Source organism: Periplaneta americana (assembly GCA_025594305.2). Lineage (NCBI taxonomy): Eukaryota > Metazoa > Arthropoda > Insecta > Blattodea > Blattidae > Periplaneta > Periplaneta americana. The sequence goes on along the minus strand of JAJSOF020000040.1, from coordinate 34,031,852 downwards.
CCATTTAAGTTCTTTTATCGTATCGTTTCCATCTTCTCTTTTATCTTTAACAAATTTAGCTGCCCTATACTGGATTGGGAGCATAAATTTTATTTTTATAAACTATACCGAATAAAAATATTAACTTTTAGTGTATATAAATCTGGGCTCTATAGCGATGAAAACTGAGAATTCGGGAGGTTAGAACCAAGAATAATAACTAGGGAGCGGATTTTTATGTGCTAAAAATTTAAATATATTTATTTTTATGTGCTAAAAATTACGAAAATATTTGCTAAAATTAAAAAAAAATATATTTTTTTTAAATATGACAAAAATAGCTTACTCAGCTTGGGAAAAAAATTTTACTAGGTACTCACCAACCACACTTGAGTGCTAGTAGTTCGCCGAGAATTGCAGTGAACAACAAAGATCATCTCCAAATTCTCCATCACAAATGCATGTCGATTATCTCTGAACGACGACTTAGACCTATACTGTGAAAACGATCTTTCCACGTCACAGGACGTCAGACGTGCATATTTAAAGAGAGGAATGTCACAAACACAAACACCGTCAATTTCACCTACAGGCACACCCTCCAATACTTGAGCAACTTTACACATTTTTTTTATATCCACTGTTTTTCCCAAACACATTCTGGAATTTGTCCCTTAGTACTTGTACTTCTGAACCTGGTAGCGAGTCTAGTTTAATTTTCACGGCACGCACCTCCCTTTTTCAGACAACAAGTTTTGAGATGTTTCGAGTTTTTTATGGAGTCACACAAAAAGCTTAGATTTGCTAATAGGAAAGCCAAATCGTCTTTTAAGCAACCATCTTTCAGTATATCTTGAAGGATATCGATTGACGAAGCTCGATAACAGGGAATCACAACAAGGCGTATTGACTTGATTGAAGGACATGAGCGAGAGGCGAGAGATTTGTTTAAAGTAAATAATGTTCATGCCAGAGCTCTTATCTGTTGTGTTTCTCAAACAAAACGTGGAATGAAATAATCTTCAGCAACAATAAACATTCCTACTTATGTGTTGCAAGATCTCTCCTCCTTGTCCGTGTTAATTTATTCTCTAATAACAACACTGATATGCTGCCTAGCAGTTCTCAAAACTTGAGGCGATACTATTACAAAAATGGATCACGGACAGTGTTGCCAATTCAGCGGTTTTCCGGCTAAATCTAGGTTTTTTGGATAACCATCTCGCGGGTAAAATTATATTATCCCGCTTAGCGAGACTACTAGCGGTTTTTAATCTTTAAAATTTCTGAAATGAAATTCATATTAGCATTATAAACAGCTTTCATAATTACATTTAATTCGTTCAGTGTGTGTTCTTTGAAATAATGGATGTGTTAATGTAATGATAATTCCATATTTACCGCAAAACCCGAAATCCGTCAAAACCAGTTTCAATTAATAAAAACTAGTTTAAGCAAATAAAGACAGAAAGTGAGTTTTCTTATAATCTAGAATCAATGTCAGGTTAGGTTTGGTTTGTTTACGTTTTTTTTTTGGTAAAAGCCTAAAAAAAAAACTGTATAAACCAAACCTAACCTGTCATTGATTCTAGATCTTACGAAAATTCGCTTTCTATCTAGATATATTTTAAAATTACTTTTTACTAGTTGAAACTGATTTTGTCGGATTTTGGTTTTTAACGGTAACATATATAGTACAATAAGAATTTAAATAGGTTCTGTCTCTGATAAAAGTGTTCAAAATTGCTTTATAGCGCCACATTGGGAATGAAAAAAGTGTGCAATATTTGTTACATTGGTGGGTGGATGTCGTTACATTGGCGGGTGGATGCTCTATCTTGACCATTATTATTATTATTATTATTATTATTATTATTATTATTATTATTATTATTATTGAATAATAAGTATACATTAAAATCTAGAGATGTTTGCTAGAAACTGGCGGGTTTTCGAAAGTCATCTAGCGGGATTATACGAACAACTGTTGGCAACACTGATCACGGATACACCACATTGCGCATAGAAACTCGAAACAACCAAGATTTCTTAGAAAGATAACGTACTTCTGAGTGACATAATTGATTTATTTTTAAAGTGTTTAAAAGTTCTTGTAAAAAATTATTTAACTAAAAAAAAACTACAAGATTTATGTGTTTATAATAGATTTCCTGAAAATATGTATTTACATAATTTTTTGGTGAAAATATGTGTTTTTATGTGAAATAAAATTCGGGTTTTAAACTTGAAACTTCATGTTCGGAATTTTCAACTTTGTTAATTGTGTTTTATCGCACTCAAAAATAATATTTAATTACATAGAAATCCGCCCCTTAATCATAACACGAACAAGACAACAATGCGAACAAGAAGGCCGGCTTTATATTATCTCAACGAGCTCGTATCGCTCTAATGCTAGAAAATCTTTGCATGCTGAATCAAGGTCTATGCTGTTATCACCGTGCCTGACTCTTATCCCTTCTGTTACTTTAATCATTTCCTTTGCTGCGTTGTCCTCCTTTTAATCTTGAGACGGCAGGAAGGAGACCGACTTATCTTTAAGTATACATTCCGTGGAAGTCATTATATGTCGGCCTGCCTCAGAGAACTACCCCTACGCTTCTGAGGAATCCACTTTTACGAATATTTTCTATCTGCAAGATACTGGCTGTGTGTACGTCTCTTCCCCGTATTCAAAGAAGACCAAACACAGTTTTCTCCTACAAATATTAAACGCACTTAGAATACTCTTCTTGTACTTCAAGTAGCATGTTATTAATTTTTCCCCGAATGAAATCTCATTTCGCTTCTCCTAAAATCTTGATATTATTTAATTATAACTGTAGGCACTAACAATTATTAAGCTATTATGCTATTCATTTATGCAAATTGTATGGTTTGACATAGTAATAAAAATCTCAAATTATTATGCTTAATTGCTCGTAAATACGTAAACATTTAATTTATTTCTCTATACAAGTATTTCTTAACGATGTTGAAAATCAGTTTCTCCACACTTGCGCTCGAGACATTTCGCAGTGTTCACTGGCAACACTCTTTATGTTCCTGATAATGTTCAAAGATTTTACTTCTTCACGATTTAAACCATGCAGGTGACGACATGTTGTGGACTCCGTACAATCAAAATATTTGTCCCATTCCTCTTTGTTATCGCTCAAACTGAGGAGCATACTTTCTTTTTCCTTAATTCCAGTAAGTGTTTTTCATTTTTTTTTTTCAGAAAGTTTGTAATACATATTTATATCCATAAATATGTAAAGTCTTACAATATCCCCAAAATTTACAATTTCGGCCATTATATTAAATAGTAGTGTCCGTTTCGAAAGAAACCTAAATCAGGCCACCGAAGTTGATACTGAGAAGAAGTCCATATATGAACCTTGTCTGCCGTATCTTTCTCAAAAGTACAACGTCCCTCTTAAACAATGGTCTGTCATTGGTTTGCTGTTTGGCAGTAGAGGTTCTATTACAAAATTCACATGGAATTATCTTAAGGAACTTCACATTCCTTCTGATTATGTAATGTCTGTCCTTATAACTATTATCAAGGATTCTCTTCAAATATTACACCATCATCATCTCTATTTCAATTAATACACTTATATTTGCCTTAAGCAATTAACTTTCTTTTTTCTTTAATGTATCACATCACATTATATTGTACATGTTTATTATATTCAAGACCCTTGTGGTCACTCAAATTCTTTGAGATGTCTATAATTTAGAAACTATATATAGAAAGCTTTCAATCGTGCACATTGATAAAGCAATAATAATCATCATCATCATCATCATCATCCTTCACGAATTAGGCCTCTGTAGACCTGTTTCGGCCCCATCTAGCAGTCTTCTTAACGGTCTTCCTGGTCGACGATGTCCTCTAGGTTTATATTGCATCATAATTTTTGGGATTCTTGAATTTTCCATTCTTCTTACATGATCTAGCCAATTGAATTTGTATCTGGTGATTTTTTCTTCTACTGACTCTACTTCTAATTGTTCTAAAATTTCTTCATTCCTTTTTCGGTCTAAAAGAGTATATCCTGCTGTCCTCCTGAAAAATTTCATTTCCGTTGCTTTGATTCTGTTCATGTCTTTTTCTTTAATGTCCAAATCTCGCTTCCGTATAGAAGGGTGGGTAATGCTAGTGTATTATATATTTTTATTCTTGTAGATTTTTGTACTAATTTAGCTTTTAATGTATTGTTTATTATTCCTAGAATTTGTGTAAATTTGGTAATTTTCTTGTTCACATCTTTTCATTTTGATAAGATATTTCACAACCCAGATAATTGAAATTTTGCACTTGTTCGAGGCATTGGTTATTGTGTATTATCTTACTTCTCACTGGGTCTTGTCCTAAAAATGCCATTACTTTTGATTTTTGTGCTGAAATTTCCATCCCAAAATCTTTTAATATTTCATTTAATGTATACAATCCTCTTTGTAAATTATCCTCTGAATTGGAAATTATGACTTGATCATCGGCATAGAGTAAGGTATTTAATGTTAGAGCACTGGTTATTTTGATTCCTGATGTGTAGATTTGGTTCCATTTTAAAATAATTTCATTTATATAAATATTAAATAAAGTTGGTGATAGTGGACAACCTTGTCGAAAAAAGCAATAATAATCCCAGTATAAATGTTGAACTGTAAACCATTGTGCGGAAAAAGATTTTTTGACCAAAATTAAAATGATGTGTGAATTGTGTTTGTTATAGTGGTTTTCTTCAAACATGATGTTTACTCTGTTCAACACGAAAATATGACTGATGTATTAGTAGTACCGTCTCGTTCTACATTGAAGATACGTTTTTGAATTGTGAATTCAACTGAGGAGAGCTCGCGTATGATTGAGTAGCGAATCTGTCGGTCGATGTATGCTGTTTGGAATTCGTTTGCAATGATATATAGCAGAGCTAATACGGAGAAACCAGCGAGTTTGTATTAGGGCAGAGTCTTGACTACTTTTGTTCGCGAATATTACTATTCCAGTTGCGTAATTATCTTGATTTATAACATTGGTTTTCAGCCAGTACTCGAGGCAAAATTACGTATGTGAAATTATCACAATCATCCACACCGTCATAATCTACTTTAAAATATCGTGCTATTTGACCCGTTGCGAAAGTGCTTCCTATTATTATGAACCTTATAAAAATACATTAGAAGATCTGCAACTCAACGTATAAGATTAAGAGACTATTGAATTTATTAATGAAAGTTTATTGCCATTGCTGGAAAAATTGGAAACTACTTATCGTCATGTTACACAGCCCGATCGGTATTACATGTATTGTTGATACAAACAATACTGTTAGTATTAGTATTATTACTGTCCATCATACTGGTCATGTCGCAGGGTCGTCGAAACGGGGGAAATCACGTGACAGTTACTTAACGCGATACTTTTCTTTAAGTTTACCAGCAAATCGTCAGAAAATATTTTTGTGCGAGATCGTTCGTATTTGCTTGGTTTCCGCACAAAACCAATCCGCGGAAAGTCTAAAATTCCACATTCAGTATTCCCAACCTAACACACATAACTATTTCCCTCTTCTTGCCGCTTAAGTCACATATTCATTTTACTGCTTTAGGCTTTTAACATATTATTTTTAGAGACGTTCAATATAGTAATAATTATAATTTGGAAACTTACCACTGCAATTTCACCTAAATTGCACTGTTAATTATTGTTTTTAAATAATTGCAAAAATTAAGTAAACTCTACAACTCCACTAAAGTTACTGCATTCCTGATGCAAGTAACATTAAGGAAGCCGTGAAAAAACCAACAAGATTCCAGATGCCGATGTTATTACTGCGATATGTTATATAAATAATATTGTTAACATATTAAAATGAAAAATAAATCATTACATAACCTTACCGTTTGTTTTAAGTTCGCATTTATAGACTGGGGAAAAAGACAGACGTTTATCACGGCCTGCTGGAGTATAGTAAACATAGAAAAGATTTTAAAGCAACAATTTTGAAGATAGATATTTTTGTTTTCCAAAATTGCTGTCATTGAACAGAAACCAAGATGGAGATTTCATTGCAACTAATTAGAAATTCCTCTTTCAGGTATGTAATAAACGATCTTCGTACAAAATAATGTACGATACACGAGCGGTATGTTTTCTTTCAATTCTCGGAAATTAAAAAAGCTCAACTACGTTTCGCTTTTTCAAACTTTTCCTCGAACATGAAAACTTCAACATACCGCTCTTGTAACGCATATTACTATTTCAGCAAGAAGAGAAATATAATTAAATATCAATAGGCCTATACTGATCTTCGATGGTGTCATTTATGTTCATAATATTCTTCAACGTTTTGTACCGATTTTTTTTTTCATATTCTTATGTATGTCCATTCATTTTTAATTATATTTTTTACTCCTGAAAAATAATTTTGTCTACTGCCACATAGGAGGTTCCATAAAAACAACGACGAAATATTTTCAGGAAATAGCCTATAATCCCAGGCACTAGCCTTTACAGAGGGGGCAACAGGAACGTGTGGGGGAGGGGTGAACCCGGGATGCTACATAACCAGTAGTATTCATATTAATATTTTCCATATTACTCCTCAAAAGAGCGCGTAGTGATCTGTCAGTCTAAGATAAATTTTGAAGCACAAGATGCATAAGGAGAGCGTTATATGACAATAAAAAATTTTAATAGCCTTCCTACGGAAATAAGAAAAAACTCAAAACTTAACATTATTTAGGGCCAAATTAAAGAAGCATCTAATTTCTCACGCCTCCCAATCTATAGATGAATTTACGACATTCAACAACGCTGCATGAATATTTATGTCTTGTACTACAGTAGTAGCCTACTGTAAAACATTTCTGTATAGATTTTCATAGACTGTGACCACGAATTAAGATTTTCTAGTAGTATTAAGATTTTTGACATGTACCATATTCTAGCTGTGAAGCGATGTACGAATACCATGGAATGTTAACACATAGAATACTATACAACGCATACGGTTTGGTTTAACATATGGTTATGAATGTAATGGTTGAACATTAAACTGAATACCATTGATAACATATTACCTTTGCTACCTTATCTGTTCAAACAGTGGCTTGTGTGTTTACTAGATTCTAACGTAACAGGATCGCCAATATCCAATCACTGACCAGTTGAAAGAAGTGACTAATATTCAACGAGCTAGATACTATAGAGAGATAGAAGACCTCTCAAAGTTGAAGACAATTGAACATTGGTCCGCCATATTTTGGTTAGTCAAAACAAAGGGGCGTGGCTCGGATGTTGTAGGAAATGACTGTGATGAAGTTAGTATTATTGTGAATTGAGTTACTTATTAAGACTATGTTAATAAGTAAAAAGTAAAATACACACAAAACTTTACGTTTTATAACAGCTGTAGGCCTATGTTTTATTACGTTCGCTAAATATAACCCAGATATTAAATGACAAGCTATACTCGATGCATCCAAAGCAAAAGCACCTAAAGACGGATGAATGTATTCGGCAGAAGAAAAATAAATAATTTTTTGACTTCGTCACAAATTTAATGACCTTACAGCTAATCTAACCTAATATGAAATCATGTAATTCAGTGCTCACCAGGTGATTTCAAGAGAGACGACGTATATAACTAATAGGAGTAAAATATAGGAAAGGTAGTGGCGAAAATTAAAAAAAAAATCAAATAATTAAATTATAGAGAAAAATTCATTTGAAATTGGAATTAACACAGAGAACTTTTGAAAACTACAGACTATTATTAAAACTACAAATAACCTCTTAGCATGCAACATAATAATTAAAGAATGACACTAATAGAAAGTTACTCTTGATCATAACTCAGCACATTTATTGAAACGATAAGATACTTACGATTAACATTGTTATCAGAAACAACAAGAGCCACAGCTAGCTACACTTATTTTCGCGTGATGGAGACATCGTGCAGTCTAATATAATTTGAAACAAATATTGATCTCACACGTGTCTCGCAACTAGGCAGAGGCTTTTTCAGAATAAAACTGTTCTTACATTATTTTGAACAATAATGACAAATTGTGTGTGACGCAAGTGCTAACTTTCTTCTTTGTTAACAAAAAGAGCCCTACGCATTAATAAAAAGAAAATTGGAGTAGGCCCTATAAACACAATAATTACTAAACTCTTGATGGTACAAACTTATTAATACAGATATTTCGCTTATGCTTAGTCCGTCTTATCTTATAATTCTCTGGGGCAATGGCACTTGTATTGAGAGGGGTTAATTATCCAGCAACGAATATTATCATTTACGGTATATTACATATAAATCCGAGGAAATGACACATTTTTGGAAATTTTAAAGTCTTAATTATTACTTTTTCATTTATAAATCAGCTTTTTACAAAACCTATAGCGAAATGTTTAAATTAAATATTGATGTATCCGAAAAATATAATTTATTTTATTTTGCCTGGTAGAGTTAAGGGCTGCTCTTCCACTGACCCAAGTCTACAATTAATACAAATAATAATAATAATAATAATAATAATAATAATAATAATAATAATAATAATAATAATAATAATAATAATATAATATGTTGTGAATTATTATTGAAGGTGTATCATACAAGAATATGAAATAAAGTATTCATTGGAAACTACGGGACACCTTATTATTCAAAGAGGCCGTGTACCTTTGATAAGCACTCCTTGCGGAGGCTGGCGGTACTATAGACCGCCATATTTTGTAGGAACGATCCATAGTACTGTTGGCCTCCGCAGGGAGCGCTTATCAGAGGTCTTTAGACTCTCTATAGTATCTAACTCGTTGCTAATATTGCTATTTTGTATCCGACTTCATAATTCAGTATTAATTTCAATGTTATATAACTGTCAGATCGTGTAAATAAAGGATATTCATAATATGAGGCGCGTCCATAAAGTAACTCTCCCAATCGTCCCACAGCTAGCAAACCATATGTTGCGCGTAGCGACTGCGTGTACGTGATAGAGTAATGTCCTGGCTTGGCGCATGCGCTAGCGGAACTTCCCGAGTGCTCTCAGTAGCTTGGTTGCATTGGTTGAAGATGGTCGCTCCTATTCCAGCTCCCGCCGCGTAAAGTGCGGTCAGTGATATAGTAATTTGCGTTACAAGAGCGGTATGTTGACGTTTTCATGTTCGAGGAAAAGATTGAAAAAGCGAAACGTAGTTGAGCTTTTTTAATTTCCGAGAACATGAAAACAAACATACCGCTCGTGTATCATACATTATTTTGTGAGAAAATCGTTTATTACATACCTCAAAGACGTATTTCTAATTAGTTGCAATGAAATCTCCATCTTGATTTCTGTTTAATGACGGCAACTTTAGAAAACAAAAATATCTATACTCCAGCAGGCCGTGATATACGTCTGCCTTTTTTTCCCCCCCAGTCTATAAATGCGAACTTAAAACAAACGGTAAGGTTATGTAATGATTTATTTTTCATTTTAATATTTTAATAATATTATTTATATAACATATTGCAGTAATAACATCGGCATCTGGAATCTCGTTGATTTTTTCACGGCTTCCTTAATGTTACTTGTACCAGGAATGCAATAAGTTTCGTGGAGCAGTAGACTTTACTTAATTGTTGCAAATATTTAAAAACAATAATTAACATTGCAATTTAGGTGAAATTGCAGTGGTAAGTTTCCAATTTATAATTATTATTATGTTATACGTTTCTAAAAATAATATGTTAAAAGCCTAAAGCAGTAAAATGAATGTCGCGCTTAAGCGGTAAGAAGAGAGAAATTGTTATGTGTGTTACGTTGGGAATACTGAATGTTGTATTTCATACTTACCGCGTATTGGTTCTGTGCGGAAAACAACCAAATACACACGATCTCGTACAAAAATTTTTGAATGCACAGGGCATAGCGCCGATTGAAATTGATCGTCAGCTGTCTCGGTCCATGGGCCTAACGTCATGAATAAGCAGATGGTGCGTTGCTGCTGTACACAATTTTCAGCAGGACGCCAAAATGTGCATGACGAGGAGCACAGTGGGAGGCCAACCATCATCACAGACGACCTTGTGGAGCAACGCACCATCTGCTTGCTCATGACGTTAGGCCCATGGACCTGGCACAGCTGACGATCAGTTTCAATCGGCGCTATGCCCCGTGCATTCAAAAACTTTATCACTGACCGCACTTCACATGCAGCGGCAGCTGGAATAGGAGCGTCCATCTTCAACCAATGCAACGAAACTACTGAGAGCACTCGGGAAGTTCCGTTAGCGCATGCGCCATGCCAGGACATTACTCTATCACGTACACGTAGTCGCTTCGCGCAACATATGGTTTGCTAGCTGTGGGACGAGTGGGAAAGTTATTTTATGGACGCGCCTCGTATAATATGTTTAAAATTATCAGATTGGCAAACATAACCAATTTTTTCCATCATTCCCATCGGAAGACTAACTCTGCGCCGCACTGCAGAAAACTAAGAAATTTCTATGATGATACACATTGCACCATCAGGATTAAATCCCCCAGTCCTGAACTACTATTAGCTGGATTCCCTGGGACATACTGTCATCTCGGCACGAGGCGGTATAGAACAAATTTGGGTTATTAGGGGACTAAATAGGGTCCTTTTCAGATGTTAGTTAGGGCAGTGAGTTAAACATAAAAGTGTAATATCGTTATGTTATTTTTTAAATGGACTGTAAGAAAATTAGCATTTTAGTTGAATTTTGGAATGAGTAGTCCAGTAAAAAGGGAGGCATTGGAGAGGTGATGTTGGAAGATTTTGTGGAGAAAAAATTGTATATATCTTCTCACCATTCGTGAGCTGCCACAAGGGACAAAGAGTACTTAACCATAGAAATTTTTACAAGTTCATGAAAAACCATTGATTTTGTTTTAACAATGAAATTCCTACAAGTACATAATTACAAATAATTTTTTTGACATTAGTGAAAATATAGCCTACCTATTTTTAGAAAGGTAAGTGTTTAAAAAAAAAGTAAAGAATGCTACTGAACTTAGTTTGATTTCGAATATAGGTGATTCTTCAGGAGAGCAATTGATCCTTTCAATGCAGCTAAGGTTACAATCGGAATAATAGATGTAGGTATTCCAAGCCTCTTAAACACATCTTTCAAGCTCTACTAGAAAATGTGTCCTTCATTGATGTAGTGTGAAGCATTCAGAGTTTGACGGTAATTTTGTTGAAGATCGGTTACAAATTGTATGACAGGAAGACTTGGAAACCGTGCATTCAGTGACTTTAGAGGCAAGTCTGAAGTAAGGAAGGAGGAAATGCACAGCCACCAATGTTCCTCTGCGACGCGTTAGGTTACAGTTCTGATTTTTTTTTTTTTTTTTTTTTTTTGAGTTTCGTATATAATTTCGAGACTCAACCGCTATTTTTACGTGAACACGTGTTACAGTTTTGGCATATGTTCGCTTTTATTTGTAGGTTATGAATATCTCAAAATCTGTGCATAAAACTGCCATAAAGAAACAATTTCATGTTTAACTCCTCTCCATGATCCATCTAACCCTAGTTCCCTGCATTCGATATAGAACAAGGAACATAGGGGAGTGGTGGGTACAGAGAGACACAAAATATTAAGACATATGTATGCAAGTGAAATTTCAAGTATTTTTTTAAGTCAAGTGCAATAGCAATATACATTAAAACATGGAGTACAATAATACATAAACAGAAATGCAAATCAAGATTTCAGGTATAACTCCTGTAAAGTTGATTTGAATAATTTCGAGGGAAAAATTGTTCCGGAGCCGGGTATCGAACCCGAGACCCTTGGTTTAACGTACCAACGATCTACCAATGAGCTACTCGGGAACTCTAACCGACACCGATCCAATTTTTCCCTCCATATCCACAGACCTCAAAGTGGGCTGACAACCATCAAGCAACCAACTTCGAGTGCACACTAACTCCGTGTGACTTAAATTGTGGTTTTCTGTTAACGAACAGTGACGTGTATTATGCAAATCAAGATTTCAGGTATAACTCCCTGTAAAGTTGATTTGAATAATTTCGAGGGAAAATTGTTCCGGAGCCGGGTATCGAACCCGGGACCCTTGGTTTAACGTACCAACGATCTACCAATGAGCTACTCGGGAACTCTAACCGACACCGATCCAATTTTTCCCTCCATATCCACAGACCTCAAAGTGGGCTGACAACCATCAAGTGTGCACACTAACTCCGTGCTTACAACCATCAAGCAACCAACTTCGAGTGCACACTAACTCCGTGTGACTTAAATTGTGGTTTTCTGTTAACGAACAGTGACGTGTATTATGCAAATCAAGATTTCAGGTATAACTCCCTGTAAAGTTGATTTGAATAATTTCGAGGAAAAATTGTTCCGGAGCCGGGTATCGAACCCGGGACCCTTGGTTTAACGTACCAACGATCTACCAATGAGCTACTCGGGAACTCTAACCGACACCGATCCAATTTTTCCCTCCATATCCACAGACCTCAAAGTGGGCTGACAACCATCAAGCAACCAACTTCGAGTGCACACTAACTCCGTGTGACTTAAATTGTGGTTTTCTGTTAACGAACAGTGACGTGTATTATGCAAATCAAGATTTCAGGTATAACTCCCTGTAAAGTTGATTTGAATAATTTCGAGGGAAAAATTGTTCCGGAGCCGGGTATCGAACCCGGGACCCTTGGTTTAACGTACCAACGATCTACCAATGAGCTACTCGGGAACTCTAACCGACACCGATCCAATTTTTCCTCCATATCCACAGACCTCAAAGTGGGCTGACAACCATCAAGCAACCAACTTCGAGACAACCATCAAGCAACCAACTTCGAGTGCACACTAACTCCGTGTGACTTAAATTGTGGTTTTCTGTTAACGAACAGTGACGTGTATTATGCAAATCAAGATTTCAGGTATAACTCCTGTAAAGTTGATTTGAATAATTTCGAGGGAAAAATTGTTCCGGAGCCGGGTATCGAACCCGGGACCCTTGGTTTAACGTACCAACGATCTACCAATGAGCTACTCGGGAACTCTAACCGACACCGATCCAATTTTTCCCTCCATATCCACAGACCTCAAAGTGGGCTGACAACCATCAAGCAACCAACTTCGAGTGCACACTAACTCCGTGTGACTTAAATTGTGGTTTTCTGTTAACGAACAGTGACGTGTATTATGCAAATCAAGATTTCAGGTATAACTCCCTGTAAAGTTGATTTGAATAATTTCGAGGGAAAAATTGTTCCGGAGCCGGGTATCGAACCCGGGACCCTTGGTTTAACGTACCAACGATCTACCAATGAGCTACTCGGGAACTCTAACCGACACCGATCCAATTTTCCCTCCATATCCACAGACCTCAAAGTGGGCTGACAACCATCAAGCAACCAACTTCTACTCGGGAACTCTAACCGACACCGATCCAATTTTTCCCTCCATATCCACAGACCTCAAAGTGGGCTGACAACCATCAAGCAACCAACTTCGAGTGCACACTAACTCCGTGTGACTTAAATTGTGGTTTTCTGTTAACGAACAGTGACGTGTATTATGCAAATCAAGATTTCAGGTATAACTCCCTGTAAAGTTGATTTGAATAATTTCGAGGGAAAAATTGTTCCGGAGCCGGGTATCGAACCCGGGACCCTTGGTTTAACGTACCAACGATCTACCAATGAGCTACTCGGGAACTCTAACCGACACCGATCCAATTTTTCCCTCCATATCCACAGACCTCAAAGTGGGCTGACAACCATCAAGCAACCAACTTCGAGTGCACACTAACTCCGTGTGACTTAAATTGTGGTTTTCTGTTAACGAACAGTGACGTGTATTATGCAAATCAAGATTTCAGGTATAACTCCCTGTAAAGTTGATTTGAATAATTTCGAGGGAAAAATTGTTCCGGAGCCGGGTATCGAACCCGGGACCCTTGGTTTAACGTACCAACGATCTACCAATGAGCTACTCGGGAACTCTAACCGACACCGATCCAATTTTTCCCTCCATATCCACAGACCTCAAAGTGGGCTGACAACCATCAAGCAACCAACTTCGAGTGCACACTAACTCCGTGTGACTTAAATTGTGGTTTTCTGTTAACGAACAGTGACGTGTATTATGCAAATCAAGATTTCAGGTATAACTCCCTGTAAAGTTGATTTGAATAATTTCGAGGGAAAAATTGTTCCGGAGCCGGGTATCGAACCCGGGACCCTTGGTTTAACGTACCAACGATCTACCAATGAGCTACTCGGGAACTCTAACCGACACCGATCCAATTTTTCCCTCCATATCCACAGACCTCAAAGTGGGCTGACAACCATCAAGCAACCAACTTCGAGTGCACACTAACTCCGTGTGACTTAAATTGTGGTTTTCTGTTAACGAACAGTGACGTGTATTATGCAAATCAAGATTTCAGGTATAACTCCCTGTAAAGTTGATTTGAATAATTTCGAGGGAAAAATTGTTCCGGAGCCGGGTATCGAACCCGGGACCCTTGGTTTAACGTACCAACGATCTACCAATGAGCTACTCGGGAACTCTAACCGACACCGATCCAATTTTTCCCTCCATATCCACAGACCTCAAAGTGGGCTGACAACCATCAAGCAACCAACTTCGAGTGCACACTAACTCCGTGTGACTTAAATTGTGGTTTTCTGTTAACGAACAGTGACGTGTATTATGCAAATCAAGATTTCAGGTATAACTCCCTGTAAAGTTGATTTGAATAATTTCGAGGGAAAAATTGTTCCGGAGCCGGGTATCGAACCCGGGACCCTTGGTTTAACGTACCAACGATCTACCAATGAGCTACTCGGGAACTCTAACCGACACCGATCCAATTTTTCCCTCCATATCCACAGACCTCAAAGTGGGCTGACAACCATCAAGCAACCAACTTCGAGTGCACACTAACTCCGTGTGACTTAAATTGTGGTTTTCTGTTAACGAACAGTGACGTGTATTATGCAAATCAAGATTTCAGGTATAACTCCCTGTAAAGTTGATTTGAATAATTTCGAGGAAAAATTGTTCCGGAGCCGGGTATCGAACCCGGGACCCTTGGTTTAACGTACCAACGATCTACCAATGAGCTACTCGGGAACTCTAACCGACACCGATCCAATTTTTCCCTCCATATCCACAGACCTCAAAGTGGGCTGACAACCATCAAGCAACCAACTTCGAGTGCACACTAACTCCGTGTGACTTAAATTGTGGTTTTCTGTTAACGAACAGTGACGTGTATTATGCAAATCAAGATTTCAGGTATAACTCCCTGTAAAGTTGATTTGAATAATTTCGAGCCATATTCATAACATTTGCAATGTAACGTACACTGCGTCCATCATCGTAAAGGGCTACAGCTCGAGCCACATCTTCAGGTCGCATCTTGTTTTAAGACAAATGTTACAACCCCACTTAAACTCAGAAAATGTAAAAATAAAGAAATAACGAATGATAACGATAATGAAGCACAAAATGGTTGAGACAAAATTGTTATAGCTGAGACTCCGAAAGCAAAATTGGAATATTTGGTTGTAATGGCTTGTTTATAAAACAAAAAACAATCAACAATGTATACACGTCTCCATAACAACAGATGGCTACCATAATATTGTATGAGAAGACAATGTTTTGCAAAATACCAGCAAATATTAAAGTGTCCGGTTTTTTTGTCCCTGAGTGTATTTTCTTTTAAATTTTATGAATAATTTTTTATTTAAGAAACCATTAAAATGTAATGTATCCTTTATTTCAAGCTATAGTTCCTAAATTGGTTACTAGTATGTTCACTTTTTAATGATAGTTACTGGTAAATGCAATATAATTACAGTTTATTTTTGCAAATCATTGGTACATGGGAACAGTGAGACGTCTCAGTGTACCCTTCAATGACATGTCTCACCGTTCCCTTTACGCACAGTTCGTTTAAAAATGTCGCCAACACTTCAAAATCAAAACAAGAAAAACGAAACGTTGCGAAACATAACGACAAATACCATAGTATTAGGTAACAAAACAGTCATAATTATATCTCATTTGTATATCCAATATAACCTTCATTAAACACAAGCCAGAATTTAACTTCTAGAGTGAAAAATTACGAATTATTTTTTGATCACTCACCTTTATAACTAGAATCAAATCGAGTATGAAAATACTGTTACTTTACTCACGCAACATACAACTCCACTGTTACCAACATTTTTTAACATCAAAATTTACCATCTAATAAAAAATGTCTCACTGTTCTCCCTGTACCCACTTCTCCCCTACCCTTTTCAGGGAGGGAGAAATTTACACTTTTAGCCCAAATCGAACTCGCGTCCACTAAATTTGTAGCTGCATATGATAGGTCTCAGCGACAGCAGAGAACAGCAGTTCAGTATGAAAAAAGGTGTTAAATGTTTTCGCAGCACGTTATGCCCTTGTGATTTGTGCTTGTATTTCTGGCTAGAATAATACGTACGTGCAGCGTTTTATTTATGTGAATAATTACCCGCAAAGCCCAGATGAGTGATGACTCTTCTGCCGCTGCTTGTAATTCCGGGGATTTCCCACGACCTCTCCGTAGTTAATAACCAGACATGCGTTATGTATCTTGTTTTACCCACCTACCGGCAACTTAGTTACTAGCAAAGTTCATCCCGCTTAGCGCAAAACATAATCCACGTTCTCGGAAAGAACACAAGTACAAGCAAGAAATTACAACAGATTACTGTGCCCGCCCTAGGGGACGTGTCTGTGCAGGGAATTTCCCGAGCGATTCCAACAAGATTAAACCGACGGATGGTGTCCAAGATTCTCTAAAGCTTCAATCATAATGCAGAGTGTAATGTACAGGGACATCATTTTATTTTTACTAACATTTCTAATATTAACCTGGCTATACCTTTGGCTTAAAGGTTGTGAACCGGAAAAACACCGTTTGCACCCCCTTCCACAACTGGAGTTCGATGATACTGGCGTAAAATACAAACAATTACTACGTATAGGAGGGATGAAAAGTAGTACATCCATATACGTAAAGTAGGAAATATCGCGATTTTGAGTTTGATCATTTTCATTAGGTTTTTCTTTAATCAAAATACAGTACAATATTAACAGTAAGTGTTTTTACTCACGAACTGAGCTGTCCACGTGGACGTATTCATATGCAAAGTATATTATACTGTCTACAGCACATTAGCGTACACTATAGAGAATGAAGTTAAATTGAAAAATAATCATAATATGGATATTTAAACACATTTTTGAAAATGGTGGCCGTTCATTTCGATACAGGCTTCAGTTCTTTTGCGCATATTATCGCACTATAGACTATTGTACCTAATTCCAGTTGCCAGTTTCGTCTTTCGTACTAGTAACTCATTTTGAAATAATTCTGTACCTACTCTATAAAAGAGTACCTTACGTACTGTAAATTCAATCTTCACTTCTGCCCGATCCGAAAAGATAAAATTATTCAGACATGCTATTTACTGTCCGTCCAGGTGGTTTTGCCGCAGGGTTGTAGAAAGGAGGGAAATCACGTGACAGTTAATTACTTAACGAGGTCCTTTCATTTAAGTTATTTTAAACTGTTGTATAATATTACGTAGACGTCCAATTCCTAACAGAAATTAATGTTTTCAGAAAAGAGCTAAGACAGCCCAGCCACAAAGGGACGGGCAGAAGTGGGTGGGGGAAACCGGGATGCGACATAGGCAAACAGACGACAGTACCTGTGCGGGAATATGATTCAATATTGAAAGCGAACATATTTCTGGAACGTACTATACTCACTAACTCAGTACTGTTTGTGTTTACTATGACCGTAAGGCGACTTTGACTGTATACGCTTGGTTCTGTGTGGAGAACGGTTGGAAGTTTACTATTAGAGGCTGTGGGAGTGAAGTACATTAAAAAACTCAGGTACAATAAAAATTGAAGTAAAAATAAAGTGATGTCCCTGTACATTAGGTCTACATATACTCGTAAGTTTGATAGAAAGATAAGAACTAAGTCGTTATGTGAGACCATTCGCAACACTATCACTTATAAGTAACGGAAAATGATGTGAAATAAAAGTTGGTAGTTTCAGGCTTTTGTCACAGTCTAGTATATACAGTCACGAAGTTCAATACGAAGGGAATATGCATCCATATATAGTTGCTAACTACTATGATCGCTATTATCGCCACATCACAGACAATACGAAATAGTATCGGCACAGTGTATTGTTCCTAGTACTCTCATTATCTCAAGCTTCGTGACTGTATATACTAGGCTGTGCTTTTATGTGTCAAGGATATTTTTTACTATCTTTAAAAATTGCTACAATCTTACATTTATCAATATGAGATTTTTAGCACATGTTCATGGACTTATCTGCCACATTCGGACTATCTATGTACAGGGACATCATTTTATTTTTACTAACATTTTTAATATTAACCTGTCTATACCTTTAAAGAATCGGAAACACAGATTATTACCCCCTTCCATGACTGGAGTTCGATGATACTGGCGTAAAACACAAACAAATCACTCTACTAGATATAGGAGGGAAGAAAAGTAGTTCATCCATTTACGTAAACTAGGAAATATCGCGATTTTGATTTCGGTAATTTTCATTACGTTTTTGTTTAATTTTAATATAGTACTGTATTAACAATGAGTGTTTTTACTCACGAACTGAGTTAGCCTTGCAAACGTGTTCATTATGCAGTGTATATTATACTGTCTACAGCACATTAGCGTACAATATAGAGAAAGAAGTTAAATTGAAAAATAATCATAATATGGATATTTAAACACATTTTTGAAAATGGTGGCCGTTCATTTCGATACAGGCTTCAGTTCTTTTGTGCAAATTATAGCACTATAGACTATTGCATCTAATTCCAATTACCAGTTTCGTCCTTCGTACTAGTAACTCATGTTGAAATAATTTTGTACCTAGTATATAAAAGAGTACCTCACGTACTGTAAATTCAGTCTTCACTTCTGCCGGACCTGCACAGATAAAACTACTCAGACATGCTGTCCGTCCAAGTGGATATGCCGCAGGATCGTAGAAAGGGGGAATCACGTGACAGTTAATTACTTAACGAGGCCCTTTTATTTAAGTTATTTTAAACAGTTGTATAATATTACGTAAACGTCCAATTCCTAACAGAAATTAATGATTTCAGAAAAGAGCTAAGACAGCCCTGCTTTTACAGAGGGGCGAGCAGAAGCAGGTGGAGGAAATAGGGATGCGACGTAGGCAAACGGACAGTACCTGTGCGAAAATATGATTCAATATTGAAAGCTCTTTCGTCACTGAACATATTTCTGAAACGTACTATACTCACTCACTCAGTGCTGTTTAATATATGCAGTCTTGGATATGTGTGTAGAAGACAGTTTGAACTTCATTAGTAGAAGGGGTGGGAGTGAAGTACATTCAAAAACTGAGGTACAATAAAAATTGCAGTAAAAATAAAATGATGTCTCTGTATAATTTGAACTGGTAATGGAAATTACGGGAAAACGGCTGAACGGATTTTAATAAATAACCCCTCATTTTGAAGCTTGGAACCCAAAGTTTTCAGAAAAATAGTAGTTTTCAGTGAAATTTCAATTTTTCTACATCATTTTCATATTTTCCAAAATCCATCTGTCGTCAGTTTGAGAAATACATAATGGGTTTTCAGAATAAAACAAAACACAAACACACTACAATAAACAATACCACACGAAGGTTACGACCTGCAGGATTCCTGACATATTTAGAGTTCAGATGGCTCAGATTCTCTGACATCATAATTCCAATATGTCGATCTTCATTTGTGTAACTTTTTCAGAACGTTTCTGTAATATTGGTTATTAAAAACTTAATGACTTATTAAAAAGAATTTACAGGTCAGATTCTCTGGTGTGTAATTTTCTCAGTACAGCTGTCTGTGTATTGGATATTAAAAACTACAAAACTTAACAATGTTTGATGACATTATTACCATTCAAAATAAAATAGGCCTATTATTATAGTGAATGCCATGATGTATTTGTCAGTAATCACAGAGATTAATGCTTTATTGATGACATGAAAGTGAAACTTTTTGGGTTTATATACTTAGGCGTAGAGAATATTTGAAGTTAGACCTTCATTTCTATAATATATACAGAGTGACGGCTGTATAGCAGTCCATACAAAACTTACATAAGGTGACAATATTCTTATTAAAAATGAAATATTTTTATAGTTATTAATCAAGAGATATGGGTCTTTTCGATATGATATTTAATGGTGGTGTGGTGTAGTTATTTAAAGCTGAAAGTTAGATTTTATAAAACAGTTATGCTACTGGTTGTTCTTTATGGTTGTGAAACTTGGACTCTCACTTTGAGAGAGGAAGAGAGATGTTGGAAAATAGAATTCTTAGGAAAATATTTGGGGCTAAGAGGAATGAAGTTATAGGAGAACGGAGAAAGTTACACAACACAGAACTACATGCATTGTATTTTTCATCTAACATAATTAGGAACATTAAATTCAGATGTTTGAGATGGCAGCGGATGTAGCACGTATAGGTTAATCCAGAAATGCATATAGAGTGTTGGTTGGAAGATCTGAAGGGAAAATATCTTAAGGGAGGCAGACGTAAATGGGAGGATAATATTAAAATTGATTTGAGAGAGGTGGGATATGATGGTAGAGA
This sequence comes from Periplaneta americana, assembly GCA_025594305.2. Lineage (NCBI taxonomy): Eukaryota > Metazoa > Arthropoda > Insecta > Blattodea > Blattidae > Periplaneta > Periplaneta americana. Next base: position 34,011,130 of record JAJSOF020000040.1, on the reverse strand, counting down.
CAGGATTAATCTTGCTAGGATAGGGACCGATAGTGGGCTTATTATATGAGGGCGGCAATGAACCTCCGGGTTCCTTAAAAGCCATTTGTAACTCAGTGATATAGATATTTATATATGTGATTCTCTTCAGTATTGTCTGGAGGAAGCGTAAAAACTATAATGTCTAAGGGAAGACCAAAAAGTATTAATTACTGATAAAATAAGAGGCCTACAAAATGTTGTAGTGTCCCGATCACTTTAGCAAGATCTCTGGGCAGGATAAAGTGATTATACTCTCTATATTTCAATGTAGTTCACGAAACATGCAGCAGCTATACCAAGACGCTATGTCTGTTGTTGGAAATCATGGCAAATCTGATATTTTTATAACTCTAACCTAAAATCCGCAATGACCTGAAATAGCTACTGCTTTACTCCCACATGTAGAACCGACTGATCGTTCTGACATTGTTACTTGCGTTCTCGCATTGGAACTCAAGAACTGAAGATGTATAGGTTCAATATAAAGTATTTAGCATAAAGAAAACCATTCAGAGGAATATGTTTCATTATTATGCAAGCAAATAACTTCAAAAATGTCTGGTATTCTTCATTGGAAGTAAATTTGAAAAATTTTAATTTGAACTTCTAATGAACATATCAGCATTTGCTGCACAAGCCACTAGTATGTATTTAATTATTGTTCTCAATTTATTAACAATGATTATCATTTTTTTACTATCGATATAATTATAAAGTCCCTCGATTAACATTCTTAATCTCATTGAGCTGAAAATGTATATAAATACACACGTTTATAAACAAAAACGGCTCTGGGATTTAAAGCCCATTATGATGGAAAATTACGTTTTGAGAATAGGTCTGCGGTTTATTCTAATAGCTTCCGTTTTCCTATGAAGAATGGTGAAAAAGCAGATCCCTACGATAATTAGGGACAATTTCCAACTATATTTATGTCGTGTCTTTGAAGATAGTGACGTCACGCCTGCCCAACTTGATCCGAGTGTATAGCCTACTGTATTGTCTCAGCTCTTGTCGGTCAGCCACCAGCTTTACGATATATGAGATGAAACCATAGCATTTCGGCTCTCAGATAAGCAATAATAATAATAATAATAATAATAATAATAATAATAATAATAATAATAATAATAATATACTAATAAAATAATGATGTTAAAAATATGATAATGATAACAGTACTTCTGCTAATAATAATAATAATATTAATAATAATAATAATAATAATAATAACAATGAGTTCGATAATTTAGATTTAAACGCTGTAGATCGTAGATGCATCGTCCTGGCAGTGTGGTCAATTAGACATAATGCCAACAAACGAGAAATGCCACTATTGTCAAGAAAGTGACTATCTTTATTCCTCTCTATCTCTTACTCTTTTTCTCCTCTTTGTACGAGGGGATCCAGGAAATAACGACCGTTCGCGCATACCCGCCGCGCAGCTGACTCCCCTTTCTTGTTTGAAGGTCAACTGGCTTCCTTAACATGTGTTCTCGTAATATTGTGAGTACTGGTTGCAACAAGTCGCCATTGTGCATTTTGTGTTACTTCAAAATGAACGACGTGATTGATAATCCCGCCGACTGTGAGGTGAGGAGTGTGATTCGATTTTTGAATGCCCGACATTTGAAACCTGCAGAAATTTACCGGCAATTGAAAGAAGTGTATGGTGATACTGTAATGAATGAAAGAAATGTGAGAAAATGGTGCGAAATGTTCAACAATGGGCGAACAAATGTCCACGATAAAACTCGACCCGGACGCCCATCACTCATCACAGAAGACCTGAAGACTAAAGTGAACGACAGAATCTTGCAAGACAGGCGCACATCACTCGACGAATTGCATATTGCCTTTCCTGACATTTCTCGTTCTCTGCTTGGTGAAATTGTGTCGCAACATCTTGGCTACCACAAAATCTGTGCCCGCCCGCACACTGCTGCTTCAACTCGAGAATTGCTGGATCAATTCGGTTGGGAAATATTTGATCATCCGCCCTATAGTCCAGACCTTGCTCCAATCGATTTTCACCTTTTCACTAAGCTGAAAGACTTTCTGGGTGGTACGCGTTTTGGAAGTGTTGAAGAGTTGAAGAAGATAGTGAACACCTGGGTTAATGAACTGGCGGCAGAGTAGTATAACACGGGAATTCTAAAGTTAGTGAACAGATACGACAAATGTTTAAATGTAGGTGGTGATTATGTAGAGAAGTAAAGGAAGCTTCAGTCATGTAACAGACTTTGTTTTTTCAAATAAATATATATATATTTTTAATTATTACAACAAAACGGTCGTTATTTCCTGGATCCCCCTCGTATGTATTAATTTACACTGGAAGTGGGCAAGCACCCGGTGGCAGTGGTATACACAATATAAACAATACACAATAAAATATACAATACACAATACAATTTTACAATACACATACAATTTTATACACAATATAATAAGAATACACAATACAATTTAACACAATATTAATAAAACATAAATAAAAACCTAATTTTACAATACAACCTACATAAGTTTCAATAGTATTTCACTTTACTCTCATCTCACTCACTGTAGTGGCACTATGACGCATTTCACTGACACTTTAGCACAAATTTCACTGACACTCTGTAACACATTTCACTGACACTCTATGACACATTTCATTGACGCTATAAATTATCACTGATCGGAACTATTCACTGCACTGTAAAACCATAACTTCACTGACTCACCTCGCTTCACTGATACAACAGTTCAAATAAGTCAAATAATTACACCCTTATGCATACTTATAAACAGAACTACATTTAAACTAAACATTTCTAGTCTAAGGCCCTCTTACACGCTATTTTTAAATAATTTACAATTCAAACCAAGGGAGTAACTCGTCAGGCTAGATAAACACATGTCACCTTAAAAATTAAATGTTGAATGTCACCTTAATTTTAATTTGCTCTTTATACACAACTTTTTAAGTTATTCTTGAATCTCCTTAAGGAAGGACAGCCCTCAAAGACCGCTGGAGGTAGATCATTAATCATTTATAGTTCTATTTAAAAAGGAGAATTTACCTACATCCGTCCTTCGCTGCCTTTATTTCTCTCTATCTCTATTTTACTACCTTTATTCCATTCTCTTTCACTTCTTGTTCTACCTTTATTCCTCTCTCCATCTTTTCATTTTATTATCTTTATTCCTCTATCTTCTCTGTTTTTACCGTTTTTATTACTCTCTCTGTCTTACTGTTCTCATGTACATTTGGTATGAACTGAGGGGCACGGAAGAAGTTACAAATAATATAGGCCTATTACGTCTTTAGTTACCAAACTGTGGGTCGCAATCCCGTAGTAGCGTGGTGTAAAAGCTGACGGGAATCGCGATATGAATTACAAAATAAAACGAAAGCTTTATACTAAGGCATATTTATGTTGTACAAGGTGGGATTTATTATTATTTTTACATTGATTTTCATTAAATATATTAATTTTGAAATGTGATGTTGCATGTTGAATGTAAATGTACTTAAGTAGTTTAATATAATAAAATATTGATTTGTGGTGTCAGTGATATAATTTATTTATCTTAGGTTATGATATTAAAAGTTTCTTTCCCCAAACACTTGCTTAAATTTAATTACATTCAATTTACATTTGACTACACATTCCTTTATTTATTTATTTATTTATTTAATCATTTATTTATTTATTTAACCTGGTAGAGATAAGACCATCAGGCCTTCTCTTCCCCTCTACCAGGGGATTACAACTACAATATTAAGAATACAATTACAATTATAATTACAATTAATATTAAATTTACAAATACTATAAAAATCAAAGTACTAAAAGATTAACTGATTAATAAAAGCTAGACAGTTTATTGTAAAAGTTAAGAAGAGAGAAGCATTTCTTTTATTGATTAAGTAAAAATTAAACCTACTCTACGCAGTAAGCAAATGCTTAATAAGTTTGCTTTCGAACGCTACTAAATTCCGACAGTCTCTGATGTCACTGGGTAGGGTATTCCACAAGCGCGAGAGTGAGACTGTGTATGATGATGAATACGATGATGTCTTATGTGTTGGTATGGCTAGTATGCGGCTATTTTGCGTGCGTGTGAAGAGATTATGATATGATGACAGGTAACTGAAACGGGAGGCAAGGTAGGTAGGTGTAGAGGTGTGAAGGACTTGGAAAAGGAGAACAAGAGAATGAAAATTTCTACGTTCGTTAAGCCGTAGCCAGTTTAGAGTTTGGAAGGATGGGGTAATGTGGTCAGCGCGACGGACATCGCAGACGAAGCGAACACAAGAATTATGAACACGTTGTAATCTTTGCGACTTTACAGATTTTGTTCAGAATTGAAGTCCTGGTTCTCGATACAGAATTCACAATGTTTAGACATTGATTTACAGATGGCAGAACATAACTCAAGATTTTCACGAATGATTTTCGATCATCCGTTTGCTAAAGTTGTTTGTTCAAGTTTCTAATAGCTTGGCGTGATGGCTGTTGAAGATCAGGAAATCTTGTCTCAAAGTCTGCTGTCACCAAGGTGTGTTCTTACTATGCTTTCACCAACATAGCAGCACAAAAACACGTTGCTCTGTGGCCAATTTGCGGTTCATTGCAAGAAACTAAGAGTTATTGCACATAGACGCAACCCAACACAATAAAACAAAACAACAGTAACATGACGTCATCACATCGGAAAACTATTTGATATACGAACATGGTTGTCAATCCACCACTTACTAAACCAGCTATTCGTTTATTCAAAGTTATGTTATCTGTATATGTGTAAAAGTATGAAACCTAAGAACGAATATTGGGGAAAGCGACATTTAAATCCATCTTGTATTTACAAACATCACGTTAAATATGAAAAGCAAAAATAAATAAATAAATAGATAGACAGACAGATAGATAGATAGATAGATAGATAGATAGATAGATAGATAGATAGATAGATAGATAGATAGATAGATAGATAGATAGATAGATAGATAGATAGATAGATAGATAGATAGATAGATAGATAGATAGATAGATAGATAGATAGATAGATAGATAGATAGATAGATAGATAGATAGATAGATAGATAGATAGATAGATAGATAGATAGATAGATAGATAGATAGATAGATAGATAGATAGATAGATAGATAGATAGATAGATAGATAGATAGATAGATAGATAGATAGATAGATAGATAGATAGATAGATAGATAGATAGATAGATAGATAGATAGATAGATAGATAGATAGATAGATAGATAGATAGATAGATAGATAGATAGATAGATAGATAGATAGATAGATAGATAGATAGATAGATAGATAGATAGATAGATAGATAGATAGATAGATAGATAGATAGATAGATAGATAGATAGATAGATAGATAGATAGATAGATAGATAGATAGATAGATAGATAGATAGATAGATAGATAGATAGATAGATAGATAGATAGATAGATAGATAGATAGATAGATAGATAGATAGATAGATAGATAGATAGATAGATAGATAGATAGATAGATAGATAGATAGATAGATAGATAGATAGATAGATAGATAGATAGATAGATAGATAGATAGATAGATAGATAGATAGATAGATAGATAGATAGATAGATAGATAGATAGATAGATAGATAGATAGATAGATAGATAGATAGATAGATAGATAGATAGATAGATAGATAGATAGATAGATAGATAGATAGATAGATAGATAGATAGATAGATAGATAGATAGATAGATAGATAGATAGATAGATAGATAGATAGATAGATAGATAGATAGATAGATAGATAGATAGATAGATAGATAGATAGATAGATAGATAGATAGATAGATAGATAGATAGATAGATAGATAGATAGATAGATAGATAGATAGATAGATAGATAGATAGATAGATAGATAGATAGATAGATAGATAGATAGATAGATAGATAGATAGATAGATAGATAGATAGATAGATAGATAGATAGATAGATAGATAGATAGATAGATAGATAGATAAAATAAAAAAATGGTTTGACGAAAATAAAACCATAATTATTCCTTTCTCATTATCTGAGAAATGTAACAAACCTCCTACATCTATATTAAGTATTAAATTACATAATTCTGATTGTTGTCTTTTACAGTGTAAATGTCCGATTATTAAAGAGTCCTCTGAAGTTAAGTATTTAGGCATAATTTTCGATAATAATTTAAAATGGAACCAGCACATTAATTATCTTTGTAATAAATTACTTAAAATAGTATATTATTTTGTTTTATTGAGGAATTACATGTCAATAAGTTTATTACGCACAATATATTTAACTTTATTTCAATCGGTAATTACGTATGGAATTATAGGATGGCGTATCTCATTTAAATCCAATTTTAATCCACTTTATTTATTATAGAAGAAAATAATTAAAATATGTCTTCATAAACCTATTGATTTTCCATCTCAAAATTTGTTTTTAGACTTTAATGTACTTAACGTAAGACAAATTTATTATATTGTATTAATAAAATTCATACATAAAAATCGAAATAATTTTGAATTGCATTCTCATAGTTATGAAACAAAAGGTATGAATTCTTTAAGATTGTTTGAACCAAAATGCAACACTGTTACAGTATTTAATCATAGTAGTAATTTAGGCCCAAGAATATATAACAAATTTATATTTAAATAACCTAATCTTGTCAATTCTAATAGTTCTAGTATTAAATTTAAAAAGTTATGTATGGATTTTATAAAAATTGAAAAATTGTAAATTTAAATTTATATACTATAATTGCACAGTACACATAAGACAAATTGTTTTGTATAATTATTAATTTCAATTCAGGAATCCGCCCCTGAGCACGAGTTCTCCTCTTTCAGGGGCGAGCTAAAGTTTTTCTGTATATATTATATGTCACGTTATAATTATTAGCAAAGTAATAAATATATAAATAAATAAATAAATAAATAAATAAATAAATAAATAAATAAATAAATAATAAATATTATTTCCAAGTTCAAGGTGATTTCTCGCTTTTCTTTTGATAGCAATCATGGACGATAAACTTATTTTGCATAAATACGAGGATTCAAATGTATAAAAATTTAAGAGCATCCTAAGTAAACTCGAAGTTTTTTTGTATTCTTTTGATTCGGAACACATCTACTCTCTATGAAAAAGGGCAAAAATTTTAACAGTACTTCAGTAGTTACTACATAGAGTATGTGATCAAAAGTATCCGGACACCCATCTCAAAATGAAGTACAAGTTTGGGCAGCCCTTCATTGGGAACACTCGCAGTCAATACGGTATTGGTCCAACCTTAGCCCTCATGATAGCCTTCACTCTCACAGGCATACTCTCAATCAGGCAGTGGGTGTTCGGCCAGCATGGTTTTGGGTTGGAGGTTAAAATGTCAATTTCAATACGTTCACAAAGAGAAATGTCCATTAACAAAATGCCAACTTACATAAATGTCCTTAAAAATTAGATGTCCACAAATACAATGTCCACTTATATAAATGTCCATAGAATTATATGTCCACAAATACATTATCCACTTATATAAATTTCTATATAAATTAAATGTCCACAAATACATTGTCCACTTATATAAATCTTCATAAAAATTAAATGTCCACAAATACTTTGTCCTCTTATATAAATGTCCATAAAATTAAACGCCCACAAATACATTGTCCACTTATATAAATGTCCATATAAATTAAATGTCCACAAATAAATTGTCCACATATATAAATGTCCATAAAAATTAAATGTCCACAAATACTTTGTCCTCTTATATAAATGTCCATAAAATTAAACGCCCACAAATACATTGTCCACTTATATAAATGTCCATAAAAATTAAATGTCCACAAATACATTGTCCACTTATATAAATGTCCATAAAATTAAATGTCCACAAATACATTGTCCACTTATATAAATGTCCATAAAAATTAAATGTCCACAAATACTTTATCCTCTTATATAAATGTCCATAAAATTAAATGTCCACAAATACATTGTTCACTTATATAAATGTCCATAAAATTAAATGTCCACAAATATATTGTCCACTTATATAAATGTCCATAAAAATTAAATGTCCACAAATACATTGTCCACTTATATAAATATCCATAAAAATTAAATGTCCACAAATACATTGTCCACTTATATAAATGTCCATAAAAATTAAATGTCCTCAAATACTTTGTCCTCTTATATAAATGTCCATAAAATTAAATGTCCACAAATACATTGTCCACTTATATAAATGTCCATAAAATTAAATGTCCACAAGTACATTGTTCACTTATATAAATGTCCATAAAAGTAAATGTCCACAAATACATTGTTCACTTATATAAATTTCCATAAAAATTAAATGTCCACAAAAACATTGTTCACTTATATAAATGTCCATAAAAGTAAATGTCCACAAATACATTGTCCACTTATATAAATGTCCATAAAATTAAATGTCCACAAATTCATTGTCCACATATATAAATGTCCATAAAATTAAATGTCCACAAATACATTGTCCACTTATATAAATGTCAATAAAATTAAATGTCCACAAATACATTGTCCACTTATATAAATGTCCATAAAATTAAATGTCCACAAATACATTGTTCATTTATATAAATGTCCATAAAATTAAATGTCCACAAATACATTGTCCACTTATATAAATGTCCATAAAAATTAAATGTCCAGAAATAAATTGTCCTCTTATATAAATATCCATAAAATTAAATGTCCACAGAAACATTGTCCACTTATATAAATGTCCACAAATGTAAAATGTCCTATCGAAATCTCCAACTCACAATTATTTTTAATGTAAAATGTTCTGTATGTGAATCATAGTTTTTAATGTATAAACACACATCTTGATCTTCCTCTTCTGGCTGCCCATGCATTTTTAAGTGAAAAGGAATTGCACGAATGTAGCGTTTTATATCATTCCTGTCTTTGTATTCATGATATCTCCTGACCACTCCCTCTATCCGTTGTTGGTTTCTTTGGTATGATTTATTAACTGAAGGCCTAATATTTCGATGATCTACTCCATTTTGATGCATGAGAGTTTCGTTCTCATGATGTCCATCTTTGATGTTTTGAATTAGCCCCCAAATACTCACGTGATGAGCGATCATCTTCTGAAACTTACTATGAAATGCTTCCACTGCATTGTTTGTTCGTTGATGTCCCAGAAGATTCAGCATATACATGTTCCAAATTGGTGGCGGAAACCTTGCTGGCTCTGCCATCCTTCCTCTTGAGCACGTCGGCGTCTTACATATTATGTGATTTGTATGTATTCTGATAGATCAAGCAGGTCTTCATCGATGTCATCGTATAGCACATCAAATGTATTTTTTATAATTATCTTCTAACGGAATGAATGGAAAAGGCCAAGGTTCTCGAATTTGGTTGCGATGTTCTGGTTTTTCGATGCTTAAATATAAATCTGCTAAACCTGAACTTACCATTTTCTATAAACTGCCTGTAAAATGGTAAAGATTTCCCTTTATGTTCGCATTTTGAAACTGCGTTCATATTGTCGAGCTCAAAAGACTTTTTATACTGGACATTTTGAATGTGGACATATTTTACTAGACTCTTCCCTTAGGATATTTTGCTCTGGTCATTTTTCTTTGAGGCCATTTTTCCTCTGGTCATTTTGAAGTGGACAATTTAACCTGGAAGCTGCTTTTGGGTTGTACACATCCCTTCACGTTTTCACTTCAGTATAACATCACTATACTAAAAGCCAGGTTATGAACCGACGAAACAGGAAGTAGTTGGATGGGCGAGAGGAAAGTGCGGGTTAGAGGGGTAGCCTGTGCAGTGACGACACGTTGAGTGTGAGGGATGGAGGGGAGAACGAGAACGGAGCTTTTCATTGGACCTCGCGTGAAAATGTCGTCTGCTAACGAAAATCTGGCAACGGAATCCCGGAGACAGTGTAGCCAGTTCATTTGCAGTACCACGTGCATTACGAGTCGCATTTCGTACCAGCGTCATTAGCTCGTGCTTTCTTAAAACAGTAATTTTAATTACTAATATTGTTGATAGTGTTATCGAGAACTGTAGACAGTAGTTATTTTAAACATATCGGTGACAAACGCTGAACACGCTTTGAATCTCGCGCCACTATGTGGCAACTGAGCTCAGAAAGAGACCAACAGAACGTTGCTTCCGGTTTAGTCGATTCATAACCTGGCTTTTAGTATAGCAGTGGACCTAGGTATGCTTAGGAGAGTGGAAATCTCTCGCACAGATTTCTTACACAAGTACCACAGTCTACTATATACAGTCCCGAAGCTTGAGTTTTGAGGTTACTAGAAACAATAGACTGTGACGGTAGCCTACTATTTTCCTTTGCCTGTAATGAAGCGATATTAGCGATCCTAGTGGTGAGCAACTATCTAATGTTTGCATATTTACTACGTATTGAGCTTCGCGACTGTATATACTAGACAGTGCAAGTACCATCTAACCACGTGACAATGTTGAAAGTGCGTGAGTTCCGCAGACCGATCCATTCTGCTGTCTCGCGCTGACTGCTGACAGCTGTTAAATGTCTGCTGACTACTGTGTCGCCTTGTGTGATAAAAAAAACACGTTTTGCGGAGTGTCCGGATACTTTTGATCACATAGTGTATGTGAATGAGTCTTTCCTTCGTAAATATTTTTTTTTTTTTTGTTTAGGATTTTCAGCCAGTTGAACACAAATAGGCATGTTCATCTGTGACCATCGTAATTGGTTTGAGTCTCTTTCAGAAAATATTTAAAAAGCTGACGTCTAAAATTGTGCAAACTTAATTGCATGTCTGCAAAAACAAACTTTGTATTTATCGTATCATACGGCACGTAGCTAAATGTTTTTTGTGCGAGATCGTGCGTATTTGCTTGGTTTCCGCACAAAACCAATCCGCGGAAAGTCTAAAATTCCACATTCAGTATTCCCAACCTAACACACATAACAATTTCCCCTTTTCTTACCGCTTAAGTGACATATTGATTTTACTGCTTTAGGCTTTTAACATATTATTTTTAGAGACGTTCAATATAATAATAATTATAAATTGGAAACTTACCACTGCAATTTCAACTAAATTGCACTGTTAATTATTGGTTTTAAATATTTGCAAAAATTAAATAAACTCTAAATCATTACATAACCTTACCGTTTGTTTTAAGTTCGCATTTATAGACTGGGGGAAGACAGACTTATATCACGGCCTGCTTGAGTATAGTAAACACAGAAAACATTTTAAAGCAACAATGTTGAAGATAGATAATTTTGTTTTTCGAAGTTGCCGTCATTGAACAGAAACCAAGATGGAGATTTCATTGCAACTAATTAGAAATTCCTCTTTCAGGTATGTAATAAACGATCTTCGCACATAATAATGTACGATACACGAGCGGTATGTTTACTTTCAATTCTCGGAAATTAAAAAAACTCAACTACGTTTCGCTTTTTCAAACTTTTCCTCGAACATGAAAACTTCAACATACCGATCTTGTAACTCATATTACTATTAATATAATGGAAACCATTAAAGCTTTCTAGCTCACGAAATCGTGGTAATGTATTACTTCGAGCTATAGCGTTGATTGTTCAAAACGGCATAAATGAGAAAACGGAATAAAAAGTTTAATACTGTTTTGGCGATAGCAAGTATTAGGCAGTATAAGATAACATAAATTTCACAACGATTAGGCAGCTGGAAAGCACGCTGCTAGTTCTGGTATTGTTACATGTTGAAGCAGGAGGAGAAGTCAAGTGTCAGGCGGGCTGGCATCCTTCAGTTGCAGAGACTGCCGCGAGTCCACTGTCATGTTCACGCACTGCAAACACGAGCGATCGCATAAACAAGGCTTACTCAAGGATGAATTATGACGCAGATATTTTTATATCACTGTGTGTTGCCCGGAAAGCTTAAACGAAATGCATGCCAGACATGGGAGCAACATGTAGCCTGAAGAATAAAATAATCCATCAAGTAGCGGCTCAACAATGAGATTTGTCGCAGTCCCTCCTTCTACATATGAACAGAAAAAGACTGAGAGCAGAGAGAAAGACAGCATGGAGGAAGATTACAAAATGAATAGGGAGAGATGAATATGGGAACGAGAGAGGGGTGGAAACGATGAAGAAGAGAGAAGACGGCTGCAGGGAGAGACAGAGAGGCGAGAGAGATAAGGGAAAGGGAAACGGGGAAGACAGAGAGAATAATTGAAGAGAAGAAGACGATGAATCTGTGTGGAAATAGAAACTAAAAACTCTTTATCGAAAGGGAGAGACTTGCAGAAATGGGAAGAGAGTGTGACGAGTATATATATATATATATATATATATATATATATATATATATATATATATCTTAACTAATGTTCACAAAGCACTATTTACAAATCAGAACTATCAGTTCTCAGTTCACAATTCGTGTGCCTTGGCTAGTTCTTCTAGCTCAGTCACTCGAGTTCACAGTATCTCGAACCCCAGACCTTCAGAGACAGTCCACTGAACTTCGAACTCAGGTCCCCCAACTGCGGTCCACTGCACTCTAACTCAGGACTTCCGGCTGCCACATGTACGGACACAACTCAAGTCGAACTCCGGTCTCGAAGCTGGCTTCCTGCTGCACAAGACTGGCTGGCTTGCTGTCCAGCGATTACAACAACAACTCAAGTTCACTCCCGTGTCGTATTTATAACTAAAGCATAGTTTTCGGAAAGTACGATCTCGCGAACAATCGACAGATGCCTAGAAGATGACGCCTAACCAGACCTCTCTGGATTTCTCCCCTCCTTCATCGGCTGCTTTACTCCCCCCTCTCCAGACCCGAGCGGCTGCAGCCTTCATCGCCGCGTTTTCTCGTGCGCCCCGCCCTCTGCGGGACGCGTGATCGAGCCTCGACGTGGCTGTCACAATATATCTATACACACAGACACGCACACACTCACACACACACACACACACTACCGGTCAAAATTTTTCGATCAGCTATGAAAAACAACTATACCGGGTGTTTTCGAGGTGGTGTTACAAACTTTCAGAGATGATGGCGAAGGGCACATGTATCAATTTGAGATAAGGAACCATGGTCCGGAAATGACTGAGTCGAAAGTTATAAGCAAAAATAGTTGTGTGGAAATGGAATTGTAATTTGGCACCACGTGCTCTCCTTTCCTTAACTTTTGTAACAGTCGCACAGTGGTCAATATCGCGATATTAGGAGGACAAAAGTCGAAATTTCGAGTTTCTCTGATGATGTTCTGTTGTATGGGAATGCGATAACAAAGAACCAAAGCTTTCTAAACTGAGTATATTTGATGGCTTCGATGTTTGTATTAAACTTGAGAGAGGGTCAAACTTATGGGTTCTTACCTGTCCCTCACTCGTGCGTTATCTGCAGTGTGGAACGATCGCATTTCTTGTGTGGTTCTGTGTTACTGGTGAAGTGTTTGTTAAATCTGTTGTGCAGGAATTGAGAAGAATGTTGAAGCTATGTTTTACATTTTATTCCAAGTCTATAACATTAATAGTTTGGTTGTACATGCTTAACACTTATGCGCGTAAAATATTATAATTTTAAATATATTTCGCAACTTGTTCTTGGAATATAAAAATTGGTTCACGATGGGTCACGATAAAATCTTAGTAATAAATTTCCTTAGACCTTAATCTCTAAGCCTGCATATATTTTATTTGCCGAGGTTTGCCCGTTTTTTTTTTTTCAAAATATCTACTTTCTTATAGATTGTGCGACTGCAGTTACGCGCCGCTATCTATTCACTTTTCTCCAAAGCAAAAACTCTGTAATAATTAAAGCAAGGTCATCACAAGTGTTACAACAATTACTTTCATATGCATTGTCAAAATTGAAATCTAAAGGCTGTGATGAAAACCTTGTCAGAACTTTTTGAAAAAATTAGAATATTTTCGCGTAACCTGTTACGAAGGTGGAGGTCATGTAATAGGACAATGTCGCGATTTTTAGAGAAATATTCAGAATGGCTTGATGTAGAATTGTCAGTTCCAATACCTACTGAGGAATCTTGCCAAGGAGAAGCCTCGGGTGCAGTTAGAGGGCGCCCAGGAAACTGTTTTCTTCGAGTAGTGTAAAAACAAAGAAAAGAAAAGTGGAAAATCTTTCAAAATCTTGTTCGTCACAAGAACTTGCCCTGGCAACACAGATGTCTCTTACGTGTGAAGGTAAAAGAAATGTGGCAACAATTATTCAAGAATCTGTGTCGAAAAGTCCGAGATCAGTCCGGAAAATAAAAACAATTTGCCAACAGCCAGCCACTGAGCCTAATTGTAATACATATACAACAGAGGAGGCACTAGCTTTGCTTGTTGATTTAAAATTTAACAAAACATCAATATGTAGCATTACAAAAAGGTCCGAAAGAAAGAAGCGCAAACATCTACCAGCCATATTATAGACTGCTAAATGCAAAATCAGAATGCTATCCCAGTCAGGAAGAGCTAATAATTACAATGTTTACTTGAACACACTGTTGAGCGTTTATCTATTGTTCAAAAAGAAGTTCTTGAACACTCCTTTCAAAACAAAGAAAACAGAATTCACAAAATTCAAATGACTTACAAATGGGGGTGTGACGGGAGCTCAGGCCATTCCCTTTACAAACAAAATATTTCGGGGTATGAAGGAGCTACAGATTCTGAAATACTTTTGTCTTCAATAGTGCCTTTACAACTCCTGGGCGAAGATAAAGAGTCTAGGCGAAAAACGGTTCTCTGGCAAAATCCAAGAACATCATCAACAAGATATTGCAGACCCATCCGATTTCAGTTCACAAAAGAGACGCCACAAAAACGAGAGAATAAATCGCACATATTGAAGAACAGATACAGAGTTTAGTACCAACCAGAATTATAATGGGAAGTAGAGAATTTTTTGTGGAACATAATTTAATTAAAACTATGGTCGACGGAAAATATGCAACGCTCTCATGGATAATCCTTCTGCCCAAGTGTGTTACATATGTGGTGCTAAGCCGAAAGACATGAATGATTTGAAAAAATACAGTCATTAACTATAAATAAAAGTGCATATGAATTTGGACTTTCGACACTGCATGCAAGAATTAGATTTTTGAGTGTTTGCTTCATATTGGGTACAGAATAGAAATAAAGAAGTGGCAGGTACGCGGGGATCAAAGGAAGAAAGTAGCTTATGAGGAAAGGAAAGAAGAAATTATTAACAAATTTAGAACTGAAATGGGCCTTTTAGTTGATGTTGTGAAACCAGGTAGTGGTACCACGAACGATGGCAACACTTCTCGCTGATTTTTCGAGAATTCAAAGAAATGGTCTGAAATAACTGGCGTTGATGAAGCTCTTATCCATCGTTTCTCCGTAATTTTGGACGTTATGTCAAGTGGATATAGCCTGAACATTGGTGCATTCAAAAGTATGCCTTAGACACTGCTGATCTCTATGAGAAATTCTATGGATGGTACTACAAAAATGACCGCAATCAATTTATCGTACAGGACAGCGAAAAAGCAGAAAAATTAAATTCCTATTATGCCACTGTTTTTGGGATGAGGACAATAGTACCACACTTAGCTTCTGTGGAAAATACGGGTCAGTTTTCTATCAAGCCTAGGGACATAAGGAGAAGGATCTCTAAATTGAAAACTCATAAATCAGTAGGACCTGATGGTATCGCCGGAGACGTACTAAAATTGGGAGGGGAAGCCATGATTCCCTATCTAGTGCGTATATTTGAAATATCAATTAACAACGGTACTGTCCCGCGAGATTGGAAATATGCAATAGTGGTGCCAATTTATAAGTCAGGGTCTCGCTCAGATACAAAAATTACAGACCGGTCAGCCTCACCTCTGTGGTTTGCAAACAGATGGAACACTTGATTTCAGCGTATCTAAGGCAGCATTGGGATGACTCAAATTGGTTACATAACTGTCAGCATGGATTTCGGGAGGGCTATTCATGTGAGAGTCAATTAGTAACGGTATGTCAGGATTTAGAAGACGGAATAGATTCCAATAGCCAAGTAGATGCAGTGATTATTGACTTTTCACGCGCATTCGATGTAGTCCCACACGATATATTGTTGGTTAAACTACAATCAACGGGGATTGACTTCAGAGTGCTCCAGTGGATCAAGGAATTTTTAACTTGTCGTACTCAGAGAGTACGGGTAGGGGAGGAATTATAGAACCCAATTGAAATTACTTCCGGGGTCCCGCAGGGAGTGTCTTGGGGCCTCTTCTATTCTTGGCTTTTGTAAATGATCTGCCAGTTAATATCTTGTCTAGGGTTCGCTTATTCGCGGATGATTGTATGTTATACAGGGAAATAAAAAGTCATGAAGATACTACTCTTCTCCAGAATGACCTCAATAGAATAAATGATTGGGCAATAGCCAACAAAATGAAAATAAATTCTCTAAAGAGCAAAGCCATCAGCTTTACAAGGAAAAGAAATAAAATAGTCGCATCGTATACGTTAGGGGTGAAACCATTCCGGAAGTTAACAAATGTAAATACCTCGGAATAACATTTAGCAACGATCTCGGCTGGGGGAACACGTTACAGACACAGCGGGAAAAGCATGGAGAGCGTTACACTTTGTGATGAGGGTACTAAGAAAAGGTTCTGATAAATCCAAAGAGATTGCATATAAATCACTAGTACGTCCAGTAATGGAATATGGTGCTGCATGTTGGGATCCTTACAGATTAGAACATATTAAGACACTGGAAAAGATTCAAAAACGGGCTCTTAAGTGTTGTCGGAAAAATTCACCATTAAAACGGGACACACTCACGGACAGGAGAACGCGAATTCGATTATGCGCACTGTTCAAAACATACAGAGGTGAGCCTGCCTGGAAAGAAATAAAAAATAGGTTGCAGCCGCCAAATTACTCTTCAAGGAACGACCACTCATATAAATTGAGGGAAAGAAGGCAGAGGACGGACACTGGAAAGTTTTCTTTTCTCAATCGTACTATCAGGGACTGGAATGCTTTACCTGCAGACTTACCAACCAAAAATGTATTTAAAAATAGGCTTAAGGACCTTACTAATAGACGGTAATTATACACAGTACTTAAAGGGTGTAAATGATATGTTGTTATTGAAGTGTTGTATCAGTGAAGAATTATGTTGTGTCAGTGAAGTGTGTTGTATTAGTGAAGAAGTATGTCGTGTCAGTGAAGTGTGCTGTGTAAGTGAAACGTGTACCTGTCAGTGAAGCTGTATAGGTTATAGTGGCAGTGCAAAGTATTTGAACAGTGAAATGTTTTTTGAAGTGTTAGTGAAATCAGGATAGAATCAGTGAAATGTGTCGTAGTTCCAGTGCAGTGAGTGAGTTGACAGAGAAATGAGTGTAATGTTGAAAGGTACTTGTGCAGATATGAACATATACAGTACTCGTGAGTTTTAGTTCGATCTTAGTTTTAAGATACAAACTAGAATATTTCAAATGTTATTTTAAGTGATCGTTTCATTTAATTTAGTATATCCCCTGTTGTTGTTATTATTATTATTATTATTATTATTATTATTATTATTAATTATTAGTATTATCATTAATTGTATTTTTAATTAATAAGTTTATTATTGTCATTATTGAGTGTAATTAGTTACCACTGCCACCGGGTATATACCCATTGCAGTGTGAATAAATACATACACATACATACATGCCTGCCACTGTCCATAAAATACTTATACATGGTGCAGATGTTATGAACAACATGATATTGCCTATTGGACAGTTATCAGAAGATGCCCAAGAAGCCAGGCATAAAGAGTATAGATTTTTCCGAGAACACAACACTCGAAAAACCTCAAGAATAAATTGTAACAAGGACCTTTTGCACATGCTTCTAATTTCTTCTGATCCGCTTATTTCAAGCAAAAGGAAATTACCAAGAAAGAAAAGAAGTTCCCTTTGCAGTGAAGTGTTAGGTTTGTTGGAAACACCGAGACTGGACAGCATTGCCCATGGTTCAACGGATGGGAGTTCAGAAGAGGATAGTGATTAAGGCCGTCTCTTCCTGTGATTGATGGGAAAGAATACCGTCTTCATTTTACAATAATATCAGGTAATTTATATAATATTTGTAGAAGTTAACATGTTTATAAATTAGATGTATCTAAATATCTTGTAACAGTAGGGCATGTTCGTAAAAACTAGAAATAATAATAATAATAATAATAATAATAATAATAATAATAATGATAGTAATAATAATACATATTATATTTTCATTATCATTATCAACATGAAGTTGATATTTAGTTAAGTTAACTTCTAGTTGTATCGTATGTATTTTGATAGTATTATTATTATTATTATTATTATTATTATTATTATTATTATTATTAAATTTCACGTCTTGTTATTTTAAGAGTGTCAATTACTAACAGAAAAGTAAACAAAAAAAAAAAAAACGATGCTATTGCCAGTAGAGAACAAAAATAATTTTGTCCTCCTAAAATCGAGAAATTGACCACTGTGAGTCGTGGAAAAATTATATGGGCCGCATGTCTCCTACGTGGGTACTTGGCCCGATACAATCTGTGAGCTTGTCTACTGTTCCCATTGGCTCATCCGTATTTGAAAATCAGGTCTGCTTATTCCGCTTTCGTGTACTCCTCCATTTCAGTAGGACTGATCGACTGGACACTGGAACTTGTACACATACACTGCTGTCTACAGACCATGTCCGTTACACATTACGCTATCTGCATTGCTTTAGTGTAGTTTCCTGTCCCCCATCCCTCAGACAGCGTACTGAATGGAATACTGTAGGTAGACAACGTAAACAACGTCAGATGAATACAGTATGTGTAAGATGTACAGATAAATACACATAAATAAGGTGTACAGAGGAATAAAATTATTTCATTTCCACAGAACTATTTTTTCTTGTAACTTTCGACTCGTTCATTTCCGGACCAGGGTTCCTTAACTCGAATTGATACATGTGCCCTTCGCCATCATCCATCAAAGTTTGTAACACCACCTCGGAAACACTCTGTATACTTTATTTCAATGTACAAACACATCGGAAAATCTAAACAGACAAGAAAATAAATGTTTTCTCTCCCTAGCATTATGATATGATAGAATATTCAAAATGAAATGCCTGTTATAACCATAAATCCATAGTTGTGATAGGTGATCGAAACCTTTTGACCGGTTGTGTGTGTGTGTGTGTGTGTGTATTAGTAGGTTACACTGCGTAACAAATTTTAACTTCTTTTTTTTTTTTTTTTTTGCACTGGGGATGTGACATATGTTTTCTATATAATTTGAGCCTCCTGAATTCGAATATGACAATAAAAAACAGTTGTTGGCCACGGTGTTTGAGAAATGTTCGAATTTATATCTATTCAAAATACTGCTTTATATAACTTAATGATAATAATGTTAAATATTCACTATTCAAAAGATTACAGCTTTTCTTTTCTGCATTTTCTTTTATACTGGACATCAGGTACATCATGAGCTAAAGTCCTACAATAGTCTGCTAGCATATTGATATTCCACTGTCTTTGGTGTCTTTTTCCAGAGTTGAAATTTCTTGATAAAAGCGCTCACCATGCTCATCACTGAAATCGCCACAATTCTCGGGGAAAAGACAAGATGGGGGTGAAGGAAGTGAATTTTCAGGGCCATGTTATCACCCATAGTTACTCACGCCAACAGTAAAGTTTTCATCACTGAAATCGCCACAATTCTCGGGGAAAAGACAAGATGGGAGTGAAGGAAGTGAATATTCAGGGATATGTTATCACCCATAGTTACACATGCCAACAGTAAATTTTGCACTACAGAGGTGTGAAAATTATTAGAATAATCTTAATTTTAAAGGTTTTTTTAATAGTTCCTTCACAAATATTCATTGAATTGATGAATATTGGTATATAATATTACTATACTGATGTAGGATATATTTACTACTAACAATGCCGGAAAGCATTGTTGTACATTGGTATTTTTCTTATTTTACAATTGTTATGGGAATTCAGAAATTATTATATTATGTTGGCGGAATTGGAAACATAAAAAATTGTATGCACAAAACAGATGTATACGTTCATTTGAACCTTCACAACAATGTAAACGCAAAGAACAATTTGTTTAAAGCATTTCTTAATTAATTTTTGATGTTTCCAATTCCGCCAACATAATATAATAATTTCTGAATTCCCATAACAATTGTAAAAGAAGAAAAATACCAATGTACAATAATACTTTCCGGCATTGTTAGTAGTAAATATATCCTACATCAGTATAGTAATATTATATACCAATATTCATCAATTCAATAAATATTTGTGAAGGAACTATTAAAAAAACCTTTAAAATTAAGATTATTCTAATAATTTTCACACCTCTGTAGTTCTTCATAGTTCTCACTTCTACGATTACCCAGGAAATGTAATACATCCTCCTTGAATGCAATCCAGGCTGCTTTCTCTTTTCCTTCCAACAAAGATTCGAAGTGATTGGCCTTCATTATTTTTCTAATTTGTGGTCCATTCAAAACTTCCTCTTTTATTTTTGAGTCACAAAGAGCAGGGAATTTTTCCTGGATTTATTTAAATGCTTCAGTTTTATGATTCAACTCTTTAACAAAATTCTTCATTAACCCTAACTTAATGTATCAAAAAGGGTAAAAATTACTCTACTTTTGAGGTACAATGGGTTGATGTATAATATTTTTTCTTTCTGGCTCTAGTGATTTTCATTTTATTTTTTAATGTTTATCTCGAGCGCGACTGTCCCTTTCGCACAGAAAGCAGCAACATTTTGTGTAGTTTAATTGAATTCCAAGAAGCAATGCTACAACCTTCAAATCCGCACATAAAAATAATTCGTACTTTGAATATTATCATTAAAGCACACTTTAAAGAAATATACGTCTTACACATAATACTAACACCACGGAAATCTCCTGGTAAACTGAAGCGATTTCATATGACGAACCTGTTTCTCCCCCTCCAAATGGAACCGAAAAGGGCAATAAAACAATTTCCGGTTCTAGGAGTAGTTTTTGACAGGGTGATCTATTGCAAAATATAAACTACAGTAATGCCATTAAAGCTCACAGTGAAAGAAATACACATCTCAAGTAAAATCAGGTAAACTCAAGAGAATTCACACCGCGAACGTGCCCCTACAAATAGATTCGTAAAAGGGCAGTAAAATAATTTCCGTTTCTACAAGTGCTTCTAATATGGTGGCCTACTAATACTAATATTGTTTTCACATAATTGTAAATCAAAATACTCACACACAAAATACGGTTATTTTGTGCATTTCGAAAAACAGAACTGATGGAACATTTTGATTGTTATTTTTTAATTCAGGAAGTCGAAATTAGTAAGAATTTGTTTATTTTTATGTCTGGCGCAAAATGACTGTTTACCAGTGTTATTTTACGACGCTGTATCAACATCTTAAGTTATTTAGCGTCTGAATGAGATTGTGATAATGCCGGTGAAATGAATCCGGAGTCCAGCACCGATAGTTGCCCAGCATTTGCTCATATTGGGTTGAGGGAAACCTCAGAAAAAACCTTAACCAGGTAACTTTCCCCAACCGGGGATCGAAACCGGGCCACCTGGTTTCGCGGCCAGACGCGCTAACCGTTACCCTACAGTTGTACACTATATATATGGTATTAAAAGCCCTCTCCGATATATTTTAATGGGGGTGTAAGCGAAAGTGTATAAAATAATAAACGAGAAAAAATTTGAACTCTCTGCGTGACTTAGTTTCCGAGAAATCCCACAGTTTTATGTACGCCTTGTTTGTAGCGTCATGCTTCCCTATTGTCGAGTGTAACCACTGCCATCGTGATCTACTACAGGCCGTAAGGCATACCACGTGACTCGCTTAACAGCTGATCGCGAAGGGCGGTCTTTCAACCATATGAATTAGTTGCAGTGCATGAAGAATAACATATATTTCTCTGAAATGCAGTGTAATTGCATCAGTAAAATTTTAAACAGTGATTATAAAACACTTGAGACACAATTTACTTGCAATTTAAGGTATTATATTATTTTTGGTGTGAAAATTACGTTGTTGCAGGCAAAGTTCGTATGTGTAATACCTGCCTTTATTTCGATTAAATATTGCGCCCTTATGTGGTTAAGTGAAATTTTAGTCTTATAAACAGTAGGCTAAGTATGTGTAATAATATATACGTGAAAGTGAAACATTGACTGGCATGTAAAGTAAGTTGTGATTAGGCCTAAGTGCAGCGTTACCGATGTTACTCTTGTCTAATCCATTATTGTTAGTTTACCGTATTTGTCTTATTAAATTTAAATTATTGCGCCCTTTTTATTTGTGAATAACCTACATTATACGAGTAAATAATACGACGTTTGATAATATACACAATTTGAACTAAAAACGAGATACATATAGTATAATACGAAAAATTATACCCTATAGTTTTCATTACTGTTACGGTATCTAGAATTGTAATTAGTTGAAATAAAGCACTCATGCTTCATTACGAAATTCTTGCACATTCATTTATGAACGTTTTCAACAATTTTCAGTTGCATCGCACGCATATTTTAATATGTTGAAGTTATAGGTTATGTTTATTCTATCAGTACTTGCCTTATTTCCATATAACGCTTAAGCATAACGCTAAGTATAACTTATAAATGCAATTTGTCTACATTTCAATTGTATTTATTCGTTTCAGACGGTACTCCAGTCTGAAGTCTGATTAGTTTAATATGTTACTAGGGCTAAACTAGCGCTGAGGTAGTTCCCTTCGTATTCATACATCTTGCATATATAAATTAGTTCGGTTCGTTCAGGATTTTAATATGCCTTGCTTATAGGATCAAATGCATCTCTACAAAAATAATTTCAACTGTTTTCAGTTCAGAAATTACCGGAACTATACCTCAGCGCTACTAAGTAATATAACGTATGTACATTTCATAGGAGGGACTGTGGTGAATTTTCTACCTATAAGTAAGGACGGTAACCGTGTTCTGAAGTTTATCCTAAAAATATATTCTTCTTTATTAAATCTCAAAAACAGTTTTCGTTCTCAACTTAAGCCTAAAATGTTGAAGCAGATAGGTTATGTTAACAAGGTAAATTCTCTTCACATATAAATAACACAGTTTTATTTATTATTCCTGCCACATTATGCAACACATAAATGGAACTTATGCACATATTACATTGAATAAAAATTTAATTGTATTATTTATTTGTTCCCTACTATACTGGGTTGTAATGAATTGTATTTATCTAACCTACCAGATTAACACACAACTGTACATACACTAATTTCATAGGAGGGAATGTGGTAAATTTTGTACCTACAAGTAAGGAAGGTAGATGTGCTAAATTAAAATCACAATATAAATAATTCTTCTTTATTAAATCTCAAAATAGCTTCCATTCCAAACTTAAAATGTTGATGCAACCAGGTTATGTTAATGTTAGAAATTTAATTTTTCAGTCGTTGACTTTACTACATTATATATTTTGTTAGGTGTTAACCTTTACATAATAAATTGTGTGATGTATGAACGTTTTCGTTGACCATGTCAACATCATCAGATACACTCTGTCATTTTACAATATCAATACTCTCAATGTTATCTACACAATTCACATACAATACATGTTTACTGTCATATGAAGGTAAAACCTATTAAAAAATTATATGAATTAGTTTTATAATGTTGAATTGTGGATACCCCAACTGTCAACAATTAAAATATACTTATATTATCATTTGCAAAGAATATACCCATGATAATATAAGTATATTTTAATTGTTGACAGTTGGGGTATCCACAATTCAACATTATAAAACTAATTCATATAATTTTTTAATAGGTTTTACCTTCATATGACAGTAAACATGTATTGTATGTGAATTGTGTAGATAACATTGAGAGTATTGATATTGTAAAATGACAGAGTGTATCTGATGATGTTGACATGGTCAACGAAAACGTTCATACATCACACAATTTATTATGTAAAGGTTAACACCTAACAAAATATATAATGTAGTAAAGTCAACGACTGAAAAATTAAATTTCTAACATATTCACAGACTTTTCTGAAAATTACGCAAAATGAATTGCAAAAAAAAAAAAAAAAGTTATGTTAACATGTAAACCTCCGTTCACATTAAAATAACACAGTTTTGTAATTATTTCTGAAACATATTATGCAATAAGTAGTGTGAAGGGGTCTTATACACACATTACACTAAATAAAATTGAGCGCCGACACGCTATAAAGTAATATATTTCACTCAGCTCCGTATACTCAAATAGAAAAGCCCGACTCATCGAGTGACGTCACACAACCTGCATTACGGCCTGGTCTAGATCACGATTGCAGTGGTGTAACTGTTACTGCGTAGTGTAGTTGTTTCCAAACGTTTTGAAGACGTGACCCACTTTTGGTGAGATTTTTGTTTGCGACCTCCGAACTATTGTATACTGTAAAACCGAAAACAACGACAATTTTACTCAAAACCAGTGGATAAGTTACCATCCAGCATCTGACGTACCAATAGCTATAAGACGAGAAATCGGGATACGCAAACCTGTTTTTATCAATTATCTTTGACTTCTTGCACTGGCCTTTCTTGCTGTTATATTTTTGGAACATTTAAACGCCTAAAATACTAGTTTGTAAGGCCAAGACGATGACATAACAACAGCCAGAGATAAAATTGACCGATTTATAAGGAAATCTGATTTCTGGTAAACATCACCTGATAAAGAGCAATATTTTATTCATTTACGAAAATAATTGATATCATATACAGTCACACTCTGTACACAATCAATATAGTTTTATTAACACAGATAAGCTTCGTTGTGTAGAGAAGAACAATAATTGTTTTTATCAGCGTTTTATGGCTCAATAAATCTTTTTCCTAAAAGCCTTTCTTCTCCGTCTCCAGCTTCCTTTGTTCGCAATTGGCGTGCTTCCATAGTTTGTTTCAAGATCTGCAAAGTTTATGTAGTTTTTCCTTCCAGAATCGTCCACTTACAGTGGTGTCTTGGCCATCTGTTACGAGTTATGCCCATTAAAAAAAAAGGAAGAAAAGAGAAAAAGAAAACAATATTGCATGGTAACAAGAGTAGCTTTATTGACTTCAGGTCTTCTTCATATTTCATCATTTTTCATGTGTTCCAGCTGAGATATACTGAGATAGATTTGTGATGAAGTTAATTTATAAAACAAAAATATTATCTCGTTCTTAGTTGATATCCAAAACTCAAATGCATATAGAGGGTGATTCACAAGGAAAGGTAAA
The DNA here is from genome assembly GCA_025594305.2 of Periplaneta americana. NCBI lineage: Eukaryota > Metazoa > Arthropoda > Insecta > Blattodea > Blattidae > Periplaneta > Periplaneta americana. The sequence continues at coordinate 33,985,708 of JAJSOF020000040.1, read as the reverse complement.
AAATTTAGGCTGTGAATTCTGAAGTCATTCTGAGTCAAAACGTTCATATGAAATATAGGTCCGTTTTCGAACGTTTACGGAGATATGGCTCTTCGATTTCACAAAAACTTCTAAGATTCCATTTTACTAACTCGCATTTAGAGACAGTTAACGGACAAATTTAAAGTTTATATTCATGTATGCATACATACCTAATATTCTAGACGTCGGGGTCGATGTTTTCGCACATTTTCAAAGGTACCTCCTTCTGCTTCAATGCACTGTTGCGCTCGGGCGTGAATCGCGCTCATAGCGCGGGAGAGTTGCACGTAACTGTTCTCTATGCCGCATCCAAAATACGGTCCATTAGCGCCCCTCTCGTTTCCCCGTTCCTTTGCTATACCAAGTCTTTCATCCAACCCCATAGACAGTAAGTACTCTTCGATATGGTACCCTTCTATTCGGAAAGCGTCGTTGATATTCAGCGACGGCACGCAAGGAACTTCCATCGCACAAACCATAAACATACACAATATCGGCGTATTTTGTACTCGAAAATTTATAAGACATCTTGAAAAACACAACTTAACACTTCCGATAACTGTACCTGTATAACTACTGTACTATAGGTAGCTACCTGGACTGCTGTGAATTGATGATAATGTAGGCTATTTGTGTTATCTGCGGGTTCTGTGTCATTACATCAGACAAGGGCAGGCGATTGGATATTTGTAATGCCCCACCACCCGGTTTCTTCCTCTTATCTACATCGTTCACAATGCAGATTCCAATGTTACGTCATTCATTGCGACCTTGACCTTGTTTGACGCCTCATCTCACGTCAGCAGCATATGGTAAGGTCTGATTCACATTGGGGCGAGACGTTTTACCAAAAAAATGCATCTAGCTCCGCCATCTTTCGAAAACGGACCTACTGTATGTTCATATGAACTTTTTCACTAAAAATGGCCTAAGATATCGTATCCTAAATTTTTTACCTTTCCTCGTGAATCACCCTGTATTGTTACTGTAGCCTTTTAGCAAGGGCTGGTTGAGTAGGCTACGTTATGGTTTTAAGTTACCTGGTTGAGGTTTTTCCGGGGTTTTCCCTCAACCCAAAATGATCAAATGCTGGGTAACTTTCGGTGTTTGACCCCGGACTCATTTCACCGGCATTATCACCTTCATCTCATTCAGATGCTAAATAACCTAAGATGTTAATAAAGCGTCGTAAAATAGCCTACTAAAATAAAAAAAAAGTTATGGTTTTAAGTAACATATCGTCGGCTTACAAGCTAAACAAATTAAGACAAACATGTTACCTCTGAGCAACAAACAAAATTAAATCCTTAAAATATTATATTTAGTAAGTTGTTCCCCTTTATGTGCATTTAATTTTCAATTCTAAGTTTATTCAGATACGTTATGTGCATTATATACGTCTTTTTCTCAGAAGTAATATTTTTTACTTAATGTGTTTTGCTTGTAAACTGACGATATGTTGGTCTCGCTGTGTCTTATTGACACATTTAAAACTTTTATCCGTTCTTTATCCTCTGATTGAGGTTCTGGCTGATATGTAGGCTACATCTATTATCAGGCAGTACATCTCACTTGATGATATGTGTCAAAGGAGGAACAATTGTTTGTATGCGTCAGAAGTCTGACTAGTGTAATATGTAACTAGTCGGCGATGTATGCAATGGAAGGGGAAAGAAACTGGCCACCCTACCCATTATCTCCTGACCTAGTTGCCTCATAAGTTGTGCCTTCTTGGTATCACTTGTGAGGTTCAGACCTGTCTTTGAACAGTTTACTAAACAACGAAACAACTCATTCTATAACTGTGCGATATTTTACTTTTTCTGAGCTATTCGCCATCTTCGTTTCTTCTTAGACCATATTTATCGTACTTTTCATTAAATTTACATAGGAATACACATCAGAACTGTAGCTTTCATTCCATATAGACTATAGAAGTGTAGTGGCATATTTATTATCCACTTTGACTAGATTACTAACATATAACACTTTACTAAGCATTCACCTACAGCAAAACCAATACCCCATTTCCAGCAGTCAGTAACAGATCACTTCTATATGACATAACCGGCTTGCAGTTTCCCTAGATCGGTACTAACTTTACGTGTATGTAGAGGAAGATATTTCTTGTTATATTTTGTAGCAGGATCTTTTTTAAAAATTTTAACACTTTTTAACGTGTGACTAAGTAACTTTATGTTTTTGACAAATTATCATTATACTAATTCATTTTAGAAAGCTACTTACTTACTCACTTACTGGCTTTTAAGGAACCCGGAGGTTCATTGCCGCCCTCACATAAGCCTGCCATTGGTCCCTACCCTGAGCAAGATTAATTCAGTCTCTATCATCATATCCCACCGTCCTCAGATCCATTTTAATATTATCTTCCCATCTACGTCTCGGCCTCCCCAAACGTCTTTTTTCCTCTGGCCTCCCACTAACACTCTATATTTGATATTTGATATTTGATATATATTTCTCAAATAAAATCTACGGTCCTGCTGGCCCTTCACATTTCTGTATTCGGGCCAGCATTCCCTTACTTGCACTATTTACAATTTTTTAACAAGACGTGTATTGAACCTTGAAGCCTGTTCTTGCCATGTCTTTGATGTCCCTTCATTTTCACTTGACCATCATTTTACTTTATCCACTATTATTCTACTTCCCTTCTCTTCTTCTCAGTTCCTTAAAAATTCTACAAATAATTTCTAAAATTAATTAATAAATATTTCTTCCCTCCAAACTAATTTCATATTTTAAATAACAATGCACATAACTTATTTACTATAAAAGACCTAACCCTTGTTGACTATTTCACTACAAACTTGAACTAATAATATATTCACTGACTAAACACTTCTCCACCACACATTAGCGCTCGTATCCTGGCAACATTGTTTTCACTTTATTTATAACACAATTTAACACTGGAACAAAAGAACTACTGTTCCCCTCCATTTACCATTCCTAGCTAACCTACTATTATTTCAACTCACTGATGCATCATTTCCTCAGATTATAGACAGGTTTTTGTCCACTATTGCCCCCTCTTTTCTCACTCCTGGCACGCTTTACACACTCACTACTTCCTCTTCTATTCCCCGCACTTGTTTCGCTTTCTCGTTCACCCGTCTCTTCTTTCGTCGATTCAGCCTTCCTCTCTCTCCCCTTCTGCCTTTCTCCACTCCTGTTGCCATCTGATACTATGCTTGTTCCGCTGGCTTGGCCTTGGGGTGACGTCATTGCTGGTCGTCTGCCAGATGGTGCAGTCGTTGCTTTAGAGTTCACTCTAACACTCTATATGCATTTATGGATTCGCCCATACGTGCTGCATGCCCTGCCCATCTCAAACATCTGGATTTAATGTTCCTAATTACGTCAGGTGAAGAATACAATGCGTGCATTTCTGTGTTGTGTAACTTTCTCCAAACTCCTGTAACTTCATCCCTCTTAGACCCAAATATTTTCCTAAGCACCTTATTCTCAAACGCCCTTAATCTATGTTCCTCTCTCAAAGTGAGAGTCCAAGTTTCACAACCATAAAGAACAACCGGTAATATAACTGTTTTTTAAATTCTAATTTTGAGAATTTTTGACGGCAGATTGGATGATAAAAGCTTCTCAGCCGAATAATAACAGGCATTTCCCATATTTATTCTGTGTTTAATTTCCACCCGAGTATCATTTATATTTGTTACTGTTGCTCCCAGGTATTTGAATTTTTCCACATCTTCAAAGGATAAATTTCCAATTTTTATATTTCCATTTCGTTCAATATACTTTGTCTTTTCGGGATTTATACGGGAATTGCGGAATTATTATGTATCAGTTTTTACATTACGCTAGATAGCACCGTCTTCGCATTAATGATTCAATAGAAAACTACTTGGAAACATTTTAAAAGGTCATTGGCATAGCTCAGACGTTAGGTATGTTTCCCTGTTGATTCGGAACTGGGCTCGGTAGTGGGTTCTATTCTCAATTGGGCTTATTTTCTGGTTGGGCTTTTTTTTAGGTTTTCTCGTACTAAAAGGAGAAAGTCACCTAATGGAATTCTGAAACCTCCGCCTAACTTGGTCAAAGTACCATCTCGCTATCATGAATTGCATCGACGCTAAATAGTCTAATAGTTACTACAGCGTTATTAAATAGCCAAATAAATAAACACTTTTGGAACCCAATATGAGCTGGAATTTTCTTGTGTCCGTTCCAAAAAATTCTTCGCCATTCTGCTTGTATTTAAAAACTGAATGGAAGGAGTCAATAACATACTTTTGTTCAGACTTACGTATAGAGAATGGAAGAACAAAATGCTGTGACATTTTAATTCCATATTCATGATTTTATAATAGTACATTATGCTACGAGCCTATAATGATAGTAATTAAGACGCAAGTATGGATATTTATGAAACGAGCGCAAGCGAGTTTCATAATATTTATACGAGCGTCTTAATTACCATTATAGGCAAGTTTCATACGACTTTTTGTGCTCGACCATATTTCTAACTTGAAATTATTCAGATGTATACATTTTATTTGTATCTGACAAGATCGGAAGTGACCTTGTTCTAGGTCGTGAATTGTGAGATGTGCGCAGACGCGAAAGTATTGATTTTTCCGACGAACAATAATGTCATTGACCTTGATGTAATCCCGTTAAAGTTGATATAACTTTGATTATTGAATTCGACATTGAAAAACGAGATGACAAATTGAATTTATTTGAATATTATTTACAATTAACGCTAATTATTATAGTAACAGAACATAACCTTCTGCGACAGTGTTGGATTTCCAGCCTCCGTGACTTTTCGCTAATTCTCTTTCGATTGCATATCCGAGAATAATCGATACTTGCGGTTTTATAACGGTACAAAGCTGAGTTGTCATTGGCTGAACACCTGTAAGCTGAGTTGTGATTGGCTGAACACCTGTACTTTAATGAGTAGGTGTACTTTAATGACATGCATTAAAGGACTGCTACCAGGTGTATAATTACTACATTTCGGCATGGTCGAGCATAAAGTATTTTATGCTTCTTTCTATGTTGAAAGAAATAGTTTTTATGCTAATGTACGCCTTGTTCTGAACAAAGTTTCGGTGATTTTAGAAACATTCTGATTTTCCATTAAATTATTGCTATTTCTCAAAGCAGCTCTATTATGGCAAATCGGAATATTCTGATTCTGAAAATGTGCGAGAGGGTAAGATCGACCAGTATACAGGGTGATTCACGAGGAGTTACCGCCACTTTCGAAGCATATTCCCGTAACGTTTTGGCCAAAAAATGTCATATAAACATGGGTTCTATTCCCAATATTTTCAGAATTACACTAATTTGAAGTAAAAAAACTTTTTCTTTAGTTTTAATGGTAAAAGAATATTACAATTTTGTTAGGGAATGAACTATTCAAAAGTATAATTTCTTTAATTGTCTGAAAATGTGTTGTTAATTCCATAGTTGTTTCGTACAGAATTTTTTTTTTTTTCAATTTTTAACTAGGCTACAAAATTATATTTTTCTCGCACATTTATCACAGCAATTGTTACAAATCACGTAATTCTTGTAAACTTTCAAGACTATACATTAACCCAGATAAGACTGACGTCCTATATATTGATGTGTAAGATTTTCATAGTCGGCAATCATGATACCATAATCCTTATGTGTTATAAATTGCCTCCAATTTTTTTTTTTTTCTTATATTTAGTCTGTCATAGTCATTGTTATTAACATATTTGTGTGAAACGTCCGGTGTCCTACATATAGGACGTCAGTCTTATCTAGGTTAAGATGCAAAATTGAACTGTAAAGAATCAAGTTGCTAGCAGTCATGTGATCTGTAACAATTATTTTGAGAAGAATGTAAGAATAATGTAATTTTAGTTTAAAAAAATGGGGGGGGGGAATCTGTAGAAAGCAACTAGGTAGTTAAGAACACGTTTTTAGCTCCAGAATACTAGCCAATTAAAGAAATGATACTTCTGAATAGTCCATTCTCTATTTGTAATATTCTTTTGCCCTTGAAACTAAAGAAAAATGTTATTTTTAACAACTTCAAATTAGTGTAATTTTGAAAATATTGAGAATAGGACTCATGTTTATGTGACAGTTTTTGTTCAGAATAAGCTGCGTAAATGGCGGTAACTCCTCGTTAATCATCCTGTAGTGTTATTCTATACTAAGTAAAAATGTTAAATTAGGATCTAATAATTCCAAGAAATTTCATAATACATTCTGAATGAAGTTCTTTATGTAATTTTGCCTTAATAAATTAATTCTAGTTAAATAAATTATTTCAATATAGAAACATTTTTACATAATTTGTACAAAGTATAGGCTTAAGGCCCATTCACAATGGAAATTAAACATAACCGTAACATAAACACAGAAGTTTGCGCCCAGTCTACAAAATGGGATCATTCACAATGATTCACATAAGCATTGACATAAACATTACCTTAAGACGTTGACATGAAAGTTTGCAAACTCCAAACTTTCATGCTTATGCCACAGCCGACTTGATGTGCTCGCTTCGCTTCTCCTTTACCGACCTTGACAATTCATTTTGATCCCTGTGTTAAAGCTGTAATCGAGAAAATATGAAATTCCCGCCAGATGGCACTAACTTCCAAGGTTCACTGAGGAATGTGTGTACGATTATAATGAGTAATATTGCGCTTATTTCTACTGGTATATCAGTTTATTGTGATATGATTAAAAATGACGTATTGTTGTGTACCATTGTGTACTTCGAATAGAAAAAAAGAGTGAAGGAGCAATATCTTCCAGGGAAAGATGATTATATTTCGTGAACATAATATTGTACGAAATGGAAATATAAAAATTGGAGTTGTATCCTTCGAAGAGGTAGACAAATTCAAATATTTTATTTTACTTTAGTAGGTTATTTTACGACGCTTTGTCAACATCTTAGGCTATTTAGCGTCTGAATGAGATGAAGGTGATAATGCCGGTGAAGTGAGTCCAAGGTCCAACACCGAAAGTTACCCAGCATTTGCTCATATTGGGTTGAGGGAAAACCCCGGAAAAACCCCAACCAGGTAACTTGCCCCGCCCCGGAATCGAACCCGGGCCACCTGGTTTCGCGGATAGACGCGCTAACCGTTACTCCACAAGTGTGGACAAAAATTCAAATATCTTGGAGCAACAGTGACAAATATAAATGACAGTCGGGAGAAAATTAAACGCAGAATAAATATGGGAATGCCTCATATTTTTCGGTTGAGAAGCTTTTGTCATCTAGTCTCCTGTCAAAAAATCGGAAAGTTAGAATTTACAAAAACAGTTGTATTACCGGTTGTTCTGTATGGTTGTGAAACTTGGACTCTCATTTGGAGAGAGGAACAGACATTACGGGTGTTTCAGAATAAGGTTCTTAGAAAAATATTTGGGCTAAGAGCGATGGAATTAGAGGAGACTGGAGGAAGTTACACAACGCAGAACTGCATTCTTCACCTGACATAATTAGGAACATTAAATCCAGACGTTTGAGATGGACAGGGCATGTAGTATGTATGGACGAATTCAGATAGTCTATGCATATAGTGTGTTAGTTGGGAGGCCAGAGGAAATAAGATCTTTGGGGAGGCCGAGACGTAGAGGGAAGATAATATTAAAATGGATTTAAGGGCGGTGGAATATGATGATAGGGACTGGATTAATCTTGCACAGGATAGGGACCAATGGAGGGCTTATGTGAGGGCGGCAATGAACCTCCGTGTCCCTTAAAAGCCATAAGTAAGTAAGAGAAAGATGCGAAAATGACTTAAATTGATTTCACGCCGAGACTTTGTTTCTAAAGCAACTCTCCATCTTCAGTCGTTTTTAGTTTACATTTCAGGGAAGAAGATTATTCTAATAATGGGAAATTTAGACTATTAAAACCAAATGCTGTGCCAACAATATTCCCTCATTATCCTAGGTATAAATGACAGATAACAGAAGACCATGACGAACAGTTATTAAAACGGATCTCCCCCACCCAAGAAACGCAAATATTTTAGTAATATTGGTTTTTCACTGTTCGAACAAGATGTTCCCAGTGGCTCAGCATCGGTTAATGACATTCCGTTCTTGCCAGTTGAAAATGACCATAAAGCGACGCAAACAGACGTTGTCAACTTTGTGGAGCAAAAAGAAATAATTATCAGATTGCTTGTGAAAATTACACAACTTAATCAGGTGTTACAAGAGAAGCAAGGTGGGATAACGAAAACAACCGAAAAACTACAATTGAAAGAGATCCGTTACATAAATAACAAGAAAATGTATGGAAAGAGGCCGATGAAGGCAATATTCATGCAAAATTGAATCTAGATCAGCTGCTTAATCATCGAAAGAGAATACATTAGTAAATTTGTGTTCAGAAATTGAGCCGTTACTGTGTAGATGCCCTCTCTTGCAATGCCAATTTGTGATGAAGACGGCCAAAACGGACTTGCTAATATCATTACTGTGAAATTTGTTAGGCTGCTTCTAGATAACATTGCAGCAGCTTTGACTGAAAAGCTTGTTCCTTCGAAGAATGCGGCTTATAATCCACTGAGTCTCAAAATCTTGAAACTATGATTCTTGAATCTGCAATATCAAGTGGAATGTAGTCTATCAGTGCAGTGAGTGAATTACAAACCTCAGCACAAGTTATGGTAAATAATTATTCAAGTGATTACTTTGAAACATCGCAGTTTAGGCTAGGGTGCTACTCAGCGAATTAACTACAAAATTACGCCTCTGTCATCATGTTACTTAAACTGAAAAGGTTACTATGTGTTATCTTCCCTGCTTTTAAACTCACGCTGTTACCATAATTAACAGAACTAAACATAATGATACTTATTATTTTCTTGTAGAATAACTCTTCTCGGGTTCTCAGCCAGGTGAGTTGGAGATTAGCTTCAAGCTTTCGACGGCTAGCTCTGCCATCTTCTTCTGAGAACCCGAGAAGATTTATTCTACATCAAACGCCGGGAAAGCCTCAAGTCATACATTATTAGTTTCTTATTTATTATTTATAAGTGTTATTATTACTCTTTAATCATTTATTTTAATTCATATTGAGTATTTCTTCTGTGGACACCAGAGCTTGGCAGACAGCGCCAAGTGGTGGAATTGAGAAATTATCCAATTTCAAGAAAATATTACTATTGTCAAGGCCGTATACAAAAAGCGAAGGGAACATCAAGTCGGCCGTGCTTATGCGTATGAGATTTGCAAACAGAACACAATCGTGGAGCGCTGAAGTATACGACAGAATATGAGGAAATGGCGTCGTTGTTATGTTTCCATGGTTACCAAGTATGTTTGCTGTTATGTTTATGTTCCCATCGTGAATGATAGTATGACTTCTTGATTTTACCGTAACGTTTAAATTCTTAAGTTAATGCTTACGTTATGTTTAACTTTCATTGTGAATGAGCCTTTAGGGTCTACTTCTTTTCTTTATCTTGTGAATTTTTCCTACTTAAATGTTGACTTGTTCCTTTGATTGTTCCAGGGTCTGGAACTCAAGGGACAGATGGTGTATTGTCCCGAGTCTGACTCCATTTTATTCGTCGGTTCCCCGTTTCTAGACGGCCTGGACGGGCTCACGGGCCGCGGCTTGTTCATCTCCGATATCCCACTACACGACGCAACGCGTGACGTCATTCTGGTTGGAGAACAAGCCAGAGCTCAGGTCAGTTCCTCTTCTTGTTTCCTCTGTCAGTTATTGTTGCCATGGAAATGGTAACTAAACTAAAGTTTAAACCAACATTGCCCTCGACGTATTTCAGCAGAGACGTGCCATTTATTGTTAATGCATATAGACTGTGTGCTTCATACCGTGAAGTGCCTTGTGGCGACAGTTACCACGTTTTTCGTGTAGTTTCAATAATACAGTTACTGTAGGTGTTAACAACTAGGCTACGGCTGTACTTACATAGTCCAATCACTCTCGTCCACTCTAAGTTACATCGTTTTTAGAGGAGGAAACTACTAGCAATAATCATAGGCAGCGTTGAGGACTGTTAATTTAGGACTATTTTCACCAACGCCCATAATTGAAGGGTTTGCCGGAAAAAGGGCGTATACGTCAATATGGTGAATTGAGATACAGGCAAGCTAAGATTTTAAAACGCACCTGAATAAAATGTTATACAGAAAGTGAACAAAATTACATATTACATAAAAAATCTTAGCGAGTATAAATGTTTTGTAGCATTTAGGCAATTTATATTATTAAATTTCCTTGTATTTGTACCATATAAAACTTCGGTCTATACGCCCTTTATCCATATAATGATTTGCTTAGGGGATTTAATGTAGATTTCAGATTTAAATTTTACACGGAATTGAAACAAAGATACATTTTATGACATTAATTATCTCTTCTAAAGCAATTTACATTATTTCAGATATACTGAGTAGACATTAAGTACGCAAAGCAAAATCTCTGAATATAACAGAAAAAGAAAATCTCCATTTTGTGTGAACATAAATAAATAAAATTTATTCTTTGTATAATCCTGATAACAAAAGCCCAAAAATCTGAATATTGTAACAAATCTCTTTATAGAACATAAAATATTTACGTCCGAATCTATGCGTTTTGATAAGTTTATTTACTCTTAAGGCCAGGACAATAATGAACATAAAAAGCAGTCAAAGGAAACAACTGGACTGACTAAATTGAAGTATATATATTTGCTTAGTCTCTACCAAGAGAAAACACACACGGTACAGTATGCAGTAACGCGCAGCACCAGCTCTACTTGTAGACTGACTGACTAAATCACGCACGCACGAACGCAGCCCTGTCCTGCAGGTATGTACAGTACAATCAAAACAAAATTTCGCTACTATAATTAGCGAATTATTCACTACATTTTAAACCGTTTTCCCGAAGAAGGGCGTAGAGGTCTATACGCCTTTCTTCCGGCAAACCCTCAATTATTTTATTCAAGTTTTTGAATCGAAAAATTAAGATGCCGCTTCCTTTGTATTTATTCAACATCATTATCTTATTTTCTGACATTTTCTGAATTTATATATTATTCGCGAAAGATTGACAGGTAAAATAGGATTATCAACAGTAATCTCACTAGACGTTTTGATTTATCTAGAGAAAATCAAAACTCGAGTGGGATTTAATTGACTATTACACGATTAGTAGAAAGTATATAAAGACTAGAAGTAACGAAGTACTCCAATACAATTAAATATTAATTGACTTACGAAAATACAACTATCTTCAAATGTATTATTGTACCATCTCAACATTACAAATATTACGCTAGATGCATGCTAGATGGCAGTAGTGAGCAATGCCTTCTCGTCGAGAAGTTGTCGATCTACATATATCACGATGGCAGTGTTACTAGTCAAGAAGGCTTTGTTGATTTAGTTTTTATTTTTATTAAAACAGTTGCATTCCACTTCAATTATCCGTCACTTGACAGATGATTTTCAATTTAATCTTAATATTAAACAGTCTCTCATATGTGACTATCCATAATATCATATAGCAGAAGCTACAACATAACCTAACTAATTTACACAATTGTTAGAAAAGTTTTAATTAACGACGATGACATAAAAATAAACATGAATAATTTTAAAAGGAATAATTATTGAATGTACAATTTTCAAATTTGAATGTGGTTGGTGGTTCAGTTGATTTTATATTGGACGTGTGCGTAATAGAAGTGGAACTCGTTGATGTAGGCCTACATGGTGTATTCAACTTATTCAGGATTTCCGAATGGTCCCCTTTATTTATTTGTAAATAGGATTTCAGAAGATGCATAGGTATGATCAGTGATTTTTATTAATTCTTGTTCTTGAATGCCAATGCCAGTCATATTTGAAACTGCTGTGCATCGACTGGAGTGGTTTGTAATTGTCTATTTTTTTTTTTTTGACGTCCAGACCAGCGCAGTTTCAAATGTTGGCAAACAAAGAAACAAATGCTAGGGACGCGATAAAATTAAACAAATGCTAGGGACGCGATAAAATTGTGCGATAAGCAGCCATGATTGGTTGAAATACGTCCTTTCGTACCGTTTTATTTGTCAAAAGTAGTATGACATAGTAAAAGTGTAATAGTCAACAATAATCTCACTAGAGGTTTTGATTTATCTAGAGAAAATCAAAACTCGAGTGGGATTTAATTGACTATTACACGATTAGAAGAAAGTATATAAAGATTAGAAGTAACGAAGTACTCCAATACAATAAAATATTAATTGACTTACGAAAATACAAAACTGTCTTCAAATTTGTACCATCTCAACATTATAAATATTACACTAGTAGATGGCAGTAGTGTTTTATGAATAGCTGTTTTCTTATCAGTTGGAACCTTCATTGAACTCTGTGGACGGTTACTAGTCAAGAAGGCTTTGTTGATTCAGTTTCATTTTTATTAAAACAATTGCATTCCACTTCAATTATCCGGATCCCAGTAATCAACGTCACTTGACAGATGATTTTCAATAAATCTTAGTATTAAACAATCTCTGATACGTGACTATTCATAATATCATATAGCAGAAGCTATAACATAACCTAAATAATATAAACAAGTGTTAGAAAAGTTTTAATTAGGGATGATGAAATAAACAAGAAACGTTTTAATTAACGATGATGAAATAAAAAAATAAACATGAATAATTTTAAAAGAAACAAATATTGAAAGTAGGTAAAATTTTCAAATTTGAATGTTTTATTGGTTGGTGGTTCAGTTGATGTTATATTGGACGTGTGCGTAAAAGAAGTGAACTCGGTGATGTACATGTTGTATCCCTCAACTTATTCAGGATTTCCGAATGGTGCTCTTCATTTATTTGTAAATAGGGTTTCAGGCAAGATGCATACCTATGACCAGTGATCTTTATTAATTCTCGTTCTTGAATGGCAATGCGAGTCATATTTGAAACTGCTGTGCATCGACTGGAGTGGTTTGTAATTTCCTCTTTTTGACGTCCAGATCAGTGCAGTTTGAAATGTTGGAAAAAAAGAAACAAATGCTAGGGTAGTGATAAAAATAAACAAATGCTAGGGACGCGATAAAATTAAACAAATGCTAGGGACGCGATAAAATGTGCGATAAGCAGCCATGATTGGTTGAAAGACGTCCTTTCGTACCGTTTTATTGATCAAAAGTAGTGTGACGTAGTAAAAATGTAATAGTCAGAAATAACTGGCATAAAATAAAATGGCACGTAGGCGATTGGAACTCCTGATAAACATTAGGGAAAATAATACTAACGATGATAATGCTATAGGATAATTACAGTTTTCTTGAAAGCAGACTAGATGACAAAAGCTTTTCAAGAGAATAATAGCAGGCATTTACCCTATTATTCTGCATTTAAATTTCTCTCGAGTGACATTTACATTTTGTTACCATTGCTCCAAGATATTTGAATGTTTGTACCTTTTCAAAAGATGAAGTCGGCGGAGTCTGCAGAGTGCTGACAACCTGTGTCCGGGGTTGCGGATTCGATCCCGGTCTCTGTCGATGGGATTTAAGTGTGCTTAAATGCGACAGGTTCATGTCGGTAGATTTACTGGCGTGTAAGAAAGTCCTGCGGGACAAAATTTCGGCACACCGGTGGTGCTGATATAACCTTGGCAGTTGCGAGCGTCGTTAAATGAAACATAATTTACAATTTAAATGTGGTATTATTTTGAGCGTTTAGTTAAGAAAAGAGTATTTTGTAATTTAGACATTATTTTATAATATATTCCCAGCTATGTCAATGTGTTAAGATGTGTTGAGTTAAATCAACTTGGAATGAGCCAAGATTTCTAAACTTTAAATTGGAAACACTCTCTACATATAACCCATTTTATGGCCATTAATATTACTAGTCTGCTATGTCATTACCCACTTGAAGTGCTAAGTATGTTGCTTACATCCATTTGTGTTCACGCACAGAAAGATGAGAAGAGAGGTGAAGTCAGAACGTTAATAATATTCCTGATCACTATATAACAGATTGATGAGCCTTATGGCTTTGGCGGCAACAGCTTTTATCAAGTTTACTGTACTGCCATCTAGCGACAGTTGAAAGAGTCACGTCATAACTTCCATTTGAATTGCATGGAGCAACTGTACATCCATCTAGCGATTGTTTTAAATCGACGGTGGCGATCCTGGTGGTTGTTCTCTTCCATACGCTACCATTTTGAAGATTACGATTGTCGATCTGTTATATACGTGATCAGGGATAATATTAATCATAGACAATGAACACGAAAAATCCGGATGATTTTATACAATAAGACCAGCATTAAAATCATTATGCTTTAGAACAGAAACGTATAACTACTTGGATTTTCTAGAAACGAAACTGTACTCTGTGAATGTAATCCTTACCACACAGATTGAGAAGTAGATGCAATCAGTTGGTTATATTTGCCTACGATCTGAGTGAAATATTCTATTGTTTTTTTACGATCATGTTTTTTCCCCCTACTTACCATTGTTGTTTACATGCATCGTAAGTTGACAATACCGCAAGTTCTGGTTCTTACCGTTTCGACTCGTTTTTTCGAAGTCTTTCTCGATTCTGTTATAATGCACTTACCACACTTGTATCGCAATATACTATATAGAGACTATTACAAGTAATCAAAACTTTAGTTTTCATTTCTGTTACTGGTAAACGTCATTAGACCGATAATATATTTCGGTGTTATTTTTGCACATCCTAATTATCCATAATATGCTAATTCCTTGACGGTTTTCTCTTAATATTTCGGTTTCATTCTGTTCCATCACTTAAAGTCCTGTAACATTTATTATAATTCGAAGTTTTCTTTCTTTCTTTCTTTCTTTCTTTCTTTCTTTCATTCTTTCCTCCTTCCTTTCTTTCTTTCTTTCGTCCTTTTTCTTTTTTCTTTCCTTCTTTTTTCTTTATTTCTTTCCTCCTTTTTTCTTTCTTTCCTTCTTTCCTCCTTTCTTTTTTTCCTTCTTTCTTTCTTTCTTCCTTTCTTTCTTTCCTCCTTTCCGTCTTTCCACCTTTCTCTCTTTCTTTTTCCTTTCTTTCTTTCTTTCCTCCTCCCTTTATTTTTTCTTTATTTCCTTCTTTCCTCCTTTCTTTCTTTCTTTCTTTCTTCCTTTCTTTCCTCCTTTTCTCCTTTCTTTCTTTGTTTCTTTCTTCCTTTTCTTATTTCCTTCTTTCTTTCCTTCTTTCTTTCTTTCTGTCTCTCTTTCTTTCTTTGCTCCTGTCTCTCTTTCTTTCTTTCCTCCTGTCTCTCTTTCCTACTTTCTTTCTTTCCTCCTTTCTCTCTTTCTTTCTTTCTTTCCTCCTTATCTCCTTTCTTTCTTTCTTTCTTTCTTTGTTTCTCTCTTCCTTTCCTTATTTCCTTCTTTCTTTCCTTCTTACTTTCTTTCTTTCCTTCTTTCCTTCCTCCTTTCTTTGTTTCTTTCTTCCTTTCCTTATTTCCTTCTTTCTTTCTTTCCTTTCTTCCTGTCTTTTTTCATATCCTTTCCTTTTCTGACGTGAATGGGTACCTTTATAACTTCAGTCCTGCACACTAGCGTACCATTCTAGAAAGTCGACCGACACATTTACAGGCGAGTTTGTCGCGCCTATAATTTCTAAACTACACGACATACAGCACTCCAGCGAAGTAAACGGCGATCGACAGACGAAGGATCAATGTACCAGACGTGATCTTGAGATGGAGTGACGATACGTAGGAGGGGAGGCAATTTGAGGTACGAATTGTCAGGTCCCTCAGAAGCCGAGGCAGTGTAACTTGAGAATGCGAAGCGATAAAACATTCGCATTGGTGTCAAACGATTCGTGATTAATCAGGCTACAATCTCAACTAAGCAACAGTAAGCAGTTCACAAGATAAATTGAAAAAATTCTGGAGTGAAATTGAGGAAAGAAAGAAAATTCACAATGTCAAGGGCATATGCAGCGCAAATGGGTTCGGCCGCACAAGTAACGGGTAGCAAACGATAAATCACGATGGTTATTACATATAACAACCGAAAAGTTTACTCTCAATGCATACAAAATGTCTACTTCCAGAGTCATCTAAGATTTACCGGGTTTCCAGGGTGTGTGAAAAGAAGAAATTTTTCGATGTTGATTGACACCTGACGTTTATTTGACGGCAATCCCATCTGCAACATATTCGGACATAAAACTTACTTGTGACTGTCTCCGATACTCGCCTACGCCGATTTCTTTCTTTTTTTTTTTTTCGTGATCCAAGGGGAAAATAACATAATTTCCTGCTAATTTTCCCCGTCCATCTCGCCATCAGGTTGAGAATTAGATTAAACGAATGCCCGATATCAGAAATGTAATGACATTGTCAAACCAGTAGAAATCGTGTTTATTTGAATTTATTTACTTAGAATAATCCGTACCTACTACCACCCTTAAATATTTGCTGTTCTTCCTGAACCACCTTCCATGTACAATAGAGCACAACATACTTGTATTTGTACTAGTGCCATACTCCCAAAAAAGTTACTGCATTTTCTTCCTCTTAAATGTAGTGTCAGAACTCTGACTTGCTGATTGTATTGTATTGTATTGTATTGTATTGTATTGTATTGTATTGTATTTATTAACATTCCATGGTATTCATACATGCTTACAGCTAGAATATGGAACAGGTCAAAAATTAGTTATCTCGATCTGAGGTGGTTCCTATATTTTAGGAAATAAATATTGTCAATAACACTGTCCACAAAAATATAGGATAGTATTTACACTTCTCAATCATGAATGACAAGCTACTTAGGAAGCCTAGAACGAACAGAAGAGAACAGCCACCCTCACGGCAAGCGTTTCCTTGAAATCACATCACATCACATCACGCCACGCCACGTCACGTGTCACACGTCACAAGTCACAAGTCACACGTCACACGTCTCACGTCTCAGGTCTCACGTCACACGTCCCACCACACCACACCACACATCACATCACATCACATCACACATCACATCAGGAGCCGTTTTTATATTTTATAACGGTAGACAATTCCGACAATGGATATTTAAGGCATCAAAATATCGTGTGTCTCAAAGGTCGCGTGCCAAGTCAGTTTGTAAGTTTATGAATACTGGATTTGTTCACGTACTTATCGTTCATGTTCAAAAAAATGCACCGTGCACTCGAAGACAATGTCTTACACCATACCTGCACAAACAGGGCTCAACGAATGCGGGAGAGCGGTAGATCAGTCAGAATGACATAGACTTGCTATATGTAGAGGGAAGGGAAATGACCACTCAGTTATCTAGTGGAGTGAAGTGTGTAGGCCTATTCCCAGTAACTGTTTCACGTTGCTTACCTACTGCTACAGTACAGTATTTAGGAATCTAAAACACGGAACATAACATTTAACATTTAACGATTTACAGCTCGAACATATTGATCTTCAATGCGGCGTAAGGGCTAAAGATCGTTTGAATAATACTACTAGCCTGGTTGAGTTTTACAAGACTAAACATTAGCAATAATATCCACGACTACACAGGCTGGCTGTGAAAATGATTGCTATGTTTGGCTCAACATTTATATTTGAGAGCAACTGTTTTCTATAATCAACTTTAATAAAGGCAGGCATCGAACATCTGTAACTGATGTTTCATTACGATCAGTAGGCTACTGTTCCTTTCAGCTACCGACAACATAAAACCTCGTTTTGATGTACTGATAAATAAAAATATAACAAAATAACAATGTACATTTAAGTAGCTATAGAATTTCTATTATTTCTGTAAAATAAATATTTCTTTATTAATTAATAATAGTCCAAGATAATTTTGCAAACACTGAACGGGAATTCATTTCATAAACACTCGTAATAGTACCTCCTTTTGTGTAGGCCTACATTTTGTACGAGATCACCCCTTCTCCCAGTCCACCCGTATACAGAGCGCAGCTAACATCTGCATTCCGCTCATGAGCTGTGAGCCGGCTCGGAGAGCGCAAAACTTGTGCAGGCCTGCCTTACACGATTCAAATTTTCATCTGTCACACGTAAAAGTGTAGCTAGTGGAATTCTGTGTAGGGTATTGGTGATTCTTTCCTTTAAGTCATCCAGATTTTCGGGCTGTGTCTGAAACACGTGCTGTTTCATATAGCCCTAGAGAAAAAAATCAAGTGATATAGGGTTTGGCGAACGTGGAGGCCAACTGATAGGTCCGCATCGTCCAATCCAATGGTCCCGAAACATATTTCTTAATTTTTGGCAAGTCGTCAGTGCATAATGTGATTTCGTTCCATCAAGCTGATTATTTTTCTATTTTATTATTTCATCTAGAAAATAAAAGCAACTAATTGCCCCATTTGGCACGCAACTTTTCAGACACACGTTAGAAAGGAATGTGTAATGCAAAGACACGAATAATGTGACAAATATTCTCATAATAGCGTTTTAGATGTGTATATGATATTTAATAACATACAACATTGTATTTTTAATATCGTTACTGTATTTACTATGGTAATTTATTTTTGTTGTGAGAATTTAACATAGGCCTATCCAAAATAAAATTTAGGATTTCTGTAGTTCTTCTTTTTTTAGTTGATTATTTAACGACACTGTAAGAATTACTCGGTTATTTGAATTGAATGAGATTTGTGATAGCGAGATGGTATTTGGCACTCCTATATGCAGATGACCAAGTAATAATTTCTGACAATGAAGACACGCTACAAAGAGCATTATTTGAACTCCATAAAATAACTCTTAATTACAATTTTGGTATATCAAAAAACAAAACCAAATCTATGGGATTTCAAGGAACTCATCCGCTAAAATGTAAACTTGTATTAGACAATAATATAATTGAACAAGTAAATACATTTAAATTTTTAGGATCTTCAATATCATATATTAAAGAGGTAGATATTGGAAATAAAGTTGAAATTTTTTTAAAAAATATGCGGAACAATTAAAAGAACTTTAAAAAATAAAGTAAGAAAAGATACGGTGATAAAATTTTATAAAACTATGGTAGTTCCTGCAGCCCTATATAGTAGTGAAACTTGGACAATGACAAGTAGAGATAAAAGTAGACTACAGGCAGCAGAAATGAGGTTTTTAAGATCAATTATGGGAGTCACTAAAAGGGACAGAATCAGAAATGAATATATAAGAAATCAATTACAGATTTTTAACCTAAATGAAGAAATAGACCATCACAGAAAAAAATGGCTAGATCACGAAGACAGAATGGATGAGAGAAGATACCCAAAGAAAATATTACATTATATACCAGAAGGAAAACGAAACATAGGAAGGTCAAAAAAACGATAGAAAGACCAATGAACTAATAATTTGGAGCGCGCAACAGGCCTTAGTAGGGCTTAGTGCATGAAGAAGAAGAAGAAGAAGAAGAGATGGTATTTGGCGAGATGAGGCCGAGGATTCGCCATAGATTTCCTTACGAATGGGAAAACCTCGGAAAAAACCCAACCAGCCTAAGCGGCAATCGAACCAAGTTCGGACGCAACTCCGGATCGACAGGTGATCCCTTCAGCCGACCGAACTACGACGGTAGCCTTCTTCTGTGTTCATGTGTTTAAATCACTATGAGCCATGAATTAAAGTGTTGCCAATATTGTATAAGACTTCATTAAAGTTTCAGATCCTTGGTTTGTATTTCTCATTTTAATGCCTCAGAAAGAAGTTACGTACATTTCTCTTTTCTTCCGAGTTAGAAATTTTGCATAGTTCAACTTTTCACTCGTGTTGTTTCTTCTTTTACTATTTTTACGTTTACTTTCTTGTTATACGAAGTACGCAGACAAAGCATTGCATTGTGATTCTGGATCCAATATGTTTCGACATTTTCGCAGAACTGCAAGCTTTTTTTTAACATCTCTGGTAAACAGAAAGTGATTTTGAACATGTTATCTATCTCTTTCTACATAGCCATTTCTCCTGAGCTATTCCTCAGATGTTCTTTATGTTTTGTATAAGCGGGTCAGTTTAGTAAAAGTGATGCACATAATTTTCCTAAATCAATAATTGGTCTCTATTTAAAATAAAAAGTAAACAGTGACGTTTCACTATAGAATTCGACAGATGATTTTGGAGATTGTTTTATTACATAGAATAAACTAAAAATGAAATGGTGAAGTTAATATCGACGGAAAAATAAACCTTTTGCTAAGATAAATTACGAAATTTCTCTCGTAATTTAGACTATTAGACTTGGTTTATACTTTTATTATGAATCTTTCAAATTTGGCCCACTTCGAACAGATAACCTCATTTTTAAGTATTAAACCACTCCAGCAAAGTGTTATAATATATTATTTTTAATATTTGAATACCTGCGGGGGAAAAATGATTTTAACTTGCAAATTCTAAATTTTATAAGAGGTAAAAGTTGATTTTCTGCTAGAATTTTATTTTTTACGTTTTCAAATTTTTCTTTGCATTCCTGGTACAGGTATAATAATAGGCTATGTTGAATTCAAGAAACATGAAAAAGTGCTACATTTTATAAAATAAATAAAGAGGTGACGTGTATTTAATGGAAAGGGGTTATAATAATTGCTTACTTGTAAGTTATAGGCCAATCAGTATCTCGTGAAACTTACCTGCGTGTCAGCGGAAGAAGAATGTGGACTGAGAAACTTCCCTTCCTCGCTACGCTTCTACTCGTAGCAAGCGAGCTCACT
This sequence comes from Periplaneta americana, assembly GCA_025594305.2. Classification (NCBI taxonomy): domain Eukaryota; kingdom Metazoa; phylum Arthropoda; class Insecta; order Blattodea; family Blattidae; genus Periplaneta; species Periplaneta americana. The sequence continues at coordinate 33,965,000 of JAJSOF020000040.1, read as the reverse complement.
TATCCCCACCAAGAGGTTCTTACTATATGCTACGGCGCACGAAACCATTTTTGGTTTCACGAAATAACGAATGACCTATACAACCTTTTGGCTGTTTTATGACGTTTCATTTTCTGCATAATACTCTAAAGATAACTAATACAAAATATTTCTACAAAAGCAAATTAATTACTTCTGAGCACTAAAATGAATGATGTCTTTTGCTATTTTATGCGTTTCGGCATAGAAAAGTCACTTAGGCTCTTTTCATGATTTTATGAATCTTACGTACAGTTCATGAATGAATGAATGAATGAACATTATTAGTATACAGTGCCGACTCATCGTTTTAGACGCCTCATGTACAAATCATTTAGGAGATTACTTATTTTTAATTTATTATTGCAATTCTTTTATTAGTCTTTTCTTGTCTGTCATCAAGTCAGTTCTGGAATGGATTGCTACGTAGTACCCGTTTTTTTCCACGAATACACTCTGTTCCTTATCAATTGAATCAGACATCTCCGTACTCTCACCAGTACTGTCGATCTTCTTAACTTCCCACCAATGTTGCTTCTACGAGTGTGAACTTAAATAATGTATGCACATCTATCGAGTCGGGAAATGAGTTAACTGATAAATCGAGGTTAAAAACATGTGAGGTTATACGAAATGACGAATGTAAGATACAAGATAGTTCAGAACAATCTACATCTGTTCGGACCAATACAAATTTGTATAGTGATATAGTAAAAGGAGCTCTAGATCGACCTAATACTGATAAAGTTGTTCTTAGTCATGTAAGAGATGACTATAATAATTCGGGCAATGAGTGGAAGACTGTTCAACCGAAGAAACGTACAAATTCTCGTGTTCAAATAGTGGGTAATAATAAGTGTAGTGGCATAAAAACAGTACCTAAATGTGTTGATCTACATGTATATAGAATAGACCCTGACATTACCGTAACTGATATAAAGAGAATGTTAATTTCAAAATTTCCAGAAGTAATATGTGAACAATTGTTCGGAAGAAATACAAAACAATATTCTTCCTTTAAGGTCACAATTTATGAGAGTAATTTTAGAAATGCCATGAATCCTTCAATATGGCCGTATGGCGCATGTATCGGCAAGTTTTTTCACATTCGTCAGAGGTTGCCTCCAAAAGAGTGATATTTGACCCGGATTTATTGTTACTTAATATTCGTGGTATTTCTTCAAATAAGATTAACGATATTGAGATTGATTTTTTATCTGATGCCAGTAATTTAAAATTCTTATGTTTCACTGAAGTTTGGGTCAATTCAGATTCCATTCAATCATGTAATTTTAATAACTTTACCTTGTCTACTTTTTACTGTCGGAATGAATTTTTACATGGTGGTGTTGCTATTTGGACTAAGTTGGGACTGGACACATGTGTTATCGATTTAAATGCTTTTTGCATTGATAAACATATTGAAATTTGTGGTCTAAAATGGTTAATTAATGGTGTTTTTTATATTATTTTGGTTTGTTATAGATCACCTAGTGGTAAACTTAATATATTCTTTGATGGTATTTACAATGTTTTACATAGTTTATATACACCAACTGTAAATATCATTTTATGTGGAGATTTTAACTTGAATTGTTATCAGCCCTCAAAAGATTTTATTGATTTTAGTAACTTGTTATCTGTCTTTGGCCTTACGCATAGAGTTCAATGGCCTACGCGTGTTTCCGAAAATAGCGCTTCTACGATCGATAACATTTTTACCAAGGTTGATGCTAGGGACACCTGCTGTGTCATCGACAATACGTTTTCTGATCATCGTACTATTTTATATGAATTTTATTGTAATGATGTATTTAGAAATAATTCTGTATATCCTAAAAGAATTTTTAATTTAACCAATTGTGAGAAATTTTTAAATATGGTGGCTGGAGAGGATTGGATAGATGTCTTTGAACTATCACATTTCTATGATAAATTTAGTTATTTTTATAATGTATTAATGTATTATTTTAACATATGTTTTCCTGTCAAATTCTGTAAATCTTCTGAATCCTCTAGATACTGGGTTAACAACGAAGTTAAATATTCAAGCATGTATCTTAAGAAATTATTTTTTCTATCTAAAGTTTATCCGGAATGTGATATTGTTTATAAAAATGCTAAGCGTAACCATAGAATATTGGTTAATAACACCAAACGACATTACTACAGTAATATGTTGGATAATGCACTGAATAAAGGTAGTATGGCTTGGAAAATAATCAGAAAGGTAACAAATCGTCAAAATATACATGAAAATATTTCTCTGAAAATTGATGATGTTATCACGAAAAATCCTCAAGATATAGTTGATAATTTCAACAAATTTTTTAAAGATGCACCAGCACAAGTTATCTCTCACTTAAATGGTTCTAATTTTGAACACAATGCTAGTAATTTTAAGTCTACTGACAAATCCATGTATTTGAGTGAGTTTTCAGAGTCCGAAGTTCATAAAATTATAAAAACTAAACTTAAACGTAAATTCTCATCCGGCCCTGATGAGTTTCCTTCTATGTTAATTATTACAGGTAGTGAGTTTATAATTAAACCACTTACATACCTTATTAACATGTCTTTTGTTCAGGTATATTTCCAAATGAATTAAAACTTAATAAAGTTATTCCAGTCTTTAAAAAATCTGATAAATTGAAAGTGGAAAATTATAGACCCATTGCAATTGGTAATACTATTTCTAAGGTTTTTGAATATTGCATGCTAGACAGACTACTCAAGTACCTGGATCGTTTTAATATTTTAGTCAATAATCAGTATGGTTTCAGACCCTCAAAGTCCACCAATACTGCAATCTATAGCGTATTCAATGAAATTACGTCTGCTCTTGATAATGGTAAGCCTCCTGTTGGAGTTTTTTGCGATCTTAGCAGAGCTTTCGACTGTGTGAATCATAACCTTCTTCTGGCTAAGCTTGAAAGATATGGTATTCGTGGGATAGTTTTAAAATGGTTTGCCTCTTATCTTCAAAACAGATATCAATATGTGGAAATACTACACAAGGATCATAAAATAAATAATTTTACACATAAATATAGATCCAAGAATGTACATATTGATGTGGGTGTTCCTCAGGGCTCTGTTCTGGGCCCTGTATTGTTTCTTTTATATGTAAACGATTTACCCATGTATGTAAGAAATCATTTTATGTGTATGTATGCTGATGATACTTCTGTCATTGTAAAAGATGGAGAGGAACTGGATTTAGAGACAACCTGTTGTGACCTGTTAAAAGATCTCAAAACATGGTTTGATAGCAATCTGCTTCACTTAAATGTTAATAAGACCGGATATATTTACTTTCACAATTCTCAAAAGCGAAATTTGAAGGACATCAATATTTCTATTCAAGATCAATACTTATGTAAATGGGAAACTACTAAATTCTTGGGCGTTACATTTGATGATTGTTTGTCTTGGAGACCCCATTGCACAAGTTTAATTTCTAAGCTCAATAGCATTTGTTATCAAATCAGAATTTTGAGGACGATAATAAATCACGATGTATTAATGTCTTATTATTTCGCACACGTCGAGTCTAGGCTTTCATATGGTATTTGTTTTTGGGGATCTGGAACCATGCTGAATGATATATTTATTGCTCAAAAGCGTATTGTCAGATGCATAGCGGGTGTTGACAGTAGGACCTCTTGTAGGGAACATTTTTACAATATAATATTCTTACTGTTTATGGTTTATACATTTTTAATGTTTTACTACTAATTTATAAAAATCTGTCTGATTTTCATCAAAATTGTGATTTCCATAACTACGACACTCGTAACAAAAATAGTTTAACTATTCCAGTTCACCACCTTACAAACACTAGTAGAACATATATGGTCTTTGGTATTAAAATATACAACAGTTTGCCTGATGACATCAAATATACAAAAAATTCTCTGAAATTTAAGAATTATATAAAAACGAAATTAATAAAATTGTGTCCCTACAGTCTTGAGGATGCACGCATGGGCCGTTGAAATGAATAATGTTTTTTTTTTTTTTTTTTTTTTTTTTTTTTATTTTTTTTTTTTTTTACATGAAATTGTAATTGTATATATTTGACCATGTCTATGCATACATAATGCCATCGACAATAAAGTTTTATCTATCTATCTATCTATCTATCATCCTTGACTAATAGTATATCAGCCACTCTCGATAAATAAATAAATAAATAAATAAATAAATAAATAAGTAAATAAATAAATAAGTAAATAAATAAATAAGTAAATAAATAAATAAGTAAATAAATAAATAAGTAAATAAATAAATAAGTATATAAATAAGTAAATAAATAAATAAATAAGTAAATAAATAAATAAGTAAATAAGTAAGTAAATAAGTAAGTAAATAAATAGGTAAATAAATAAATAAATAAGTAAATAAATAAGTAAATAAATAAATAAATAAGTAAATAAATAAATAAATAAGAAAATAAATAAGTAAATAAATAAATAAATAAGTAAATAAATAAATAAATAAGTAAATAAATAAATAAGTAAATAAATAAATAAATAAGTAAATAAATAAATAAGTAAATAAATAAATAAATAAATAAGTAAATAAATAAATAAGTAAATAAATAAGTAAATAAATAAATAAGTAGATAAATAAATAAATAAATAAATAAGTAAATAAATAAGTAAATAAATAAATAAATAAGTAAATAAATAAGTAAATAAGTAAGTAAATAAATAAGTAAATAAATAAATAAGTAAATAAATAAGTAAATAAATAAAAAATAAATCAAAAATAAAATAAATAAATAAAAATAAATAAATGAAAGAATGAATGAATAAATAAATAAATGAATAAATAAATAAATAAGTAAATAAGTAAATAAATAAGTAAATAAATAAATAAATACTGAAATTAACTACCACCATTTTCAACCATAATCGAGATATTTAAACTTAATTATCTCGATTATGGTTATTTTTAAATTTAAATGCACTCATTATATTTATGCTAAAGTTCTGTTGACAGTATAATATACACTGCATAAAGAATACGTCCGCATGGATAGCTCAATGCATGAGTAAAAACACTAACTGTTAATACTGTACTATATTTTGATTAAATAAAAACCCAACGAAAATTATCAAACTCAAAATCATGTTTTTGTTTTTTTACTTTACGTAAATGAATGCACTATTTCTCTTCCGTCCTACAGCTATTAATGTGATTTGTTTGTATTTTACACTAGTACTATCAAACTCTGGTAGTGGAAGGGGGTAGCAAATAGTGTTTCCGGTTCTGAACCGTTAATACAAACGTATAGCCAGGTTAATATTAGGAATGTTAGTAAAAATAAAATGATGTTCCTGTATATTGGAACCGGTGCACGCAAACACTTCGTCTAGTAATTACGGAACTTGAATTGTGTGCTAACCGGCTTAAGTAACAATGGAAGGCAATGCTAAATAAATCTTTGAGTTTTTTCAATGCATGCCATGATGTTGCTCTGCAAATTTTTGTGAACATTACATAATTCATGAGAATACGTACAGAATTTTGGTTACAGCGTATATTAAAATAGCTATCTGACATTCAACTCATGGCAAATGCAGTGAAACCGCACCTTAGTTTATATGTAGTTGTACTTGATGACGTTGTTCTCATTTTGGTTGAGTATTACGTACGATAGTAATGAATTTTAGTTTATTTAGTTTCTTTCTTTCATGGGAAGATTCCCATTAAGAGAAATTGCTGACATGCATTTCATTTATGGAGGAACGAGTGGAACTGCAAGAAAAGATGTGAAGCTTCATCAGTCAAAATATAGGCCTAATTTACGATGCACCTAGTTCAGTGGTAGAGCGCTGGTACGTTCAACCAGAGGTCCCGGGATCGATACCCGGCCCCGGAACAATTTTTCCCTTGAAATTATTCAAATCTGCTTTACAGGGAGCTTCACCTGAAAGACTAGATTTGCATAATATATACGTCACTGTGTACGTTAACAGAAAACCACAATTCCAAGTCACACAGAGATTGTGTGCACTCGATGTGGGTCTCTGGCGTTTTGTCAGCCCACGCGAGTTGTGTGGATATAAAGGGAAAAGTTGAGACGGTGTCGGGTGGAGTTCCCGGGTAGCTCAGTGGTAGAGCGCTGGTACGTTCAACCAGAGGTCCCGGGATCGATACCCGGCCCGGAACAATTTTTCCTTGAAATTATTCAAATCTGCTTTACAGGGAGCTTTACCTGAAAGACTAGATTTGCATAATATATACGTCACTGTGTACGTTAACAGAAAACCACAATTCCAAGTCACACAGAGATTGTGTGCACTCGATGTGGGTCTCTGGCGTTTCGTCAGCCCACGCGAGTTGTGTGGATATAAAGGGAAAAGTTGTGACGGTGTCGGGTAGAGTTCCCGGGTAGCTCAGTGGTAGAGCGCTGGTACGTTCAACCAGAGGTCCCGGGATCGATACCCGGCCCGGAACAATTTTTCCCTTGAAATTATTCACATTTATAAGAATTAAGCAACGTTTACAGCATTAGGGAGTATATAACCAAACTTCATAAAAACGGCCTTGATTTCGAGGATAGCTGGCTACATTGAATACACACACAAAAACTTGTCTCCTTGAAATGAAACGTTTACGTATTTGGATTTTTGTATGCAAATTGTTGAAACATGTCACCTGTATCACCCCTAAAGTTTGTAACGAAGTCGCAGAATCACCCGGTATATGGAAAAGCTGCAACATATATTTGCCATGTTTTACGCAAGAGAGCTGAAAAAGTAATCAAACGGTATTTTGCAGATTTTATGACCGCTGCAATAAATTTTTATTGTTGGCATAGATTTTTTTTAAGTTCCAATGTTATTTCCCCTACATGTTTTATCGTGAAATCCTCTTTTGTAGGTCTTCTTACGCAGCGAGACAGGAAATCTGCTTTTATGTATAGGCTGATAGAGATACGAGAAATGTAAATATATTGTACATCCCCGCTTCCATTGTATACTTATGCGTCCTTCTTTTGATCATTTCTGCTTTCAGTTTCATTTCTTCTTCTTACAGGCCTATCTCTTTAACCTTCTTTATTTATCTTCTTTGTGCTTTCATTTTGTGCTCTTCCTTCCCCTTCTTCATTCTTCCTTAGGTTTTCTTATGATTCAGCTTGTGATTTTTCACACAATTTATTCTTGTAAATTACACCGAGTCGTGTCAGGGTGACCATGATTTCCTCCTTCCTTGATGATGCTGGAGCTTGTACAATGAAGTACTTTATTGAGGCTTCCGTTGTGTATATGTTTTTATGCTCGACCATGCCGAAATGTAGTAATTATACAACTGACAGCAGTCCTTTAATGCATGTCATTAAAGTACACCTACTCATTAAAGTACAGGTCTTCAGCCAATGACAAATCAGCTTTGTACCGTTATATCGATTATTCTCGGATATGCAATCGAAAGACAATTAGCGAAAAGTCACGGAGGCTGGAAATCCAATACTGTCGCAGAAGGTTATGTTCTGTTACTATAATAATTAATTAGCGTTAATTGTAAATAATATTCATATAAATTCAATTTGTCATCTCGTTTTTCAATTCTAAATCAATTTCCAGGTTATATCAGAGTAATGTTCATTCTTATTCTGTGCCAAGGTCAATGACATTCAGCCTCGGAAAAAATCAATACTTTTCGCGTCTGCGCACATCTCACAATTCAGGTCAGTTCGCACATAACCATAAAATGACCTAATTTTCAATACTTTCAAGTTACAAATATGGTCGAGCATAAAAAGTCGTATGAAACTTGCCTATAATGGTAGTTAAGACGCTGGTATGAATATTATGAAACTCGCTTGCGCTCGTTTCATAAACAAACATACTTGCGTCTTAATTACTGCCATTATAGGCTCGTTGCATTATGTACTATTATTAGTTGATATTAGAGGAATAAATGATAATAAATGAATTTCTAATCCTATTCATGCCCCTAATCATGAATTAGATGAAATTCAAATTAATGTACCTCTTATTAGAGTTATTAATAAGAGGATTTTTGTTGAATTGTTGGCCATTAGAGAAGAGAGGATTTCCTCTATAAATGGGATATGAACCCATTAGCTTATTTAGCTTACTTTTCTAATATAATATTTAGTTTTGGATACATTTTGTTGTATGGTGCACAAAAATTTTTGATGTTTTAGGTAATAGTTTAATTCTGTTAAATGTAATAAAGGTAATTTTATATTACTTTATTTATCCTATCACGATAACCCTTTATTCAGGCACTTTATTTGTTATTGTTTTAAGATTTTTTTTTTCTTTATTGGTTCTATGTTTATATTTAGTAATGGATTTTCCTGTTATTTGCTGGTAATTCGAATTTTTATTAATATAAGAAATTGTATATAAATAAATTATTTAAATAAAATAACCTAATTTACTAAAAATAGGGTTATTTATATTATAATAATTAATTTATATAAAATACAGATTATCTATAAATAATACAGCATTATTGTTGAAAGATAGAAGTATATATATATATATATATATATATATATATATATAATTATATGATTTATATTAATATAAATCTAAATTAATAGAATATATATTACTTATATAAAATATATTTATGTTAAATCCATTTATCAATAATTGGTTATTTAGTACATTATGCAACGAGCCTATAATGGTAGTAATTAAGACGGAAGTATGATTGTTTATGAAACGAGCGCAAGCGAGTTTCATAATTTTCATACAAGCGCCTTAATTACCATTATAGGCAAGTTTCATACGACTTTTTATGCTCGACTATATTTCTAACTCGAAATTATTTAAAATTAGGTCTTCTTATGGTTATGTGCGAACTGACCTGAATTGTGAGATGTGCGCAGACGCGAAAGTATTGATTTTCTCGAGGCCGAATGTCATTGACCTTGGCAGAGAATATGATGAAGATTACTCTGATATAACCTGGAAATTGATTTAGAATTGAAAAACGAGATGACAAATTGAATTTATATGAATATTATTTACAATTAACGCTAATTAATTATTATAGTAACAGAACATAACCTTCTGCGACAGTATTGGATTTCCAGCCTCCGTGACTTTTCGCTAATTGTCTTTCGATTGCATATCCGAGAATAATCGATATAACGGTACAAAGCTGACTTGTCATTGGCTGAACACCTGAACCTTAATGAGTAGGTGTACTTTAACGACATGCATTAAAGGACTGCCACCAGGTGCATAATTACTACATTTCGGCATGGTCGAGCATAAAATAAATAATGAATGGTAGGTACGTAACTTTTATTGTTACTAATATTAAACCTCTACATATAAATATAAAACAACTTATCATCGACAATGAAGAATGGAAACATCCTGACAGAGATTTGAACCTACGGCCATAGTTTCCATAATATAAACTTCCCTAAATACTATGCTATCAAATAATTACTTGCTAATGTGAGAGGAGAAACAATTAATAAAATGCCATTGTAGTGAACAATTTATAAAGGTTGGCTTTGGACTGAATAATCGCCACATGCTCCTTGTATTCAGATGCTGCAAGCGGCGGCGGCATGTTCAGTATAGGGACGAGCAGGTCGATGACGTGTGTGTGTGTGTGTTCGAGGATAATGTATGGTCGAGCTCGCAGAGATGTGATTAATCGCAGTTCGACCACGACAACCTCTGCACAGGCGGATGACTCCTCAAAACATTACACTGTCATGTCGTCTAAAAAATACGCAGTATTATCTGCACAGGCAGATCTTCTTAAGGAACCAGGTAGTGATTATGGGTCAAAAATCCGATTTTTTATTTTGTGTCTTAAACAAAGTACAAAACTGCTCTTTAAAGCAATATAAATATTGTGGAGGGTATTTCTGCAAATAAGCCTTTTAAACGACCTCTTTAAATTTGGCGGTGCATGTAATTCATACATTATTCTTTTTTTTTTAATACAGTTTTCCATAAGTTGACTTTTTCAAAGTTAAGTGCATTTTCTCTGAAATTACTGAATCAATTGACATGAAATGTTGACCGTTTTCTGCAGTCTGTGTTCTACATAGTAGACCTACGGGTTTAAGAATATCACACACATAACACGAGAAAACAAATATATGCATTGAAAATATTGTGAAAAATTTTTAACAAAGTTCAATATTTTTTCTGTTTCACTAGGGGTGAAATATTTAACTAAATTTTGCTTTGGAATTTACAATACACATTACTAGATAACTTTAAAAAGTACCAGGTATATGAGTGAAGATTGTAGCAAGTAATGTGCACCTGAAGAATGAGGTACACTTAGCAAAGTGGGAAAACAGGTTATCTTTTGCACTTGTATACGTAACAAATTAGTTGTCTTTTATACCTCTGAATTCAGAATGATTGATTGCATAAGCCTGGAAATTTTTATTCCATTCTGAGCATTTGAAGCCTAGAAATATTGAACTAAACTTTTGTATTGAAATTTTTTTATCGCACAGTATCACTACCCAGTTCCCTTAAACATTAGCGTATACCATTGTCCAAACATTACGCGGAACCACGAATAGACAAAACATAATATTTACAAAATGCGTACCCTATTCATTCATTCACTGTTCTGCCCAAGGAAGGTCTATCACTGCAAATATAGCTTTCTACAATCTTTCCTATTTCCTATCTTCCTCTTTGTCTCCTCGTATGAACCAAATATTTTAATGTCTATCATCTGATTTCTTCTTCCGCCCCGAACTCTTTTCCCGTTCACGATTTCTTTCAGTGCATCCTTCAGTAGGCAGTTTTTTCTCAGCCAGTAACCCAACCAGTTCCTTCTCCTCTACCTGATCAGTAGACTTCGTTGAATTGCCACACGCAGCATGCAATCAGGTTGCCGACGTACGGTAGTATAGAAGAGGTGAGCGACCTCCCGGTCTCGTAGTATAAGCAGTTCGTGTTTAGAGATGTGACCGGTCCAAATAGATAGAGCAGCTACAGCTAATGTATACCTAAGTAAGCACTTATTTTTGCATTACTGTGGTTGGAATAGTCAAAGCTTAACATTTGTTCAGTGCAGACAAGAATTCTAACAAACATGCTACAATGAGAGTGTTGCTGTTCCAAACAATTGCCCCTGGAATACCCTTAACCCCGCAGCCAGTCTTGACCCGTTGGAAAACGTGATTGGATGCTGTTAATTATTATGCAGAATATTACGGAAAACTAATGGAGGTAATTTATGCATTGGATAGCACAGACAATTCCGCTGTTGCAGCTGTAAAATCATTGCCTTCTGAACAGCTATTGGAAGATATTCTGTTCATTGATTCTAATTTTAATATTGTGTCCAGAAGCATCATCCTGTTAGAATCGTCTAAACTACAACTCTCAGAAGCCTTTAATATAGTGTATAAGGTATCACAAACCGTTATCCAAAATAACAATTCACTAATTTCAGAAAAAGTCAAATGTAAGTTCAGAAACATTATTGCTAAAAATTCTGCCTATTCACAACTTCGTATTATAAATGATGTACCATCAGGTCACGACAAGACGTCTGAAGTTGGTGTACTAAAAAGTAGTGACTTTCCGTTCTTCAAATATGCACCTATTACATCCTGTGATGTTGAACCTACATTTTCCCAATATAAAAACTATTTGAGTGACATCGGAGGAGGTTCACTTTGCAGTCGCTCAAAATGTACGTAACTCTTCACTGCAATGCACATATTCAAGGGTGATGTGAGTATATTACATTAAATTTTAAGAGTTAATATATCTCACTACAAAATAATTGTGTATTTACATGTTTAGACATTTCCTACTTCAACGATCATTCATTATATTTCTTGAATGCAGGATACAGGTTTTATTGTATTGTTTATTGTATACTGCTCAGTGTTTACATTAGAGGCATACTCCATCCTTTGCACGCCCCCTTCTCATACAGTCTATACTGCGTGCATGGTAAACCTTACGATTCTCGTGGGAATTCCACGAAGTCTACTGATCAGTATTCCACTTCATACAAAGCACTTCACTAGTTTCTTCCTGAGTTCTTTTTCCATAGATCTGCACAAGATGCTCCTTTTTCTATTAGAAGCTTCCTTTGCCTTTGCCTTCCTTTTGACTTCCTGGCACCAGCTCATATAACTGTTTATAGTACACCCCAAGTATTTGAAACTTTTCACTTCCTCTACTGCCTCTTTTGGAACTCGAAATTTCACATTCTTTATTTTTCTATGACCATTGCCTTCGTCTTGTTTGCATTTATCTTCATCCTATACTGCTCATAGCTGTCATTTAGTTCTAGTAGCATATCCCTTAGTATCATCTCCTCTTCTGCTAACAACGTCATATCATCAGCAAATCTTATGCACTTTATTCTTCTTCCTTCTACTATTACCCTTCCCATGTTCTGAAAACAGTTCTTCGCTAATTCCTCCAAGTAGATCCTTGTCGTACTCCGACTCATGTCCGCTTGCGAAAGACCACGTTCAATGTTACATAATATTCGCCTTATCTTCCAACGAAAACACTTTACACTTTGTAGTACATTCACTGTTCGAACACTAGAAACAGACTGGTCAGGTAGAAATGACAAACGCTGTTATGCTGTGACTGCGTGCTGAGCCTTGGAATTTCCCGAATCACTTGATGGCATCGGAATCTTACCATAATTTATGCTCTGGCGATAGTAAAGGAAGTCAGAGTATTTGTGCTTAATTGGATAGAATCACCCGTTTATAGGCCTAATTTTAATAAGAGTATATTTAGCACATAATCTATACTAATAATAAATCTGCAGCCGAAATTTTTCTGGTAATTTTCGATTTTCCTAACATATATAATTAACTGCCCTGAAAGCGAAAATCGCTTTTTTTATTTTTATTTTTATTTTTATGTCTGTCTGTCAGCCTGTCTGTATGTTTGTTACCTTTTCACGCGATAATGGCTGAACCGATTTATATGAAAATTGGAATATAAATTAAGTTCGTTGTAACTTAGAATTTAGGATATATGGAATTCAAAATATTTTATTTAAAAGGGGGGATTATAAGGGGGCTTGAATTAAATAAATCGAAATATCTCCCTTATTATTAATTTTCATGATAAATATTGTATAACAAAAGTTTCTTTAATAATAATTTCCGATAAGTTTTATTCTATGCAAAATTTTTATAGGACCGATATTTAATGAGATAAATGAGTTTCAAAATTACAATAACAACGCCATCTAAGGCGGTGTAATGAAATAAAAAACAAATGACTTCGTCTGTAAGGGGCCTTGGACAGCAACAATCGAAAGCTATGAAACATAGCCTACAGACAATGTTTCTGTGTTTGTATGAAGTAATGTCGGAAGCTAAATTAACCGATTTGTATAATTAATTAATTCACCATTGGAAAGTGTAGTGTCTCTAGATGGACATAATGCTATAATGTTATTACAGTAACTTCTGAGTGAATTGAGGACAGGTAAGATTAAAATAGCTTCTTATGCACAGAATACTTGATAGGCTATTCTGTACATTCGTTTCCTGTATTTCCTAAAATAATTTTTATGACAGAATAAGTGGTCTCTGGATCAAAATAATCGCATTTTAATTTTTTTAATACAATTTAAATTAAGTAACGTAATAAACGATACATCCTTCTATAAAACACGAATGTTCCCTGGATCAAATGTCCTATTTTAATTATGTAATTACTTTATATTTATTTCTAACGGGTGCAGCGGAGCGCACGGGTACGGCTAGTACCAAATAAGTAGCTTATTTTATCTGATAAATAACACGACGGAAACTGTCAAAACCAAAAAATTAATTTCTCAATATCATTAGCAATGCAGTTAAATTTTATATGCCTAGTACGGAAATACAGGCCCGTGTAAAAAAACATATACAAGTGTTATCTCAAGCATTGGCAAATATCCTTCGTTACATTGTGCTTTAACATTTCTGCACTGTGATTAGGAATTGAGTTGCTAATGACTGGAATCTGACCCGGACAATGAATGGCAGACTGCACTGTGCAGCGACACAGCAGGTTACAGCTGAGTCCAGACCACTCCATATCTGTGACAGATCAACCAGTGCTCTTCCTCTTCTCCTCCTCTCATCCTCTTTTCCTCCCTACGCAATTATATCGTCAGCTGTCCATGAATGAGCAGTTAATCACCTGCATATTGTGTGATCAGCGTCCTGCTGCTATCAGCGCTCTCCACTATCTTCATGTTCGTACAGGCCTGCACTCGTAACTTGCTGGAAAATTGTTTTCCACAAAGGATATTTTTATACACTCAAATTCTTCAGACTAGCTATTTATTTAGAGACTAGCTCAAAGCACCCGGCGTTGCTCGAGTTTTCCTTTCTGCTTCTATTTTTAATTAAACTGGTTGTTAGACTTTTCCGAAGTCTCGGAAACTCAACTATAGACAACCAAAACGAATTGTTATTAAGCTTTCCTCGTCCATAAGGATGAATCTTTACATATGTAGGGTCACTTATATGCAATTATTAATGAACTTCTTAGCCAAATGCCTGCCAGGCCTAACTTAATTTAAAACAGCTGTACATCAGGCATCGAAAAGAAAACATTTCATAATATGTCTTAAGTTAACTGTTTGAATAAATATTATATATTTTTTTTGTTTATTTATTTATTCTGGTGCAGTTAATGCCATCAGGCCATTTCTTTCACCCTCAGAAATTTAAATAAAATAATAGAAAAAATCGAACTCTAAACAAAGTAAAACCAAACGAAAATATATCAGAAAAATGTGTTAGCAATGTCTGAATGTTCAGCAAGTGAAAAACACACACTTCGGTCCCTATACACCCACTTAGCGTTGACTCAGTGTTCTACAGCACGCACCTTGGAAGGCTGGGAGTCTTTTCAAACATTTTCTATTCTAAATGTAGTTTGAAACAGAAATGTTGTAAATGTTACGTTTTTAAGGGGAGACAGAGGTGAACTTTTCGAACAAAACTGAAGAAAAAATGAAAATTTGGTTTTTTACATTTTTATTATCTTTATTTTGATATTCCGATTTTAGTTTTGATTTTGTGCCCTTAAAAGTATGAAATTAAAACCAAGATAGCTCTATTACTGTATTATTCCCATAATAAACTAATACTTATCATTATTTATGTACCTTCTCTGAACATATAAATAAAAATAAATATTGAAAAGTCTTACAATATGGTACATGGAGCATTTTATATCAAACGATATAAAGTTTAATAAAATTATTAATATTTACAGAACTATTGTACTTAGAAAGTTGAAACTTGGTATGTCCATTACTAATAACATACCTAATATCCATGATCAATTTCAAACAAATCGGATAAATTTTGTGGATTTTGAAATATTGACCTCTGCATCCCCTTAAAGAGGCAACGTTTACAAATAATACATACATACAAGTGTTCTGCCCATGAGCAGGTCTTTCACTGCAAACCCAGCTTTCTCAACTCTTTCCTATTTTCTACCTCCCTCTCAGTCTCCGCATACGATGCACATAATACCTTAATATCGTCTATCATCTGATATCTTCATCTGCCCCGAACTCTTCTCCCGTTCACCATTCCTTCCAGTGTATCCTTCAGCAGACAGTTTCTTCTCGGTTAGTGACCCAATCAATTCCTTTTTCTCATTCTGATCAGTTTCGGCATCATTATTTCTTTACCCACTCTTTCCAACACAACTTCATTTCCTATTCTGATTGTTCACTTCACATGCTCCATTCTTCTCCATATCCACAATACAAATTCTTCTATTCCTTTCTCTTCAATTCGTCATAATGTCCACGTTAACATGCCACATTCCACACAAAGCACTTTACTAGTCTCTTCCTACTAGCTTTTTTTTGCAGGATACACAACATATCAGGTACAGCAAAATAGATTAATGTGAAGAAAGGGGGAGATCAAAGAGTTAAGTATAAAGATAAAATATGGAAAGAATTACAGATGAAAAAATAAGAAGAGCCAGTTGTGTATATGGTTAGGTGTGTAATTGTACTTACACTTAGCCAACTTGGTAGCTTAGTTGATAGGACACTGAGCTACGACGATCGCGGACCAGAGATCAAATCACTCCGAATAATATTAGTGGTGGAAAAGCTATGGTCGTGAGGGTTTTTCTTGGGGTTGTCCATTCTCCCTCCCCATTCCTCTAAAAAGTTACACCATTTCTCTTTCATTATCATCTCCGTTTCGAAAAACGAGTAACTTCGTTTATTCGGCCTCGGGTCGGCCGTCCGCCGTGGCAGGTGTGTTCCTAGTGATTTGTTAAAAGATTGATAGATGTCACTGGTATTGGGTTCTAGACGATTTAGAGAACTTGCAGAAAGTAACAGGAGTCCCTGATCTCACCCTAGATCTCACCGTAGCGAATATTTGGACTTGTTAAACTAAACGTTAATGGGAATAATTAGGAAAGTTTAAGTATTTAGTTATGCAAAACCGTTTACAAATCAGTTTATATCTCATTTATGTGATTTTATGAAGTGGCAATAGATTTACAGTTTTGAAGCAATTTAATGAATTGTTCGTTATCTACTTAAAACTTGCTTTCATTATTTTCAACAATGACTAATTTTTAAAAATCTCATAATCGGCCTCCTGGACCGATCCCAGAATGTAACAAAAAAAACTAATCAATACGCTAAGTCAAGGCTATATAATTCGAGTGCAATATTAAACATAACAGTTGAACGAATTGAAGCTGATAAACGTGAGAAATGGTATACAGTGGCGACAAGAAGAACATTGTTTTTTAAAACAAGCTATTATCTGCAGTTTTAGTTTTCTTTTCATTTTGCTTGCCAGTATTTTGTGGCCCGGTTAAGTTGAGTAAGACGTATAAGTTGTGACAGCATTCATAGCGCATGAAATTTCATTTAATGAAGTCAAAAATAAATTAATGTAAATTATGTTATAAAAAGTCTTCATATTACACCTCATAATTTCTTATCTCATGTTAATCTAAACTTAAACAGTCACATTTCAATTTACATTATTTTCTCTCGTCTCGTCTCTGCTCTCTCCCCTCTCCTCTCTCCTCTCTCCTCTCTCCTCTCCACAGTTAGCTGTAATCAATGCTACTTTTAAAAAGCTTGGTTCATGTCAAAGAGGCAAACTAGTGGAGCAGTTACAACCACCTTCCATCTTTATAAAAATAACAATTTATGTGCTAAGTTCAAGCATTGACATTTTAAGCATTAAAGTGTATTTATTCAATGGGGATAATTAAATTACAGTAAAGCTTCTTACTATTGGGCAGGTAGGATTTAAATGTGCACAGTTTTGTATATAAAACGCTCGTAACTACCTTTGCAAGGTGATATACGGAGTATGAAGTCTACTGTAATTCCATGCAAAAATGAAAGCGGAAGGTGGTGTGCATATTTCATTAATAATTTCACACTTAAGAAACTTTAATGGGCCCAGAGAGCTTTTAAGGAATTTTGATGTGTGAAATAAACGTACTAAGTGTTGCGCTAATATGACTAATTGGATGGTGTGTTCAGAATACATAGCGTGTCATTAAGCGACGAAATTAATTTTGAGTTTTTGGTTTTGTAAGAAACAAAGAATTGCATCGGAAAGAAATGACCTACTATTAATGCTCACCATTCTATGTCGCATGTTTTACATGGCTATGTTCATCAATAGTTTGTATCTACGTTCTTCCTGTTTTTATTATTAAATTTCCCATAATGCAAATGATCCTCGTCAACCGATGCAGAAATCAACTGGGAACTATTACACCGTGGATCGTGTCCCGGCATAGCTCAGTTGGAAAGAGCACTCAGAGCTTAGAGCTGAGAGGTCCCGGGTTTGATTCCCGGTGCCGGAACGAACTTTTCTCGAATTAAATGATGATAATACACATTGGCTACTTCATAGTAGTCGTGTAATATCCAATGAGGTAGGCGAGACCTCATATATAATGAATATATGAATGTATTACACTGTGACATATTCCAAAAATTTCATACACTTGGACCCAAAATTTATAATGCATTTATTAGAGCCTACCTTGAGCTAAGTACACTTAACACACATAGGTTTAAGAAACAAATCAGATTAATTATTTAATTGTTTAAGCTAATTGAGTTAAAAATTGATACTCTAATATTTATCCACTTTTGTATTTTCTATTTGTATATAGAACCTATTATTACATGCTGTATTATTTTACCATTTATTAATGTTATTGTGCTCAATGAACTCTCTTAATTTTGTGATATATTTTGTATAACTGATCTGAACTGCGCCCGAGCACGAGCTTCTGCTCTCTCGGGCTGCAATGCCTAATGTAGCTCAAGTGTAAAGTATTAAATGAATAATAAATAATTTTAATTTGTAAAGGAACAGACACATTGTTAACGGTTTGACTAGACCATTCTTGCTACTAAATCCTGAGTTCTTGTGAATGACGTGATATTATTGTATAAACTTAACATCAGCATCACTTTCGTCGTCATCATCATCATCATCATCATCATCATCATCTATTGAGGATTACACTCATATAGTATAAAGGTGCGTGTGAAATGGACAGAAAAAAATAAGAAGCGAAGCTGTGTTGGAAAGAGTGGATGAAAAAAAGATGCTGAAACTGATCAAGAAGAGGAAAAGGGAATTTGTTGGGTAATTACCTGAGAAGAAACTACCTACTGAAGGATGCACTGGAAGGAATGGTGAATGGCAGAAGAGTTCGAAGCAGAAGAAGATTTCAAAATAATAATAGACGACATTAAGATATATGGATCATATGCGGAGAGTCAGAGGAAGGTAGAAAATATGAAAAACTGGTGAATGCTGGGTTTGCAGTGAAAGCCTGCCCTTGGACACTAATATATCTGCTCCATCTTTCCATAAAGTCATTTTTCGTTTTTTTTTAATCTTGCTGTTAATTCAGGACTTGACAATCTTCCGAGTCTACATTAGTCTAGGTAAATCTGTCCAACACATTACAATGAAACACACGGAAGGCTAGAAGGTAGAACTTTGATTCTTTCTTAGCCCTCTTTATCTTCTTGTTCCTTTACGGTTTAGGCCACAGTCTGTTCCGACTTGTTATGGAAAAGTGTATCCTTAGGTCGATCTTGTTCTCTTTTAACATTTGGTTTATATCTAGTTTTGGTAGTTTTCCTTTGTCCATTCATGTAACATCTACTTTCATTTTTAGATTTTGTTTTTGTTCATCTCCTATATTTACAATTCTTCTCTTACAGTTTCATTTTTATTTTATCTAATAAAGTAATCAATGCATCACAAATGAGATTTCTACGATCACTGGCAGGAGTTACCTTGCGGGACATTATTAGGAGCGACGACATAAGAAATGAGTGGGAAGTTGAGGAGATGACCACAGACGTCCAACATTATCAACGTAAATTGAAAAACCACCTTCTTAGGATGCCTGAACATTGTTTACCAACGAGACTTTTGTATTACCATCCACGAGGACGAAGAGATTTAGGCAGACCTCACCGACGTTGGACAGATCAATTCCATTTGTAGTTCATAGACGGGAAACAACCCAAAACTGTGTATTGGCAGAAGAAGAAGAAGAAGATCTAATAAAGTGTATCCTTTTACATCTCTGAGAAATTTCCTTCCTGCTACCTATTTTTTTTTCTCTTTCCCGCTTTCTACGTGTTCATATTTCTGCTTCATACATGAATGTTGGAGTCACAATTACCTTGTAGAACTTTGTCCATCTCTTCGTATTTTTCCTTTCACGAACCTTCTTATTGTTCCGCACATGGCTTTGTCTATCTTCTTAATTTGTTATAATGCATCCTAAATATCGACACATGTTTCTAAATTAAATAACAAATTAGAATTTTGTTCTAACGAGATGTCTGCCACATAATACCATAGTTTTTGTTTTTTTAAAGATATTCTCGTATTATAATCTTTACCAAGTTCTTGCAGCGAGTAGGCCTCAGCTTTCTTAACCTTCACATTACAAACACGTGATATTTTCAGCACCTCGCTTCGACCGACTCTTACTTTCGAGTAAGCTTTGATACTCAATTTTGAATGAGATTAATTGGACAGCGGAGATATTTTGGAAGTAACAAGATATGAAATTACGTCATATCTAATTTTGGCAGCAGGCTCCTTCAGCCTATCTGGAGCTGTTTAAAAATTGATGTAATTGATTATTATTTCTTCTTTTGAATACCGGCATGTCTAATCTTGTTCAATTATAATTCTCAATTCTCAATAATTCTCACTACTTACCAAGGTTTTCATAACATGGACAAGAATAACTATTTTAATGTAATTTATATGTGCTGGTTACGAATATGACATTGAAAAAGTGCCTCAACTTTTCACATGTTTTTAGAAACTTATATTTTTTAGTTAGCGAATAATATAAAAATGTGTTAAAACCTAGCCATTTTCAAAGGTGTTCTTTTCTTTAACGTAGATCTTTTACACTATTATATATCATTTCCGTTCTTTTAAGGTACCATTGAAACATACTTTCACTTCTGTGGGTTAAATGAGTGTTACCCTTAGCGATGGTTTATTGTTTTATTATGCAGCTGTACGAAGGGTAGGTCACATCTGCCTATAACTAGAGTTGGGTCGATTCGTGAACGAATCGTTCATTCGAACGACTAATAATAAATAATCGTAAGAATCGATTCGTGGTATCAGCGAATCGTCGTTCAAAAGAATCGTAACGAATCGTCGTTGAAAAGAATTGTAAGGAATCGGCATGGTATCTTAACCCATGATTCTATTAGTTATTTGATGTAACCTGTCAACGGACATTTCCGAACCGTGCCGAATGCTCCCGAGCGAGAGTGAAATCAAAATATGTACTGCATTTGTTAAGTATGGAAAATAATGAACACAAACCTGAAATTTGTATAGTTAAATAGAGATGTAATGCAAAAATGTACTTCATAATAAGCTTCAGTTGATAAATTATAATTTAGAGACATTATCTTGGGTAATCTTGTAGACTAATGGAGGTCATACTGAATGGTTCCAGCCAATGAGAAAGAGACAATCCAATGTCTCGCCTCTTATGCCATCTATGCGAGAGATGTAGAACGTTTTTGTTCTACGCGTGGTTTGCAAACGACGATTGCGACGATTCAAAAGAATAGTTGGAATCGCAGACTGAGAAGAATCGTGAACGAATCGTTAGAATCGATTCGTAATGTGTGATTGAATCGTTGGAATCGACTTCTGAAAAAGAATCGTGTTGCCCAACTCTACCTATAACTGACTAAGGGAAAGATAAGAGTGAGAAGCCTTCCAACTCTTAAAGACTCTGTTCCCTAAAATCAGTGTTGCTAAATTAAAAGAAGGCATATTTGTCGGTCCACAAATTATAAAACTTTTGAAGGACAGCATTTTTTAGAAAAAACTTAACCCCAAGGAATTACCAGCATGGAAATCTTTTGAATCTGTCGTCAAAGGGCTTTTAGGAAAACACAAAGCAGAAAATTATCGCCAATTAATAGAGACGTTAGTAAGAAACTACAAAAAATGGCCTGCAGTATGTCACTGATGATCCACTTCTTACATTCACTTTTGGACGTCTTTCCTGAGAACTTGGGGACTGTAAGTGATGAGCAGGGAGAGCGATTTCACCAAGAAATTGCTACAATGGAGCAACGGTATCAAGGAAAATGGGATTCAGCGACGATGGGCGATTATTGCTAGTTTTTAAAAAGAGAAAATTCCAGTTCCCATAAGACAAAACAACGAAGATTTTTTTATCTTTCTCTATTTTATTGCACGAAGAGTGTTTTTATAAGTCTTAATAGCTGGTCGGTTATTGATGTATCAGTTTTATCATATCTAAGCTGCCCTTGGAAATTTTACACAATAAATGAGAACAAAATAACTTTTAATAGGTAAAAAAATCCTGATTTTTTTTCAGTGTATCAAGTAAGTATCTATAACACAAAAACGTGACGTGTTACGAACGTTTCACTGTCATTTTCGTGTTCAACGCATGCAAATTAGTTAAGATCAGCCTATTTTATGAATGTTATGAGAAAAAGTTCAAATTTGTTGAGTAGTGTTATCTACAGGGACATCACTTTATTTTTACCAACATTTTTAACATTAACCTGGCTATACTCGGAAACACTGTTGCCCCCTTCCATTACAGGAGTTTGATGTTGCTAGTGCAATATGTAAACAAATCATTTTACTAGCTATAGGAGGAGAGAAAAGTAGTGTATCCATTTATGTTGTAGGGAAAACGGTATTACGATTTTCAGTTTGATCATCACTTTTACGGAATTTATCAAAATACAGTAGAGCAGTAACATTTTTGTTTCAAAACTCAACTTTTCAGGCGGCTATGTTCGTTATGTAATGTCTACCTTATTTAGCATATTAATTATTGATCTTAACATACAATATAGAGAGTGCATTTAAATTGAGGGGGTCATAAGTAAAGGGCTGTAAGTGCACTTAGGTTACTTTTGAGAAAATGGGGTTTAAATATTTAAGCTTTCGTAAAATCGGTGAAATTTTTATTTAAATTTTAGTGTGTGATGCGATTAAAATATTCCTTTGCCACTAAAATTTTAGATACTTTAGCTTACACTGGATGCACTTAACTCATGTTATTACAAATGTCACTAGCATTCCTTTGCTTCTAGCCAACTCAATTCAAAAAAAGCTAATCTGAAATTTTAAACAAGTTGCTGAAAATGGTTGCCGTTCATTACAATGCAGGCTTCAATTCAGTACGCATATTATTAAAAATATTTTGAAGCATATTCTCTGAAATTGAATTTATCGTTTCTTGAATATAATTTTTTAGTACGATATTATTAATATAGGTTCTTTCATCTATAGAAAACGCAATCATATTTATGAAACACACTATACACTGCAGTGTTTACTTCACTGCTTGAAGACTTCGAATGCAACAGCGGCCGTAAGTTTGTGTGTCTGACGGGAGCAAGGACATTAGTGAAGGGGTGGGAGTGAGGTACATTCAGAAATGCAGGTACAATAAAAATGCAAGTAAAAATAAAATGATGTCCCTGTACAACTATTGACTGTTTCCACAACCTTCATTTCTTCAGCTCCATTTTTACATACAGATATTTATTTTTTCGTATACTACTGTCCCTAATCCACATACAAACACTGGAATTTGCTAAAAGTCACTGCTTATTTTCCTCTGTGTTTTTTCTTGTATGACAAATCTGTTGGCCTTCCATGTTTACATTGGCGCGAAAAGCTGATAATCTACACACGTACAAACATTACTGTTTATAAACCTCCACAGATAAATGTTGGCGGATCACAGAAACAAGAAATTAAAGCGATGAATACTTTCAAGGATTTATATAGGTGAACACACTCATGGCATTTTCACTGGAATTTCAGGACAAAGTTCACAAAATCTTCAGGATATTTTTGACACACAATATTACTAAGTGAAGCTTGTTCTCGATGTCCAGATCTTGATCGTCCACTGATTGCTTTTCTGATGTTAGTTTGGTATTTGGGACTTCAAATCACGCATTTCAAATCTTTTTAAGTACTGTAAAACTATAGGCATAGCACCATCAGAGAGCTAATAAAACTGACGCGACGTTGCACTATCGTATATTATGTGATGAAAATAATGTTGTCCTTGATTGAGAGGGTTCTAACCAGCATTTATAGGCCATCTCTAGCCATTGTACCCTGGTATCCGCCTTTCATTGTACAGTATACAGGATGTTTAAAAAATACGGGACATAATTTCAGGTATGTATTTCCCACATGTAGACAATCAAAATAGTTCATTACAACATGTGTCCGGAAATGCTTCATTTCCGAGTTATGGCTTTCACAACATTGAAATTCACCGGAACGTTTTTCATTCCGCAGATCGTTGTCATTACAGAAGATGTTCAAAATGTCCACCTCCTGCTTGAATACAGACCTCACATCAATGTCTCATTGACCTGCGAACACGATCCCAAACTCCAGGAGTATTGCGTATGTCCTCAGAACATGCCAAAATTCGATTCCGAAGGGATTCCAAATCAGGCACCGGAGACGAATAAACCAATGATTTTAAATGGCCTCACAAGTAGAAATCGAGAGGGTTCAGATCAGGTGAGCGTGGAGGCTAAGCAATTGGGCCACCTCTACCTATCCATCGATCAGGAAACCTTCGATTCAAGTACCGGCGAGCCGTACGACTGAAGTGTGCAGGAGCGCCTTCATGCAAGAAGTGAATGTGTTGACGATTGATCAGTGGAGTGTCTTCTAAAACATGAGTATGGTGTTTTCCAGGAAGTTTGTGTACGCCTGCCCCGTATGTCTGTTTACAAGTACATGGGGTCCAACTAATTGATCACCAATGATACCGGCCCACATGGTGAGGGAGAACCGCACCTGATGATGAGATGGAACAGTTGCACGTGGGTTTTCATACGCCCATACATGCTGATTGTGGAAATTTGTTATGCCATCTCGTGTGAACTGTGCTTCATCTGTAAATAATACTAAGGCAGGAAAGTTCGGATTTACACCACACTCCTGCAAGAACCACTGACAGAACCTAACTCGTGCAGGGTAATCTGCTGGTGACAAGGCCTGTACACGTTGCAAATGATAAGGATACAATTGATACTCTTTCAACAGTCTCCAGACAGTCGTATGAGGAACATTGACTTGCAACGCTACCCTTCGTGTGCTGATAGAAGGAGTCATGTTCACAGCCTCCAGAATCTCCAGTACTTCTGGAGTTGTAGATCTTGGTCGTCCCCTTCCCAAACCAGGAGAGTTAAATTATCCATACTCGCACAGACGGTAATGGAGACGTACAAATGTCTTCCGATCTGGACATTGTCGCTGTGGGTACCTCTCCTGGTACAAACAACGAGCCAGCGCAGCATTACCGTCCGCCTTACCGTACATGAAGTGTATCTCTGCCAGCTCTTGATTTGAATACATGTCGCACAGTCTAACGCCTACACAACATTGAATGTAACCTTCGCCTCTGAATGAACTGTCAGAGTGCCCTCTTAATGTCTCCTTTGACGGCAACGACCTGCGGAAAGAAAAACGTTCCGGTGAATTTCAATGTTGTGAAGGCCATTACTCGGAAATAAAGCATTTCCGGACACATGTTGTAATGAACTATTTTGATGTGGGAAATACATACCTGAAAATATGCCCTGTATTTTTTAAACACCCTGTTTACCAATTATATTAGGCTATGGAAAGTAGGCCCTATGTTTTTGAAGACCGGTATCTCAGAAGGTAACCAGAGAGCGGGTTTTAGATCACGTCGGCGTACGGACAGAGCATAGCAATGAGTTCAATGACATCTCTACTATTGACGTACACTTAACGTTCAGTATCAGGACCCAAGATCCGCTGTCCACTGATAACCGGTACGCAGTACCACATTCAGGAGCTAACCACGGTCCTCCGAGAGAGCTGCAATTGGTTGTACAATTCCTCCCTACAACATGGCTACTCCTTAATCTAACAGATAACTTTGAATCTTCCACCTAAGGCGTCCAATATTTTTTCGTACTGACCTAAAACGTAAACATACCACTGTTAGATATTAACTGGGTCCCAAGGATTGCACAAAGCAGGATTGTGATAGTTAGACCTACAATGGAGTTTCATAGAGCTTATAATCGATTGCATATAAATTTTGTGATGACACTATCAGAAATATTCGATGATGTAATTACCTTTGACGATAGGTTTCGTCGTGGTGCCAGTGTATTATGGGAGTCTACATCAGCATCAACACGGAGTTTGAAATCTTGGAGAATCAAAGGTGAAAATATTTAGGTAATAATAACTATTAATGAACATTAACATATTTACAAGTCAAATTGGTTTCGGAAATTAATAATGAAATTAGTAAGTTATTAAAGTTACTTTCGGTTTACCATTTCTTCATCTCAGCAATGCTGACGGTGTTTCCACATAATGTTTTAATGTCCAATCCAGATTATGTTTCTAAAAACTATGTCTTCCTTGATTGTCATTTCGTCTTCCTCATTGGTCAGAGTTCTTTTAAAATGCAAAACAACACAAAAATAACTGCGAGATCTTAACTTCAAAATTAAACGCGATATTTTATCATCCCCAATCTTTTATTTGTTTTAGTAAAGGTACTTTGAAAGAAATCCAAAGAGAATTACGTATCAGATTTTAAAGTATTTAGATAGTATCTCAGAGGAGGAAAATCACCCGAAGGAAAGAGCAATATGTGTCACAAAAAATGAACAACTCCGGACAGAAAACATATCTCATTTACAATTCCTTAAATGTGTGTCATAAATCTCAAGCAGTCCAGTTTGAAAATACTAAAATTTTGTATCTTCAATAATTCATGAGTTTTAATGTGCTAATATGTAATATCGAATTAAACTTTTTTTTAAATACTGATTTGCTAGTATCCACATTTGTTGTCAGCATTCATTTGTAACCTCAGGATTTTCTGTTTCGAACCCAGTTGACACCATAGCAAACTGGGACTCAGTTGGTTTCAAACAAAAAATGACGGGGCCCTAATGGTATGTTTTTGGAACCAATTGGTGCACAGAGATCCATAGTGCAGGTATGGAAGATAGTGATGTACCCAGCAGTCAAACTTGGCTTTCCACGACATTGCAGAGGTTCTCAATATGCTTAAATCTGGGGAGTTTAGGGACCAGCCCGAGTGTTAGATAGCATCATAGGAATTCTACTTCAGAAATGGACGCACCAAGTGTCGTGACCCTGCAATTTGTCCTTCAGAAAACTCAGATAAATGTGCAGCCTTGCCCATCTCGGTCAGCGCAGGGACACCTCTTCGCACCACTAGATCTCGATAACATTACTCGTTCTGCGTCACTACCACTCGGTGTTGGTAAGTCGAGATAAATATCCCTTTTGCGGGGAAATTCAGTTCTGGATTTTAAATGACAGACGAAAAGGGATATGTTAGTTAATTTTCCTATTTTTCAAGTATATTTAAGTATTTAGAAAAAAACTACAATATTAATTAGCCATCTCTGACGAAATAAAACGAAAAATGAAATTCGACATTTTAGATAATATCTTACACGTGTTGAAATGTTCTTCAACCAACTGTGTAAGAAGCTACGACTTTTTAATGTTACTAAAAATTACTATAAACTAGATTTTCTTGAAATTTGAGTATTAAAATTGAATAATAGTGGAGAAGTTATTTCTGTGAAAATGAGAAAATGCTTTTAATGGGAGAGGATGTTTTTTTTTTTGTGAAAAACGAGTAAATTAAAAAGAAAATTCTCTAAAATACTCTGTGATTTGTGTGGAATGCATAGCATAATATTTTGTGGATATTTGTGCCCTTATCAGATGTTGAGACGCCATTTTTAAACTTCCTGCGTTATGGACTTTTAAATCACTCGCCCACTTTTATTGTTGTTTCCGGAAAATTCAATTTAAAAAAAATTCTTTAAAATACTCTTTCATATGTGTGGAATACATTGCATAACATTTCGTGGGTATTTGTGCCCTTATCGGATGTTGAGACGCCATTTTTAAACTTCCTGCGCTATGGATTTTTAAATCACTCGCCCCCTTTTATCGGTTTACGGTATCTTAATTTTTTTGCTACATTTCCAGACAAAAATGGATATAACTTCTGAACTATTAAAGATACATGCATGAAACTTAGAAAATACATTCGTTAGACTATTAGGAAACTTTTCTCTTTAACAGAATTTTGTTGATTGATTTCATTTTAAAACTACGTCCGTTTGTTTGCAAGAAAGGAATTCAGAAAAGTGTTATTAAATTTTAATTGTTTATTTTAGAAACGTAGGGACAAATATCAAAATTCTGTTACAGACAGTTTGTAGGACATACTTTGGCAAGTACATTGCAAAAAACTGGATGAATCTACCTTTAAAAATGGTTCAGATATATCGGTTTTAGTAACATCCTGCATCGGGCATATTTTTTTTTAAATCTGGGCCTCCAAATATTTTTTTTCAAAATATTTATTTTTAGTTGAGTTGCCATAGCTATGAGCGCTCTACATACAAAAAATTAATATTTTACTCCAAATAGGAAAAAAGTTTTAAAAATACCATCCTAGCCCCTTAAGACTATGGTGTGAGATTTTTTTGATGACTGTTATATTGTAGTTTTAGAAACGTCCAGTCGCATATCTGCTTCATCACTAGATCGCTGGAGAAGAGGATACTCATGTGTTGTATTCGTTATTACCAATTTTGGCTCTT
This sequence comes from Periplaneta americana, assembly GCA_025594305.2. Lineage (NCBI taxonomy): Eukaryota > Metazoa > Arthropoda > Insecta > Blattodea > Blattidae > Periplaneta > Periplaneta americana. The sequence goes on along the minus strand of JAJSOF020000040.1, from coordinate 33,936,743 downwards.
CGTTATCGTTATAAATCAATATACGAGTAAAGCTGACAGAAAGTTTCGGCTTTAAAGTGAATTTAAAGTGAAGTAAAAAGAGGATTTTGACAAAAGGGCCTATCATCACTGCTACCATCCCTGTTTTCAGGCATAGCGCATTGGTCATAATTTGATGGTCACCCATCGTTATGAATGCTCTAGTGAAGAATTTTTTTTAACATTTTCCTAGCATTTTTTTTACTGTAAAAGGACGTAGCTATGAATGACTCTGTTTGATGATATCTCATCTGGAACATTGTTTCATAACATATCTGAGTTTATTATTATTCACCTCTATTATTACTGTTTACGACTGGGTATGTTATCCTCGAAAGTTGTAAAATTGTACAGTTATCATATGAAGAGTACAGGGAAAAAACAATCAAAGTCACAATTCTCATAACTGTGATGCCATCATCTAATCCAGTAAATTACCGCAAACTTTAGTGTTCTTTCTTATCAAAACTGGTAAAGGAGAATTGTCACCACGTATATAGTCATTCCTTCCTACTTTTTATTAGGAACATCAATCAATTTTGCTGTACTATACTGTACAAGATTATATCACTCTTAAAAGAATTGTGATTTTGATTAATTTTTCCTGTATTCTTCAGATATGTGTATTACTTAATTCAAAAATATATTTTTTCAGTTGCTATCATTTACTTAAATTAAAATTAGCAACGAGTTATAAACTAAATATATATAAATGTTTTAAATAATTACGACATTAAAATGTATTTAATTATTTATTTTTCATTTAATTGTGTAGTTATGTATTAAAATGTGTGTGAAGTAATAGTGGTGAAATACAAAATTAAAAACTTAATTTAATGTTGTATGATTTTGGTTGATTATCTGGATATTTTCAAACAATATAGGTTATTGGCATTTTTACAACATCTAAGTTGTTCTCAGATAAAGTTTAAATATCATGAGGCACTGTTTCCGACGTTGTGCTGTATCGAAAGCTTGATATAGTCAATGAATACAAGTTATGTGATTTTCTAGACTGTACTGGGTGTACTATGTTTCCTAAGCCTTGGTTATTAACAACCGTGCAATGACGCGCGCGTGAACGTGATGAGTCATACAGAAGTCAAATCTGTATTTATTTAGGAGGATGGATTTTAATAGCCACGCACGTGACTACTGCGCAGCGAATCTGCGCAAGACCCTCTGCGTAATGCGGCAGCTGAATCCAGGCTTTGATTTCGTCATGACATGCAGTAGTGTGTTGTGCACTGTGGAATGACTAAAGGTCCGAATTTAATTCTATTATGCACTATGAAGTAGTATACTTGGCTCGAAACATGACGGCCTCTCTTCTTGGAATTGGTAATCCCTCATAAACCCCCATCCTCTACTCAACCCCTAGCCGCGTGGCAGAAATACAATAGATCACAGCATTGCCAAATCTAGTAGTCATTGCCTCTACCTGTTGGGTTTCACCCGTTCTCAGTGTCTTTGTCGACGTGTTGTTTTATACCGTTATGCGCTTCAATATGTCTAATTTATTCCGGCCATGATTAATGAGTGTTGGAGATGATCCGCAGCCAGGCCTCCTGATACACCTGAAGATCCAGGACCATCACAAGAACAACAAATAACACCGTCGAAGAAAACAGAGTATCTTATTTGCAGAGGAGCGTAGCTAAGAAAACAAAGTGTTAAAATTGTGTCTAACGTTAGAAATTCTATCCATAAAGTAATCGAAAGTTCAGGCAGTTTAATAAGTATAAATCTTAATCACTTAACATCGGACGCAACCGGCGGAGTTGGATATATGGGCATAGAAATTAAGAATTACGGTTCACCATCTAAAGAGAAAATAAACAAATTAAAATAGAATTCGGTAAGATAGACGATTTTATACGTGATTTACTTCGCCGAACAGTATGTGAAGAGTACGCGAAAGAGATATCGCCAACAGCAACACCGTCCTTAGCAACCGAAATAATAACATTATTCACAGTAGTGCTTAAAAGTTTTCTAACTTACAGCAGTGAATTAAATGTTTTTAAATCACTCTCTACATGACAACCAACATATTAGCAATAGTAAAATGAATGTATATGAACTTCTTCGCCAACACATTACAAAGAAAAGCCCTACAATTTAAAATTAAATTTACATACCAGTAATGAATAAAATATTGTATAGCACACTAGAGTAAACAGATTTTATGCGTTCGTGGAAATTATCACCCAAGGCGAAGTAGATAAAATCTAACTTTACTCTTTTGTACTATACATTCTATAACTATTCAATGATCACAGTTTCAGAAAATTTTACCAGCGCAACATTCTTAATTAAGTACAAAATTCTGGAACTTCAATAACATGAGAATTTAACACTTATTATAGAAGTCTACATTTTTTGTTTATTTAGGCAAAACATGTTAGTGAAAATATAAATATAAAGTGTTTTTAAAATAAGTTTGTTCATTTTTATACCAATTTTGTTTTAGTAATTATAAATTAAGGTATATTTACAAAGATAATATAGTCTTTCTGAAAATCGCGGTTTCACGGAACACAGTTTGAAAAACGTTCGCAAATCACAATGACTTCAAGAATTGGCAACTCGGCTAAGGGTTTATCCCTTGCGCGTGCCTGCAGTTAACTGGTGAAGGGTATGAGGGAAGGTCGTCATGTTTTCGTGCGAAGTATATCGATATTTCGTATGAACCTAGCCCCCATACACTTCCGCTATGATAAAATGACACCAACTATATACGTGCACATTACTGTTGAGAAATCATAGTTTACAGCGTTACGAACTGACCTGCGCGCCGCGCGCATTACACGTGCAAGTTATAGTTACAACTAGGGACCGGATTTTTATGTAATTACATATTATATTCCTTTCAGCCTAACCGTATATAAATAACAAATCTTTGCGAATCTTGTAATTACCATTAATATATTAAAATTTGATACTACATATTTTTACATATTTACCCCACATTACATATTATGGCTTGGTATTACATAAATCTACAAATTTGGGGGTTTTATTCATTTTTACTTCTCTGATAGGAAAAAAAGAACTTCTGATGGGGACGTTTACAATTTAAAATACCGGTACACAGATTCAAAAGCCTTTTACCTACCCAAGAAAGGATATATTTCGGTACGAAACATAACGTCCTTATTTCCAGGAAGTAATAGAGGCACTCACCCCATACCGCCCATTGTAAATATGAGTGAACAAAGGGCAACCTTTCTCATACAACTATCTTGTATGTAAAAACCACTCAGAAAGTAGCCTTGCCTTCATGCGGTTGATGGGACGAGGACGACATGATTTGTCTCGAACTATAATTGTTCTGCACATGTCTTAACAAGTCGTTCCCATGCAATTTGCAACCTTACCCATCCTCCTCCTTATCCTCCCAAGGAAAACCCGTGTCAAGTCTGACATGAAACTTTCAGATATTGCTTGACCTCTTTATTTTAAATGTAGTAGACCTATAAGGAAATGGGATTTTCCAAGCAATTAGAAAGTATGGTTCTCGGCTGGAGTAATCCTACCCTTCTGAATGAGACAGGAATGTCACTTTTCAAACAACAGTTTGTAAATGCCTATAGTTTGAGGTTTTAGTAGTACTTGTTTCTTACAGGGAGCAGCTAAAATGCATGTGTCCCACATCTCCTATTATTTTCTCCTAATCCAGTAAAGCGAAACAGTGCTTGCAGTTCTGTTGTGTCATTCATTTCACTCAGTTCTTTAGTTTTAGCCTAGATCATATATGTAACAGATAACTCATCGCTATGGTAAAATCGGCAGCACTGAAGAGAACAACCGCCAGGATCGCCACCCGTCCGCCGTAAACGAACACGAGATGGCAGTACAGTCGCTAATGCAATTAAAATGGGAATTATGACGTGACTCCTTATGTAACAACTAGATGGCAGCGTAGTAAACCTGACAAGCTGTTAAGGTCAAAGCCTATATGGCCGACCTATCTGTTACATATCGGTATATGATCTAGGGTTTTAGTACTTATAGTACTATAAAGTGCCAGTGAGTTTATCTACTGCTTTTAACTAACTAAAATGGCCTCTTTATCTTCAACCCTAACGAAAAAATAAAATCATGGATTGTAATGGACGAAGCTTTCACTACAGATGGAAAAATAGTAATGTGTCAAGTGTTCGGTAAAAAAAAAAAAGTCGGGTGTTCTATGAAATCACAACTGGAGAGTCTTACCTATCCTATATCTGCCAGATATTAATATTACATATTTTCATGATTTTACATATTTTGGTACATAACCAGCTTATTTTTCTTAAATAAATATGTACATATTTCACACCTTGATATTACATAAAAATCCGGTCCCTAGACTTACAAAGGTTATAAAGAGACGTTGTGCTTAATTTTGTTTTGTCTTGTGTGATTGGACTATGGCTGAGAATCCAGAAATGTCTGATACCAGACGCTTGTTCAGGCCTGATAAATTATGTATATACGGATTATCAATACTACTTTATAGTGTACATACTTCCGACCCCATGTAATGATACAGGCATAACCTTTAGAACAGGGTGGAGATTTTTTTACATTATTGGTCTAGTATTTCAGGTTTACAGTATTCGTCATTGTAACATGAATTTCAAAGAAGAGTTTGCACAGGAATTATTAATACATTGTGTGCGTACTTTTTCTCTTATGTATGACGTTAGGAAGAATTCGTACAAGGACAGGATTGCCAAGGAAAATGTCTGAAAATATATTCTCCTATTGAATATATTTGTAGCACCCTCTGTGAAACAGTAAACCAGTAATCTTAAATCATCATCCTCCTCCTCTTCAAGCAACAGCCAACAAGGCAAGCACAAGTTGGTCCATGTCCACACGAAACCACAAATTTCATGATACTCCTAGCGAGATGCACACAATGACGGCATGTCAAAAACCACGACGGTGCACGCCACACACACTTCAATCTTTAGGTTGCACGCTGTGCCGGATCACGCTCACGCAGGCGGCATTACGTGGTTGTTAAAAACCAAGGCTGTAGTACTGTTAAACGTCCTGGTCCGAATTGATTTTATTTTCAATATTCGCACGACTGTATTCCTTTTTCTGAAAACAATAAAATTGTATGTTCTGCATAAAGATTATTATTTTCTATGCTTTCAATCTGACATAGCATTATCATTAATGCACAGTATTTAATACACACGCATATTAGCTTCAAAAGGGAATTTTTAAAGTTAATAACTATGTTGTTTTCCAATATTATTATTTTACAGATATGACAGATATCCACTTTAAATTCTGCCAAATACATAGACACCGTTTATGAATGATTTCGCTATTGGAATTTCATCACTACATAATTATAAAATATAATGTACTCTATAATCTAATCACTACATAAAACCATTAATAACGTATTTTAATGAACGTAGACGCATGTACTTTTAATGTTTTAAATTTTATATTGTAATAGCGTTCAAGTAATTTTAGAAAAACAAATTAACAGGCAATATAATAACTGCTCTGGTGATGCCTAATAATAGAAGGGAGGGAAAACGTTTGTCAATTAAATATTGTAGATTATTGATATGTATTATAACAGAGCTGTACCAATACATACATCTATATTAATAATAAATCTGTAGCCGAAATTTTTCTGGTAATTTTCGATTTTCCAAAAATAATTGGTCCTAACATATATAATTAATCATCCTGAAACCGAAAATCACTTTTTTTAAATTTTTGTTTGTATGTCTGTCTGTCTGTCTGTATGTTTGTTACCTTTTCACGCGATAATGGCTAAACGGATTTCGATGAAAATTGGAATATAAATTAAGTTCGTTGTAACTGAGATTTTAGGCTATGTGGCATTCAAGATACATTATTTAAAAGGGGGGTTATAAGGGGGCCTGAATTAAATAAATCGAAATATCTCGCTTATTATTGATTTTTGTGAAACATGTTACATAACAAAAGTTTCTTTAAAAATAAGTTTCGATAAGTTTTATTCCTTGAAAGATTTTGATAGGACTGATATTTAATGAGATAAATGAGTTTTAAAATTAAAAATAACTGCCATCTAAGGCCGTGTAATGAATTAGAAAACAAATGACTTCGTCTACGTATAAGGGGCCTTGGACAGCAACAATCGAAAGCTATGAAAGATAGCCTACAGATAATGTTTCTGTGTTTGTATGAAGTGATATCGGAAGCTAAATTAACCGATTTGTATAATTAATTATTAATTCACCATTGGGAAATGTAGTTTCTCTATATGGACATAATTCTGTAATGTTATTACAGTAACTTGTGAGTGAATTGAGGACAGGTAAGATTAAAATAGCTTCTTATGCACAGAAAACTTGATAGGCTATACATTCGTTTCCTGTATTTCCTAAAATAATTTTTATGACCAAAAGAGTGGTCTCTGGATCAAAATGATCGCAATTTAATTTTCATACAATTTAAATTAACATAATAAACGATTTATCCTTATATCAAACACGAATGTTCCCTGGATCAAATGTCCTATTTTAATTATGTAATTACTTTATATTTATTTCTAACGGGTGCAGCGGAGCGCACGGGTACGGCTAGTTGATAATAAAATTTACGAGACATAATTATAACTTACCTGAAAAACAAAATGAATATTAAAATAGTGCATTAAGAAGGTATAAACCCTACTAATACATTGTTTGCGATTTTCTTACGAAAAGTAAGGTCAATAATAGTTGTTGGCCAGTTGCCCCTGGTATTAAAACTTGTCTGCAACGGAAACAATTTATTTTTAAAATGTGAAAATTTATGTTTCTAAGATTTTTTCCGTATGTTATGAATTCAGTTTTAATGCCGTGGATACTAACTCATTTTGTATTCGTTCGAAACATATTGCAAATATTCTAGAGTTAACAGGTATTTTTCCGTTACACCACTTAAAACATTTTAATATAAATAAAATAACGCAGTAAAATTTAAACGATGGCTATAGTCTGAGAACTTCATGGAAGCAAGACTTGGAAGAACAAGTAAGAAGATTAAAATGGATGTAGACACTCGAAATGAGATTAAAATCCTTATTGGAAGCTACAAATAGACAGACTAAGAATTAAACGAGTATAATACTGAAAATGTATAGTATAATTAAAAAAAAAGTGTATAGAATGTAATGCCTGTACAATTAAAACTAACTGAGCTTTGCAGATAAAAGTAATTTTTACTATAATGTTAACAATTTTCCTTCATCTTCATTTATTTTTACAACTCCTTCCAAAACACAGAAAATGGAGACATAGGCAGATTTCGGGAATTATTTTGAAATGAAGGGAAAAAATCAACTGTCTAATTTTTCTTAATGAATGAAGATTGTGTATGTGTATGTATGTATTTATTCACACTGCAAATGGGTAAATACCCGGTGGCAGTGGTAACTAATTACACTCAATAATTACAATAATAATAAAATACAGTCATAATATTAATAATAAAATAATAATAGCAATATATAATAATATTAACAAGAAGCATCCTGAATTAAATTAATCACTTAATATAACATAATTAATTAAAGTAAATCTAATTTATATCTTAACCCAACTTAAAACCAACTTGTTCAAACTTGCATAAGTACCTTTCAGCACTACATTCATTTCGCTATCAATTCACTTACTGCACTGGAACTAAGACACATTTTACTGACACTATCCTGATTTCACTAACACTTCAAAAACATTTCTCTGTTCAAATACTTTGCACTACCACTGTAACTATAGAACTTTACTGACACAAACACACTTCACTGACACAACACACTTCACAGACACAACACACTTCTTCACTGATACAACATTTCAAATAACAGAACATCAATTACATCCTTATTATTCCGTAGAATTGTACTTACTATATTAACCTCAAATCGCTAGCCCAGACCCCATTACAAGCAATTTAGGACGTTCACTATAACTCACACCCGTTCACTATAAATCTATTATTTCTCTACCACTATAACTCTCAGAATTTACTTATAAGCTCACTGCACTTTCACCACAACACACTGCACACCCAATATAGATCACTGGAGATTCACTATGTTTCTCTCTTACTCACTATACTTGAAAAACCACAAAATAGTCTGCATAATGTATTATCAGGACAGGATGATTTGTCTCGAGTTTTGAGATTACCCAATTGGCTATATTCATTCATTCATTCATTCATTCATTCATTCAATTATTAATTCACTCATTCAGTTGTTTAACTTCACAATATACTGGTAGTCAAACAATTCAGGTTATCGTTGTAAGTAAATACATACAGTAATTCATCGCTGCCTTATATGTTACTTACGTCAGTTTTATTACGGATGCTGTGAAGCCTAAGTAATGAAAGGGACATGTACCGTACGCTTCGAAGAAAATCCTTACACTAATCACAAAGTTGATAGATATATTATTAATGTCCGTGAGTTTACAAGAAATGGGTAAAAAAAGACACGCGAAACATATTTTTTTTTTTTAACTCAATGAAAAAGTGATGACTTCAACTTCAGTCTCAAAGGGCTTAGTAGTCCAAAACCCTGAATAAATAAGATAAAAAAATGAGTACGACGACCACTTCTATACGTCTTTCTGGTTTAAAAGAATCGTTTAGTGTGTTGTCTTTATTTTTAACACCACAGACTATTTTTAAAGTCTCATTTCATTAAAGTTAAAGTAATGAAGGCACTTCCGCATTTTTAAAATTACATACCAAGAGCATTAGTTGCAGCATTCATAATTAAAATTACAAAATAAGCTCTTGGAATGTAAATCTAAGAGAGACAAAATTAACTTGTTCTTTAGTCAGGCTTGCGTTGTTGTAATCCCATTCTGTGGTCTCCATTGGCTCCTGTTGCCGAAATAAATTTACTTCAGATCTCTCAGTCCCCATTATTCCTTCTTGCTGTCTCTAACTAAAATGTAGCTGCTCTTACTGAAATTAAAACCGTAGAATAAATTGCCTCCTACTTCATGTTAGGAAATTCATAGTTTCAGCTGTTAATTTGTAATATGGAGTTCAAAACAGACGGCATAGGAACTAAATTTACAGTTTAAATGTGAATTTTACTTTTTTATCTGCTGACTGAAAATTTAAAATCATTTTGGTGTTAAATGATTCACATAACATTTTGGAACTTCAGCAATAATTGAGGCATTGACATGGGAAAGGTCGTAACTGCCAAAAATTTGAATTTTTAGGTTTTTCATTGAGAAGGTAGTAGATGGCCATGCCAATGGCACAGAGAAGGTAGTATGTCCATATGTAATGAAACGAAGTTGGAAACGTAGTCACTAGATGTTGTAAGTTGTATGTGCACAGCTGTTGGCACGGAGAAGGTAGCAACTCCTTTTACAACATCAGAGTGTGTCTAGACAAATATGGGCTGATAACTGTGCAGGGCAGAATAAGAATCGGATGATTCTAATGGTCCTGATTTACATTATTGCCAAGAAACATTTTGATTCAGTGGACTTGAAATTCCTGGTTTCAGAACATTCCTACATGCCATGTGATTGGGAATTTGGCATCATAGAGAAAATAAAAAAAGATGCAAGACCATGGTTCCAGAAGAGGTAAGGCCTAATAATGTAATAATGATGAAGGATGAGGATTTCTTCGACTTTTCTGCGGAATGTGACAAGTTTTTGAATACAACTCCTATCAAAATCAGCACCCTCAACTGGATTAGACTCTCAAGAGCTGATTTTCCTCTAATAAAAACAAGACAGTCATTTAATGACCTTGAAATGTGGACAGAGCACAGGATTTTTAAGAAAGGACAGTCATTAACGTCAATCACTAAATTGCAGTGCTTGCAACGCCTTGAAAGAAGACCAGTCGTCCCTGATGCCAAAAAGAGAGACTTGTTATCTGTGTTAGACTTCCTCGATGAAAAGTGTCACGCATTTTACCGAAAAATTTGAGCATAATGTGTAAATAACGTTAATTCTCAGTTTGGCTAAGGAGTGATTTCAATTTTGTATTTTCATAAAATAGGAGTTCACAGATAAATCTGTGCCAGACTTTTCAAATTTCATATGTAACACAAACATGAGTGTATGCCTTTCATTAAAATCAGTTTCTGTAATAATGTAAGTAGAAAGTGTACATAAATTTGTTTTTTGCTTCCCCTGAAAAATTTTGTTTTTGGCAGTTACTACCTTTCCCATGTCAGCGCCTCAATTGAGGACTTCACCCGAATAACGCCGTATACGCTTATACGCCCGTTTTCCGACGATCAAGAGATTAGATAGCTGAATGCGTATAGTACACTGTAGTAAATTTTCGTAAGTCTAGCTTCAATACGTAACACAGGACGCAATGTTACGTGTTTACGTTGAATAAGTGAAGCGGCAGTCACATGCTGTGCAAGCCGTACTGTAGTAGGCAGTATTCGATGTTTAGGCCTACTTCAGGTTGTCAGTTCCAGCAGTGAATCATGACCGAATATATGGGAAAAAAGAAGCTTGTGAGCAAAACTACATGGAAAACCAAAGAAAGGAAAATAAATACAAACAGTGACAAGTCATACACAACTTGTACAGGCAAGGAAATGGAAAAGAAATTATTTACACCGGTAAGAAGATGATGTATGAAAATGTGTACACATGAAATTTGAAAGGACGATCAACTCTCTATTTTTAAACGCTTTTGGGACATGGGTTCGAAATTAGAACAATATTATTTTATTATTTCTTGCCTTGAAAGAGTTAATCTAAAAACTAAGAAGCTTCAATCTTTCAAGAATAGGGATAATGTGTGGAAATATGTTTTCTGTAATGGGGGTAAAATATTGATGTGTGTCGAAACTTTCTATTGAGTCTATTGCAAATTTCAGAGAAACGATTAACAACCGTTCAGAATAAACTGGTTACAGGTGACATCCTCAATGATAAAAGGGTACACACTTAAATCTTCCTAATACAATCATGATACAAAAGTATAAACAAGTGCAATACACTACATCAGCGGTATTTTCAGCTCGAACCTCATAATCTGCGTCATTTGTTTCCTTCAACATTTGGAAGACGGGAATGGAAGTGTCGCAGCTGAAACTTTTTTGAGTCCAACACAAATGAACCCAGTGCCTTTGGAACTCACCAAGGCGAAAGAATTAAGAGGCCATTTGCAGTTTTTAGATAAAGATGGCCAAAGTTAGCTGAACTCAATGCTGAATAAAGCCGGGACATCATCACACAATGATGAAGATGACTCTAACAACAATAGTGATAATCTGATAATGTATAAAGAAGAAAAAGACATAAGAACAAGAGAACCATAAATAAAAATGTAATGTTATTTTGTAGGCCTACTTGTGTAATTATTCAATATTTTTATTTAATATATTATGTTAAACGTATATTTTATTTTGTTGAATATATTTTATTTTACTTTTTAAAGACAAAATTATTAATAATGTACCAGATATTCCCATATATAATTAATTTTCATTCAAAGTTAGACACCTAGAACATCAGAATAATTAAAAACAGTACTAAAACATATTGTCGCCGGAAAAAGGGCGTATACAGAGTTCCATATTATATTTATTTACTAATAGCAGAACATATTATTTGCTGTTATGTTTCGATAACTTAATTTTAAATATCCTCGAAACTATTTAACAGTAATGAAAAACTTTTTCGACGCAACTATGATGAACCTGACAGCTTACAAACATTGAAATTAGTTTATATCACAATTACATTTTGCTGTATACGCCCTTAGTCGGGTGATGTCCTCAATTATTTATCTACTATCAAGTACATAAACTTGGGAATAAACTTCAAAGCACTATTACGATGTCAGCTTTAAACTGTCGCGGCTATCACCAATTCTACAGACACTAGACAATAGAATAATTTATAGCCCTAATGCTTTGTTAAAAATCTATAAAAGACCATCATCACTTCACTTTTTGACTATTTTTGTTGCAATAGCTGAAGCTCTAGCGCTAGATAAAATCTACTTGTTATGAAATTCTTTTCTTCTTGTTTTTCTTCTGTCATGCATTACGCCACAGGCCTGTAGCACCCAATTTTTGTTGTATGTTCTGTTAGATCGTCCCAATTCCCTTTGGAATCTCCGTTTATAATGGAACATTTGCGTAAGTAGTCTCTCTTGGTCTATTTTTTCTAAGCGAGAGACCCATTTCCTCTGTAGTTTTTAATTTTATTATCAAGATTAAATAGGTAGTGTACGCTCAGAAACAGTCTTCACTTAGTACGACTCAGTCCGAAAAGTAACATGGGTAAGTAACAGCCTTCTTAAGCCTTGGTTTTTCTGAACCGACGCATGCGAGTTGCGAGGCCCGTCTCGCACAAATCCGTACTACAAGAAAGATAGTGAGTGGTTTCTATAGCTGTGAGGTACGCAGACCTCACACCTTGCAGCTATTGAGGCCGCTCATTATCTCTCATGTAGTAGGGATTTGTGAGAGGCGGGCTTCGCAACTCGCATGCGTCGGTTAAGAAAAACCAACGCTTTAGCGGTGATTCGGCAATAAAACTTTGCGACTTGTACATCACTAAGGGCCGATTGTATAAACCATTTAATCTTAGATCAGAGGTTAAATTGATCCTTGTTCTAGCTGAACTTGGAATTTTGTGTTGTGTAAAGTCTAATCTGAGATTAATTTATCTTAAACTAAAGTCAACTTTGACTGAAGAATAATATACGAGTGGTAGATTGTGCAAAAATAATAACCATTATTAGGCCTATTACTATTAATATATATGGTAGGTACATTTATATATATATATATAAAATATATATATGTATTTTTAGATTTCTTGCCTTAATACACAAACATTCTTATATTTTATAAGGCTTCACCGTATCAAATAACATAATCTATAATTATATTATGTTTATAACAACCATTAATTATTAAACAGTTTTCCAAGCTGAAATGCTTGCAGTTGATAAAGCTATTGAGTGGTGTATCAGCAAAGACTACAGTGCACTTATTTTCAGTGATTCACAGGCAAGTTTGAACTGTATTAGGACCAATATAATATGCATATGATTGGTGTAAATGTCAGACGTAATATTGCTAACTGCAGCCAACATATTTGTTTAAACTGGGTTCGAGGGCACTCGGGTATATTAGGGAATGAAACGGCAGACCAGCTAGCCAAGCTTGCTTCTTCCATGAATGTCGTAGACAATTACCATAAAATTCCTGTTAGTTTCATAAAACATAAATTAAGGGAACACATGTTAGCAGGCTGGGATGTACAATGGCAAGGAAGTAATAACGGCTCTCTAACTAGGGATTTATTTTTTCCTACAGTAATCTCTAGGTTAAACTGTAAACACATGATACCAATTTCGTGCTTACTCAATTCATTTGAGGCCATGGAAAATTTAAAACATATTTTAAACGGTTCAAAATCAATAATGTAAATGAATCCATGTGTAAATGCGAGGAAAGCGACCAGACTGTTCATCACCTCCTATTTGATTGCCCAATTTTCGAAAGAACTCGCCGTTATTACTGTCACATGTCATCTCATGTCTTGGGCAAATTGAAAAACCCCTGTATTTTATGTTTAAAAAGAAATGTTGTTCAAGAGAATTTCATAAATTCATATCACATATTCACAATTCACTGTAAATAGATAGTTCATCTGTTTCTGTCATAGTAAGAGAGGTTCTAGTTAATGCAATTAGAAAGGGTATATGAATGTGTTGATTTTGCTTGTATATATTCAGGGACTATTTTTTATCATTAATCTAACATGCAGCAGAGCAAAACAGGCTGCAATAAAAGGAAATACTACTACTATTAATAATAATAATAATAATAATAATAATAATAATAATAATAATGTATACTAATAATAAATCTGTAGCCGAAATTTTTCTGGTAATTTTCGATTTTCCAAAATAATTGGTCCCAACATATATAATTAACCACGCTGAAACCGAAAATCGCTTTTTTGACATTTTTGTTTGTATGTCTGTCTGTATGTTTGTTACCTTTTTACGCGATAATGGCTGAACCGATTTATATGAAAATTGGAATGTAAATTAAGTTCGTTGTAACTTAGATTTTAGGCTATATGGCATTCAAAATACTTTATTTAAAAGGGGGGTTATAAGGGGGCCTGAATTAAATAAATCGAAATATCTCGCTTATTATTGATTTTTGTGAAAAATATTACATAACGAAAGTTTCTTTGAACATGATTTCCGATAAGTTTTATTCTTTACAAAATTTTGATAGGGCTGATATTTAATGAAATAAATTAGTTTTAAAATTAAAATAACGCCATCTAAGACGGTGCAATGAATTAAGAACAAATGATTTCGTCTATAAGGGGCCTTGGACAACAACAATCGAAACAGGGGCCTTGGACATCAACAATCGAAAGCTATTAAATATAGCCTACAGAAAATTTGATAGACTATTTTGTACATTCGTTATCTGTATTTCTTAAAATAATATTTATGTACACACATTTTAATCTCAGAGAATTAACGAACAACGAGAGTGTATTGATTTAGTATGCAGTAATAGTACGTTAGCTTAGCAATCGATTATTTTATAATTCAAATTTTAACTATGCTAAATTGAATCGTGTTAAAATACATAAAATATATATGCAACAAATGCAATGCAAAAAAATTGGTTAATGAGCGAAGCAGATTATCTTGCGCTGTTGTAAAAGTTGTTCCCTGGATCAAATGTCCTATTTTAATTCTGTAATTAATTTATATTTATTTCTAACAGGTGCAGCGGAGCGCACGGTTACTGCTAGTAATAATAATAATAATAATAATAATAATAATAATAATAATAATAATAATAATATCACTGCTTCATATCATATATGTTTCTATGTAATTTTCCTTTTATTTGTCTTTGCTGTGTATTGTATATCTATACTGCTCGGGAAAAAGAGTACAAGTCAAAATACACAACTTTTCAGTACAATCAATTTAATGCTTCACAATCTTAATGTTTGCTAATGTTTCATACTAGAAAACTGATTTTTACATATTTATTGCATGGAAATGAATCCTTTGAATTAAATTGGAGAAACACTTATGGAATTATATGGAAATAAAGAAAAGCTGATTTATACTATCTGGACCACAATCACACAGTGACTTATACTAAAATGAAACAGTCAAAAGCACAAACTTATGCAACATTTTAATACTCTTGCTATTAGTAACAGTGAAGTAATTAACAACTTTCTTTCCTGCCCGTGATCTTTTTGCACTAAAGCAATAAAAATAAAATTTCTCATTATTAAACAAAGTCTATAAACTGGGGCCTCCGAGAACAATCTTCATTCAGTAGTTGTAATGCTGTTTGCAATGACTGGGAATAAAACAATTTGAAAAATTGAAGTGAGTCGAATATTAATCTAACTAAACGTCAGAAAAATCATCATCCTCATCACAATACACATCTCGGGCCTCTATGGTCTTCAGTGTCATATAGAGTTCATGGAACACTGGATTTATCAATGTCAGAAAGTCCGAAGATTTTTTTCTTTTTTGATACAGGTAAGGTACTCTGATACAACCTTCTGGATGCTAAATTAACTTCTATCTGACCTCTTCATAAAACACAGATGGTTCTGAATGGTTCTTCCTCATTTATAGAAGTTTTGGACAAAATACGTGTCTCCTTAACGTAGTAGAGCCATTTGATATCATGCCAAAGAGAGGCAGTACCATTAGTGTCTTTTGTTCTCATCATCATACTAGTCTTCATTAAATCACCAAAGTTTAAGCAATTCCCATGAATAAATTCCAGTGCCTTAAATATATTTTTCTTTCTAGCTCCACGCATAACTGGTACCAGTCACATGAGTGTGCTATTGGAACATCCAGACGTTTCTTTTGCTTCTCTGTTAGGCCATGATCCACGTCGCATTTCATATGACTGTGACCACAGACCATACATTTATGGTCAATAAATTCAAGATTAGAATTTTCTCTCATTGCTACAAGAAACATAGCTGACACATGCGGATTTTTGTTTTGTCTTCCCCATGCGTCTGAGTAGAGAACTACTCTGCTTACTTCTGGTGGCAGTGAAGTATATGTATTGTTACATATTCCAAATTATTAACAAATGTTGGTATCTGATTTTGATGGAGGTATTTGTATTACCCCCTGGGTATTAGTAAGTTGTTATAAACATTGGTAGCAGGAGAGTTAAGAATAAAGAACGGTGTATCATTAATTCACTCTCCAACTGTATGTTAAATAGTATTCACTTATTTTTTTCTACGATAGTGCTTCGAGTCACATTTTACCCGCTGTTATCAATCCGTAAAATGAGCCTTTGAAACACTGATGTGTAAAAATAAAATACCGATAATCACTTTACGCACTCCTATTTATTTTACGCACTGACAAAATGTAATATACAATGTACAAACTTCATTCAATAAGAAATTAATGCAGTACTTCGAGCGTACAAATATATAACAAATTTAGGGCGGAATTCATAGTCGTCACTTATAAAAGAGTGAACCCTTAAGTGGTTACTTATACTCATTTCTAATTCATAGTTGTCC
Source organism: Periplaneta americana (assembly GCA_025594305.2). NCBI lineage: Eukaryota > Metazoa > Arthropoda > Insecta > Blattodea > Blattidae > Periplaneta > Periplaneta americana. The sequence continues at coordinate 33,920,145 of JAJSOF020000040.1, read as the reverse complement.
CTCATTCACATAATGAGTGATTACGTAAGTGAGCTGATCTGTACCCTTAACTGGCCACTCATTTTCAAAATGGATACTGAGAATGATTTTGAGGATTTTATGGAGTTTGTTGAACGAAATGAGGAAAATATACGTGTCCCAAAAAGGTATATTAGAGACATGGAGAATCCTCTTGAAATGTAGAGTGAACTGGAATTTAAGAAGCGTTATCGTTTTCAGATCAATTCGAAGTTGTTGCTCTAGCCAAATTCATAATTATTTATTTATTTATTTATTTATTTATTTATTTATTTATTTATTTACTTACCGGTACTTATTTATTTATTTATTTATTTATCTATTTATTTATTTGTTTGTTTCTTTGTTTCTTTCTTTCTTTGTTTCTTTGTTTCTTTCTTTCTTTCTTTCTTTCTATAACAGGTCAAAGTCCCAATTACAATAGACAGTACAGATATTTGTTAAAAAACATAGAATTGCATATAACATGAAAAAGGAGATAAAACAGATACAAGTGTAATTACAAATTAAAAATTAAAAATGAAACAAATAGATACTACCTAAATAAAAGACACAGATCTAGATATAAATGAAAAATACCAAATAAAATATATCAAAAAGAGTTAAGTATAGATATCATAGCCAAAAATGTAAAATGTAGCTATAATTGGCAAATTACAGAGTAAATATAACACTATGTTAATAATTTCAATATACAGTATTATATAGTAGGCCTAATAGGCTTAATTTATTTATTTAAGAAATTCACTACTACAGAACACGTGTTCCAATTAGTAGGATATCTGATTATAACTATAACTAACATGCAACTAGAATTTCACATATCATGAAACTATTGCTGTATATAACTTATTCAGTACAATAATATTGATAACTCGTTGTTATAACAACTCCACATGTAGAGCTGCTTTCGATTAGTTCAATGAGAGCCAGCTTTTGTTATGACATCATGTCCGGCAGCTGTAAGTGAGCACTCATTACGTGAAAATAAGTGTTGTCTATGAATTCGGAATTGACTTAAGGGTTCCCTTATTATAAGCAAACACTTACTACTTAAGGGTTCACTCATTTTATAAGTGACGACTATGAATTCCACCCTTAGCCCGTATTATTCCGAAGTTATATCTGTAGTACTCATTACAACAAGATGTAGCTTTCAACTTTTTCTACCCGCTTTGTTGATTATATGACCGGTTTAGACGGCCATGGAATCGTGAGTCTGAATATAACAGTGGATACTTATTTCTTAATGGTTCCAAGTTCAGACGGCCGTGAAATCGTGATCTTATATCCTCTCCAAATTAAAGTATTTATTTAATATGAATTCGTGCTATCGTAGAAAAATCATTGTATGATACACATTAGTAATGTTACATTTATACTAGTACTAAAAACAGAACCTTTACGAAATTGTATCATAAATAACTATTACTTATTTACTTTTCTCTTTACCTCCCTTAGTATCTCCGAATATAGAAATAAATATTCAAGGTAAATGCGTTGTATCAAATGTTTAAATAAATATTAAATGATAAAAAAATCATATTTATACAAACAAACCGCCATTATATTTTGAATACATTATGGACGTTCAGGAACAGCGGGACTCTGTGACTACGTGGTCATCATTGCGCGTAGCAACAGGAAAATACAAGGCAGAAAACAAATAAAATTCTGTTCTTCCAGTTTTGCAACTCATTACTTGGATTTCAGCGGAGTGATTTTAGGAAAATTTTATCGTAAAACTAAATAATTACATTAAATTCTTGCAGTAAATACTTTAACTAAATAAACACACAGTCGGTAAATAAGGTGTAGGGCAAATAAATTTTGAATTCAAGTGTGTAAACAGATACCGCAATACTCGAATTTTCACGTCGCTTCAGGCACGAAATCTCTCCGGCCACCTCTCGTAATTACGTAATGACACGCGAGCAATAAATTTGTTAATGATTAATAGCTAAAATTGATAACGGAATTCGAAATCCCGTGCCCTCGCATGCCATTACAACGTCATTATGTCAATCTTCGGATCGTGTATATAATCACATAGTTATTGACATGGTGACATCCAACTCCACATTGCACAACACTTCAGCGGTATTTGCACTACAGGACATGAGTGCTGCCAGTCACTTAATTACAAGGAATTATGAAGTACGTAGGTATCCCTAAAAATTCCATTAAAACAAACAAAATCTTTTCTAAAAGGAAAAAAAAAAGTTAACAATGATATACAGGCATAGGGTAGGGTACTTGAATCAATTTTACTTCAGTCTCAATTCACAGCTATAGAATTCCCATTTTCAAAATTGGAACATCATTTTACATTGCAGTGATGTGTTTTCTATTAATAAATAGCAGATCTGCTTTTCATACGCGGGTATACTCCAAGATAAACAAGATATTATAGAACATGTCAAAACATTGATTTTTCACGAAAGGTGGGGTAATTTGGATCAGTAGTGGGGCTATTTGGATTACATGTTTTGTTGCAACATTTTACTGAAATGCAAACCCACAATGTTATAAACTAATCATATCACAATAATATAAATATTATAAACTCGGAACTTGAAAATACTTACAATATAGGCGAACTAAACACATTTTTCACAAGTAAATTGTTTTTGTCCGGCTGCTCCTACGCACATTTCATGGTATCAGGTTTTGCATGACTGGCATCTTATCCAGTCACCTTTTGTGAAAGAATTCTTACCAAAATAATTGACCATATGGTCATTTCTTGCGATGATTGTTCATTCTGAACTGCTGGTTTTTTTTTTTTTTTTTTTTTTGCATCTTCTTGTCTTTTGTGGATTGGTTTCTTGACTCTTTAACAGGTGTCCTCATTCCAGATTCTTTAAATTTTCTAGCTTTCCAGACGCGTCTCTGGAGGGTTGTAAATGAAATTTTGAATATTTCTGCAGCCCCACGAATACCTATTTAACTGTTCATTACGAACACTGTATATACCTGTAGCTTGGCGTAAATCTTCCTCCTTCCAGTGTAAATAGGCTTCCTTCCGTTTATATTTTCTTACCATCTTAAACTAATAAAAGTAAATTTTATCATATTTTTATATGATTCAAGTAGCCCCAATAAAAATGATTCAACTAACCCCATCCTTTGAATTTACGTAAACTTACGTAGTTCCTACGTTTCGCAACAGAATGCGCTAGTTGTACCATAAAAGAACGCATGGAGCAGTATGTTACTTGACAACAGATAGGTTATACGGAATAACTACATAATTTCAACGCTAAGCCTTATTTACTAACGGTGTTACTAATAAAAACTCTATATACAGACGTTTAACTGTTTGATACTTATACAATCAATAGCTTGTTTATAAGTCGTATGTAAATTCCTTACTAATAATCACTACATACGTCGTGTATAACAGTATAACTGTTACACAGCTACGTCATAGTTTCGTCATTACTTCGTCACGACGTCTGAGGTTCTCTACTGCATCCGGTAGAGCGCTCTAGTGTGGCGTGTTAAATATCGATAGTACAACTGGCTCTAATCGATTACTACACTACATTTTGGTCAAAGAGTACAAGCTACAGCAATATTATTCTAATAATTCTATGATCTTTGGTTTGTTCTTCTGTGGTTACAAGGTAACTATCATCATAAAATGACAGTCGATACGAACAGCTGTTAGAGGGGCGGCCATTTTTTCCCTATATACAACGCTTAAACAAGGGGTTTCGTGTATATAACTACTGCAAAGCAATTCTCATTGTATAGTTACAGCCTGTTTATACGTCCATAGCTTATTCACGGTTTATTAGTAACGTTTTCTGTCTCAACTCTGCATAAGTCTCGTATAAAAACTATACACGGTTTATTAGTAAGACTGTAAGGTTTGAAGATTGTATGGCGTTAAAAACAAAGCAAATGGAACTTACCTAAATGTTTTTAAAGTTCTCCTGAAGCTTGGAAAATGTATGTAATGACTTAAAAACGCTTGAACAACATGGCTAACTGATCTGTACAAGTTCTCACTGGTAATGGCTGCCTGTATGTCCAAAAGTTTATGCGCAGTAGGCCAAATACTTAAATTTATCCTACTAGCCCCTTGATTCAACTAACCCCACCCTACCCTATACGTATAGAAATGCTTATCGGATGGAAAATACTGTCCACACTTCACGAGATGATCTCTGCGAGGGGGAATGGTCCTTGCGGGGTAAGAGACGAGGGTAAGGAAATGTACGATAACTCAGCGCGTCTGAAAGAGCAGATAGATGAGGGGTGCCATTGACTGGCTGGGACAAAGTTCAGTGACACTCGACCTGAAAGCGTTGGTTTTGCAAACTGTGCAAGCATTTTAGTTACTGTTGAGATTTTATTGTATGATGTTGGTGTTGTGAATACTGTGGATAACAAGTGTAGTTTATATTAAAACATTCTTAAGTCAGATTTAAATTTCTTAAGTTAACTTAAAGATCGTGTCAGATTGGCTGCATTACGCTTTAATTAGGCAATTATCTTAAATTAGTAATTTAGTTAGACAATGACTTTCGAAGTTGTTTAGTCACATATCAGTTATCATAATGGAAAACTATACATAGTGAATCACGACAAAGTATAGCGAATGTAATAAAGATGTGTGCTGAAGAAGCAAGGCAGAAGTGATTATTGTGTCCTTTGATGAATGCTACAAAAGGGCTGCTAAATACGCAGGTATTTATTTATTTTTGTAACAATACTAATTTCATTTACACTAACTTAATAATATTCTCATAATGTCAACATTAAATTATTGAAACTTACAATAACTTAGTTAACCACGGGCGTGACTTCGAGAGGGGTACAAATTTAAAACTTTAGTTAGCTCAAAATTATACACGAAGCTTTAATATTTCATTTAAATAACATGCAGCATTATACTCGTAAAAATTTTAGTTTCTATATATATATATATATATATATATATATAAAAGTTCTTAATAAATTAAATAATTAATTAATAAATTAAATTAAATTATTATTATTATTATTATTATTATTAATTACTATATTGTAAACCAAACATATAATATTTACATTGTCTGGTGTAGTATAACACTGTCACTGAATAATTTCTTTCCGTAATTAACTTAATTATAGATATTAAATGTATAATATGTAGCCTGTATGAATTAATAATCCGGATACAAAGTTAATGTTTTACTGAGGGACAATGCTTTCACTGTAGTTGATAGCGAAAGTTTAGAGCACACAAACCCGGTTCTGTCTCGGTGTTTGGTTGTGAGAGTGGGGAAAACCTTACATTCCTTGCTCGGATCAACTCGTGAAATGTGGACAGAGCATCAGTACGCACCGGTGATGGAATGAGTTGCGCGGCCAATTTTGACTCCACTATCCGCCACATTATGTATTCCTCACCAACTATTAAATCCATATACCATATCATTTCTGGTATGTGACGTCACAAGCTTTTACAGTAGAACCAATCGGAACCAGTCTATAACAAGTACTTCCCAAGTTCGTTTGTTCACGTGTGAGTGTTTCAATACATTGAATAAGTAAAACTAACATTTACTGTGTGTGTGTAAGATAAATAAATGGAAGAAGAGAGTGTAAAAGACAAGCATTGCCCAGAGAGGCGTGGAAAATAGTGTTTAAAGTGTATAATTATTATTTTTAAAATGTTGACCAGCACAAAGCTGCCGGCCATCTTGATGCTGGCTGCAACGTTGCCAACGTGCAAGAAATGACTGCAGAAGCATGTGGTGTGGGATTGAGAACTGTGCAGTAGCGGCTGGTTGTCAAAATAATGAGTGTGCTACAATCTCTATATCGGGCTACTGTAGAGGCCTACACTTATGTATTTATCTTAATTTGGAGCCTCGTCTAGTGATGAAATATGAAGTTTATACGACGTTCTTTCGTACTGCAGAACTTGTCATTTTGTAAATGAATACAATATAATATTTTATTACTCAGTCAATGACAAATCAAAGTAAAATAATGACTTAGTTTATAGTCATTAAGTTTATATACATGAATTACATGTCATATTTTAAACGACATACATTCACCACTCATTGGACTGAACAAGTGTTCCACATATTATGAAGTTTAATTACTACATGGTTTTTAACATTTTTTAACATTATTTAAGTTTATTACCTGTAATAGTACATTTTAATAATGGAGATGTCCTATACATAATTAATTTTAAATAGTACTCACCACCAATAGCTACGTATATGACATTGCGATATTATATAACTCTGCCTGAGGATGCCTGAATAGGCGAAAACGTTCGCAATTTTGTAATTCATGTATATAAACTTAATGACTATAAACTAAGTCATTATTTTACTTTGATTTGTCATTGACTGAGTAATAAAATATTATATTGTATTCATTTATAGAAATTGACAATCTGAATATTCCATCATGCTTTCTAAGTTGTCATTTTGTGTTAAACCCCTCCATCTTGGACATCATACACTTTTTTATTGACAGTATTGCAAGAGCAGTGAGACGATCCTGGGACATGATGTTCCTTGAAAACGTTTTTACGCGTTTCAAGGAAGAAAAACATATTTCTGGCTCAGCAGTGGTCATTGGTGTTGTAACCAAAATATTTAACAACTTCGATACTTCACAGAATAGATCCTGTAAATTGTTGGATACTATGTATTGTGACAATTGAACAGCCATCTATATTTCGGAAGTCAGATTTTCCGTATAGAAATCCAACTTGTATCTGGAACACTCTTTTGTTCAGTATAGTATAGCTGTTGACAGCAACTTCAACTTGTAGATGGCAGCAGCAGTCGGACACTTGAATTACCAAATACATTGTACATAGTTCCGAATTCTTCCACAAACAAGCATTCTTTCGTTACGCTTTACTTTTGCAATCTCCAAGCTGTGTTGTGCTGAAGCTGACTACAGCACTTTCCCGCGTAAAAATAGCCAATCAGAGCAGTGATTTCAGCTTCGCACATGCGCATAACTGTCTACATTGTTCATGTGGAGCTTTGAGTAGCACAACGAACCCCCTGAGGCACCAAAGAAGGCACGAAGACCAAACACTTTATAACGCGTCATGAACATAACCACGGAAAATTGTCAAATGGCAGATCAGATACTATGGTGGTATTGCAAATACATTATTTGAGCCAAAATTATCATTGTACTGTAGCACATAAGGACGGGCCGCCCCTGGAACCGTGCAAAGATTATTGTTAGTGAAGGAAACAGGGTTTGTTTGGTGTCATGTTTACAATGATACACGGCTAAGTTCATTATTGTCTTTTGATAATTTAAATTCTCTCCTGTACTATTTGTATTGCACGTGCTCGTGAAGTACGATGTGGCAATGTTGTCTGTTGCCTTGCTCTGTCTGTCTCTCTCGATGCAAACGCTAGCAGACTACCGCCTACCGAACTGCCGTAGACTCTAGTAAATGATTCAATACTAAAAAAAAAAAAAAAAAAAAAAATACATCATAAGCACATAATAGCGCCGATGATGCCATTATCTGTAACTGAAATAAATTAACACAGTTTCATTTTAAGGAATTCCTAAATATTTAATGTTTTCGTTTTCGTTTATCGACTCAATATTGAAGTCAGAACTCATACCATTTGTAACTGTAAGCCTATACTTACATAAATTACAAAATAAGGAAAAGAAGCGAATAAACACAGTAACAAAACATAGGTCACAGAAATAGACTTGTCTGAAAATAATCAGATTGCCATAAAAGAAACAATATTTAGATAAAACATTTGAAAAACATCATGCTCTATTTCATATAACTCTAACTTTCGTCCGAGTAAAACTCATTACCAGTAAACGAAGATAATATTAAACTTAAAATGAAAATAACTGAAGTATTCTATTTAGTAAAAATTGTATATTAGTAAAAAGTTAAAATGAAAGTTTTGTAGGTTAACTTTATAACAAAATAGAGGAAACTGAGAATCAAATTAATTAAAATGAACTACCGGTATCACAAATTATAAGTACTTATTTAAAATATACAGTTTGTTAAATATAATATACTGTATTAATACTAATTTGAATTATTTATTCTAAATATCTCGTATTTCTAATTCGAATTTGTACAGTATAATTTTTAAATACTGTGTAGATACCGGTACTTTAAAAATCATGTCATTATAGCTAAATTTTTAGTCCATAATAATTAATGCTGTATATTTTTTTTTCAGCAATTGTGACGCATTTTGCCATTTCAAATAAAGTTACTTATTTATACTGTACGGTTATTTTGTGGAAGGAATTTAGTTTTGGACATCGCAATGACTTCACGTAGTCCCAACTGTCTCAGCTTCAGTGCTAGTACGTACGAAACCACCAACCAAAGCGGAAAAAGTAAACAATCCCTAGTCTGTCCCTCACCTCCGTCCAACACTCCGCTATCAGTTAACCTGTATCTCCCCGATCGGGACCTGAACTTCGAAGTCTATTTATAATATAAACTACAGGGACATCATTTTATTTTTACTAACATTTTTAATATTAACCTGTCTATACCTTTAGAGAACCGGAAACACCGCTTGCTCCCCTCCAAGACTGGAGTTCGATGATACTGGCGTAAAACACGAATCACTCTACTAGGTATAGGAAGGAAGAAAAGTAGTTCATCCATTTACGTAAACTAGGAAATATCGCGATTTTGAATTTGATAATATTCATTAGGTTTTCTTTAATCAAAGTACAGTACTGTATTAAGAATAAGTGTTTTTACTCACGAAGTGAGTTATCCATGCGAACGTATTCATTATGCAGTGTTTACTGTCTACAGCACATTAGCGTACAATATACAGAAAGAAGTTAAATTGAAAAATAATCATAATATGAATATTTAAACACAATTTTGAAAATGGTGGCCGTTCATTTCGATACAGGCTTCAGTTCTTTTGTGTATATTATCGCACTATAGACTATTGCATCTAATTCCAATTGCCAGTTTCGTCCTTCGTACTAGTAACTCATGTTGAAATAATTCTGTACCTACTCTACGTACTGTGAATTCAATCTTCACTTCTGCCCGACCCGAAAATATAAAATTACTCAGACATGCTATCTACTGTCCGTCCAAGTGGTTATGCCGCAGGATTGTAGAAAGGGAGGAAATCACGTGACAGTTAATTACTTAACGAGGCACTTTTATTTAAGTTAAATTAAACAGCCGTATAATATTACGTAAACTTCCAATTCCTAAGAGAAATTAATGTTTTCAGAAAAGAGCTAAGACAGCCCAGCTATTACAGAGGGGCGAGCAGAAGCAGGTGGGGGAAACGGGATGCGACGTAGGCAAACGGACAGTACCTGTGCGAAAATATGATTCAATGTTGAAAGCTCTTTCGTCACTGGAAAACGCGAACATATTTCTGGAACGTACTATACTCAGTAACTCAGTACTGCTTACTATCTGCGGTCTTGGTTCTGTGTGGAGTTGGAACTTCCTTAGAAGGGGGAGTGAAGTACATTCAAAAACTCAGGTACAATAAAAATTGAAGTAAAAATAAAATGGTGTCCCTGTAGTAGGACTAATAACACTTTTCTTATTTTCAACCAAATTGTCCCTGTTTGCGTATTAATTGTATGACATACCTCAAAGATTATCTGTAGTAATGTCACGAGAGGTCTGAGATTTATCTGGGAAATCTCAGACCTCGAGTGACATTTTTAGGACTATTTCGTGAATAAAATAAAAATGTAAATAATATATCCCTAAAATTCGATCACAAAATTCAGATATTGTGAAGTTGAAATACTCGTAGATGAATATCGATTACTGCAATAAAGAAATTCGATGTTGTTATTCAGTAATGCCAATTGCAAAATACAGGTTTAACAATGTGAATTACATGTACTGCACTTTTCTCTTATTATTATAACATAAATGCATTTTAGTTATCTGCTGAAATCATAATTTAATATAACAGTAACAGTGGGGACGCTATATACCAATGCTTATGTATTCACAGCGAGACATGTTGCTACACAGTGAAGCAATCTCTGTATAGATAGGCCTAATTAAAACACGAATTTTATTACGCCATACGGAAGGCAGTTTATTACTATGCAAGGTCTTTGGGTTTGATGTGCGATGATGTTACAAAAATTTGAACATCTGACTTTCTATTAATTGTTTAATTTCATTCACAAAATACAAATTTTATAGGCTACAATTATAGGTTAAGTTACCTGTGGGAGCAGGAACAATGTCAGCTGTGCCTTATTTCGACCGTTACTTACAATCAGTGGTACACGAAAGCATTTTTATAGGTCGATAAACGCATTCTCGCTGTAGTGTGTAACGGAACTAAAGCTGCATCTACACAGTTCAATATTCCAATCGCAGATGCGTGCAATCTGGGAAGAATATTGAAAGAATCAAGTTTAAAAGGTACGTTCAATTAAGATGCATGAAGATTTTGTGTCTACGAGGTGGGCCGTTTTGAACGTCGTCTTCACTGCGTAAATATATTAATTAATATTAAATATCAATATTGCATTCATGGCTTTAAAATTGAATGACAAGTTTAACCGTGTAGTTGCATCTTAATGTATTCATGATCATCAATTTACGGGGAAACAGTTGGCGACAACGACTAAACAAAAGAACGACCTGCAATAAATTGATAGCGATAAATCTAGCTGAAAAAATTATCGCAAAGTGTGACTGTGATTGGTTGGAATTCAAAATTTTATTACACTGCATTGGTCGAAAATGGAATGACGTCATATAAACGAAATAGCCACCTAAAATTAACGATGACTTACGGTTCATTTTGTACACATGGAATTGATATATTCAATTCAATTTATTTGGCCATTAGACATACAATTTTAGGCTTCGTCAGAATACATTGAAAAACATAGACTATAAATACATTTAAAAAATAATAATAACAGATACAGTAAAATTTAAGTAATAAAATGAAAACATGAAATAATTTGAAACTTTTAAATTGAAGAAAACTAACTAAATTGTAATTAAAAACTTATTTAATAAAATACAATTTCATACAAATTTGTGTTGAAAAACTCAGCAACAGAATAAAAGGGATTATTTAATAACCAATTGTGAAATCTACTTTTGAAACTATTGATTGGTAATTTATAATATTGACTGGGAGCTTATTATATAATTTCATCCCCATAATTTAAAAGTTTGTGTTGCACTTGTGTAATCTACAATATGGAATATTAATTTGTTCACTATTTCTAATTTCATGATCATGCATATTGGCCACTAATGAGTAATTGTCGATATTTTGTCTAGTGTAAACTACTAGATCATATATATATGTTAAAATCCGTGATTGTCTGAAAAGTGGCCGACGATGTTCCAAATAATTTGATTTACATAAAATTCTAATGGCCTTCTTTTGTAAAATCAAGACGCTTCCAATTTTGGTTCCATTTCCCCAGAAAATTAGGGCATATCGAAATATCGACTGAAAGAAAGAAAAGTAGGCACATGTTGAATAATTTTGAGAAACGCAAGTAGTTAATTTCTGTAGCAAATATAAAACTCTTGATAGCTTTGTGCATATGTACTCGATGTGCTTATCCCATGTTAAACTTGAGTCTTTAAAAAGTCCCAGAAATTTTGTGTAGTTGAGTTTGTTGTCCTTATTTATTAGATAGTTTAGGCTGAAAGTTAAGTTGATGGTTTTTTCTTGATTAAGCAAGAAGCTATTAGATTCAAACCATAAAGCCATCTGTGATAGAGTGTCATTGTTGAGAGCATGTAATTGATTTAGAGCAAAAATTACCACTGCATAATATGCAAGTCTGTGTGTGAGTATGTATTTGGAATTTAGACAGTCGTCTCTCAGAGTAACGAATGCCCATGTTGCACGCAGTGGCCCGTATATTGGAGAATGTGGAGCAGTTTTATTAGCTGTATTCCCGCGAGGCCGAGGCCGCCCAGAACATGCGTGTTAAGCCGATAACGGCGAGGGATGGGGTCGCCATCTACCTTGTTTGTTGACAGCCGTATCGCCTTCCATTTTCTGGCTGTCCGGAGAGCCGCTCTGAGCCCACGGCGGACCACGTTGATCCACTTTAAGATTGGGACAAAAATCCCCGGGGTTTAATTTTATCAGAAGTGGGTCGTAACGAATTCAAGAGCGGGGGCTACAGCAGGAGATCCTTCCTGCTTGTTTTCGCAATGCAAGGAAAGTCATCCCAAACACCAGATTCTTTTATTGCATAATCCCAACTTTAGAGCAGATTTTCCAACTTTCGGATCATATTACTGCCGGAGTTCGCTTGACAGCAATATTCAGAGATGTAACCTAACCTCACATCTTGTGTTACCCCATTTCCCTTTTCTCCATATTGCAGGATAGCTTTACGATATCAGCTCACGATATTATCTGACATTCTTTCCAATCTGACCTTCTCCTAACTTACATGTTTTGTCTACTCTCTGAAAGTAATACACATACGAGCTCTTGGGATACCAATAATACTTTTTCGAATATAATGTCGAAGATAATAAACTATTAAGAAATCCGAATTTGAAGAATGTAAAATATAATAATAAATCTGTAGCCAAAATTTTTCTCGTAATTTTCGATTTTCCAAAAATAATTGGTGTTAACATGTACAGGGACATCACTTTATTTTTACCAACATTTTTAACATTGACCTGGCTATACTCGGAAACACTGTTGCCCCCTTCCATTACAGAAGTTTGATGTTACTAGTGCAATATGTAAACAAATCATTTTACTAGGTATAGGAGAAGAGAAAAGTAGTGTATCCATTTATGTTGTATGGAAATACGATATTACGCTTTTCAGTTTGATCATCACTTTTACGGAATTTATCGAAATACAGTAGAGTAGTAACATTTTTTTTTCAAAAACTCAACTTTTCAGGCGGCTATGTTCGTTATGTAATGTCTACTTTATTTAGCATATTAATTATTGATGTTAGCATACAATATAGAGAGCGTATTTAAATTGAGGGGGTCGTAAGTAAAGGGCTGTAAGTGCACTTAAGTTACTTTTGAGAAAATTGGGTTTAATATTTAAGCTTTCGTAAAATCGGTGAAATTTTTATTTAAATTTTAATGTGTGATGCGATTAAAATATCCCTTTGCCACTAAAATTTTAGATACTTTAGCTTACACTGGATGCACTTAACTCATGTTATTACAAATGTCACTAGCATTCCTTTGCTTCTAGCCACCTGAATTAAAAAAAAAAAAGCAAATCTGAATTTTTAAACAAGTTGCTGGAAATGGTTGCCGTTCATTACAATGCAGGCTTCAATTCGGTACGCATATTATTAAAAACATTTTGAAGCATATTCTCTGAAATTGAATTTATCGTATCTTGAATATAATTTTTAGTACGATATTATTAATATAGGTTATTTCTTCTATAAAAACGCAATCATATTTATGAAACACACTATACACTGCAGTGTTTACTTCACTGCTTGAAGACTTCGAATGCAACAGCGGCCGTAAGTTTGTGTGTCTGACGGGAGCAAGGACATTAGTGAAGGGGTGGGAGTGAAGTACATTCAGAAATGCAGGTACAATAAAAATGCAAGTAAAAATAAAATGATGTCCCTGTATAATTAACCATTCAGAAACCAAAAATCGCTTTTTGAAGTTTTTGTTTGTATGTCTGTCTGTCTGTCTCTCTGTCTGGATGTTTGTTACCTTTTCACGCGATAATGGCTCAACTGATTTATATGAAAATTGGAATATTAATTAAGTTCGTTGTAACTTAGATTTTAGGCTATATGGCATTCAAAATAGTTTATTTAAAAGGGGGTTATAAAGGGGCTTGAATTAAGTAAATCGAAATATCTCCCTTATTATTAATTTTCGTGAAAAACGTTACATAACAAAAGTTTTTTAAAATTATTTCCGATAAGTGTTATTCTATACAAAATTGTGATAAGGCTGACATTTTATGAGATAAATGAGTTTTAAAATTTATTTAACAACGCCATCTAAGGCGCTGTAATGAAATAAAAACAAATGACTTCATCTGTAAGGGGCCTTTGACAAAAACAAACGAAAGCTATTAAACATAGCACAATGTTTGTGTTTGTGTTTGTATGAAGTAATATCGATTAAAGGATATACAAGACTTTTTTTAAAATAACAATATAATACATTTTCACTGCCGCCTCAGATTATAGCGTTGTTGTTCCTGCAATAACTCCTATGTGCAAAATATAAAATTTTTGAGTAGAAAGAAAAAACACATTTATTCATTCCATGGCAATGGCACATAGGAGATCGTGAATTCTTATATTTTCGAAAGAAATAAATATAATTACATATCACTATATATACTGTATCACTATTTAAGTTATTTGAAGGGTTCAGAACCATAGTGGGCCAAGCGCCATTTACTGAAGACGCAGAAAAAAGGGTTAACATTAAGTTATTACCATAATTCAATGGAAACATATAGCAAGTAATATAAAATATACACAATAAATCTAAATGATATCAATCTTCATTAAACTATGGTTGCATGTAATAGCAATTAAGAAACATGTTAAAGGAATTATCTTTGCATCAAATGAGTGTCTCTGGACCAAAATGATCGCATTTTAATTATTTAAATATAATTTACATTAAGTAACATATTAAACGATTTATCCTTCTATCAAACACGAATGTTCCCTGGATAAAATGTCCTATTTTAATTATGTAATTACTTTATATTTATTTCTAATTGGTGCAGCGGAGCGCACGGGTACGGCTAGTGTAAAATATAATAATAATAATAATAATAATAATAATAATAATAATAATAATAATATAGCTTAGTATTTCAGCTACGTCTAAGCTGCAATACAGTTGCCTACTCTCATACTGTACCTGACGTCACAGCCCAGGGATACGTCCCGTCTGATACAACATAGAACCGCATCTTACTCACGCTCACTCTAGTTTGTGTTGAAGCCGGAACACGGTCATAGTGAGTGCTTTAAACCAGTGAAATGTAAAAGTCGTATTATTTACTTAACGTAACATTTGTTTTTGTGACGATGTAAAATGCCGAAGACAAAAAGTTCTAAGTATGAAAGGCTGGAGGACTTAATTCAGGAGCTCGGAGCCAATAATAATTTACATTACATGTAATTTGTGCAAAGTAGATATAAAAGTTACAAGAAAACAGTGCATTGACAGACACTGAAATACAAAAAGGCATAGAAATATGCTAGAACGTAACTCAAAACAAGCAGTACCATTAAACTCAGATAGAATGCGATAAGAAATCCATGTTTTACAGGGATCTATGCGCCATGATGGTCATTGCCAATATACCGCTTAACAAATTGAACAATAAACACTTCAGAGAATTTCTAGAAAAGTACACGAAGGAACATATTCCAAGTGAGCCCCAACTCCGTCAGCACTTTGTACCCATACTTTATGAAGAAAAATATTTGTCACGCAGGTAGGCCCTGGCCAACTTCGGGCTGTTAGATTATAAAGTCAGTAGTTGCTCTACTTTTATTTCAGGTTGAATGTACTCTACGAACATGCAGTAAGAACATGTTTGCCTGTCTCTTTCTCTGCTGCATCAGCTGGGTTCCACCTACTATATAGACTATTTACCCGCAACTTGAGTCGTTTGGTAGCAGGAATACTTTATTAATAATAATAATAATAATAATAATAATAATAATATAATACAGAGGAAACTAAAGAATAGAGATGAACAACGATCGATAAAGTCGAAATCCCGCAAGATAATGTTGTATACGTCACGTCGATGACGTAAAGACTGCTTGTCAGTGTTCTGAGACATCGAGATTGATCACTCCCGAAGTCCCGAACGTCAAGCAGTCTTGAATCGCCACAGTTGTTTATATCTGACTGTATACAAACTCACATGCAATAGCTGGAACAACTTCTACATCGCACAGACAGACATATCATTTCAAACACGTTACAAGGAACACATCACAGCTATAACCAAATCACACAACACTTCTTCATATGCAGAACACAACACAAACGCCAACCACACCTACAGCAACATAGACACAGACATGGAAATATACAGACACACAAAAACACACCCACAACAAATCCTCAACACACAACTCAACTTCAAAACATACACACTTTTCGACTCCACACTACACTACACAAACGCACCCCCACAGGGGACGAAAACAACAGAAGACGCGAAGATCAGTTCTGAAGATGGCCCTCAGGCCGAAACTAGTCAAATAAGAGCAACTTTAAAGCTAGTTCATTAACACGAGAAAGTAATATATATAGGTACTTTACATTCCTCAGTGATATAGTCTTAAAAGTTACGTAATCAAGATTTAGAAACTTTTTTTTTGTTTGAAATATCTGAAAGAATAACCCCTTGAAATTAACGATATTACTTACCATCCATCCTGTATAATAAACGTGGTATTTGAATATGCAGATTTTAGAAGTAATTGAGAAGAAAAGACCAACCAATATGTCTCCCAGTACTGGATATCACGTAAGATCGAATTTGCACTTTGTTACATATATTTTTCCTTAATATACAAAAATAACCTAACTCGAATATAATACCTATAATTTTTCCATTCAACGAGCAAACAGCGGTTGGAAAATAATTCTGTATATAATGCTTCAATGAAAACTTTATTTCTATGAATACGATAATTAACGCAATGTTGAATAATTTCAATGGAAAAATTGTTCCAGGGTCGGGTATCGAACCCGGGACCTTTGCCCGAGCGCGCCAACGCTCTACCGACTGAGCTACCCAGGAACTAAACCAGACCGCGGCTCAATTTTCACCTTACATACGCATATCTCAAGTGGGTTGACAGATCGTCAAAGTTCAGCATTGAGTGCACACTTACTGTGTGACTTAAATTTGTGGTCGAAAAATTAGCACGTATTATACAGGGACATCATTTTATTTTTACTAATATTTCTAATCTTAACCTGACTATACCTTTGGATCAACGGTTGAGAACCGGAAACATCGTTTGCTACCCCCTTTCACGACTGGAGTTCGATGATACTGGTGTAAAATACAAACAAATCACTTTACTAGGTATAGGAGGGAAGAAAAGTAGTTCATCCATTTACGTAAACTAGGAAATATCGCGATTTTGAGTTTGATAATTTTCATTAGGTTTTTGTTAATCAAAACACAGTACTGTATTAGCAATAAATGTTTTTACTCATGAATTGAGCTGTCCATTCGGACGTATTCATTATGCAGTGTATATTATACTGTCTACAGCACATTAGCGTACAATATAGAGAATGAAGTTAAATTGAAAAATAAACACAATATGGATATTTAAACACATTTTTGAAAATTCTGGCCGTTCATTTCGATACAGGCTTCAGTTCTTTTGAGCATTTTATCGCACTATATACTATTGTACGTAATTCCAATTACCAGTTTCGTCCTTCGTACTAGTAACTCATGTTGAAATAATTCTGTACCTATTCTATAAAAGAGTACTTTACGTACTGTAAATTCTATCTTCACTTCTGCCCGGCCCCAAAAGATAAAATTACTCAGACACGCTAGCTACTGTCCGTCCAAGTAGTTTTGTCGTAGAAAGAGGGAAAATCACGTGACAATTAATTACTTAATGAAGCCCCTTTATTTAAATTATTTTAAAGTGTTGTATAATATTACGTAGACGTTCAATTCCTAACAGAAATTAATGTTTTCAGAAAAGAGCTAAGACAGCTACGAGGGGCGAGCAGTAGCGCGTGGGGGAAACCGGGATACGACGTAGGCAAACGGACAACAGTACTTGTGTGAAAATATAATTCAATCTTGAAAGCTCTTTCGTCACTGGAAAACGCAAACATATTTCTGGAACGTACTATACTCACTAACTCTTTACTATGAACGTAAGGCGACTTTGACTGTATACGCTTGGTTCTGTGTGGAGAACGGTTGGAAGTTTACTAGCAGAAGGGGTGGGAGTGAAGTACATTCAAAAACTCAGGTACAATAAAAATTTAAGTAAAAATAAAATGATGTCTCTGTATATACATTACACAGGGACATCATTTTATTTTTACTTCAATTTTTATTGTACCTGAGTTTTTGAATGTACTTCACT
The DNA here is from genome assembly GCA_025594305.2 of Periplaneta americana. Classification (NCBI taxonomy): domain Eukaryota; kingdom Metazoa; phylum Arthropoda; class Insecta; order Blattodea; family Blattidae; genus Periplaneta; species Periplaneta americana. Next base: position 33,902,013 of record JAJSOF020000040.1, on the reverse strand, counting down.
CCCACCCCTTCTACTAATGAAGTTCAACCGTCCTCCACACAGATCCAAGACCGCATATACAGTCATAGTAGCCTTACGGTCATAGTAAACAGTACGTTCCAAAAATATGTTCGCGTTTTCCAGTGACGAAAGAGCTTTCAATATTGAATCATTTTCGCACAGGTACTGTCGTCCATTCGCCTACGTCGTATCCCGGGTTCCCCCACCAGCATTTATTCGCCAGCTAGTGGCTGGGCTGTCTTAGCTCTTTTTTTTTAACATTAATTTCTGTTAGGAATTGGACGTCTACGTAATATTATACAACTGTTTAAAATAACTTGAGTAAAAGGGCCTCGTTAAGTAATTAATTGTCACGTGATTTCCTCCTTTCTACGACCCTACGACATAACTACTTTGACGGACAGTAGATAGTATGTCTGAGTAATTTTATCTTTTCGGATCGGGCAGAAGTGAAGATTGAATTTACAGTACGTAAGGTACTCTTTTAAAGAGTAGGTACAGAATTATTTCAACATGAGTTACTAGAACGAAGGACGAAACTGGTAATTGGGATTAAGTACAATAGCCTATAGTGCGATAATATGCACATTAGAACTGAAGCCTGTATCGAAATGAACGGCCATAACTAGAAAAATGTGTTTAAATATCCATATTATGATTATTTTTCAATTTCACTTCATTCTCTACTGTATATTGTACGCTAATGTGCTGTGTACAGTATAATATACACTGCATAATGAATACGTCCACATGGACAGCTCAGTTCGTGAGTAAAAACACTCATTTTTAATACAGTACTGTATTTTGGTTAAACAAAAACCTAATGAAAATGATCAAACTCAAAAGCGCGATATTTCCTAGTTTACGTAAATGGATGAACTACTTTTCTTCCTCCTATACCTAGTAAAGTGATTTGTTTGTATATTACGCCAGTATCATCGAACTCCAGTCGTGGAAGGGAGTAGCAAACGGCGTTGATCCAGAGGTATAGCCAGGTTAATATTAAAAATGTTAGTAAAAATAAAATGACGTCCCTGTATATTCTTATCATGAGAAATTAGTTTAGTATGATGAAGTTAAATTTCAGGGTTGAAGGGAATTCAAAAGATAGCAATTTTCAAGAATTCATGGTTCTGTGTCGTATTATTTGCTTCTTTATTTTCAAGTTATGCCTCTGTAATTATAACCCCAATCTGTCTTTCAGTTTTACTGGTTTGTTTATAAGTTATTCGTTAGGAGCGACAGTATAAAGTCTATTTTAAAATTGCATTACTCTTATCTTATTATTATTATTATTATTATTATTATTATTATTATTATTATTACATGAAAACCAATAAAGAAGGAAGATTTTATATTTTTAAATGCTTAACCCGTAAACGTTTGTATATCATAAATTTGAAAAAAAAAAATTCCTACAATGGACCATGATCTTTTATTCATTTTAATAAAAAGTTAATTATCATATAGTAATATGCTTTATTCAACATAAGGTTAAGATTCTAATTCAACTTACGTGTAATTAATATTATTTGTATAATTTCGAGGGAAAAATTGTTCCGGAGCCGGGTATCGAACCCGGGACCTTTGGTTTGACGTACCAGAGTTCCCGAGTAGCTCAGTGGTAGAGCCTTGGTACGTCAAACCAAAGGTCCCGGGTTCGATACCCGGCTCCGGAACAATTTTTCCCTCGAAATTATTCAAATCAACTTTACAGGAGTTATACCTGAAAATCTTGATTTGAATATTATTTGTTTTACTCATAATTTTGTGCTGTAAATTTCGTGTCATTTTTTCTTCTTTCCCAAAATCTGAACGATGCGACGTCTCATTTCTTATTTTCCACCACGTCTTTATAAGCAAGTTCTTTAATGGAGGCCTATACCATTTACATCTTCATCTGTGGTTCCCTCCTTTTCAATATAGTGTATATATTTTTAATAACAGGTTTGAAACGAAATGTAACCAGTGGGTGAGTGAGTGAGTGAGTGAGTGAGTGAGTGAGTGAACGATTTCCATACTTCATTGTGAAGCTGCTGTGGACTGGAAGAATACGTCATTATATAATGACGTGGAACACCAAGTTTACTTGCTGTTTGACTTTGTAAAGTGGAAGATAAGTATTGTCTGTGCATACGGATCGGACACCTTAATTTACATGACCTAATTAATTATAATCCGAGGCACGACAGCCCATGAAGGGCCATGAACGACCAGCCGGCTGCTGGCCTCACGTCCACATGACGAAGCAGAGGTGGACGATCATCCAATATGACCTAATTTCTCACTTCAATTGAAGACGAAGCGAAGTTCTTACGTATGGCCCTGCATGTAGAACGGGCCTTAGAATAATCTAACATCTCGACCTTTCCTCCGAAGGGCGTTAGTAAGTGTAAGAAACCTTCAGTTGTCAGTGCAGTAGTAGTTGGCTTTCTCCTTAGGAATATTAAAAATATAGGTCTGAACCAAAATTGTAGTTTTTCAATATTACGCTACACACTACACTTCCGTGATAGCCAAGGCATGGTGCCGAAACGTCATAATAAAACTATATGACGTTACGTTGGTATCGGACAAATATAAATAATTCAGGCTGATTTCAATCCCTGCAATGGTTTTCATGCAGCGTTGAATAAATATGTCTTAAATAATGTACCTATATATTAGGCCTATGACCGGCGTATGTTAAAAATTATGTATACACATTTCCAAAGAATCCATTTCCTCGTGTGTTCAAACACAGCATCACAGAGCTTCGTTTCTACAGTGCCATCTCTCCATTTTACAAATACTGTGAATTCAGGAGGGAATGTAGAGAGGATAATATTTTGATGTGTTCCCGTGTTACTGTTATCCTATTTACATAAATCTGGGATGCAAAGCTTAAGAAACAGATGCTACTCGCTGTCTCAGGAGGCAGGAACTGATCCGTGGAGTCTGAAATTTTCGAAGAAGTTTCTTTTTCTAGTAAAAGGTACAACGATATTTTATCTCCATTGCTTCCTTCAGTGAATTCATAAACCACTGAATTGTATGTTGACAATAAAGTAAAGGATATCCCCAAAGAAACGAATTGCCTTCATCAAATTTCTTATTTTTCTAAAAGCGTAGAAAATCACGTCCTATGCGGGTTCTGACTTCCTAACCCGAGGAGTTCGTTGTTTATATGTAAGAGGGTAACCATTCTGTTTACACAACTCCTAATTCTTAGGACCAGAATTTTACGATGAAAGAGTAATGGAACGGAGAAAAATTCTCTTCGGCGCCGGGATTTGAACCCGGGTTTTCAGCTCTACGTGCTGATGCTTTATCCACTAAGCCACACCGGATACAACCCCGGCGTCGAATAGAATCGTCTCAGATTAAGCTGTTCCCTCTAGTGGCCGCCCTCTGCACTACGTCATAGATGTCTATGAACGTAGGACCGAAGTCCACACATGTGCTGAGGTGCACTCGTTATGAGTGACTAGTTGGCCGGGATCCGACGGAATAAGCGCCGTCTTAAATCACGAAGTGATTTACGCATATCATATATATTATTTTAATGTACCAAAGTACGTATGATATTTCCATGCAGATATTCTGCGTCATCATACGATGAAAGAGTAATGGAACGGAGAATATCTGCACGGAAATATCATATGTACTTTGGTATATTAAAATAATATATACCAGAATTTTAGTTCAGGATTATCTCTCCTAGAAATACTGGCTACCACATTTTCAGATTTTCTCCAACGTGTAGTTCTTAGTCCAGCTTATTTTTCCTTACCTAGAAGTTCCAGTTCTGAGGCTTGGAAAATTCGCCCTTGTCCCTATGTTATTGACCATACAGAGAGCTGATATCAGCTGGAAGTAATTATTAAAAAATGAAATTAGGATTTTCTTGCAGCGCTCTGTATAACTGGTGACATTTTAAAACTTCATATACACCAGTCTTGCGATGGTGATTAATAATTGCGAGCGAGAGCTCTTTTATGCCCGCTGCGCGCGCGAGGAGCTCTTTTGCTGTAAACATTGCTAAAGGATGTACAGATCTTAGATCACAGCGCATCTTGACGGAACGGAAGCGCTTAAAGCTTACAAGGAAGAGTGGAAGTTACAATATTTATGCTTCGAACACGGTGATGAAGTCCAGTGTTTGTTGTGTTAAAAATATCATTTGCAAAAAAAAAAAGCAACATAAAACGGCATTATGAGACGCAACATGAAAAAAATAGGCATTATTCAGGAGAAATAAATTCATTTCGGAATTGACATCGAAGGTAAATTAATTTACATTTGGGTCAGTAGATTGTATCTAGATTCTTTTTATTTCATTATTTTAAATGTATTGTTGATGTTTTATTTGTTGCTTGTTTCTGGATATTTACTTTTATTAGACTACGTGTTTCTGTAATTTAGAATTAATATTTTGTCTTTGATTGCACTATAACTTATACAATCACTAAGCTCAAAATGCTAATTCACTTTTATTCCAATAACTATTTTCAGGATTTTTTATCAAATATGAACTAAACATTTTGAAAACTTTGATGCAAGAAGCTTTTTAATAACGTCAATATAAAATATACTTAAAAATATAATTTCAAAACTATTAGACCTAATTGCACCAAATTTTGTACAGATGATATTATTATAGATCTGTTTATATAGTTTAAATTTCACAAATTTTGGCGGAAATTGTGGAAGTTTTAAAAGCCATACATATCCCCTTTAATGATTGACCTAAAAATTACGATGACACTCAAATTTAATCAATTTGTTTTTTCGTGTTACGTGCATCTCACAAATCACTCTAAGAAAACTCATTACATAATCACGACTGGAGAGTAAGGACTACATTTTCACAATCACACAATCAATATACTCTATTTCAATCAATACTGTCATTATTATTTTTCAACAAATACTCAAACGCACTTAGAGATCACACACTTCGAGCAGGTAGACTCTATTAGTTTCTCCTAACCAATGAAGTGAAATATTTACATAATAAATAATTTATTTTAACAATAAAATTGTTAACATACAATTAACTTTTCCTATTTCTCTTTTTGTTCCTAAAAACTCTTTCCTTTACGATTTTTTTATATATGTATATGTATATTAACTTAGTAATTAGCCCTATTACATAGCCAGAAATTTAGTAGCGCAAGTTATTGTAATAATTGCTGCCTTTATTCGCTGCATGTGGATGTACTGTACATCCCCGTTGTCTATGTTAACGACGCTACGTAGTGGATGCGCTATGCGCTCGTGATGAAGGTCGAGCTCTTCTACCATGATTGGGAGCTAATATCGTCTCATCCCTGATATACACGTACATATTAGCATCAGCATATTTAATTAGAAACAGTGAAGTTACTGAGTTTGACTTCTTTAAAACTTACAAACGACGTACATTGCATTCTGGAAACGAATACACAAAATCTCTCATGAAACAATCTCTTTAAATCATGAACAAAGCTCGGAACTTGGGGACTTGTGTCTTTGAACGTGGCTAAGCGACCGGACTTCAATGTCAACAAACTCCCGCTTCCAGCACAGAGGTGCTGTCAGGTCTGCTATAAAGGTGGTTCCTGGCCGGAACAATATATTGATAATATTATGGTAGCTTGAAACACGTAATTTTAAAGAATATAAAAGTCAAAATCTTCTTAATTCATTCACAGTGTTTCATCCAAGGGCAAGTCTTTCACTGTAAACCCAGCATTATACAATCTTTCCTATTTTCTGCCTTTCTCTTAGACTTCGCATATTATCGATGTATCTTAATTTGGTCTATTATCTGATATCTTCTTCTGCCCCAAACTCTCCTTCCGTTCACCATTTCTTCAAGTCCATCCTTCAGTAACCAGTTTCTTTTTACTCTTACTTATATCAGTATTTTGAATAATCAACCTTTATGGTTTAACAAAATGTAGAAAAAACAAGTTACATATCACTGTTTTTACATTTACTTTTAATTACACTTGCAAACGTTTTCACTCTCCAAAGGGTCATCATCAGGCATGAAACAATATTCAAATACCTAAAATCAAATTATAAAGAGATGTACAAAAATGTGTATTGTGTTAATTTGAGAATGTTCTGTATGCGAGACTCTGTCATGTTGTGGTCATACACATGAATATTAAAAGGCAATAAATGTTATACAGCGTGACATGGGTCGTGAATTGCCTGAAAAAGATACAAATTACGTATTATATGCACATTGCAAGGAAATATAAAACACTTGTGAATAAAATACGTGCTTGTACAAATTTATGTTGAAAAGCCTTGTGCTTTACGAAGTAAATGAAAATACTGTATAACTTTTGATAAAAACTGTCTTTGAAGACTGTTAATTGTCCCATTTAGACATACTGTGAACATATAGGCAATGCCCGTTGCAAGTGTATGTATGATAAAAACCTTATGTGTGTGTGTGTGTGTGTGTGTGTGTGTGTGTGTGTGTGTATATATATATAGACACATGTTCTGTCTACAAATAAATGTCAATTGTTTAAAACAATATACATTACGAAGACAATATGATAGTTGTGTGCTATATACAGGTTGTTTCCGAAGTGGTGTTACAAACTTTTAGGGATGATGACGAAGGGCACATGTATCAATTTGAGATAAGGGACCCTGGTCCGGAAATGACTGAGTCGAAGGTTACAAGCGAAAATAGTTGTATGGAAATGGAATTGTAATTTGGCACCACGTGCCCTGCTTCCCTTAACTTCTGGAACAGTCGTGGAAAAATGGTATGGGACGGATGTCTCCTACGTGGGTACTTGTCCCGATACAATCTGTGAGCCTGTCTACAGTTCCCATTGGCTCATCCGCATTCGAAAATCATGTCTGCATATTCCGCTCTCGTGTACTCCTCCATTTCACTAGGACTGATCGAAGATATAAGAGATGCAGCTGGAAATATGGGATTAAAAATTAATGGAAACAAAACAAAATACATGGTAGTCAATAACAAAAATAATAATAAAACTTCTAAGTACATTGAGATTGATGATGCCAAATTTGAGACAGTCCAGAGCTTTGTATATCTTGGATCACTAGTTAATAGTAACAATGATATCTCACAGGAAGTAAGTAGAAGAATACAAAGCGTCAATAGGTGTTATTATGGGCTGCAAAAACAAGTTAAATCAAGATTGCTATCTCGTGGCACAAAATGTAGACTATATAAAACACTAATAAAACCAGTGTTGACCTATGCATCAGAGACGTGGCCTCTTAGCGAAAGGGATAAATTTAGGTTTGCAACATTCGAAAGGAAGATATTGCGAAGGATTTTTGGACCTGTAAGGGATGGCGAAACTTAGAGAATAAGATATAACAACGAATTATACCAGCTTTATGAGTCTCCCGATATAATAACATCCATTAAGATTGCTCGTCTGAGATGGACAGGGCATGTTAAGAGAATGGATGAATGTGAAATACCTAGGAAGGTGATGGAATATGGGATTGCTGGAGGAAGAAGAGTTGGAAGGCTAAAGGTACGATGGATGGACTGTGTTATGGACGACATTAAGAGGCTTGGAGTGAAGAACTGGTGGACGGTGGCTAAAGATCGAGACCGATGGAGAAGAATTCTTAAGGAAGCCAAGGCCCGATCCGGGCTGTAGCGCTATGGATGATGATGATGATGATCGACTGGACACTGCAACTTGTACACATACCCTACTGTCTACAGACGTGCATATCAGGACCGACCACGTCCGTTACACATTACGCTATCTGCATTGCTTTAGTGTAGTTTCCTGTCCCCACCCCTCAGACAGCGCACTGAATGGAATACTGTAAGTAGACAACGTAAACAACGTCAGATGAATACAGTATGTGTAAGATGTACAGATAAATACACATAAATAAGGTGTACAGAGGAATAAAATTATTTCATTTCCACACAACTATTTTTGCTTGTAACTTTCGACTCGGTCATTTCCGGACCGGGGTTCCTGATCTCAAATTGATACATGTGCCCTTCGCCATCATCCCTGAAAGTTTGTAACACCACCTCGGAAACACTCTGTGTATGCACAACGCAGCTTATCACTAAATGTTGAGTCCAATTATTCGACACTGGTCAAATGTTGCATTTGAAGTGAGTGGATATTACGAAAGCACGTAACTACCATCGTATGCTCAAGTTTCTTTTTAGCCAGCGACTCAGACAATTCCTTTTTTCTCTTCCTGATCAGTTTCATTATTACTTCTTGGTCACTGAGATGAAGATTGACTTAAAATAATCGTATTTCAACCTAAATGCCCTATGTTGGATGTCTTATTTACGGAGTCGTAATGAGAATGTACCAACGAAGTTTGCGAAAAGATAATTTCCGCTTAGGTCATTTTGTGCTTTGTCTTGAAAGCATGTGCTTCTTATGTACAGTATATGTGTGGGTATAATAACTTTGAGGTTTCAACAGTATTCCAAAAAGATAGCGTTCATTGAATAAAAGACAAACTTCAAGATTATCCGTATATTCAGAAATTAAAGTGGGAAGACAAAGTAGAGTGAAATCTACACTCTATAACTCGACATGTGATCATGGTGGCAGAGCAACTATCATCATCATAAAGAATCATAAAAACGCAACTTTACCATCATTGTCTAATGAAATGACATCTTTCCTCAGGCCAACGATCGCGGGGGAAATTAAATTTTTAGCAGAAAAAGACTTTCAACTCAGTTGATACATGTGCCATCAAACATAACAATATTTTTCGTTTCACGGACTACATTTCTTCCTTTGTTAGGAAGTTTTAATAGAAACACCTTTACTTGCGGTCGCACTAATGTGTACTGTTCCTACTCATTTTGCAATGACAGCAGGGGCGGCTTTTGGGGTAGTGCCAGTGTGCCATGGCACCGCCAATGAAAGAAACAAAAAATAATATCCTAAAAAGCAGTTGTAATAGTTTATTTCTACACATTTTATTCGTATTTCATCTGAACGAGCGCGCGCATAGATCAGGACGCACTCTTGCAGCGTTTCTCCGAACGTTGGAGCCACTTCGGTGTGGCACTGCCTACGTCCATATAACACTGTACAAAAGGCTACTGATTCTAGTTTATTTGCGTTTCTTATGGCAGACTTTGAGCCGAATTCAATTTGACTCAGTAGTTAACATTCCATCCGCTAGAGCGCAGTAATGCAGAAATTTCGCTAGATGGCAGGGTTGTTGGAGACGTTAGGCAGGAACCATCAACCGCAGACTTGCACGAAAACACAAGTTAAAGTTCCCCGCCAAATGTTAATGTAATGTTGCCAATTCAAAACTAACGCACATAACTTGGATTTGAATGTGTAAAGTATTTTCCATTTAACTATATTAAATGCAGAGATAGTCATGGTACTTTTTATAAAGATAAATATTTTTTTATATTATGTAAAACTGTTTGTTAATGTTGTGTAATATTTGTTTTATTTTGCGGCAACTAAATATCTCTACACTGTTGCTATAGTATTAGTGCTTCTGTTAACGATACATGAGATCTGTGCAGGACATGAACATGTGTTATTCAGGCCGCTGCCTTGGATTCATCGGCCTGTTAAATAAAGTGCAAAGTGTTCGTTTATTATCTATATCACTGTTTATCTCGTGTGTTTTTGCCAGTAATTTTACTAGTTATAAAAGTTATTTGTATTTGACTAACAATCCTGTGAACGTTTTGCATTATCTGTATCTGTAAATTTCGTTATTAGTTTCGGAAATGTTATTGTAACTGTTACTAGATGCATTATTAACTGTACACCTGATAAAATAGCTGGTTTAATTAATGTTTTATTTAACATAATGTAAACGTGAGCTGCGATTATCAGTTTCACTAGGGTAATTTGCCTACAATCTTTTTTTCATTTTTGGCACCACCACCAGAATGCCTCACCGGCCGCCACTGAATGACAGCCATTGTGAAGGAACTGCAAACAGCAAGATTCAATTCTGTAATGACTGATTCTTCCAATCATAAACATCTGAAAATTTTTCCTTTCCTTGTGAAGACGTATTTCCTTCCTAAAATACTAATTATTAAAGTAGGATTAATATAATTTAATTTGATTTAACATCGTATAAGACTATTCGGTTTTTTACTTTCAAAATTTGGTCGCCCAGATTGAACACAACTTCATAGAAATCATATTAGTCCAAATAGAATCGTATTTAAATGTTTAAAGTCCTTGTTTTCGAAAGTGGTATCCAGTTTACGGATGAATTTGCAGTGTTCTGTAAAAAAATTGATTAAAAAATAAATACGGAAAATTCTTCATGAATTTATCAGAGGCTATGCCGTAAGTATGTACTGTGTGCAATGATTAAGATGTCTTACTGAGATATTTTAGTGTGGTAAATCTCGCGCGACCACAAATCGTCAAATGAGACGGTTGGGTTAGCGAGGAAATGATCATCTTTCAGTATGGTTGTTTTTGTAAGGATGTGAGAGATTTTCAAGTTCCTCAGCACTGAACATCAGAAAGGAGACTGGAGAAAGCAAGAGATTCCGAGGAAAAGTATCGGCTATCACAAAATACAGTGTCAAAATAGTACATTATGCAACGAGCCTATAATGGTAGTAATTAAGACGCGAGTATGTTTGTTTATGAAACGAGCGCAAGTGAGTTTCATAATTTTCATACGAGCGTCTTAATTACCATTATAGGCAAGTTCCATACGACTTTTTATGCTCGACCTTATTTCTAACTTGAAATTATTCAGAAGTATTCATGTTATGATAATGTAAGTGAGGAGTGGAACTGACCTGAATTGTGAGATGTGCGCAGATGCGAAAGTATTGATTTTTTCCGAAACACGAATGTCATTGACCTTAATATAATCTAGATAATAACATGAACATTAGGCTTGATGTAACCTGGAAATTGATTTAGAATTGAAAAACGAGATGAAAAAATTGAATTTATTTGAATATTATTTACAATTAACGCTAATTATTATAGTAACAGAACATAACCTTCTGCGACAGTATTGGATTTCCAGCCTCCGTGACTTTTCGCTAATTGTCCTTTCGATTGCATATCCGAGAATAATCGATACTTGCGGTTTCATAATGGTACAATCAGTACAAATGTGATTTCTCATTGGCTGAACAACTGAATTATAATGAATAGGTGTACTTTAATGAGGTGCATTAAAGGGCTACTACCAGGTGTATAATTACTACATTTCGGCATGGTCGAGCATAAATACATTAAGAGTACAAAACACAGAATCCTGATAATTTTACCTCCAGAAAATTTTAAGAAAAATAGTTTCATTGGCTGTAAGCAGAAAAGTTGTGTACTTGACCGACATTTTTATGGGAATTGCGTGATCATTCTGCCGAATTCAGAGTAATTGAAATTCGTCGTCCAACACCTTGAGTGTTTTCTTTTCTCTCCGTGTTCTTTTTTATAGTTGCCTGCGGATAATACTGCAGTATCTATCAATAAAATTGTTTCATTTCATATGTTGTATTATAATATTATGTAATATTGCAGATGCCATTCTGTTTCTGCCCCAGTGTGATTTATATTCGCTGCTTTCCATAATGATGCTGCCCATGTATTTTTAGTATAGAACAGATTTCATGATCAATAGGCCTATATATTTCCATGTTAATCCGTTGTGAATTATTTTACATAATTGATTATGTCTAATGGACACTGCCCCTGTTCTGTTATGATTATCATTATATTTTCCGCTTTCTATGACGATTCTCCGACTGTGTTGGCAGTTCAGAACGGATTCCATGATCATTGTGTGTTTTAATACTAATCCGTTGTGAATTATTTCGCATGATTTGTTATGTCTGGTGGTATTGATTCTGTTTTCGTCTAATTGTTATTAGAGACAGTTTTTTATTTGTTGATTTATCACTTAAAGTAATGTATATCTTCAGCCTAGATATAGACATTTAATTGAAAACGTATTAATTTTTCGATGTTGTTACTTGTTTTGGTTTCCTGTACAATATTTATTAAGGGAAATTTCGGAAGTTCCATTATAAGTAACTTTTTTTTACTTTTGTGCTACGTAAAATTAATTCAGCTGTAATGTAAACCTTTCTGCTTTCGAATTCTCGCGAATGGGCACTACATATATTGACTTCAGCTTATGTAGTAGTACACGGGCGTTATCTCTATTTCGTTGGTCGTATTCTGAGATCGTCAGTCGGAGAGACTTTCCAGCACTGAAGAAGAATGGCTCTATACTTCGTTCCATAATAATAATAATAATAATAATAATAATAATAATAATAATAATGATTTATTTTAGCTGGCATAGTTAGGACCGTAAGGCCTTCTCTTCCACTCAACCAGCAAAAAGTATACATACGTATGTATGAACTTACAAAGAATTCAACAATTTGATTTGGATAAGAGCTACATGTATACTTACTTACTTACTGGATTTTAAGGAACCCGGAGGTTCATTACCGCCCTTACATAAGCCCGCCATTGGTCCCTATCCTAAGCAAAATTAATCCATTCTCTATCATCATAACCCACCTCCCTCAAATCCATTTTAATATCTTCTCATCTACGTCTCGGCCTCCCTAAAGGTCTTTTTCCCTCCGGCCTCCCAACTAACACTCTATATGTATTTCTGGATTCGCCCATACGTGCTATATGCCCTGCCCATCTCAAACGTCTGGATTTAATGTTCCTAATTATGTCAGGTGAAGAATACAATGCGTGCAGTTCTGTGTTGTGTAACTTTCTCCACTCTCCTGTAACTTCATCCCTCTTAGCCCCAAATATTTTCCTAAGAATCTTATTCTCAAACACCCGTAGTCTCTGTTCCTTTCTCTCGAAGTGAGAGTCCAAGTTTCACAACCATACAGAACAACCGGTAATATAACTGTTTTATAAATTCTAACTTTCAGATTTTTCGACAGCAGACAGGATGATAAAAGTTTCTAAACAGAATAATAACAGGCATTTCCCATATTTATTCTGTGTTTAATTTCGTCCCGAGTATCATTTATATTTGTTACTGTTGCTCCAAGAAATTTCAACTTCTCCACCTCTTCAAAAGATAAATTTCCAATTTTTATATTTCCATTCCGTACAATATTCTCGTCATGAGACATAATCATATACTTTGTCTTTTCGGGATTTACTTCCAAACCTATCTCTTTACTTGCTTCCAGTAAAATTCCCGTGTTTTCCCTAATCGTTTGTGGATTTTCTCCTAACATATTCACGTCATCCGCATAGATAAGCAGCTGATGTAACCTGTTCAATTCTAAACCCTCTCTGTTATCCTGGACTTTCCTAATGGCATACTCTAGAGCAAAGTTAAAAAGTAAAGGTGATAGTGCATCTCCTTGCTTTAGCCCACAGTGAATTGGAAACGCATCTGACAGAAAATGACCATACGAACTCTGCTGTACGTTTCACTGAGACACATTTTAATTAATCGAACTAGTTTCTTGGGAATACCAAATTCAATAAGAATATCATATAAAACTTCTCTCTTAACCGAGTCATAAAGAGCTACATGTATACAAGAGTTATTTACGAATTAAACTACAAAATAATATGAACTATTAATTAAACACTGAAATATAAACTATGTAGCAGAATTAAGCTAAAATACATGGAATGTTAATATATTTCAAATAATGTTAGATAATAGAAAGACAATTTTGAAAATACAGCAGTATCAGGATGCATGTCTAAAGGAAGAGGCAACAATGTAGTCAGTGACAGTTTAAGTCAGTATGATTGGAGTGAAATGCTACGAAGGTTATCTTTTAAGTTCTTTTTAAAAGTGTTTATTGTCTTGCAGCCCCTAATACTTTGTGACAGGGAATTCCATTGTCACAGGTGGATACTGTAAAAGATGATGAATAACGAGATTTTCTATGAAGAGGTATACTTAACGCGCCACAGATAAGTGATCTGGTATTTACGTCGTGGTTAGAGTATAGATAAGAGAAACGAGACGAAAGGTAATTTGGTGTTGAGGTGTGCAGAATTCAAAAGAGTAAAGACAAAGAGTGTAAAGTTCTGCGTTCTTTAAGTCGGAGCCACGAAAGACTTACGAAGGACGGTGATATGTGATCATATCGTCGGATGTTGCACACGTATCTGACGCACATATTCTGAACTCGCTGTAACTTGACTGACAGTTCAGAATTTAGGTCACATAACAAAACGTCACAATAATCGAAGTGCGGCATTACTAGGATTTGTACTAGGGTAAGTTTTAGTTTCTGGGGCAAGAAGTTTCTTAAGCGACTCAAACAGTGAGTGGAGGAACAGATTTTTTTTATTGTTTCTTTAACTTGAAAATTCCAATTTAGATTATTATCGAAAAAGAAGTCATAATGTCTGATAGGAGATGTAACAGTTGCTGGCAGAGGAGGAGAGCAGTATAATTGCTATTGAACCAATGGCAGAGGTCTCATTCCACTCGTCCTGAAGTTCTGCGAGGATAGACGGCGTGGATGAGACCTCTGCCATTGGTTGAATAGCAATTATACTGCTCTCCTCAGCCGGCAATGTTTATGTCCCATGTCAGAAATTATGGAACGAAATATAGTGTTGTGAACTTAAGTTTATTGACGCATAATTACTTACAGCATGTATGCTCATTCTCTGACTCCCGATTACGTTCTGTAATCACAACCTTCCAATGTAGAGCGTGCTGTTCCTCGTTCGAAGCTCGACGGATGACTGCGGAAGGCAGTTCAAGTACTTAGTAACGTACGAACAGTGCGGGACAATGACACAGTCAAAACCTTCTGTAAGCAAATGACCATTCCGTACAGTGTGGGAGGAAGATTATTGTTTTGCGTTCGGTGAAGTGTTTACTATGTTGTAAGGTACTGTCAGGAATACTACTGAGCAACATAAAATGACATTATGGGCTCTGCCATCCAGAACATGCCGAAGTGACAGGGAAGCTGTTTTCTGTAATATGTATTCATATACCAACGTTGTTATTATTGCTATTATTATTATTATTATTATTATTATTATTATTATTATTCATGTATCTTAACGTCGTCTATCATCTGGTATCTTCTGCTCCGAACTCTTCTCCCGTTCACCATTCCTTCCAGTGTATCCTTCAGTAGGCAGTTTCTTCTCAGCCAATAACCCAGCCAATTACTTTTTCTCTTCCTGATCAGTTTCAGCATTATTCCTTATCCACTTACTCTTTCCAACACAGCTTCATTTCTTATTACGTCTATCAATTTAAGATATTCCATTCTTCTTTATATCCATATTTCATATGCTTTTAGTCGTTTGTCTTTACTTCGTCGTAATGTACTTACATGTTTCTACTTCCTTACAATGCCACACTCGACACAAAGCACTTCACTAGTCTCTTCCACGTTTCCTCTTCCAGAGGTCCGCAGAAGATGCTCCTTTTTCTATTAAAAGCTTCCTTTGCCATTGCTATCCTCCTTTTGACTTCTTGTCAGCAGCCCATATTACTGCTTATAGTACTTACACCCCAAGTATTTGAGTTTGTTCACTTGCTTAATTACCTCATTCAGAATTCGCAGTTTACCATACTGTTACTCTGATCACGAATCGGATTGTACACCAATGTACAGGTAAACAAAACTCAACGCGCCACCTCACTCCATCTATACTCCGTTGCACTTCATTCTTAAGTTGTCTCAGATCCTAAGCCTGGCCATCAAGTTCACCTGACCTCACCAGTCTGGAGGTCCTATTGGGTCACATGGGTAGGCCTATGTTAGGGTACGCCACTCCTGTAAACAATGAGGAGGAAAGCAGCGGATTTGATACGTGCTGGGATCTTTGAGAGACTTCGACATGTAATGGTTCGAAGCTGTGAACACTTCTAAATGCGCACAGAGCGGACAAGCAACAGCTCTTGCCAGCAGAGTGATGTGCTTTGTGTGACAAACGCTTCCAAATCTAACGCAGTCTACCGGGCTAACGACCCTGATTTGCCTGACTAAAAATGTTTGTTTTGGTCTCTTCTATCATCCCTCAATTAATGCAGAGATTTTCGGTACATCCAGTATATTTTGTTGTTGTAAGTAAACTGTAAATAAAACGGAAATACAGGGTGATTCAGACAACCCGTAACAGTAATTTATTTCGGAAACTAGTGCATTAAAATTTCCGAGACAAAAATATTTATAACTAAACCACATGTGAACTTTCACTTGAGCTTGATTTCATTAATCAGCTCTGACAGGAAGTAGGGTCAGTGGCGTATCACTTTAAAATTTCAAATGGGACTCGGGGTCAATTAAGGTACCATTTGATAGAGCTCTTCAAAACAAACAACTTTCATAGGAAACGTTTTTATTAATTCCTAATCTTTCAATGAGAAAACGTACGAAAAGGCAATGGGTGATTCGGACCACACGTAAGTCACTTATTTCGGAAACTAGTGCATGAAAATTTTCGAGACCAAAATATTTATAATTAAACTACATGTGAAATTTCACTAGAACTTAGTTTCATCAATCAGCTGTAACAGGAAGTAGGGTCAGTGGCGTATCATTTGTAAATTTGAAATGAGAGTCGGGTCAAATAGAGTACCATTTGATACAGTTTATAAAAACAAACAACTTTCATAGGAAACGTTTTTATTAATTCCTACTCTGCCAGTCACTTGACCACGCCGAAGTGTTAGGAGTCACTGACAGTGTTAGAAGAAGAGTACGGGTGTGTGCTGCTCAGAACGGCAGACAGTTTTAACATTTATAAAAATTAATGGAATTGTCCAGTCTTTCCGTAACATCTGCAAATATTAATTGTCTTGTTTAAATTTTCGTATTGTAACATTTCTCAATATGATGGCATTGTCTTTTTGTACGTTTTCTCATTGAAAGAGCAGGATTTGATAAAAGCGTTTCCTATGAAAGTTGTTTGTTTTGAAGAGCTCTATCAAATGGTACTCTATTTGACCCGACTCTCATTTGAAATTTTAAAGCAACCATGGCGAAAATGTAATCGTGCGCCGAGCCACTGTGTAACCTGCAACGTGCATAGCACATATGGAGGGGGCGGAAGTGAAGCAACTGTCTGACTTATTAACGGATTTTCATTTTCCTTACGTCAAGCACTTAAATATAATTTTATACAGTATAAGGCTACAAACTAATGTTTAGTACGTGTAACGAAGGAAGAAATGAGCAAGAAAACATAGGACACATTATCACAACCTAAAATTAACTGTCTTCAGAATGTCTCTGCGACAAAGTTTCAAAATCAGGAATTATGTCACTTACTGCCAGTCGTAGTTGATCACGAAGGTATTTGTCTGTCAATCGTGATCTAAATTTGGTTTTTACTATTTTCATTGTTGAAAATAATTTTTCACAAACGTAAGTTGTAGCGAACATGGCTTCAACAGAGCAAGCGAAAGAACGAAGCTTCGGATATTTATTGAAGATTTGAAAAGTTCAACATTTGTCAAGTCCTTACATCTAGCTTCCATTTAACATCACATTGTAAATCTGTGAGTTTAAATCGAAGATCTAACCGCATTATTCGTACATCTGCTGAAAAAGGATCGAAGTACAGAGATGATGATAATGATAATAATAGTAATAATAATAATAATAATAATAATAATAATCATTTTAATGTTTCATCAGTAACATGTAGTATAATGCCGTTTTATGTTATACAACCGTTTTCTCGTAATACTTGTGAACAAATCATACATTTAATATTCTCAACATATTGGCAGCAAAAAAATGCGTCCTCCCATCCTACTTGAAACTTTCGTTTTTGTACAGGAACAGTACATGATTTCGAGAGAGACATTGCGACGATACGCCATTCGCAGACAAATACAAATGGAACGGAGTTTGACTCCAGTGAGTGAGAGGGTGGGGGTTGTGGGAGGTAGAAAGCGCATGGCTATCATTGCGAGCCACAATGTGCTCGTGAGTCACATTTTCGCCACGGCTATTTTAAAGTGATGCGCCATTGACCGTACTTCCTGTTAGAGCAGATAGATGAAATCAACCTCAAGTGAAAGTTCACATGTGGTTTAGTCATAAATATTTTTGTCTCGAAAATTTTCATGCATTAGTTTCCGAAATAAATTACTGTTACGGGTGGTCTGAATCACCCTGTATATTGTATTTAGTATGTTGAATGGTAACGAAAAAAAGAATATTCTATTTACATTTAAATTAATTTCAGAATGCTTAATAAAATTGGCATTCACACTGGCTTTTATTCGTAACTTGCGGATATCCAAACACTGAACAGTGCTCTTGTGCTTCAGCAAGCAGTTGCTATAGAGAAAGCACTTGCTTATAATAAAAGCCGTATCCGTAAAAGCTCTGTTCCATTTCCCCCCGTGGCTTTGCAATCAACTGACGGCTGTATTATGCACCTGGAAACAGCGAGTAAACGGTGTGGCTCGGAATCGAATTCTGGAAAGTCAGCATTGTGTGCGCAGGGAAGAATAACCCATTATCATTACAGAGTGAACTGCTCTCTTTGCAGTTAGCTCCCTGCCTGCATGTCTATTTCATTATGTAGTGTTTACCCAGCACGCTTTCAGATCGAACAGAGAGATGATGAATTAGCGGGTTTGGAACTCCGAATCTCGCCAGTGAGTTTCAGCTACGCTGAAAAAGAGCGCATCTCTAATATCCGCAACTGATTATGATGCCCGTCAGGTGTCCTACATATGAAATAATTGTCGTCTGTAATGTATGCCTAAGTCTGATGATTCACGAATTGTAAATAATGTTCAGTGAAACATTCTATAATATTTTCTAGAGCATGAATCAAAATTAATGCGTACGACATAATTTGTATTTAATCCATAATAAGGTAGATATCCCTGATGTGGCCATGCTAAGGTTTGAGAATTTTTCTAGCCGCCATTTTGAAAAAAAATGTAAACCACTTTTTTCTTACTCGTTCTCAGTCTAATACTCTTTCTTAAAACAATTTCGTTTCCCCATAAAAATAGCTTTAATTGACCAAAATGTCCCAAATTCTAAAAGTCTACCTAGTGGCCATATCAGGAACATGTTCACATGATATGGCCACTCTTGTTCCATGTTCTACAAATCGTGATTGTTTTCAGTTTGATAGCGCAGTTGTGCTAAAATTAAATAATTTTGGTGTAAAATGAATGAAAATGACACGTAATAATCTTTTTTATAATTCAAAAGTGTAGTCAAAACAGGTTTTTCCATAAAAATTAAGTTGTTTTTCTTAAAATACACAATTTTTGCGTAATCCCAGCTATAAGGCATGTAAATTTGTCAGGTGAAAAAATAAAAGTGAAATGAACTTGATATGGCCATGGTGCATTTGATATGGCCATATCAGGAGCAGGTAAGCTTTCACGAAAATCGTTTGATTATGAACAACTCGTAAAAGATACGCCATCAACTACAACACCAATCAACAGAACATTAAAAACTGAATGGAGTACGATGGTTTTCATGAAACAAGTCTTTGAAAAACATGCATAAAACAAAGGAGACTTACCGGAGAAAAATAAGAAGAGGTCACATGAAAACCGCAAAACAGGCAACTGACGCCATATTGCTCAACCTGACTGGATGGAAAACGATCAAGTGACATACCAGGATGCCCTTCCACTCGATGCTGCTGCAATTTAGCGGATTTTTTGGTTAACTAACTCACAATAGGGGGGGGGGGTGGCCATATCAGGAACATGGCCATAACAGGAGCACCCACCTTATGTATAGTTCGAATTTGAGGCACTTTTACTCTGAAGTTAAGTGCACACAGAATAATACAGTGTTTACAAAGCAGCTGGGAACATAGTCCCTCCCCTCATACACACATCATGTTAGTTGTTGGATGGTGCAAGGGAAAAATTAAATGTTCGCCTGAAGGACAAACGTAAATATTACGTTGGTTGAAACACATCGCATTATCGTTTCTAGGTTGTAGAAACGTAATATTATTCTTAGGCCTATAAACAGAGCATACGGTACTATTTACAAAAGTACTTTGTAACAGCGACTGTTTTCACCGTCCTTAAAACAAGGTTTATTGTATCATTGTACTATATTATTATGATTATGATGATGATTACTACTACTACCACCACTACCACTACTACTACTACTACTACTACTACTACTACTACTACTACTACTACTACTACTACTACTACTACTACTACTAGGTGGCCCGGGTTCGATTCCCGGTCGGGGCAAGTTACCTGGTTGAGGTCTTTTTCGGGGTTTTCCCTCAACCAAATATGAGCAAATGCTGGGTAATTTTCGGTGCTGGACCCCGGACTCATTTCACCGACATTATCACCTTCATCTCATTCAGACGCTAAATAGCCTAAGATGTTGATAAAGCGTCGTAAAATAACCTATTAAACTACTACAACTACTACTACTACTACTACTACTACTACTACTGCTACTGCTACTGCTACTGCTTATTGGAAGAGGAAATCTTGAGATAGTCAATTCAAATTTTACAATGTACTGTTGGTGTCTTATGCTGAATTTTAAAAGTGAAAAACTGATATTATATCCAAAGACATTAAAAAACGGAATGTGTAATGTTTAAACTAATGGCAAAATTAAACGTAATGGGCCAAAATAAGAGTTCAAATGGGAGAATGAAACTGAATATATTGAACTCGCTGAAAAAAATGATATCAAAGAGAAAAAACTGATGCTCACAGGCTTAAAGAATGTCGAATTGAAATGTTGGACTTCATTTATTGGATAGGAGCGTGATTTCTCTTTAATGTGTGGGCAGCTCAAAACAATGGTTGTTATTCATTATGTTTGTTATTGTTTTTTTATTATTTCTTCTCACTGTTTTAATTTTGTATTAATAATTAGAGATTTCATAAGAATCTGATTTAAGATTTATTTCATGCTGTTTTTTTTTTTTCCAGAAAGTTTTCTTTTAAAATATAATATACAGACCGGAAGTGAAGTAATCCTACAGATTGAAAGGAACGATAGGGTCCACTTAAATGAGTAAAGAACTTATACTACATTTTGTGATTAAATGCACGGTTAATTATAAAATTAAGTTGTAAGTTTCATCTATCTGGCAACATCGCCGCTAAGACATCCCTCTTTCTTCTCGTAATACAGGTTAAGAGATCAACGAACTGAGGTCTGTCTGCCTTAATGAACTACCTCCCAACTCCCTTTTTGGCTACAATGTTGCAATCTGTTCGCAGCGTTCAGTGGTTTGAATTTAGTGGTTTTATACTAAAGTTATAAGAAAACCGTTCAAGCTATTGAAAAAGATCAGAGGGATAAATGATTCTTCTATCGATAATCACTATCCTACTCCCAATAGTTAACGAATATAAGCGTGTTAAGCATTTGGGAAAACTCATTTTTCTGAGAAAACTATTGACGTTCCACCAATATGGTGTTACACTTTTTGTTACCTCTCGTACAACATGAGCTATTCGCTCTGAAAATCTGCAGAGTATTTCACTTCCACCCTGTATATATATACAGGGTGGAAATGAAATAATCCGACAGGTTGAAAGGGACGATAAAGTGCACTTAAATGAATAGTAAAGCAAGCAAGCTCTGGCATCACCTCTCATGACTGTGTGATCGCAAGCAGTTTGCACACTCGTCTGTTTTGGTTTTTCCAACTTCCTTCCTCAATGGCTGTGGAGCACAGTTTTGCCGCTTATACTTTCTCATACACTAACTAATTTTCTGTAAAATGTAAACGAAATCATTGAAATATTTGCAACAGGAAATTAATGTTATCGGGGCTACCTTCAAGTGGGACACCCGGTAGTATAATGAGATGCAAATATCAATATTAATGATAGTATATCTTATTATCATCTGTTTTTATATCTTTGTCCAGCTTCAGATATTCAGTATGCGTAGCATGTATCACTTCAGATATTCAGTACAGTTCGAAGTTTACAAAAGTTCCAGTAAAGCTGTTTTCTGTACTTTATAGATAATTTGTATAGCAAACATATATAATAAAACAAACAAATCTAATTGCAGTAAGGTGTGGCAATAAATTATTGCAATGGACAGAAATTCATACAGGAGTAAGACAAGAATCAAATAATTAGAGAATGGAAACAATTGCCTCATGGATATATACAAGTCAATAGACATTTACAACTAGATTCATTACTTTTTGCAGACGATTTAGCTCTGGTGGCATTCTCAGAAGATTAATTACAACGTTCAATTTTTAATTTTAACAAAATTGGAATTAAATATGATATGAAAATCAATAAAGAAAAAACTAAAATTATGGCTTTCTGCGGAAAATACCCTGTGCCTAGGAAAATATGTTTAGAAAAAAATATATTAGAAAGGGTAAATTATTTTACATATCTCGGATACACACTGTCTTTTTTCGATGAAGTAGACATTTCACAGAAAATTTCTAAATACACCAAAACAATGGGAATAATTAACACCATTATGAAACCTTCCCTAATACAAAGACATACTCGAATTCGCCCTTACAAGAGCTTGGCGAGACCTGTACTTTGTTACGGCAGTGAGGCATGGACATTGAGGAAGAAAGACGAAAGCAGAATAACGGCTAATGAAATGAAATTTATGAGATATACAGCGGGATATACGAAATGGGATCACAAACGCAATGAAGATGTAATGGAAGAATTATAACTAGAACCTGTAATTAATCACGTAAAACATTATCAGAACAACTGGATAAATCATCTACATCGCATGCATAGAGATAGAATCCCAAAAGTCATGCTCCACTATCGTCCAAACGGGAAGAGATCTCTCGGTCGTCCAAAATTCAACTGTGAGATCGTAACAGGCCATTTGGCCTAATACTTGAAGGCAAGAAAAAGAAGAAGATAGATAATTTGTTTTTGGTTCAGATTCAATTTTCAAGAACTTCTTTAGGTTTTAGTAAAACAATTTGTTTTATGGCCATGACGTTTCCATAGATATATATTTATTTCTCTGTATTCAATTGAGAGTTGAAAGTTCTTCACTATGCTTTCAGCGTCCGCTTTGTATTCATGTTGTGATCTGAAGGGTTGTAGGATCGATGATAAACATAGTTCCTTTCGTTGGGGTATGTAGCACAATGTCCATTTGCTGGGATTGTATGTATGTAAAACTATTCCATAATGCAGCAGTTATCCACGGTATATATAATATAATTCAGATTGAGTAGATATTGGAAGCAGTACATTTCACGATGAGGAACATGTATGCGTGAGTTGGGTTTGTGGTCATGTAGGGAATGTTAGCAAATGAGTGAGCGGATCATCTTGCTAAGACAACTGCATGTTCCGATATGAATGTGAATACGCCAGTGAGTAGCGTATCAACGGGAGTTTTTAAGGTTAAAACTCCTTCTCCAGAGGCTAAAAAGAAAAAAAAGGAAAGAGAGAAAATGCAGGAAAGAATAATTTTATTCCCTGTCTCTTTTATCGCAGGTAAATGTCCGTTACAGAAATTTATTATTGCTTCTGTCTCACAGTCGTGGTAGTACTCTTTCGGTGTCATATTTAATTCACTAATTTAGGAATAATAAAAAATTGTCCTATTCATATCAATATTATAACCAGTATTTGTCATATGCATGGAATGTAACGACGTCTGAATTATTTTAATCTAATATTCAGTTGTTTCTAATAATTTATTTCAGTTTAGTAATATCATAATAGCACTTGCATATTTTTTCGGATACATTGCAAAGAAAAATATCCAAATTTTCTTCATGGAAAATGTGTGCTTTAAGGAAATCAGGTATTGAGTAGGGGTAAAAAATCCGATTTTTTATTTTGTGTTAATTAAAAAAAAGTACAAAACTTCCTCTTTAAAACAATATAAATACGTGGGAGGGGATTTCTGCAGATATGCCCTTTAAATGACCTCTTTAAATTTGGCGGTGCATCTAATTCATACTTCCTTCCTTTTTTTAATGCAGTTTTCCATAAGTTGACATTTTTCAAACAAGTGCACTTTTCTCTGAAACTACTGAATCAATTTACATGAAATTTTTACAGCGTTTCCTGCAGGCTGTGTTCTACACGGTAGACCTACGGGTTTAAGAATGTCACACACTTAACACAAGAAAAAAATATATATGCATTGAAAAAAATAGCAAAAATGTTAAACAAATTTCAATATTTTTTCTGTTTCACTAGGGGTGAAATATTTAACTAAATTTTGCTTCAGGAGTATGAAAGTCATTTTTTGACGTGTATTTATGCTATGAACTGTTGAATTAGTTACAAAGTTTTCACGATTACTTACGAGGAAGATTATTAATGAAAAGATATACTGACAAGCCATGGGCATTATTTGTAGTTTTTTGAAAATAGTCCTACACTATTCCCTAGATTTGGCACCTACTATTATTCTAATGACTCTTTTTTGTAGTAGAAATATACTATTACTATTTGTGGAATTTCCCCAGAATATTATTCCAAAACTCATTACCAAGTGGAAGTATGCAAACTACATTGTTTCTAGGGTATTGTTGTTTACTGTCTTTTGCATAGATCTAATAGCAAAGCATGCTGAATTTAGTTTGGGTGTAATTTCTTTAATATGATTTTTCCAATTTAACACATTATAGATTTTTAAGCCAAGAAATTTGGTTGTTGTTGTTTCTAATAGGGATCTGTTGTTAATTTTCTATACTAATAATAAATCTGTAGCCGAAATTTTTCTGGTAATTTTCGATTTTCCAAAATTA
Organism: Periplaneta americana; assembly: GCA_025594305.2. Classification (NCBI taxonomy): domain Eukaryota; kingdom Metazoa; phylum Arthropoda; class Insecta; order Blattodea; family Blattidae; genus Periplaneta; species Periplaneta americana. The sequence continues at coordinate 33,877,327 of JAJSOF020000040.1, read as the reverse complement.
ATTGGTCTAACAAATATAATTAACCACCCTGAAACCGAAAATCGCTTTTTGAAATTTTTGTTGTATGTCTGTCTGTCTATCTGTCTGTATGTTTGTTGCCTTTTCACGCGATAATGGCTGAACGGATTTCGATGAAAATTGGAATATAAATTAAGTTCGTTATAACTTAGATTTTAGGCTATATGACATTCAAAATACGTTATTTAAAAGGGGGTTATAAGAGGACCTGAATTAAATAAATCGAAATATCTCGCGTATTATTGATTTTTGTGAAAAATGTTACATAACAAACGTTTCTTTAACAATCATTTGCGATAAGTTTTATTCTTTGAAAAATTTTGATTGGACTGATATTTAATGAGATAAATGAGTTTTAAAATTAAAATAACTGCCATCTAAGGCCGTGTAACGAAATAAAAACAAATGACTTGGTCTATAAGGGGCCTTGGACATCAACAATCGAAAGCTATGAAAGATAGCCTACAGACAATGTTTCTGTGTTTGTATGAAGTAATATCGGAAGCTAAATTAACCGATTTGTATAATTAATTATTATTTCACCATTGGAAAGTGTAGTTTCTCTAGATGGACATATAACTTCTGATATGATATGATATAATATAATATAATATAATATAATATAATATAATATAATACTATATAATGTAATATTATTTAAATCATTTGAAGGGTTCAGAACCATAGTGGGCCAAGCGCCATTTACTGAATACGTAGAAAACAACAAGGGTTAAAATTAAGTTATTACCATAATTGAATGGAAACATATAGCAAGTAAAATAAAGTATACACATTAAAACTAAATTATATGTCAATGTTCATTAAACTATGGTTGCATATAATGACAATTAAGAAACATGTTAAAGGAATTGTCATTGCACCAAATGAGTTGTCTGGATGAAAATAATCGCATTTTTTTACATACAATTTAAATTAAATAACATATTAAACGATTTATCCTTCTATCAAACACGAATATTCCCTGGATCAAACGTCCTATTTTAATTATGTAATTACTTTATATTTATTTCTAACGGGTGCAGCGGAGCGCACGGGTACTGCTAGTTGCGCTATAAATTTGCGAGGTTGAATTTGGACAGGATTTAAATTGAATTATGTTAGTTTTGTTACAATTTAATAGTAATTTATTGACTGAGAACCAGTCACATATTTTGAAGAGAATTTTCTCTGTTGAAGATTGGAATGTGTTGGAGTTATTGACTGTAATTACTATAATTACTGATATCGTGATATATGGTAAATAATTTATACCATGGTATCTTTTACTACATGAAATACGTGGAAAAAATTCAGGAATATCATTTACAAAAATTGATCGAGAAGAAAGTGAAAATCATCCGACACTATTATCAATGCTTATTATGGCATTAGTTCTATATTATAAAAGATGCATACAAACAATTAATTTGTTATAAGAAATTACAACTCAAAATACGTCAGCATACATAGGTCTATATGTTCATTTTTTAATACACAGTAACAAAAGTAAATAGGTATATTATATTCAAATATTTTGTGCATGTATAATGTCTTCAGTATAATACAACTAGCACAAAATAGCAACAATGTTGAATCATACAATATACATCCATTTCCAAAATTATTTACTTTTTATTACTTTGTTTACATTTTGCGAATACACAAAATAAACTTTAATTCAATTTTGAAATTAAATTAAACAATTGAGTAAGGGACAAACTAGAAATTAGCAACAAAAACTAGAGGATGCGGAAAACTCTCTACAGCTCAATGTTATCATGTTATTATTTTTATGATATTAAAAATCCATGTTATATAATAATTTTTTAGCAACTAGTTACATAAAAATTAACAATCATATTAAGTAATCATTAGTAAGTGAATCATAAGTTCTTAAATAAAGTATTTTGTAGGAAAACACTAATATTATTTTAGTAATTCACAATATAGTCCTATAGAAGGTAATGTTTCCTGCACGTCAAGTAAAAATTATATTTGACCGTTGTTATTGTTACACAACAAGTTTTTGCAGCGAGGTCAGGTTACTCGTATAGGCAAATAACAGTCTGAATAACATTTTCAGATTAGCCTAAGGCAGTACATTAAATCTCTATTATTCATGCCACTACTCTGTATTATATTTATTATATGTCTAATGCATATGTAACTTAGTTTAATATGACGGAAAACACGAAATTTACACAACATGACTGCTTCCGGCAATTTATATTTAGATTATATTTCCTGTTATTTCATGGAAATCACAGTATCCCGCTTGCAAACTTCACGTACGGTACATAGTAATAGGACATACACTGTATGAAAAACAAATACAGTGCTAAAACATACATACAAATAATTATATTAACAAAAGTAATAATATAGAGTGTAATTATTGAATTACAATTACTACAAGTAGTAGTGCCGTTATTGTATTATAAAATGTAATTTATAAAGCTGAAAATAGGTTTAGCTTAGTACTCTGGATTCCTTTAATGCCGTCTCGTTCTTTAGTCGTACCGACAACGAAACTACGTCTTCTACCCCCACCTCTACAATGCACGTGCGGCTCGACTCGCCGGTATTGTGTGTTCCAGTTTTCAGTGGTGTTCATGCTAGGATAGCAGCTGAGCCGTCATCACAAATTGGAATTCGTTTTGGATTCACGAGGATTTACCGTCACTTACGGATCTTATTTTCGAAGACATTTCTTTCAGTGCAACTGTAAAAAACCTCGGCATCTATTTCGACTCTAATATGAACTGGAATACGCAAATCAGATATATCTGTAGAAAAGTTTTCTCTATCATGCATTCTTTGAAACGCCTGAAAAATTTCCTACCTACTAAACTCAAACAAATTCTAGTACAGACACTTGTAATGCCTCAGTTTGACTATTGTGATGTTTTATATAGCGACCTAAGTGCTGAACTTTTTCAAAAACTTCAACGTGTACATAATGTCTGCGTCCGATTTATTTTCAATATCCGCCGACATAATCATATATCGGAATATTTTCTACAACTCTCCTGGCTCCGCTTGCAAGATCGACGTTTAGTACATTCTCTTTGCCTGCTATATCGAATTATACATGATTCCACACCCAACTACCTTGCCTCTCGGTTTACTCTCCTAGCTTCACATCATAATCGTAATACACGTTCACAGCACAATCTGTTGCTATCAATACCACGTCATCAGACTCAAGTTCTTTCTCAATAGCCATGGCCCGCTCATGGAATTCGCTGCCGCTCGAAATCAGGGGTAGTCTTAGTCCTCAGTTGTTTAAAATTAGGTTGTTTAGATATATTTTAAATGCAAATAATTCCCTAATATACCACAGGGTGAAATAGGGTTTATTAAATTGGATAAAAAAATGCAAATAATTAGTTTTTTTAGGTATCAGTTTTATTTATTATTATTATTATTATTATTATTATTATTATTATTATTATTATTATTATTATTTTACACAGTCATTACTTTATTTTTCCATTAACACTAATATCTAGGTAATTGTCATTGTCTCAATGTAACCCGTGCTGTGCTGATCATACTAATTCTACTATTCCTTTAGTTGTGAGGTTATATTCATATGTATTAATTCTTTTTTTTAAGTTAATACTGTATACTAGATGTACTTTCCTGTGTGAGATTATGTATTCAGTCTCTTTTTTATTATATATATTTTTTTATTATTGTTATTTTAAAGTTAATACTGATTGTGTATATGCATTCAATCTCTCTTTTTACTTAATTATGTTTATTATTATTTTTGTATACCGGTATGTATTCTTTTTGTATGTGATTTTATCCTGGTTGAGTGGAAGAGAAGGCCTGATGGCCTTAACTCTGCCAGGGAAAATAAAACTATTATTATTATTATTATTATTATTATTATTATTATTATTATTATTATTATTATTATTATTATTCTGAGTTAAAAATGTCATATAAACATGTGTCCTAATTTCAATATTTTCAGAGTTACATTAATTTGAAGTTGTTTGTTTCTTTAGTTTTAAGGGTAAAAGGATATTATAGATAAAGAATGAACTATTCAGGAGTATCATTTCTTTAATTGACTAATATTATGAAGCTAAAAATGTGTTGTGAATTCCATAGTTGCTTCGTACAGATTTTTTTTTCGAATTTAACTACACAATTACAATTTTCTTACGCATCTATCAAACAATTGTTACAAATCACGCCACTCTTGTAAATTCTTCATGACTGTACATTAGTATGCATAATTAAACTGCAAAGAATCAACTTCCTAAATTCGTATGATTTGTAGCAATTTTTGTGATAAGTGCGTAAGATTAATGTAATTTGTAGTTAGAAATTGAAAAACAAAATCTGTACAAAGCAATTAACACACTTTTAGCTTCAGAACATTAGCCTATTAAAGAAATGATACTTCTCAATAGTTTATCCTCTATTTGTAACATTCTTTCACACTTAAAAGTAAAGAATGTCTTCGGAAATAATCTTCGTAAGTGATGGTAAATCCTTGTGAATCACCCTGTATATCAACAACTCAGAGCTGTTGTGGCACGCCACTGCTCATAGGAGTAGCTCCTTTGCGTCTTCTATACATTCTTACTAGCATAGTAGTGGAAGAAGGATGAAGCACTGAATGTAAACGTGACGGCATTAATGGAATATACAGAGTGTCCCATTTATCATATGCACCTATTAAAACTTTTTTGTTTGGATAAGTATTGGAATTTTTGTATTTGAGCGTTACGTTAGAATGAGGGACTAACGTGAGTGCGGAGATTTGGTGCATTTAACTACATTATGGTACAAGATACACGTGACGTCATTAATTTTTCAAATAGCACTACATACTTTAATCATGTTGCATTGATTACACACGCTACGACGAGTTCAAAAATGTATCACAATGTCACCTTCCTAATCAATAACAACAACAAAACGAAACAAAAACGTACTTTCAAAGTGATAATGTTATGCTTTGAGAGTCACATTAGACGTTCAAAATGGTCACCATTCACATTAATGCACATTCGAAGGCGTTCCCCGAAAGACCGTATGACTGCCCGGCATGTTGCTGGCTGAATGAACACACAATCCTGTCGAATGCGTTGCTGCATGTCGTCTGGTGTTGTCATAATGTTCTGGTACACACTGTCCTTTACAGTTCCCCACAGGAAGAAGTCGAGTGACGACAAGTCCGGAGAACGTGCAGGCCAATGTACGTGGATGTGGCGTCGATAGTTGTGGTTTGTTTACATGTTAAGACAGCAAACACACAGCACACGACGTGTACGGGCGTCAGTCGTCTTTTGTTTTGTGTAAGTTAATGCACAAGACGAATGGAGCACCACAACAAATGACACGTTCTGATGGCATTGATTTAGGAATTTGTTGTTGTTATTGATTAGGAAGATGATATTGCGATACATTTTTGAACTCGTCTTAATGTGTGTAATCAATGTAACATGATTAAAGTGTGTAGTGCTATTTGAAAAATTGATGAGGTCACGTGTATCTTGTACCATAATGTAGTCACATGCACCAAATCTCTACACTCATGTTCTAACATAACTCTCAGAAGCAAAAATTCCAATACCTATCCAACCAAAAAAGTTATAATAGGTGGACAAGATAAATGGGACATTCTGTATTGTTGTTTAGTGGTATCTCGCCGATCAAAGGAAGACATGGATAAGTAACAGCTCGCCTACCTGTGATTCAGCACGTCAGCTTCCAGCAATAATATATCGCGACTTAAGCATTACATTACAGACATAATTTATTGACTTGCCTCCTAAGTATAGGAACTGTCGACCATACTCTCTAATCCGTATTTTACATCTTTTTAAAAATTCCTAGACACAACCCATCTCTATATACAGAATTCAACCCTAGAAGTCTGATTAGTGTATTACGTTACTTATAAAAGATGCATGAAATGGAGGGGGACAGGAACTAGACATCCTACCCCATTATCACCTCTCATCTTATTATTAGGGTAATTTATGGTATTGAAACCTACCTTCGGAAAGTTGACTAAACAACAACACTGGGTCAGTTTCTTTCAACTGTTATCTTGTAAGGATTTAGTTTTAAATTTGCTTCGCTCTTCAAGCTGATATCTTGGATACTCTGTATGTTGAACTAACTTCCGTTTCGATTTCGTGGGACACTGTTCAAGCTTATTGCCTATGACAGGCATGTCCAGCCGGGCAACTCTAGCCTTCAAAAGAGGTGACGTAGAATATCTTTTATCCGTGTGCCTGCATGTATACGTCACTGAACTTTTGCACCTCATACGATGAAAGAGTAATGGAACGGAGAAAAATTCTCTCCGGCGCCGGGATTTGAACCCGGGTTTTCAGCTCTACGTGCTGATGCTTTATCCACTAAGCCACACCGGATACAACCCCGACGTCGGACAGAATTGTCTCTGATTGAGTTCCAACTCTTGGGTTCCCTCTAGTGGCCGCCCTCTGCACTACGTCATAGATGTCTATGAACATAGGACCGAAGTCCACACATGTGCTGAGGTGCGCTCGTTATGAGTGACTAGTTGGCCGGGATCCGACGGAATAAGCGCCGTCTTAAATCACTTCGTGATTTACACATATATATTATTTCAATGTACCGAAGTACATATGATATTTCCATGCAGATATTCTGCGTCATCATACGATGAAAGAGTAATGGAACGGAGAAAAATTCTCTCCGGCGCCGGGATTTGAACCCGGGTTTTCAGCTCTACGTGCTGATGCTTTATCCACTAAGCCACACCGGATACAACCCCGACGTCGGGCAGAATTGTCTCTGATTGAGTTCCAACTCTTGGGTTCCCTCTAGTGGCCGCCCTCTGCACTACGTCATAGATGTCTATGAATATAGGACCGAAGTCCACACATGTGCTGAGGTGCACTCGTTATGAGTGACTAGTTGGCCGGGATCCGACGGAATAAGCGCCGTCTTAAATCATTTCATGATTTACGCATATCATATATTATTTCAATGTACCGAAGTACATATGATATTTCCATGCAGATATTCAGATATTCGTTTAAGTGATGTGTTAAATCCGCATGGAAAGCTAAGTCACAAATTCAGGTTTTTTTCTTGCAACTCGGGGACAGGCTGATTTAGACTAGTCATGAATAATGCTATTTCTTCTCTTAACTCAAAGAAACGCCGTTTATGTAGGCAACTTTGCATTACCTGACGTCACACGAAATGAGGGATGTGCTCTTCCTCCACAAACGTCACACAGTCTGAAACTGTCTTCCGCTGGTATATACCAACCTATATTAAGCTTTAATGAAGAAATAATATAGGTAATTCTTATTAAAAATAATTACACCTGGAATAATAGAAGACTTTCGTCCAATTGTACTCCTTAATGAATATTATACGAGTTGCATGGAAATAGTTACAAATAAATTGCGCCCATTACGAATCCAATTGATTGTGGTCACATTTGTGGTATCGGCATGAGGAAAGCCATACACAATTAATGGTAATAAGGGATATGATAATTTATGCATGAATGCCAGAGAGTGTCGCACCAGTAATCAGTTTATAATTCCATAATTAATATAACCATCAACATCTGTGATCAAACGTTTTCACACAACCAGCTTTGTCTATGATATCAACAGAAAATTACAGATATAATACAAGGGATTCAATAATCATAAACTGATATTTATTTACATTAATCTCAACTAAAGCGTCAGTCCGACAACGTTGTCTTTGCTCTTTGAAAAATGTGATGCATTGCTCAACTATTACCCATCCCAGATAAATGGGAACAGCAAAGATTAGAAGCTGTCATTGGCTATTCTTTAACGGACAAGTTTTCTCCTTCACATGCCAGGACCATCGCTGCGCAAACCGATAGTGACTGCAGGATTAAATTTAATTGGAGTCTCCAAAACTTATAAAACCCTTGTTAATTAAAAACTTATTACAAGCACTTAATGGCATACGAGAAGAAAACGACATAGATTTAAAGAAATATATGGACAAATACACAGAAGGATGATAATATGTAAACAAAAATAACAATAGAAGAAATAAAAACTGTAGTGAATGGATAAATTAATAGCATCAATAATATACAGCACGACACAATTAATATAAATAGGTACAACTGTTGCAAAATAAATACTAACACCCCCACGATGAAATACCCAACTAATTAGAACAGTAACTGGAAACAATAATTTCGATCGCTCTACATAAGTACAAAATGAAAAAAAGTCTGTTAAACAAGTAATAAATGAAATGATACGAACAGAAAAAATTATATGCACAACGTAGTCACTTCGTTTTGGTGCAAAGGTTACTAACTACTCTATATAAATATTTTGTTTTTCCCCCAATTTATTTAGATTTTTAAAATTTGTCCTCATGATCTATTACCAGATTCGTTTTGGTGCAAAGGTTACTAACTACTCTATATAAATATTTTGTTTTTTTCCCCCAGTTTATTTGGATTTTTAAAATTTGTCCTCATGATCTATTACCAGATTCGTTTTGGTGCAAAGGTTACTAACTACTCTATATAAATATTTTGTTTTTCCCCCAGTTTATTTAGATTTTTTTAAATTTGTACTCATGATCTATTACCAGTTTCGTTTTGGTGCAAAGGTGACCAACTACTCTATATAAATATTTTGTTTTTTTACCCCAGTTTATTTGGATTTTTAAAATTTGTCCTCATGATCTATTACCAGATTCGTTTTGGTGCAAAGGTGACCAACTACTCTATATAAATATTTTGTTTTTTTTTCCCCCAGTTTATTTAGATTTTTAAAATTTGTCCTCATGATCTATTACCAGATTCGTTTTGGTGCAAAGGTGACCAACTACTCTATATAAATATTTTGTTTTTCCCCCAGTTTATTTGGATTTTTAAATTTGTCCTCATGATGTATTACCAGATTCGTTTTGGTGCAAAGGTGACCAACTACTCTGTATAAATATTATGTTTTTCCCCAGTTTATTTAGATTTTTAAAATTTCTCCTCATGATCTATTACCAGATTCGTTTTGGTGCAAAGGTGACCAACTACTCTGTATAAATATTATGTTTTTTCCCCAATTTATTTAGATTTTTTAAATTTGTCCTCATGATCTATTACCAGATTCGTTTTGGTGCAAAGGTGACCAACTACTCTGTATAAATATTATGTTTTTCACCCAGTTTATTTAGATTTTTAAATTTGTCCTCATGATCTATTACCAGATTCGTTTTGGTGCAAAGGTGACCAACTACTCTGTATAAATATTATGTTTTTCACCCAGTTTATTTAGATTTTTTAAATTTCTCCTCATGATCTATTACCAGATTCGTTTTGGTGCAAAGGTGACCAACTACTCTGTATAAATATTATGTTTTTTCCCCAATTTATTTAGATTTTTTAAATTTGTCCTCATGATCTATTACCAGATTCGTTTTGGTGCAAAGGTGACCAACTACTCTGTATAAATATTATGTTTTTCCCCCAGTTTATTTAGATTTTTAAAATTTCTCCTCATGATCTATTACCAGATTCGTTTTGGTGCAAAGGTTACTAACTACTCTATATAAATATTTTGTTTTTCCCCCAGTTTATTTAGATTTTTTAAATTTGTCCTCATGATCTATTACCAGTTTCGTTTTGGTGCAAAGTTACCAATTACTCTGTATAAATATTTTGTTTTTCCCCCTCACTCTGAAACACATACATGGAACTCCTTTCTGATCATCTTTATGTTACGATGAGTATGAAATTCTCATTGACGATTAAAGGCCTGACCAGTGAAGTCCATTTTTAGAAAGAACTTACATCTGAAATACGTTGCAGGTCTCTGTCGCCCAATGTATCACCTATATGTCATGATAATTACTAATAAACCCAATGCGATGTCGGAAAAAAAAGAGACTTCTTCACAAATCCTGCTGCTAAGCTGTGATTGAAAGGAAACAAAATAATATGAATACAGTGGAAGCTCTTAAGTTCGACAGAAAAAAAGTTCGACATTCTATAGTTCGACTGCTACGTAGAAGAATTAGACACGCCCCTATATACGGGCTCTAAGAAATGAGTTTGCCATTTGAATTGGAATTGGTTCTGTGTCTTGTAGTGATACTTTTGTTAAAGGAAAACAGAATATTTTATTGATTACAAATCCATATTTAATCACTGATTTTAAATTAATGAACTCTTCTTTTTCTATTTGAGAATTTTGCTGTTTGTCAGACGGAACTGTCGAAACCCACCGTGGTACTAGAAGCGCATACACAAGTCTCGGGGTGGGCAGGAAATGCAAGTACAGTTCTGTATTCGTTGTTGGATAACCAATAAGAATTTGTATTCATTTCACCTGTCACACCCACTACCTTTATTGGACTGAACTTTCATTCTGTTTAGTCGAACTTAGGAGAGTCCACTGTACTTTGGGAAATATATTTTGGGTTCTGAGGATTTAACATGATTAAACTCGTCAAGTTAAGTAAGTGAAAATTTCCAGTTATTTACAGTTCTTACTTAAATGAGAGATTGCAACGTGTTCATAATGTATATACAGGGACATCATTTTATTTTTACTTCAATTTTTATTGTACCTGAGTTTTTGAATGTACTTCACTCCCACCCCTTCTACTAACGAAGTTCAACCGTCTTCCACACAGATCTAAGACCGCATATAGTCATAGAAGCCACAGTACGTTCCAAAAATATGTTCGCGTTTTCCAGTGACGAAAGAGCTTTCAATATTGAATTATTTTCGCACAGGTACTGTCGTCCATTTGCCTACGTCGTATCTCGGTTAACCCCATCAGCTTTTATTCGCCAGCTAGTGGCTGGGCTGTCTTAGCTCCTTTCTGAGAAAATTAATTTCTGTTAGGAATTGGACGTATACGTAATGTTATACAACTGTTTAAAATAACTTAAATAAAAGGGCTTCGTTAAGTAATTAACTGTCACGTGATTTCCCTCCTTTCTCCGACCCTACGACATAACCACTTGGACGGACAGTAGATAGTATGTCTGAGTAATTTTATCTTTTCGGATCGGCAGAAGTGAAGATTGAATTTACAGTACGTAAGGTACTCTTTTATAGAGTAGGTACAGAATTATTTCAACATGAGTTACTAGTACGAAGAACGAGACTGGTAATTGGGATTAGGTACAATAGTCTATAGTGCGATAATATGCACATTAGAACTGAACCCTGTATCGAAATGAACGGCCACCATATAAAAAAGTGTGTTTAAATATCCATATTATGATTATTTTTCAATTTAACTTCATTCTCTATATTGTACGCTAATGTGCTGTAGACAGTATAATATACACTGCATAATGAATACGTCCACATGGACAGCTCAGTTCGTGAGTAAAAACACTCATTGTTAATACTGTACTGCATTTTGATTAAACAAAAACCTAATGAAAACTATTAAACTCAAAAGCGCAATATTTCCTAGTTTACGTAAATGGATGAACTACTTTTCTTCCCTCCTATACCTAGTAAAGTGATTTGTTTGTATATTAGCCTACGCCAGTATCATCGAACTCCAGTTGTGGAAGGGGATAGCAAACGGCGTTGATCCAGAGGTATAGGCAAGTTAATATTAAAAATGTTAGTAAAAATAAAATGATGTCCCTGTATAAGATTCGTTTGTAACATTCGGAAATTTGAGCACGTAACACCGTCTCTTGAGCTGCTCTCGTGGCTGGTCTAAAGGTACGAATAATCATACACACACTTTTACTTCTATACAAAATTTTACACAACTCTTCTCCAAATTACTTGGCTTCACGCTTTCAGTGCCTAACTACTTCACGAAATCAGCATCAATCACTCCTTTCTATTCCACGTTACAGAACTTCCCTGTATTTATCCTCTCACGGTTTTACTAATAAAAACTCTATATACAGACGTTTAACTGTCTTATACTTATACAATGAGTAGCTCGTTTATAAGTCGTGTGTAAATTCCTTACTAATAATCACTACATACGTCGTGTATAACAGTATAAGTGTTACGCAGCTACGTCATAGTTTCGTCATTACTTCGTTACGAAAGGTAATAGAATATCTGAGGTTATCTACTGCATCCGGTAGAGCGCTCTAGTGTGGTGTGTTAAATATCGATAGTACAACTGGCTCTAATCGATTGCCACACCACATTTTGGTCAAAGAGTACAAGCTACAGCAATATTATTCTTGATTATTCTAATAATTCTATGATCTTTGGTTTGTACTTCTGTGGTTACAAGGAGACCATCATCATAAAATGACAGTCGATACGAACAGCTGTTAGAGGGGCGGCCATTTTTTCCCCATATACAACGCTTAAACAAGGGGTTTCGTGTATATAACTACCGCAAAGCAATTCCCATTGTATAGTTACAGCCTGTTTATACGTCCATAGCTTATTCACGGTTTATTAGTAACGTTTTCTGTCTCAGCTCTGCATAAGTCTCATATAAAAACTATTCACGGTTTATTAGTAAGACTGCTACAGTCTACACTGTATCCTTGCCTCTCCTCTGAATTCGTTACCTAGTGACGTCAGGGATTGCCGGACACTGTCACAATTTAAAAGTAAACTAGAAAAGTATGTTTTATCTCACGAAATCCTTTTCTGAGAAGTTGCTAGATTTATGCTGATGTTTTTATCTTTAGTATTTTGGCAATAATTTCCTCTTGTGTTAGATTAACCCCTTCTCTTGTCTTTGTGCCAGGATACTAGTACAGCTTATTGTCCCTTAATTGATAACAATGACGCTGAGTGTCACCGTTATTTTGTATCTGTGTTTGTTGTAGGCTATATGTTTTTCATATTTTTTGCATCATTAATAGATTTATTATTTTCAATTTCTACTTGCACGTTCAGTTGTTTTTTTTATGTCACATTCATTCTGTTACACATTATTACTTTAGATTAATTGCATCTTGATATATAATTTTTTCTTGTAGTTGGTATTGCATTTCTGATTGTGTGAAAGAGAAATGCTGATGGCCTTAACTCCACCAAAGTAAATGAATGAATGGATGGATGGATGGATGGATGGATGGATGGATGGATGGATGGATGGATGGATGGATGGATGGATGAATGAATGAATGAATGAATGAATGAATGAATGAATGAATGAATGAATGAATGAATGAATGAATGAATGAATTAATGAATGAATGAAAGAACGAACAAATTAAAAATAAAAAATAAAAAAATAAATACTAAATATATACATAAATAAATAAAAAAATAAATAAATGAATAAATAAAAATAAATAAATAAATAAACAAATGAATGAATGAATGCACGAACAAATAAAAATAAATAATAAATAAGTATATATAATTAAATAAAAATTAATAAATGAATAAATAAATAAATAAATAAAATAAATAAATAATATATATAAGTAAATAAATAAAAAATTAAAAATAAAATAAATAATTAAGTAAATAAATGAATGAATGAATGAAGGCACGAACGAAAGAACGAACGAATAAATAAAAAATAAAGAAATACATAAATAAATAAAAAATAAATAAATGAATAAATAAAACATAAATAAATAAATAAATAAACAAATGAATGAATGAATGAACGAACGAACAAATAAAAAATAAAAAATAAATAATAAATAAATATATATAAATAAATAAAAAATTAATAAATGAATAAATAAATAAATAAAATAAATAAATAATTTAAAAAAATAAATAATATATATAAGTAAATAAATAAAAAATAAAAATAATAAAATAAATAATTAAGTAAATAAATGAATGAATGAATGAATGAATGCACGAACGAAAGAACGAACGAACGATTAAATAAAAAATAAATAAATAATAAATAAATACATAAATAAATAAAAATAAATAAATGAATAAATAAAAATAAATAAATAAACGAACAAATAAAACAATACAAAATAAATAATAAATAAATAAATATATACATAAATAAATAAAAATAAATAAATTAATTAATTAATAAAATAAATAAAGAAGTACATAAATAAATAAGTAAATAAATAAATGAATGAATGAGTGGATGAATGAATGAATGAATGAATGAATGAATGAGTTGTCCTGGTTCTGTCTATCCAAGAACGAAGAATGGATATAAAGAGAAGAATAGGCAAGAGCCTATCTCCTGAGGAACATCTCGCTTTTCCATATCTTGTTCATAATTATATTTCTGCACTACCTGGAAGCAGAGTTCTCTGATGGCCGTTTCAACTAATGTAATGAGAACTTTGTATGCTTCTCTTACTCCTCCTGGGTGTTATTTCTTCTCATATAAAACAATTAAACAAAACATTTGTGGGAAAGCTTAATGCTACGCACTTTAACATCACATTAGTGCTCTCTTTGCTAAGTCTACTCATGTAACACAATTGAATTAATAATGTGTTTCGTTTATTATAAACTAAAGTACTTGGAAATTATTTCAATTCCTTAAGACCATCAATTCATTCTCATCAGGATAATCATTCTTGTAAACATATTGAAGCAATTTATTCTTGTACTACGACAGGGCGATTTAATCATCATCATCATCATTATTCCACCAATATATGACAATCACCCTCACTCCGTGAGATCTCGAGCCAGGACCCCAGAACAAATAAAATGGTCGAAATCTCTCAACTGGACATACGCTGCAAACGCTCGCAAAGCTAAAAAAAATGTACTACTTACTGATAAATTAAAAAAAAATAGCTGAAACGTATCGCTTACGTAGCTCGATTTGTTTAATCAACTTAAAATCCTCTGAAATTCAAAGACATATAAGTGTACACATTTCAAGAAACAAATTATGTTAGATTTCTGATTTTTGCGTAGACTTTCAGAACTCAAGAATATTTATTCCTTCATTATTTAACTACACTATATCAACTACTGGGCTATTTAATGTCGATGAAATTCATGGTAGCGAAATGACATTTGACGAAATGAGGCACAGGATTCGCCGTACATTACCTGACATTGCCTTATGGTTGGGAAAACCCTCGGAAGGGGGAAAGGGGAACAACTAGGTAATCAGCCCTAGCGCAACTTCGTATCAGTAGCAAATGCACTACCGCGTAAACTAGCCGGTGGCTCAAGGTTGTTAAAAGTATACTATTATTATGGCATTGATATATGAATATATTTATTTTGTACAGAAATTATGAATTTTAATTAGTGATTTTTAATAATCAAACGAAAAACATTTGCAACATATGTCATTATATAAACACTGTTTTATATACTTAACCAATCTTTCTGTCATTACAGATTGCCATGAAACAAAGACTACCAAACAATCTCAATTGGAAAACTTTTGTTTAAATTATTATACATAGATATTATGACAAACCTTATTAAATGGGACGTATTGTACATATTAAAATAAATCTGTTTTTTTTTAATTAGGAAAGTAACCACATTATATATATTAAATAGAATTTAAGATGTTGTACTAATGGAAAACAGTATTTTTGGGGACTAAGTTATTAAGAACTGTCTAAAATACAATAAAATTAATTACCTAATTTACTTTTGAGATGTGTGAACTCAAGAAAAATATAGTGTGTGCAAATTTAAAAATATTTCCAACGTATCCAATAGTGAATAAAGGAAAACACTGTGCAAGTAAAAGTTAGGCTCTGTCTCATAAATAGAGTCCTGAGTTTGTTACATTGAATACAAGTTAGGTGTGCATCGATCATACTAGCCTCGTATGGAGAGCTACTGTAGTTGGAAGTCAACAGGTCACGCTTCAGTGAACCAGGGAATATTCCCACATGCGTCGGTATAGTGTGTCTACGTAGCCCATGTTTATTCTTTTTTAATTGGGTTATTTTACGACGCTATATCAACATCTAGGTTATTTAGCGTCTGAATGAAATGAAGGTGATAATGCCGGTGAAATGAATCCGGGGTCCAGCACCGAAAGTTACCCAGCATTTGCTCGTATTGGGTTGAGGGAAAACCTCGGAAAAAACCTCAACCAGGTAACTTGCCCCGACTGAGTTTCGAATCCGGACCACCTGGTTTCGTGGCCAGACGCGCTGACCGTTACTCCACAGGTGTGGACTGTTTATTCGTGTACCTGTGTGTATAAGTCGGTGAACAACAGGAATACCACTTAGATTTAACAACAACAATAACGAAGTATTTATTTAAAGGCAGCTGATATGTGATCTATACTAATAATAAATCTGTAGCCGAAATTTTCCTGGTAATTTTCGATTTTCCAAAAATAACTAGTTCTAACATATATAATTAACCACCCTGAAACCGAAAATCGCGTTTTTGAAATTTTTGTTTGTGTCTGTCTGTCTGTCTGTCTGTATGTTTGTTACCTTTTCACGCGATAATGGCTGAACGGATTTCGATGAAAATTGGAATATAAATTAAGTTCGTTGTAACTTAGATTTTAGGCTATATGGCATTCAAAATACATTATTTAAACGGGGGTTATAAGGGGGCCTGAATTAAATAAAACGAATTATCTCGCTTATTATTGATTTTTGTTAAAAATGTTACATAACAAAAGTTTCTTTGAAAATAATTTGCGATAAGTTTTAGTCCTTGAAAAAGTTTGATAGGACTGATATTTAATGAGATAAATGAGTTTTAAAATTAAAACAACTGCCATCTAAGGCGGTGTATTGAAATAAAAAACAAATGACTTCGTCTATAAGGAGCCTTGGACAGCAACAATCGAAACCTATGAAAGGTAGCCTACAGAGAATGTTTCTGTGCTTGTATGAAGTAATGTCGGAAGGTAAATTAACCGATTTGTATAATTAATTATTATTTCACCATTGGAAAGTGTAGTTTCTCTAGATGGACATAATGCTATAATGTTATTACAGTAACTTCTGATATAATATAATATAATATAATATATCATATCATATATCATATCATATCATATATCATATCATATCATATCATATCATCATATCATATCATATCATATAATATAATAATATATGTAATATTATACAATATAATTTAAGTTATTTGAAGGGTTCAGAACCATAGTGGGACAAACGCCATTTACTGAATAGCCTACGTAGAAAACAAGGGTTCAAATTAAATTATTAGTCCATAATCCAATGGAAACCTATAACAAGTAAAATAAAATATACACATTAAATCTGAATGATGTCAATCTTCATTAAACTATGGTTGCATGTAATAAAAATTAAGAAACCTGTTAAAGGAATTGTCATTGCATAAAATGAGTGTCTCTGGACCAAAATGATCGCATTTTAATTATTTGGATGCAATTTAAATTAAGTAACATATTAAACGATTTATCCTTCTATCAAACACGAATGTTCCCTGCATCACAGTGCTGGGTGGGCACCGGTCCCATACACTGGCCGGATTTTAAATTATTTTCATTTCTTCATAAATCTGAGTTGACGTATCATTTTGTACCTCCGAACAGATGCTGGAAATGAAGTTGCCAATATTTAGTAGGTCTGTTTACTTTTATTACTTTCATTTAATATTTGACTAGTTTCAGCTCAGATCTCCTTAATCTGACCTCGCAAAGCCCAAGTTCCCTATCTAGAAATGTTCTGTAGAGCGTCCCCAATTCCTGTTTACTGATTCAGCTTGTACTTCCAGTTGCATCCATCTGCACAGTGTTCGACGTAGGTCTAATATTCCACGAATACCAGAGGCGGGCACTGAGAGGCTGTACCAGAAGAAATATGTTCAGAAACGAATATACCGTATTTACTGGAATAATCCGCACTTTTTCCAGCTGAATTTAGTCTCCAAAATCGGGGTATGCATCAAAATCGATGGAGCAGTAGATTCGTATGCATACTCGAAAATTATACTTACCGTTCTGTTTAGCTTCGGCTCTCTTCGGATAATTTCATTGTTCGTCGTTCCTCAAAGTTCCTCACTTCGCACACTTCCGAGTTTTTGTAGAAATTGTTGCCAAACCGGTAAAAACTCCGGAGTGAGTTGTACTTGTTCAGGAGATGGAAGACAAAAAGCGAAGGCTGTCGTGTGAAGGAAGCTTCAAATGCGAGGTTTTAATTTATGCTGAAAACCATGGAAACATGCAGGCTTCAAGAGAATTAGGCGTAGCTGAGAGCAATATTCGTTTATAGCGCCAACACAGAAAGACGATATTTGCTTTTAAAGAGGCGAAAAAGTAATTCACCGGCCCACGTAAAAGAAGGCATCGTGAGGTAGAGGCTTTGAAATCCAAACAGGAAAGGAGAAAAAATGGGCTCTTTATGATTAGTGACACAATTAGAAGTACCGGTAAAGTTAACGAGGTGGCTATAACCTGTGGTATATCAAGGCAGGTGTAGAAAGGTAGATAGTTAAAGTAAAATTAAATTTCGTACCAGCTTTGCTGCTGCGCATTACATAAGCCAGTAAAGATTTTTTTTCAAGTCTTAAAAATTTGAGGTGTGCATTAGATTCGATGGCACATTAGATTAGAGTAAATACGGTATTTATTAAAAATAACAACCAGCTGTCCATACAGTACAAAGATATTAAACTTACCGGATGATACATATTGTACGAGGCGCATCCAGAAAGTAAGTTTCCTTATTTAAAAAAAAAAGAACACACACTTTCAGGAAAACATTTATTGGCAACAGGTACAGCAATGTTTCAGCTATTTTTCAACATAGCCACCATCAGAATTGAGACACTTGTCGTATCGTGGGATCAACTTTTGTATCCTTCTGTCGTAGAACTCTGCCGCCTGTGAATGGAACCAGCGTGTGACAGACGTCTTCAGCTCTTCGTCGTTGCCAAAACGCTCACCGGAGGATAGGAATTTCTTGAGGTGCAAAAAAGAGAGAGATAGAGAGGGAGAGGGAGAGAGGGGGAAAGGGGGAGAGGGGGAGAGATGTTCGGCCAATAGACCTGACAGAGCTGCCGATGAATTTCAATTGGCGCAATGCTTTGTGCATTAAAGAACTTTATCACCGACCGAACCTCGCAGGCGGCGGGAGAAGGAATAAGAGCTTCCATTTCGGACCACTGCTGCCACGCTACTGGCACCAGGCGGGACCTGTCCGGCTGGCATATGATTGATACGTCATAGATCTGTTACGCATGCGCAATTGACACGGCTAATTACGTTTACTTTCAAGGGGAAAAAATCGGGAAACTTACTTTCTGGATGCGCCTCGTATAAGCAGAATAAAATATTGCGAGATTAAAAAAATGTTGGATCGATGGAATTGAAACAGGACTTAAGCTTATGTCTCAAAAGAAGAAGAAGAGAAAGAAGAAGAAAAAGGTGGTGGTGGTGGTGGTGGTGGTGCTGGTAATCATTCGACTATTTATAATATTGTGCAGCTGCTATTCATTTTATTCTGAATGATAATCTATTACTGAATCTCATTAAACTCTTACGTACAAAAGTTTAAAAAAATGCAGTAATACAGTTTTGTAATGTAACAGTATTAACTACTCTCACATATAAGCAAAATAAAGTACAGTATACTCGTATAATAAGTATGAATCACAAACGCAGACACTCTGGTTTCTGGGACAGAAACCAAGATATTCTTCACTGAATTAATTTCCGACGCAGCTGTGAATTGGAGGCACCACACGTTTGTACGAGATGTACGCTTGTAATTTATGGTCTAATTTAGATGGTCCTTTGATTATAGAGCCAAAAGAAGAACAATGTTAGCGGTGAGCGTTCTGGCTGTTGGATATATCCATTAGAAAATAAGAAGAAACTGAATCCTCTGAGCAGAGTTAGGTGTTATATTACTAACTAGTAATCGAACAATGTATAATGCATTACTTTGCCATCACGTCTTGCATTTTGAATTAAGACTTTTTTTATTTCGAAGCAACAGCGTCAAAATTAAACCAATAATGACCTTTTCACTATATAATGAAGATAAATGCAAACAAGACAAAGGCTACGGTTATCGGAAGAAAAATAAAGAAGGTAAACGTGTGAATTCCAAATGAGGCAGTAGAGCAAGTGGACAATTTCAAATACTTGGGGTGTACTATAAGAAGTAACAAGAGCTGTCGCCAGGAACTCAAAAGGAGGATAGCAATGGCAAAGGAAGCTTTTAATAGAAAATTTAGTATTTTGTGCAGGCCTCTGGAAGAACTAAGGAAGAGACTAGTGAAGTGCTTTGTGTGGAGTGTGGCATTGTATGAGGCAAAAACATGGACATTACGACGAAGTGAAGAGAAATTACTAGAAGCATTTGAAGTGTGGATATGGAGAAGAATGGAGCGTGTGAAGTGGACAGACAGAATAATAAATGAAGTTGTGTTGGAAAGTGGGTGAAGAAAGTTAGCAACCACTTTTAAAACTAATTTTTATTCTTTCTAAATATTTATCTGGCTTTGACTCCCTTCTAAACTGAAAAGTAAAGTTTGTCGTTTACCAACTTTTGAGGGTGTTAATGTCTATTTTGAACAGGTCATTATCTTCATGATATTTCCCTGTAAACGGTACAATCATCCGGGAATAAGCGTACGCTTGGTACGATGAAGATCATTGACAAGATCCAGGATAAAAGTGGTCCCAAGACACTGCCCTGGGGGATCCCTATTGGACATCATAATTTCCTCTCTCATCCGTACTGTTTGAACTGTCGTCCTTTACCCTCACTGATAAGTGTCCGATATGCAGAGTAGGAAAGAACTAAAAGAAGAATATATTTTGTCTTATGTTGTCTGCCTAATATGTTTAATACTTTTAACTTAATAATGAGGAGTTCGGAGTAAAACATGGTAAGTGGCGTTTTAGTGTTTTCAAGTTATTAGATGGGTAAACATTTGTATGTGCAACAGTTTGTGTGTTACCAGGAAGGTAAAATCTGTACACTTCTGCTACCTGTTGAGATATTGGGTAACTACTGTATTAGAAGCAGAATTTAAGATACCATATTATACACCACATATCTCATTTTTTTACCAAAAAGTCAGTCCCCATGTTTCACACCCGAGCCTCTCGTATAGCTGACGTATAGCTTCATGAGAGGACGAATTACAGTAAGCTCACGGCAAGACGAGTTGAGTACATATGAGTCGTTCAGAGCAGATGTGGTGTATGTCAAAAACGGGTAAACATTCTGTAAAATACAGCGCAAAGTAGCAATTAATATTCAATTCATTTAAACTACTAGTAGTCTGTGGATAGCACGAAGGATATATTAACTGCTACTTTGCGCTGTATTTTACAGAATTTTTACTTTAAACCTCATTACCCAATTTTTAATTATTCCACTTTTGCTCTGAATGGCTTATAATATAAAGGCGCAGGACTGCATACGACAAAACGAAATGGGAATAGGTCTATACTTGTGAATATGCCGGATTTTTGCGGCAATATAAGGGTGAGTACCATACCACTTCATCCTAGTGTCGATGTTAAGAAAATATGGGATATTGACCTATTTATGCCCCATGCATCTAAGTAGAACGTACAGGATTTTGCACTTTACACTACCTTATTATCTAAGAAGGGGAGTAACAAGTTTGAATATACTCCTAGCTTTATTGCTGTTTGTTCTTGTTGTTGTTTAATCAATTGTCCAAAAGACAGATCTGAACCTCTCAAGTGATACTAACAAGGCACCACTTATGAGGCAACTAAGCCAGTTCATTTCATATGTAGTTTAATTATCATTTACTTAGTTCTTTTTAATATTTTGATCGTCACGTTTTATTTCATATCATTCTGTGATCTATATTTATTAAGATCATTATAAATTCTGTTAAAAATGGAAAATTCTTTTTATCATAAAAAGTACTTACTGTTCATCAGAAGGATTACAAAGTTTCCTCGGATTAAGCAACATTTCATTGTTATATTTTTAACTAACACTCTATTAGAAACAGTATATGAATTACTAATAATAATAAATAATAATCCGTGGCGCTACAGCCCGTGAAGGGCCTAGATCGACCAGCCGGCTGCTGGCCTCACGCCCACATGCCGAAGCAGAGGTGGACGATCATCCAACCAGAATGGAGGTATCGTGTGGTTAGCACGATGATCCCCCCCAGCCGTTATAGCTGGTATTCGCAACCGGATTTCGCTACCTATCGTAGCTCCCCAAGTGCATCACGATGCTGGGTGGGCACCGGTCCCATCCACTGGCCGAAATTTCATGAGAAAATTTCTTCCCCCATGAGGACTCGAACCAGCGCGCATTCCGTAACGCGAGTCCTAGGCGGGATGATATGAATTACTACATCCTAAATATTCATTTGAAAGACAAATTAAAATCAAAACTACTAAAAATTAAACTTTCTACGAAAGATACAACAAAACCTACGGCTCAAAGAATAGCGCATACGGTTACAATCCAGAGAACCTACTACAATTCCCCAATCAAAAATTGGAGTTTATTTCTTTACTATACCTTTTCTGTGTCTTAATAGGACCTATCAAAACACTTATTACATTTTTTCCTGCAAATGATTAAGTAGCTAAAAATGATGAGAGTCTTGGAAATTAAGATTAAAATGTTAGTTTGTATTTTTAACAAACCAGAAGCTATTAAGTCGGGGAATTTTGAGGACATTTCAATGAGAATTTTAAAAAATTATTAAATTTTTTGTCAAACTTTATATATATTTCAATAAAGAAATAAAGATATAAATTTCTTCACTTGAAATTGTTCATTAAGCTACGTTACACGTATCATGCCAATTTCAAGTG
Source organism: Periplaneta americana (assembly GCA_025594305.2). Classification (NCBI taxonomy): domain Eukaryota; kingdom Metazoa; phylum Arthropoda; class Insecta; order Blattodea; family Blattidae; genus Periplaneta; species Periplaneta americana. Next base: position 33,854,608 of record JAJSOF020000040.1, on the reverse strand, counting down.
AATATCTTTAATAGTGGCAGAGTTATTGTTATTTGAAGATTGGAAAATGTGAATTTTTTTGGGGGGGCAGAAATGGGAAGATTTTTTAACAGTTAAGTGTCCCGAGAGCGCGCATGATCACTTAGAATGGTAACTGATCAGCTGGTTGGCTTCATATCATGATGTGGTTTTCGTTAGTGATATTTACATACATGAAATGGTTCTTTTCATACAAAGAACAAAATTTTTCATTTTTGATTAAATTTTGTCATTTTACATAGGTTCTGCCCTTTAAGTAACAACATTCCAAATTATTGATCATATTGACTGTTTATTATTATGGACAACGTTAGTTAGAAAAATTCTCCCAAGAATGAAAACGGATCAGGTATAACGTTTCAGTCTTTTGAAGATTATTTATTGATAATCATATGACCTCTGAATGAACCATACTCGTAAATTGCAAGTTTTTTCTCAATTTTAATGGCCCAGTTGCAACTAACTTCCCTTGGCTTGTAAAGATCTTGACGTTGCTCTTGGCAGAAAATCTTTGTTGCCTTTGCTCGATGGTTTTAATCCCCCCATTTAATCGTCTGAGGAACAGAAGCGTAGTTCCGCCTCATAATAAAGTCTTTGCCGCAAGTCTTATAGCGTCTATGAAAGGTTGTTGACTCTCTGCTCAACATAATAACGTATGAACACAGTAAATATATGTAGATTTTTTTATTTAAAACTTGTTTAAGAGATGCATTTCCTAAGAGAGGTCTAAAACTATTACAATTTACGTAAAATGTTACAAGAATGTTTATGAAACTTGAATTTTTAATTCCATTTTAACTTTTCTTTATTTTTGTAGTTGAAGTAATTGTTAAAATTTGGCTCCATACTTGTGATCTGAGGGATATATAACTATGCTACTTAGCAAAGCCAGGAAATACATAAGTGGCAGTGTCTTGGCGAGAATTTCACCGAATATATTGTTCACTAGCTGTACCTGTGCGCTCCGCTGCACTTGTTAGAAATAAATGTAAAGTAATTTCATAATTAGAATAGGACATTTGGTCCTGGGAACATTCATGTTTGATAGAAAGATAAATCGTTTAATATGTGACTTAATTTAAATTGTATTTAAATAATTGAAATGCGATCATTTTGGTCCAGAGACCACTCATTTAGTGCAATGATAATTCCTTTAACACATTTCTTAATTGTTATTGCATGCAAATAATTAAAATATGATCATTTGGTTCAGAGAACATCCAGACAGACAGACAGACATACAAACAAAAATGTCAAAAAAGGGATTTTCGGTTTCAAGATGGTTAATAATACATGTTGTTGTCCAAGGCCCCTTATAGACGAAGTCATTTATTTTTATTTAATTGCAGCGCCTTAGATGACGTTATTTTAATTTTAAAACTCATTTATCTCATTAAATTTCAGTACTATCAAAATTTTGCATAGAATAAAACTTATCGGCAATCACCTTTAAAAAAACTTTTGTTATGTAACATTTTTCACGAAAATTAATAATAAGGGAGATATTTCGATTTATTTAATTCAAGCTCCCTTATAACCCCCTTTTAAATAAACTATTTTGAATGCCATATAGCCTAAAATCTAAGTTACAACGAACTTAATTTATGTTTCAATTTTCATATAAATCGGTTCAGCCACTATCGCGTGAAAAGGTAACAAACATCCAGACAGACAGACAGACAGACAGACAGACAGACAGACATACATACAAACAAAAATTTCAAGAAAGCGATTTTCGGTTTCAGGATGGTTAATTATACATGTTAACACCAATTATTTTTGGAAAATCGAAAATTACCAGAAAAATTTTGGCTACAGATTTATTATTAGTATAGATTTGTTACTTTACTTTTCAAATTGTTAGCCTGAAGCCAAGTGCAACGGAAAAGGACTGTATGAATATTGGTTGTTTCCTTCATACAGATTCACGTTTTATTTTTATGATAATGACAGGTATAATCATAATATTTACGCCCAGATGCTACATTTTCGCCCTACGAAAATCATTGTGGTTACGTTTTTATTATTATTTCTATAATTGAGGCGTTTACTTGCAAAATCAGATACATCACTAAAACGTAAATTTTCAGTATGTAGGAAAAAATTTGCAAGGAACCAAGGATTTGCAACCAATACTATTCTTTCATCATACAAATCCATGGAACATAACAGTGCTATAGCAGTTGTAGAATAATATGAAGATATGAAATATAACATTAACTCATTTTCGAAAAAAAATGATGATATAGGCCTATCTGATTTTGCAACTACACGCCTCAATTTCTTTAGCAAAATGCAAGATAATATCACAAGAACACTGTGAAGTAATAACATTTTATCATTTCACTTCAATTATGCGAAGGAATTTATTGACAATAATATCGTATCCAATTGAGCTGATGTAAATATTATATTTTTGGTTGTACGAATTCAACTGAATTGTGTTAGGAACAAATCAACAAAAGATTAGAAAAAATACGGGAATTTTACTTGAAGCAAGTAAAGAAATAGGTTTGGAAGTAAATCCCGAAAAGACGAAGTATATGATTATGTCTCGTGACGAGAATATTGTACGAAATGGAAATATAAAAATTGGAAATTTATCCTTTGAAGAGGTGGAAAAATTCAAGTACCTGGGAGCAACAGTAACAAAATAAATTACACTCGGGAGGAAATTAAACACATAATAAATATGGGAAATGCCTGTTATTATTCGGTTGAGAAGCTTTTACCATCCAGTCTGCTGTCAAAAAATCTGAAAGTTAGAATTTATAAAACAATTATATTACCGGTTGTTCTTTATGGTTGCGAAACTTGGACTCTCACTTTGAGAGAGGAACATAAGTTAAGGATGTTTGAGAATAAGGTGCTCAGGAAAATATTTGGGACTAAGAGAGATGAAGTTACAGGAGAATGGAGGAAGTTACACAACGCAGAACTGCACGCATTGTATTCTTCACCTGACATAATTAGGAACATTAAATCCAGACGTTTGAGATGGGAAGGGCATGTAGCACGTATGGGCGAATCCAGAAATGCATATGGAGTGTTAGTTGGGAGGCCGGAGGGAAAAAGACCTTTGGGGAGGCCGAGACGTAGATGGGAAGACAATATTAAACTGAATTTGAGGGAGGTGGGATATAATGATAGAGACTGGATTAATCTTGCTCGTGATAGGGACCAATGGCGGGCTTATGTGAGGGTGGCAATGAACCTCCGGGTTCCTTGAAAGCCAGTAAGTAAGCATGAATTCAACTGAATTTTTAACATAATAATTGTCATACTCGTAAAGTCTCAGTACTGCATTAATAATTAATTACCCTGACTCGGTTACATTCTTTTACCATAATTTTATCTACAGTAATCTCACAAGAGGTTCTGGTTTATCTAGAGAATATCAAAACTCGAGATTTAATTGACTATTACACGATCGAAGAAAGTAGCCTGTATAAAGATTAGAAAAATAAAGTACTCTAATAGGACACATTATTAATTGACTAACTATAACACTAAACTGCCTTGAAAATGTAGCCATCGATCGCCGGAATCAAAGAAGCCTCATTCTTGACCCCACTGTCCGTTTTGAGAAGGATGATCAACGAGCCATTAACGTTAACGATGAAAAGAAGTCTATTTATAACCCATATATTCTTCACTTCAGTGAGAGATACAAAATGAATATTAATACATGGGAAGTGAAAGGACTTCTTTTTGGCGCTAGGGGAACTTCATTTAAGTTAACCAAAACCATTTTCCTTTCTCTTAAATTTTCTAATGAGGACATTAACAAAATTTGTCTAATGGTATTGAGAGATTCATTATCCATTTTACGCAATCACTTGTATAATACTATGTATTTTTTTCTTCTTCATTTCATTACTCTTCAATGTATTTTCAGTTCATGTTTATCCTAAATCAAATTGTATTTTATTTTTAAATTTATCATTTTTCCTTATTCTCTCCGCAATCATATTGTATTTTTCATTTAACTCTGCTTTGTATTCTGGATCCTAGTGGTCAGCCGTAGATTTCGGCCAGATGTCCCAAATTGTGGAATTTTTTGTTGTTGTAAAATCTCATCATTACAAATATTCCGCTAGATGGCAGTGGTGTGTTATGATTAGCTCTTCTCGTATTACCAGTTGTGCCAACTATACAATCTTCATTAAGTTCTATGGACGATTACTAGTCAAGAAGGCTTTGTTGATTCAGTTTCATTTTGGTAATTTTCTATAAGTATTACTTTTGGTTTTTTATGAAGTTAATATTTTAAAACCTTCTGATTATTTTTTATTCTTAATGTGGAAACACTTAGAATAAATGAGCGGAAAACAGTAATAGTTTAGACTTATTATATTACGTACTTATGAATATCGGCCGATTGTAAGTGGTCCTCATCCATGTAGTGTTTGTCTGTTGTGTATAAATCGATGTCTGATGACGTCACATTAATTCGATATACCATTGTTTTTATTTTGTCTCTGTCACTTTGACATCAGTTTTGGCGATGGAAGCAACGTGTAGTTCTACGTCTCGTGATGATGGTTTGTGTGGAGATTTAGTATACGTTTTTTTTTCTTTACGAACATTTTGTGTTTTGAATTTACTTACGAAAATTGGAAGTTTTTTAATTTTTCAACTTATTCGAAATGATAACGTTTTCTGCTCATTTTTCCTTAATCATTTTTTTCACTTTGGGGCAAAAATTGTGGATTTTTTTATTTCTTTTCCTCGAAAGGACAGAAGCAGTTGTTCTAGCTTTTTAGCATGATCTCATACAGCAGAAGCTATAACATAACCTAAGTAATAGAAACAAGATAAATGATAGAAAAGTTTTAATTACGGATGATAAAATAAACATGAATCATTTTAAAAGGTATTACAATTATTGAAAGCACAGTGTTGGCAAAAAGAAACAAATTCTAGGGAGGCGATAAAACTGAAAACTAGGGAGGTGATAAAAACAAAAAATGCTAGAGAAGTGATAAAAACAAATGCTAGGGAGGTGACAAAAATTGTATGATAAGCAGCCATGATTAGTTGAAAGACTCGTTTCGTATCGTTTTATTGGTCAAAAGTAGTATGACATAGTAAAAGTGTAATAGTCTAGATCAGACGTCTCCAATAGCGTACTCGCGAGTAAGCCCCTGAATGGAACCGAAGGCAGTACGTAATGAACGCGCTCCGCCTCACCTATCCCACCTGTACTGTACTCAATGTTTATGCGCAAACAAAGAGCAGTGGCGGACTTTCATTATCATTGTGTTAGTCGGAGTGTTCCACCGTTCCACAATGTCTTCTAATCATGGACGTAGTACATTCAAGGATGAATAGGAAGAGACATTTTTTGTGTTAGGGGAAGAATGTGAAATGCTTAATTTGATCGAAAATTCTTAAGGGTGTGTTAAAATTCAACATGCGACGACAATACTCGACTCTTCACAAAGAATATCATACAATTACAGGCATATTGGACATGTGAAAATAATTTATTTTGGGGCTATCTGTATAACGGTTGGTTATACATAATAATCAGTATATTACAACACGTTTACACTCAGTTCCGCATGAAAAACATATAGTTTTTCGTTTCATTTTGGGTGAAATGCGTAGGCCCACCAAACACAAATCACGCATGTGTCCTCAGTCTTAAACAAAAAAGCTTCTTGCTAGCTATGTTCTAGCTTGGAATATTCGAAAATCAATGAAGCCCTTTACAGAAGCATCATTTGTAAAATCGTGCATATAGGACGTTACTAAAATACTGTGTCCAGAACAAAGTCAAAGTTTAAGAAAATTAAATTGTTTCCAATTACAGTTCAGAGAAGGAATTTCAAGATTGTAAATGTAATTAAATCTGAAGTCGAAACCACAATTAACCATTTCGTAGCTTACTCACTTGCATTGGACGAAAGCACAGATAGAAATGACAAAGCTCACCTAGCCATTTTCATCCGAGGAGTTAATGAACATTTTAGTGTATCTGAATGTCTTCTAGATGTAATTACAAAATACAACTGGAGAAGATCTTTTCCAGGCACTGAAAGGCACCATAGAACAGAAGAGGTTGAATTTGCAATGGCTTGTGTCTATAGCAACAGACGGGACTCCAGCTTCATAGTATGTCAAAATAATATACAAACGTATGATATTTCTTATTCTTTTGATGTTATTATTTGTAAACATAAGCAGACCGTTGCCGCGATCCCCCACTGATCACTCCCATCTGTTGAGGTACGAGTATTTCCCTCTTCTCTAGCCTTACAGCACACTGTGTTCGGCGGGCAGTATCGAGAGCACGAATGACGATACGCTTTTTGGAGACCTCTTTCTAGATGATTTCTCTAATATTTTTTTTTTTTTTATGTTTCATAAATTTTGTCAAACATACAGCTTAGAATTTGTAGTCAGTGGGATAGTAATTACGCCTATTGGAATAGTGTGACATGTTCTTAATTTGCAGTGGTTTATTTTGTAACTGTCCCGTAAGAAAGTTCCCGCATCGCTGTTATATAATTACAGATTGTCACAGTCTAACGTGGAACGCGCGAGCGTTGGCTTCGTATGTAGCCTATCGTAATTGTATACTTAAAAATCATGCGACTCGCTCATTTAACGCTGGTATTAAATTATGTACTCATTCATTTTAATCAAGTAGGGTAAATTGCCTAATTCCGTGATACTCCTAATCCCGTGATACGTTTTTTTATTCATTGTTATGAGATTGGTTATCTTGCTAGAAAGTTCGCCGGTCTCAAAAGTAGGCGAAAGATGCACTCTTTCGAGAAAGATGTCTGGCGTTATGGTCAAACTTCACAGCTTTGACTGACATCAGGTTTTAAAAAAGTATCACGGGATTAGAAGTATCACGGAATTAGGCAACTTTACCCTACGTGCTGAAATTACCCGCCGTCTTTACCCAGACATTTTTGGCTCCTTAAAATGTTCTCCATCACTCGTTCAATTTTCTGTTGAGAAATTTAGATTAACACTGTTTTTTAAATCTTTGTCATTCGCACGGCAAAGTTCATTCTCAAAACACAACTCAATTTCAGAACAGACACACTCTTTATACCACACGAACACATCTTCACAGGAAACAGAACAAGTGGCGCCAAGACCAACAACGATCAGTTCTGAGGATGACCCATAAATAGGTCGAAGCATGTTAACAAGGTACGTTAGAATTTAACACAAGAAAGTCTTATCATACATATTCCGAAGCGATACATTGTTAAAAGTTGTGTAATCAAGATGTACAAAGTTCATAATTGAAAACCGATTTTTTCTTTCTTGGGTTACTATTTTTAATTTCTTTCAGTAATGAGAATTAATTATATACACCTGCTTTTATATATACTGGTAAATAACTGAATGCCCCAGGAGTTCAGATAACCAACGCTAATATCAATAATCCAAATTAAAAGTCACTTTCAAAAATCATTTTTAAAATAGATCTCTTAACGATAGGAAAGCGTGTTAAGAATTGACTACTGCATAGTATGGTAATATGCGAAAAGGACTTTTAACATGTTTGCACCGACTATTGTTTTCTAACAGAAGTCACAACTTAACAAAAAAAATGGCTGAAATAATGTCCCCCCCTACGTTTACCTTGTGTAGTGGTCTTCTATCCTGACGGCCAGAGCTCGATTTACAGTCATTGTCATGATGCAATTTGTGATGGACGAAGCAGATACAAATAGTTTTACTCTAGGTACTCAAATTTTCCTCTTTCATTTCACCAGAACAATCTACGTTTCATTTATCATCTGCAATAGCTAAAATAGGCTGGTGTGAAGTCATGGATGCAGCACAAGTTTCCGATGCTGAATGGCTTGGGCTTTAACAGGTATTCCACTGGAATTGGAACTGGCTGTGACAGGGCTTACGTAGATTAACTCGCTGTCAGCATCGGATGCACGAATGCCACCTGGATGATTCAAACTTTCATAAAATCTATAATATGGGACGGATTATTCTAATTCTTAAAATAAGTGTTAAATTCATGTTTCTACACAAGAATATATCAAAAGTTTCGTGGTTCGACGCAAAGAAACAAAACTGTGAGGGTCTTAATAATGAAAACTTGAATTGAAATTTTCATTCGATTCTTATAAGTTCTTCAAAAAGTGTTAAATTATTATTTTTACACAGATATCTATCAAAAGTTTCATGGTTCGAAGTAAAGAAACATCATCCGTGCAATATTTTCAGGTGTCTGTTGGATTTATCGGCAACCATGTTTCAGCACTGGAACACTGTGAAGTATTCAATTGATAATTTTGCTATTCGCTTAGAACCAGCTGTTCAGTTTTAAAACACTAATCACTGGACTTAATAAAATAGCCACACAATTCATTGAATCAATGTGCAATCATGTGCTAATTGAGACATATATTAACGATTTGGAGTTAAATTAATGTGTATTTATTATAATAAATAAAATTAAAACAAAAACGAGTGTATCAGAATAGCCTTCTATGTGGACTATTATGATACACCTAAAAGGCTATTTTGATACATTGCTATAAATCTAGCCATATTACACAGAGCAATGACGGAAAACTATTGGGATACACACAGTTGCTTAATATATCACCTGTAAATGTTTGGTTCAAGTCACATTAAAATTTGACTAAGATTTAGTAACTTTTATAGTGACCTATTTTTCCCCATAAATATGAACACAATTTACTAAAACTTTAACACTTACTGTCAATGCTAGAAAATTTCTTTGTGTCCCAATAATTTGTTAGTGTAAAGAAATAGATTAAAATGATGATACAGTTTGTATTGCTGAAATAAATTAAAATGCGTTTTTAAATAATGATGAATATATTTTCTTAAGTTTTGTTAAGTTTTAGTAGTAAGAAGAATGACTATTAAGCTGAAATTGTTTAGGTAAATGTGTAAAAATAAGTCCAAAAATGTGTAATTTTTTAAAATTATACTGTATTGTAGCTTCCAACATATCAATTCAAACATCCCTTAAGACAGGCATGTCAGAAATCAGACTCTGAATGTGCAGTTATGTGCGCGGATCGCCGGTCTGTGCAGGTTGCATCAATCAAGCGTTGCTCTTACCAGTTCTTAGCTGGAGGGGTGTACAATAATCTATTCTGCGCTTCTAGGGTTGGATTAAATAGATATATGGACATTATAAACATAGTTAGCAGAACGAAAAAAAAACACAGTTATTATCAATGTCTACACTTGACAAATGTAATACAAGAAACTTTAGGCTTACTCAGTTATACTTCACAAAGTAGTGGTTTGTAAAGCATAATTTATTAAAATAATTTTTATATAGTATTTGAAGAAAAAGAATATTGAAGTAATTTCGAAACAACAAAAAACGAACACAGTATTTCATTTTACGTAGTGGGTACTAATTATTTTAAATAATAGACCTTATTCTTTCATTGTTCATCAAGAATTATTATTTATTAGGACCATTGGTACACAAATGTTAAAGAAAATATACTCCCAATTAATTACATGCAGTAGGACATGGTGAAGTTTTTACACTGAAATAATTTCCTTGCTGTATGTCAATATAAATTAACATTAATATTAATAAATGAAATAAATTAAGCTTAGAATTTGAATTCACATATAGTTTATTTAGAGAACATTGAGAGAAAGTATCGACAAGTTGGAAGCGTTACTGAAAGAAATTAAAAGTGTAGTTCACAAACTGTGGAGCGACGATATTCTATTTATGTTGACAGGTTTAAAGATTTATTAATGTAAGTATATTAGCATAATATAGTGACGTGAGACGGAAAATTTGTCATTATATATTTTTCCAGAAACTTTTCCGCCTTGCAAATAGTTGCTTTCTTCGCTCCTTACAACCTCAAGAGCCTTACATGTATTCCTCACAATATTCTCATCACTTACCAGCTTATGATATGAAAGTCGTAAGTCGTCTAATCTTTGATGGCTGTGTTAGTACAGACTCCAAAACAACGCCATTGTCAAGTTCGTTTTGCCGTGAGAGTACTGATTAACTTTACTAATCTGATGTAAACTGTCACAACACTATTACCTCGACATGGGCTGATCAAAACCTTTCGTTTTAAAATAATTATTGTTGGCTGAGGAAAACATTATAACAATTATGATAGGCTATATGATTCATAATTTTCCTTCTTCGTTATCTGTGAACTCCTCACTTTATTTATCATAACTCATTCACAGACAGCCATATCAGTACCCGTACTGAAACTGCGTTACTGAAACAAAAACTGATATGCAGGTTTCCCATGTACATCCATAAATAAGGCAATTTCATTCCTTACTTACAAATGGCTTTTAAGGAACCCGAAGGTTCATTGCCGCCCTCACATAAGCCCGCCAGCGGTCCCTATCCTGTGCAAGATTAATCCAGTCTCTATCATCATACCCCACCTCCCTCAAATCCATTTTAATATTATCCTCCCATCTACGTCTCGGCCTCCCTAAAGGTCTTTTTCCCTCCGGTCTCCCAACTAACACTCTATATGCATTTCTGGATTCGCCCATACGTGCTACATGCCCTGCCCATCTCAAACGTCTGGATTTCAAGTTCCTAATTATGTCAGGTGAAGAATACAATGCGTGCAGTTCTGTGTTATGTAACTTTCTCCATTCTCCTGTAACTTCATCCCGCTTAGCCCCAAATATTTTCCTAAGCACCTTATTCTCAAACACCCTTAACCTATGTTCCTCTCTCAGAGTGAGAGTCCAAGTTTCACAGCCATATAGAACAACCGGTAATATAACTGTTTTATAAATTCTAACTTTCAGATTTTTGGACAGCAGACTGGATGATAAGAGCTTCTCAACCGAATAATAACAGGCATTTCCCATATTTATTCTGCGTTTAATTTCCTCCCGAGTGTCATTTACATTTGTTACTGTTGCTCCAAGATATTTGAATTTTTCCACCTGTTCGAAGGATAAATCTCCAATATTTATATTTCCATTTCGTACAATATTCCCGTCACGAGACATAATCATATACTTTGTCTTTTCGGGATTTACTTCCAAACCGATCGCTTTACTTGCTTCAAGTAAAATTTCCGTGTTTTCCCTAACCGTTTGTGTATTTTCTCCTAACATATTCACGTCATCTGCATAGACAAGAAGCTGATGTAGCCCGTTCAATTCCAAACCCTGCCTGTTATCCTGAACTTTCCTAATGGCATATTCTAAAGCGAAGTTAAAAAGTAAAGGTGATAGTGCATCTCCCTGCTTTAGCCCGCAGTGAATTGGAAAAGGATCAGATAGAAACTGACCTATACGGACTCTGCTGTATGTTTCACTGAGACACATTTTAATTAATCGAACTAGTTTCTTGGGAATACCAAATTCAATAAGAATATCATATAATACTTCCCTCTTAACCGAGTCATATGCTTTTTGAAATCTATGAATAACTGATGTACTGTACCCTTATACTCCCATTTTTTCTCCATTATCTGCCGAATACAAAAATCTGATCAATAGTCGATCTATTACGCCGAAAACCGCACTGATGATCCCCAATAATTTCATCTACGTACGGAGTTAATCTCCTCAAAAGAATATTGGACAAAATTTTGTACGACGTCAACAAAAGTGATATTCCTCGAAAGTTACCACAGTTCGTTTTGTCCCCCTTTTTAAAAATAGGTACAATTATGGACTCCTTCCATTGTTCTGGTACAATTTCCTTTTCCCAAATAGCAAGTACAAGTTTATAAATTTCGCTATATAATGCACTTCCACCCTCTTGTATTAATTCTGCTGGAATTTGATCGATACCTGGAGACTTGTACTTTTTCAGATTTTCTATCGCAATTTCGACTTCTGAAATCGTGGGTTCGGGTATAAATGGCTCAGCAGTTTGTATTTCAATATCGTCCCGATCATTTCTATTTGGCCTATGTACATTTAGTAGTTGCGCAAAATAGTTTTTCCATCTGTTTAGGATTGATGAAGAGTCTGCAAGCAAGTCACCATTCTCATCCTTGATCACGTTTACCCTTGACTGATATCCGTTCTTAAATTCCTTTATACCCTTATATAAATCTCGAATGTTTTTATTCTTACTATTTGTTTCTACCTCATTCAGTTTTTCCTTCAAGTAACCTCTCTTTTTATTCCTAAGTGTACGACTTGCTTCCCGTCTTTCATTGAAATAATTATCTCTATTCTCCTCAACTGGATCCTGTAAGAATTTCAATTTTGCCTGTTTCCTTCTTTCTACTACCATGCAACAATCTTCATCAAACCACGGTTTCTTTTTCTTAGTTTCATAATAACCTATGCTCTGCTCAGCTGCAATTTTGATACTATCTCTGATATTTTCCCACACGCTATTAACATCTAATTCTTTCTCAACTTCGTCGGAACTTTCTAAAGTGGCAAACCTATTCGAAATTTCGACCTGATAATTTTGCTTAGCTTCCTCGTCCTTTAATTTCAAAATATTGAATTTAGTAATATTAACTTGTTGCTCTACTCGCTTGGCTACTGATAATCTTTCTCTTAATTCTCCAATCACCAAATAATGGTCAGAATTACAGTCTGCACCTCTGAAAGTTCGAATATCTACTATACTAGTATGTCTCCGTTTATCTATCAAGACGTGATCTATTTGATTGTGTGTCAATCCATCTGGAGAAGTCCAAGTATATTTATGTATATCCTTATGGGGGAATGTTGTACTTTTGACAATTAAATTTTTCGATGTGGCAAAGTTGACTAATCTAACTCCATTGTCACTACTAATTGCGTGTAGGCTCTCTTTTCCAATAGTTGGTCTAAAAATATCCTCCCGTCCTACTTTAGCGTTGAAATCCCCCAATAAAATTTTCATATGATATCTAGGGAACTGATCAAAAGTATGTTCCAATTCCTCATAGAAGCTATCCTTTATATAGTCGTCTTTCTCTTCTGTAGGGGCGTGAGCATTTATAACTATGATGTCGCACCATCTACCCTTAAGTACTAAATATGATAACCTGTCACTGATAAATTCGACCTTTTTACTGCTGATTTTATTCTTTTATGTACAAAGAATCCTGTTCCTAATTGGTGATTATTGTTTCCTTCCCCATAATACAACAAGTAATCTCCTATTTGTGATATGCCATTCCCATCTAACCTAACCTCTTGTACTCCCACAAAGTCTATTCTATATCTAGCTAGTTCTTTTGCTACTAATGTTACCCCTCCTGTTCTATAAAGACTAGTTACGTTCCAAGTGCCAAATCTCAAAACCTTATTCCTTTGCTGTGGTCGTGCCAGAGAATCAGTCCTATTCCGAGGCTTACTGTAGGAATTCGTAACAAGCTGTTTTTACGGTGATGGGTTGTTAGCCCTTCGCCCAACCCCCAAGCTGGAGGACCACCCCTTATCGGCTGTCCACGACTGCTTATTCAATATATTCGCAGCTACCCTCCATATCTGGAGGCCGTCTCCTCTATCCGCAACCTGAGGACGCGCCATGCCGTGGTGATAGGGACCCACCATACATGGCAATTTCATTCCTAAGTGGGAGAAAACGTTCCAGAACTTTTCCTAGACTTAACCACCCTACCTCGGTGTGGAAGAGTAAATCCTCACACACACTGTTAATATAATCAAGCAGTGCCCTGAACTCCATGTGATTAAGTCCTTTAGACCTTATGAAATTAATTGTTCGCACAACAGCATCCATTACATTGCTAAGGTTCATGTTTTAGCACATCAATATTCCTGGTGAAAAATGCAGTGCACCGGTGCCCCCAAGCGACCTCGATAGGTTCCACCACTGATAGACTGCAGTGTACAAGTGTACTGCCCGCAGTGGAAGCCGTAAGCAGGACTGTATGCCCTCTCGCGATCTTGAGTCGACCTGGCGGAGCCTGTCCTAGATGGACTCCCATCAAGACTCGCTCCAAATTTTATTTGTATCTGTACTTCCATAATCACAGTATTAAACATTTTCAAACTGACCCTTCGGTACAAGAAATTATATTTTAGAGTGTGTACCAAATTAGCCCGACTTTTTTTACTGTAACAGATTATTATAACGACACTGTAAAAAATCTTGGATTATTAATGGACAGAGATCTAAATTGTAATAGTCAAGTAACTAACATCTGTAAGAAAACATTTTCATTGCTCCACTCTCTAAATCACTTACGAAACTGTCTGCCTCTTTCCTAAAAAAGAAACATTATTCAATCGCTAGTGATGCCCCATTTTGATTACTGCGATTCTCTCTTGACAAATATAACTATCAATTTAGTTGAAAGACTACAACGTGTTCATAATGTGTGTGTCCGCTTCATCTGCAATACTCGCAAATTTGACCATATAACGCCATCTTTTGAAGTTCTTTCATGGGTCCGCCTAAAGGAACGTAGAATAGCACATTCTTTATCTGTTCTGTTTAGAATATTATTCACTTCTACTCCAAAATATCTGAGAACTCGCTTTAAATATCTTACAACGTTACGGAATCAACATCAGGCCTTATTATCCATTCCTCGTCACCGTACCTCTTTCTATTCATCCTCTTTCACAGTGTCAGTTTGTCGCCTATGGAACTCCTTACCTCGTCATGTCAGGGATTGCCGAACGGTTAATCAATTTAAATTAAGAATTAAGAATTACATACTTTTACATGAAATTGATTTGTGAGTTTTAGCCGATTTTTATAGGTTATTCTGTGTGTCTATAAATTGTCATTTAGGCCTATCATAAAGTAGAATTAGGATATGAATTGTAAATAACTTAATTATGTATCATGTTTAGTTAATATTTCATTATAGCCCATGTAAGCTTGTTAATGTGCATGAAAATGATTTTTATACTTAAGTATGACTTTACTATTTTTGTCATTGTTTCTTTATGTATTTCACTTCTGGTAGTGTGGAAGAGAAGGCCTCATGGCCTTAACTCTACCAGAACAAATACTTACTTACTTACTTACTTACTTACTTACTTACTTACTGGCTTTTAAGGAACCCGTAGGTTCATTGCCGCCCTCACATAAGCCCGCCATTGGTCCCTATCCTGAGCAAGATTAATCCAGTCTCTACCATCATATCCTACCTCCCTCAAATCCATTTTAATATTATCTTCCCATCTACGTCTCGGCCTCCCCAAAGGTCTTTTTCCCTCCGGCCTCCCAACTAACACTCTATATGCATTTCTGGATTCGCCCATACGTGCTACATGTCCTGCCCATCTCAAACGTCTGGATTTTATGTTCCTAATTATGTCAGGTTAAGTATACAATGGTGCAGCTCTGCGTTGTGTAACTTTCTCCATTCCCCTGTAACTTCATCCCTTTTAGCCCCAAATATTTTCCTAAGAACCTTATTCTCAAACACCCTTAATCTCTGTTCCTCTCTCAAAGTGAGAGTCCAAGTTTCGCAACCATACAGAACAACCGGTAATATAATTGTTTCATAAATTCTAACTTTCAGACTTTTTGACATAAGACTAGATGACAAAAGGTTCTCAACCGAATAATAACAGGCATTTCCCATATTTATTCTGCGTTTAATTTCCTCCCGAGTGTCATTTAGATTTGTTACTGTTGCTCCACGATATTTGAATTTTTCCACCTCTTCGAAGGATAAATCTCCAATTTTTATAGTTCTATTTCGTACAATATTCTGGTCACGAGACATAATCATATACTTAGTCTTTTCGGGATTTACTTCCAACTCTATCGCTCTACTTGCTTCAACAAGAATTTCCGCGTTTTCCCTAATCGTTTGTGGATTTTCTCCTAACATATTCACGTCATCCGCATAGACAAGAACCTGATGTAACCCGTTCAATTCCAAACCCTCTGTGTTATCCTGAAGTTTCCTAATGGCATATTCTAGAGCGAAGTTAAAAAGTAAAGGTGATAGTGCATCTCCCTGCTTTAGCCCGCAGTGAATTGGAAATAACCAGAATAAATAAATAAATAAATTAGTCCTACTTGACCCTATACATTGTGTCAATCACTACTGTGTTCAGGAACTATGGTTATGTGTTATTTTGTTTTCTTTGCACGTTGTGTACGCAACGGAAAGTTGTAGACGTAGAAATAAATATGATACATTCTGTATTCTTAGAATCCAAGAATATAAACCCCCCCGAGGTAGAAACTCATTTCATAAATGAACCACAATGCAGAGTATGAATTATTTAATACCGACGCTCTATCAACAGAGAAACATTACACACACTGTGACGGTGTCAAAATGTAAATTTGCTAGCAGCTCCAGGCTGAAGCACATATCATTACAGGAACAAGTGAAATTGTGTGTTCCGTTAATGTAACCTTGCTACATAAATTATTCACGCAGTGTAGAGATCTTCGCGGCGTGAACACGACTCGCTATTACTCCCATTTTTCACAGCATTCCTGCTCTTAAGAGAACTCGTTTATCTTGTGTTGCGGGCTGCCTACTCAGCTTAGTTCCCAAGTTCCCCCTGCCTAATTAGACTACCGTGTTGTACATTATATTACCATGCTTTTAGCTTACAGATTTTGACTTTAATGTACTAGAATCCCCAACTGTACCGTTGGGAATATCTGTATCGCAAGGGAATTTGGGGTAACTGTGTTCATTTTCTCTCAAACATCTTTCCTGAGTCGCTTGTTCGTTTTCAGTTTCTACTTCCGCTAAATATCAACTGAACGTTTTCTCCAATGAATATGTTGTAATCAACAGTGCATAGAAAATGATATTAAAGCTCATAATGTTAGCAGCAGTATTATCTAAATTAGTAAATGCAATGGCCAATGTTAATAAAATAAAACACTAGATAAGGCAAATTCGGCTAATTTCGCAGTATAAAGTTTTCCTGTCTATAGTTATTACCAAAAATGAATAATTTCGAGGGAAAAATTGTTCCGGGGCCGGGTATCGAACCCGGGACCTTTGGTTAAACGTACCAACGCTCTCCCACTGAGCTACCCGGGAACTCTACCCGACACCGATCCAATTTTTCCCTCTATATCCACAGACCTCAAAGTGGGCTGACAACCGTCTGGCAACCAATATTTGAGTGCACACTAACTCTGTGTGACTTTAAATTGTGGTTGTGGTTGTGGTTTTGGTACGTTTAACCAAAGGTCCCGGGTTCGATACCCGGCCCCGGAACAATTTTTCCCTCGAAATTATTCAAATTAACTTTACAGGGAGTTATTCCTGAAAGCTTAATTTGCATAATACACGTCACTGTACGTAACAGAAAACCACAATTTAAAGTCACACAGAGTTAGTGTGCACTCAAATGTTGGTTGCATGACGGTTGTCAGCCCACTTTGAGGTCTGTGGATATAGAGGGAAAAATTGGATCGGTGTCGGGTAGAGTTCCCGGGTAGCTCAGTGGGAGAGCGCTGGTACGTCTAACCAAAGGTCCCGGGTTCGATACCCGGCCCCGGAACAATTTTTCTCTGGAAATTATTAAAATTAACTTTACAGGGAGTTATTCCTGAAAGCTTAATTTGCATATTACCAAAAATGTTTGAAAAAATATCCTTCATGCAGCAGTTAATCACTAGACATAATTGTATTGGTTGGTATAAAAATTGTATTTTTTAAGTGTATCCCAACAGGGAAATAGCTCCATCTAAAACATGAGATCATATGTGTGTGTTTCAGGAACTCTTATAACTTCGCAGTACTGCTCGGGTAATTCCGCAGTAATACTTGTGCAATTTTCAAGAATACTCTTTTTAGCTCAAAACATGTTTTAATGTAATCTAAACATCAGTACATGTTTACACATATGAACTTAACACACATTAACAAACTAGGCAATAAATATAGAACAACTGGGCTTAAATTATTAACACTAATGACAGGAAAAAGCTTGCATATTAATTGTAAATTAATAAATTTATCTAACACATATCTGCATTAAACATTATCCAAAGACAGAAAAAAGCATTATGAGAACTATTTAGGCATAATCCGAATTCTCTTTCTCTGGCAAGACAATAGTTGTTTCTCCTTTCTCTGCCGTTTTTTGAAGGCAGAGAGACTTTGCTCCTTTTTTGGGACACAATTTTGTTAGGTTTGGTAACAAATGAAAACCCTGTTTCATCTAAATTCCAAATGAGATTAGGCTTGTTACTCAGTTCTGCCTTCTCATACACACTTCCTAACACATCATAAAAATCGTTCAAATTCGAGCGAGTTGAGGCTGTTACTCTATGGTAGGACAGATCATCTAGCTGGCGAATACTTAGCCCATAGCGCTTCTTAAAAGAAGTTAGAACCTGCGTGCCACTCGAACTGTTCTGCCGGCAACTAGCGGAAACTAGTTAAGACATTCAGTACCGGCAGAAGCACATTACGAACAAACTATATCAGATAAAACAAGAAGCAAGGGTTCAAATTAATCATAAGAATGTGGAGAATTCATTAATCACAATGTGATACTTACAGTTCTGAATATCTCGACGATAAAACGTCCTGAAACACAACACTGCAAATTTACTCACTTTATCTGAGCAAACACACACCTACTAAAGCAGATAGTTGTGTAATTTTCGCAAGAATGCGTTGTAATAGGATCTTCCTGCATGAAACATCCCCGACAGGTTCTGGCATTTATCCGTATTTTTGTAAGCCCGAACAAACAAGGACAACTCCACAACTAATTAATGTATGAGATACTGCGAAATTAGACGTACTGCGAAATTAGCCGAGTTTGCCTTACCTAATATTTTTAACGGATTGGCTCACTATGAGAGATGAACGGAGCCACCTTACCTTGAGTAGGAGGCCATTGCCCAATAAGGATCCACTGGCTGTCTTATATCTCACATATTTATACATATTTATTACAAACTGCCTCCCAACAGAGGTAGACTCTTGAGCCTCAATGTACTGACATATGAACTACAAATATAAATACAGAGTAAAATAAGAAGAAGAAAATAAATTGATATGTATACTAAAATCTAATTAAATTATATCTTAAGAGAGTAAATGGGACATGCAAATCACAGAAACCTGCAGAAAAATATATTCTATTATCCATGTGCTAAAAAGGATAAATGTTCATCTCCCCTCTTGCTTAAAAAAGTCCCTTGTGCAGACACTTGTATTTCCCTATTTCGACTATGCGGACATTTTACTGACTGACCTCTCCAGCGACAACATAATGAAACTTCAACGTGCTCATAATTTGTGTGTACCTTTTGTAAGCAATGTTCGTAAATATGATCATATTACCCCATCCCTGGAAGCAATAGGTTGGCTTAAACTAGATAAGAAAAGAAATTTACATTCACTTCTCTTTCTCTTCGAAATCTTGAACTCTTCTATTCCTTCGTACCTATCGTCTCGCTTCACTTACCTTTCTTCCCACCATAATCTGAACACACGCTCTCATCATGAAACAATACTAACAATACCATCCCATCGCACCTCCTCATACTCATCTTCTTTCACAATAGCCCTGCCAAGACTCTGGAATTCGCTACCTGCTAGCATCAGGGACTGTCGAAATAAAATTGAATTCAAACGAAAACTTACTAGGCACTTGGTCAGTAATTGATTTCTTGTAAATACTTTCTTTAATCTATTACAAAATATTTCAATATTCAGTAATTTCATCACTATACAATTTTGTTATTCTAGATTTAATTTGTAATTCAGTAAATATAAAATATTCTTTATTTCTCTATGATAAATTATCTAGCTTTAATTATTCAGGTAATCTTTTCGTACTTTGATTTTATTGTAATTGTAATTGTAAATTTAATACTAATTGTAATGGTATTTGTAATTGTAAATGTAAATTTAATACTAATTGTAATTTTATTGTTCGTATTGTAGTTGGAATCTCCTGGTAGAGGGGCAGAGAAGGCCTGACGGCCTTATCTCTACCAGGTTAAATAAATAAATACTAAATAAAATACTAAATGATTATTTAACATTAGACATGATTTTTTCAAAACTATTGTCACAGTGTCATCTACGGGTATTTAAGATTAAGGTAAATCAAATTGTTTCCTTAACGTATTAAATAATATTGGACTAACACCACGGCCACGATAAAAAAAGACCAATCACGTCTATGTATCTAAGATGGTATTTTTCTTTAAAGCACTCAATAGTTGGTTCATAAATATCTTTCTTTTTTTAGTCAACTTCATCAGGCTCCGTTTATATCTAATTGTAGGATCTATTATGAAACTATGTTTGGTGGGCTTTGAATACGCCAATATGCGTCTAGAAGAAACATTTGTTGCTATAAAACTTCCTCTTCCACCTCTTAGGATTTCTCTTTAATGCTGTAACAATTAAAAACCTCACTTCATGATGTCAAGCATCACGCATTAACAGTCTATGATCACATTGGTCTTGGACTTGTGCAAGAGTTTCGTTCTCCGAGCATCCATATCTGCACCGGGATCCGTCCTAATACCTACCAAGAACCGCCCTTACAGCTGCAACGTTTACAGTCATCTTCAAAGAAGATTTCGATTCCGAAATAGATAACACAGATTTATTAGCGATCCATTTATTGGCTTCTGGAACCTCACTATATAAAGCGACACCTTTGTCTTTGCCAGGTAACTTACTCCATAGTTCGTATCTTATGTGACGTAGTTCTTCTCTAAGCTTTATTGTTACCGACCTCCAAATTTCGGAACGACAAGTCAGACTCAGTAGTTTGCAGGATGACTGAAGTTCAACTTCTTGAGATTGCACAGTGTTCACATAGGGATTAATTACTTACTTACTTACAAATGGCTTTTAAGGAACCCGAAGGTTCATTGCCGCCCTCACATAAGCCCGCCAGCGGACCCTATCCTGTGCAAGATTAGTCCTGTCTCTATCATCATACCCCACCTCCCTCAAATCCATTTTAATATTATCCTCCCATCTACGTCTCGGCCTCCCCAAAGGTCTTTTTCCCTCCGGTCTCCCAACTAACACTCTATATGCATTTCTGGATTCGCCCATACGTGCTACATGCCCTGCCCATCTCAAACGTCTGGATTTTAAGTTCCTAATTATGTCAGGTGAAGAATACAATGCTTGCAGTTCTGTGTTGTGTAACTTTCTCCATTCTCCTGTAACTTCATCCCGCTTAGCCCCAAATATTTTCCTAAGCACTTTATTCTCAAACACCCTTAACCTATGTTCCTCTCTCAGAGTGAGAGTCCAAGTTTCACAACCATATAGAACAACCGGTAATATAACTATTTTATAAATTCTAACTTTCAGATTTTTGGACAGCAGACTGGATGATAAGACCTTCTCAACCGAATAATAACACGCATTTCCCATATTTATTCTGCGTTTAATTTCCTCCCGAGTGTAATTTATATTTGTTACTGTTGCTCCAAGATATTTGAATTTTTCCACCTCTTCGAAGGATAAATCTCCAATTTCTATATTCACATAGGGATTATCGCAATCAATAAATTAATTACAATGTTACAGTTCTGAAGACGGTATTACAACTCCCATATCACGAAATTTCTTTGCCTCATATAACATGCAGTTAGGTACAGTGGAAGCTCTTAAGTTCGACAGAAATCAAGTTGGACATCCTACAGTTCGACTGCTTATGTAGGAGAATTAGACACGCCCCTATACGGGCACCAAGAAATGGGGTTGCCATTTGAATGGAAATTGGTTCTGTGTCTTGTAGTGATACTTTTGTTAAAGGAAAACAGAATATTTTATCGATTAGGAAATCCATATTGATCACTGATTTTAAATTAATGAACTCTTTCTTCTTTTTCTATTTGAGAATTGTTTCGTTTGTGAGACGGAACTGTCGAAACCCACTGTGGTACTGGAAGCGCATACACAAGTCTCGGGGTGGGCAGGAAATGCAAGTACAGTACTGTATTCGTTTATGGATAACCAATAAGAATTTTGCCTGCCACACCCACTACCCTTGTTGGACTGAACTTTCAATTCTGTTTTGTCGAACTTAGGAGAGTCCACTGTATATCAGATGGTAAAAGAAGCATTTCCTTAACAGAGCTGCGTATTAATTTATCTGGATCTTCTAAATATTTCATTGGAAGTCTATGAACAGGTGCCATTTGCAAAATGTATATAAATTTGGGCCATATAGGCTATATTCAGTTTTTGGTCTGGACGAAGCATGGAAGTTGTCACTAAATTTTGGAAATCATTTTTAAGACTGGATGTAAACAACTCGCGATCAAATATTATTTCTTCGTTAAAGGGAACTCCTGAATATTTAATTTTTTTCCAAGTTTAATGCTCTTATAACATAATCATCATAAAGAATTGGATCCTTATCTACCAATTTGCATTTTTTATATTGATGGATGCCGATTTTTTTAATATTTAGGTGGAGACCTATTGTTCATCATCATCATTTTTGTCATCATTACCAATTATTGTTGTGCAGCCGACATAGTTTTCCCTATAGGTAACAACCAGATCGTTAGCAAAAGCAAGTAGCGTTAAATTTCCTGAATTACTCGAAATTTCTCTAAATTACTGGAAATTTCAAAGCAATATTTATCTGAAAGCTATTCCTCTGACAACTCTTTTAGCAGGAGATCTATTGTTAGGTTAAATAAAATGGGAGAGAGGTGATCTTTGAAAAATACCTCTTTTAAGCTCAATAGAATCTGATATTTGTTTATTATTGTGAATTCATCTAACATTACAGCTTGTCACTCACTATTGGTCTGTCACCTCGCGCCACAGTTCAGCTGTCATGTGACTCCTGACGCACACGACATCATTCAAATTCGTTATCAGACATCGGAAACAACCCTGTATATAATCATAAATGAGTGTCTGGTGTTATTTAATGTTATCATCCAGGATTTCAAGCATTTTTAAAGTTGAGGAAAAGTCCAAATACGAATCTATTCAAGGTTGCTGGTACATGAAAGGAGAATGCAGCCCAGTTTCAACATCTGTAGAAAGAAGAAACTTAAACTTCTCCTAAGACATAAACATTTACACAAGAAATATACAAAACAGAAGATCCTAAAGTCACAATGTAATAATTCATACTGCCCTAAATCATTGCAATTGTCTTTCTCCGTCTGTAAGCTTCGTAATTAGAGTTGAGAAATTGTATGAGCGCTGATGAAAGTTTTGTTAATATTTGCAATCTTTTCCTGGACGTTGAGAAGATATTTTATCAAAGAAAGTTGGAGGAATTTTGATGGACTCCGTCACAAAGAACTTCCTCTTCTTAATTAAATTTAATAATGTCTTCCCTATATCCTTAAGAGTTGAAATTTATAATACAGAACTGGAGTTTTGTTCTCTGTTCTTAGCTACATACTACTGTATCCTGTTTCTCGCTTTGAATATCGTGGAAGTTAACATTCATGAATAAGAAGCTGTTTTAATTAATTCGCTTAAAAGCAGGCCTGTGTATTAAATGTAAGTTCCTTGTTACAAGAAAACGGTACAGTCTTTTATTTCTAATTTTAGAGACACTATAGCTCCGATAAGCTAGCTAATCTCTTGTTTAATGAAAATTCCGTCAATAATTTATCAATCATAATAGTTTTATTATACTTAAAGTCCAGATAAAGGTTTTTCGCTCACATGTTGAGCTTCACAAGTTTGCGTGAACTTGCTGACAGATAATATGAAGTTACATTGTGACAGGAAAATTGCACTTTGTGTTACAAGCTTAGACTTGTAACATTGTATAAGGCAAACTCGGCTGATTTCGCAGTATTAAGGTTTTGTGTCTACAGTTATAACCAAAAATGCTTAAAAAAAAATCCTTCATGCAGCACTTGGTATAAAAATTTTATTTTTTAAGTGTATCCCAACAGGGAAATAGTTCCATCTAAAACCCGAGATCATATGTGTTTCAGGAACTCGTGTAACTTCGCAATACTGCTCGGGTAATTTCGCAGTAATACTTGTGCAATTTAAAAAAACTCTTTTTAGCTTAAAACATGTTTTAATGTAATCTAAACATCAGTACATGTTTACACACATGAACTGAACACATTAGCAAACTAGGCAATAAATATAGAACAACTGGGCTTGAATTATTAACATTAATAACAGGAAAAGGCTTGCATATTAATTGTAAATTAATAAATTTATCTAACACATATCTGCATTAAACATTATGCCCAAGATAGAAAAAAAAATGAGAACTATTTAGGCCTAATCCGAATCCGTTTCCGCTTCAAGACAATAGTTGTTTCTCCTTTCTCTGCCATTGTTTGAAGGTAGAAAGACTTTGTTCCTTTTGGGGACATAATTTTGTTAGGTTTTGTAACCAATGAAAACCCTGTTTCATCTAAATTTCAAATGAGATTAGGCTTGTTACTCATTTCTGCCTTCTCATATACACTTCCTAGCACATCATAAAAATCGTTCAAATTCGAGCGAGTTGAGGCTGTTACTCTATACCTACTATAGCAGATAGTTGCATAACTTTCGCCAGAATGCGTTGCAATAGAATCTTCCTGCATGAAACATTCCCGACAGGTTCTGGCATTTATCCGTATCGACGATAAAACGTCCAGAAACACAACACTGCAAATTTACTCACTCTGTCTGAGCAAACACACACCTACTATAGCAGATAGTTGCATAACTTTCGCCAGAATGCGTTGCAATAGAATCTTCCTGCATGAAACATCCCCGACAGGTTCTGGCATTTATCCGTATCGACGATAAAACGTCCAGAAACACAACACTGCAAATTTACTCACTCTGTCTGAGCAAACACACACCTACTATAGCAGATAGTTGCATAACTTTCGCCAGAATGCGTTGCAATAGAATCTTCCTGCATGAAACATCCCCGACAGGTTCTGGCATTTATCCGTATCGACGATAAAACGTCCAGAAACACAACACTGCAAATTTACTCACTCTGTCTGAGCAAACACACACCTACTATAGCAGATAGTTGCATAACTTTCGCCATAATGCGTTGGAATAGGATCTACCTGCATGAAACATCCCCGACAGGTTCTGGCATTTATCCGTATCGACGATAAAACGTCCAGAAACACAACACTGCAAATTTACTCACTCTGTCTGAGCAAACACACACCTACTATAGCAGATAGTTGCATAACTTTCGCCAGAATGCGTTGCAATAGAATCTTCCTGCATGAAACATCCCCGACAGGTTCTGGCATTTATCCGTATCGACGATAAAACGTCCAGAAACACAACACTGCAAATTTACTCACTCTGTCTGAGCAAACACACACCTACTATAGCAGATAGTTGCATAACTTTCGCCAGAATGCGTTGCAATAGAATCTTCCTGCATGAAACATTCGCGACAGGTTCTGGCATTTATCCGTATCAACGATAAAACGTCCAGAAACACAACACTGCAAATTTACTCACTCTGTCTGAGCAAACACACACCTACTATAGCAGATAGTCGCATAACTTTCGCCAGAATGCGTTGCAATAGAATCTTCCTGCATGAAACATCCCCGACAGGTTCTGGCATTTATCCGTATCGACGATAAAACGTCCAGAAACACAACACTGCAAATTTACTCACTCTGTCTGAGCAAACACACACCTACTATAGCAGATAGTTGCATAACTTTCGCCAGAATGCGTTGCAATAGAATCTTCCTGCATGAAACATCCCCGACAGGTTCTGGCATTTATCCGTATCGACGATAAAACGTCCAGAAACACAACACTGCAAATTTACTCACTCTGTCTGAGCAAACACACACCTACTATAGCAGATAGTTGCATAACTTTCGCCAGAATGCGTTGCAATAGAATCTTCCTGCATGAAACATCCCCGACAGGTTCTGGCATTTATCCGTATTTTTTGTAAGCTCGAGCAAACACGGACAACTCCACAACTAATTAATATATGAGATAAGCGAAATTATCTGAGTTTGTTTTACATAAGCTTAAAAACAAGTTGTTAAAACATGCTGGAAAATAATCAAAGGCTAAGAATACTGAACTGTAGTTTCGTACACTTGACAAGACTTGTGTCTTATATCAAAAGAATGGAATGTTTGACAATTGAACCTGAACATGATTATATGTCATGTGAACAAGAAAATAAAATGTCAAGTTTAGGAATGTTACATATTAGGTCCATAATGTTATTGATTAAATTATAAAATTATGTGAATCAGGAGAAGTGACTATCGCGTTTGTTATAGGTGGTTTGGCGTGAAGAACATCTTGGAACGTAATATCGTTCTGTAATGTAAAGTAATTATGTTTCATGTAAGAAGTTAAGATAGTCTATTAGATCTTACAGGACGATTTATAGATTTACATTCAGTAAATCAAAATAATACAGAGTGGAAGCGATATAACCCTGCACATTGAAAGGTGGGATAGATTACATGAAAATAAACAAAATATCTATTATACGCTTTGATATTAAGTGCATGGTTAATTAAATAATTGCATCTAAAGTTTAAACTCGCTAGCAACATCGCAAGATTTCACACGGAGTCTTTGAACTGACCGTACGTGAGATGTAAATAAAAAGTTAAGCATCGCAAAATCAAGCAACTGCTATGGTCCGGGTTTATCTTGACCAAATTAAAAATCTCGTCTTCTCTGTCAAAAATTTCATAAGGTCCTTCTCGACACCGATTGCGAAATGCTGAAATTATGCTGCCCATGTCACGGATCAGCTAGCAGATAGCGATGAATGTCCCTGCTCTGGGTAATGAATGAATGATATAGCCAAAAAAATGTAATCTTGTAAAATTGTGACATGTTTCACATAGTAAAACTTCAATGCCAATGTAAAATCTATGGAATACAATAGATTAAATAAAAAAAATGAAAATGAAAAGTCTTATGTTGGGCAAAGACTTCCTCTGTGCTGGGAGTAGGACCCTCCCCCCCTTACAGGAGTAGCTGATTGGTACTTGCATGGTGAGCAAGTTGTACATACTGTCCTGTCACGGTTATTAACTCTGTTAAACTTTACTAGTCTCAGAATTTTGTTCTTTGGTCCTTTTATGCACTGTGCACGCATTACTAACAGTAGCAAACACTGACTTTACTATTTACAATATTTTAATTGGCACTTTCACAAAGACTAACGTTACTATTGACAATATTTTCACACATATGTTTGCCATTTTCAACTAGCACTTTCAAAATCACTGAGTTTACTATTTAAAATATTTAATATCCTACCGGAAACATTTTTGCATACAAGCGAGAAGCATTGTCGTTTGTCCGTAAATTAAAATCATGTCCAGACATTCCGAATTAGAAAATCTCGGCATTGCGAAACACTGAGTTGAATGGCATTAGTATTGACAGAAATCAAGATCCCATGCGTAGTAATTATCCATGACTACGACGTTAAATTTTTCCGAAAAAGAAAAACTTTACCAGGTGGCCCGGGTTCGATTCCCGGTCGGGGCAAGTTACCTGGTTGAGGTTTTTTCGGGGGTTTTCCCTCAACCCAATACGAGCAAATGCTGGGTAACTTTCGGTGCTGGACCCCGGACTCATTTCACCGGCATTATCACCTTCATTTCATCCAGACGCTAAATAACCTAGATGTTGATACAGCGTCGTAAAATAACCCAATAAAAAAAAGAAAAACTTTTTTCTTCGAGAACTATAAACTTTTGAACGATGTGATATTAGACTTTTTTGTTGTATTTAGTATAACCAATTCGCTCTGCAATTCTGCAGGGTTATTTCACTTCCACTGTTTATAGTTACTTACAAGTCAATAGTATTTCACATGGTCCTATCACGTCAGACGCAGAGTAACAACTGTGGCTTACAATAAGATGATGTTGCGACAAGCCCTAATATGTTATCACACGTGACTATATTTGATATAACTTCAGCTCTGTCCGACTGACTGGTTATGTCAGAGTCGTGGGAACGGGAAAAATCACGTGGCAGCTACTTACTTAACGGGACTCTTTTCCTTAAATTATTTTAAAAAGTTGTATAATGCTAGTCTATAGAATTCTAATTCCGTACAGAGAGCATTTTCAGGAAAAAATTTAACAGATCAGTCACTAGCCTTTACAATGGGGTCAGCAGAAAGGAGTGAGGGAAATTAAGATGCGACATAAACACTCGGTCGGACAGTACATGGGGTTTCGTAAGTTAGGAATCTGTTCGTTTATAAAGTTTCCTCTGTAATATATGTAAAACTCCTCGGCATTGTTAATAACGGTATTCTTATTTCTAAGTTTACAATCTGGAATAAATTTTTGAATATGGAAGGTAACAAGAATACTTACTTACTTATTTACGTACTTACTTACTGACTTACTTATGGCTTTTAAAGAACCCGGAGGTTCATTGCCGCCCTCACATAAGCCCGCCATCGGTCCCTATCCTGAGCAAGATTAATCCAGTCTCTATCATCATATCCCATCTCCCTCAAATCCATTTTAATATTATCCTACCATCTACGCCTCGGCCTCCCCAAAGGTCTTATTCCCTCCGGCCTCCCAACTAACACTCTATATGCATTTCTGGATTCGCCCATACGTGCTACATGTCCTGCCCATCTGAAATGCCTAGATTTAATGTTCCTAATTATGTCAGGTGAAGAATACAATGCGTGCAGTTCTGCGTTCGGTAACTTTCTCCATTGTCCTCTAACTTCATCCATTTTAGCCCCAAAGAACCTTATTCTCAAACATCCTTAATGTCTGTTCCTCTCTCAAAGTGAGAGCCTAAGTTTCACAACCATACAGAACAACCGGTAATATAATTGTATTATAAATTCTAACTTTCAGATTTTTTGACAGCAGACTAGATGACGAAAGCTTCTCAACCGAATAATAGCAGGCATTTCCCGTATTTATTCTGCGTTTAATTTCCTCTCGAGTGTCATTTATATTTGTTACTGTTGCTCCAAGATATTTGAATTTTTCCACCTCTTCGAAGGATAAGTCTCCAATTTTTATAGTTCTATTTCGTACTATATTTTGCTCACGAGACATAATCTTATACTTAGTCTTTTCGGGATTTACTTCAAACCCAATCGCTTTACTTGCTTCAAGTAAAATTTCCGTGTTTTCCCTAATCATTTGTGGATTTTCTCCTAACATATTCACGTCATCCGCATAGACAAGAAGCTGATGTAACCCGTTCAATTTCAAACCATGTCTGTTATCCTGAAATTTTCTAATGGCATATTCTGGAGCGAAGTTAAAAAGTAAAGGTGATAGTGCATCTCCTTGCTTTAGCCCGCAGTGAATTGGAAAAGCATCAGATAGAAACTGGCCTTTACGGACTCTGCTGTAAGTTTCATTGAGACACATTTTAATTAATCGAACTAGTCGGTAACAAGAATAAGATGTGTAAAAATATTTTGTATTTAAGCCTTATGTTTTACTGTGACATTCATTTTAATTTATATAGAAGAGAAGAAAACCAAACTAATAGGGAGACTGACAAGTTTCTGGCCTATTTTTGTCACTGTAGCATGATATGATACATTTATTTTCATTAATATGAATTTAAAATTACTAATACTTTACTCAAAGTTCTCCGAATTATTGCAGCTTTTATTGGTATTTTTTACCTTTAAGAATTCGCTACCTAACTCATTCTATCCCCTTTATGGCAGTAATTACAGACAAACATTGCACATTTACAGGTATCGACAATTGCTGGTTACACTCTCACAATAGGGCAAGTCCACTGCTTAAGTTGACGCAGGGCAAACACAACAAACGGAACATAATTAAGTCTAATGGCAGAGGCATTCAGTTCGATATCCTGCCACTTGCGGTAGACTGATAGCTAGAAGACCTAGTAGTTGACTTTAGTTATAGCTGAGATTGGTTTAATATATTTTTATTAAATAATTCTCTTAGTATTTTGAAACTACATTCAGGGACAAGAAAACCGGACACTTTATGTTCAAGGTCACTTATTTTATGTCAGAAATTGTTAATCAGAGGTCTAGTAGATTATGAAATGTAATGGTTTTTAAATGATAGAAAAACACATTTAAAACAAAGGATCGTATAATTAATTATAAATACACTATTAGAAATAAAATCTTTTCGTCAGGACGCAAAAGGACGTAACGTTTTTTAGTCGTGGCTCAGATGTTTCATGTTTATAACATTGAAATCATAGTTTTAGTAACGTGTGTTACTCTGTCAGACGCCTTTTGTAAGTCCACAAATGTTATACACTTCTTTATTCTTCTCTAGGTGTCTTTCGCCGATTGAATAGTCTATTAAAAGAACGAATGGTCTGGTCAAATTTTTAATCCCGAAGGGAAAGTCTGAAGGGAGGCAGAGCAAAGTGGAGACCGATTACTTTGTTGAGGTGCGTTGTTAGAAGGAAATGACTCCAGCATTATACTGTAAGGAAAACTGTGCCAATTCTGACAACACTGAATGCTGATATACAGTACAGTGAAAATTTAAACTTCAGCAGGGAGTACCTGAGAAAACTTATTCTCTAACTAGGCTTCAAATGAAAGAAATGTGTTTCAAGAAAAACTTCTATTGGAAAACCCGAAATTGTTTCCTGGCGTGCTAATTATCTCCGAGTAATTCTAAAAACCGTAAACGGAAGAGAAACATATATTTATATAACAAATATGTAAATGCTCGTCACACTGTTGGT
Organism: Periplaneta americana; assembly: GCA_025594305.2. Classification (NCBI taxonomy): domain Eukaryota; kingdom Metazoa; phylum Arthropoda; class Insecta; order Blattodea; family Blattidae; genus Periplaneta; species Periplaneta americana. The sequence goes on along the minus strand of JAJSOF020000040.1, from coordinate 33,824,027 downwards.
TCATGTAGACCATTGATGTCAAAGCAAGGGCATTTTTCTGACCTTGACGTCGTGCGCGGGCAGCAAGCGCTAAGTATGGAAAGAGGAGGGGTTGTGTATATGAATAAGTAACCTGTTGGATTAAGAAAACAGTGGTGCACAAACTTCAAACGGAACGTGAAATTTTATGTCGTTATTTTTATATGGCTGCTTTCTGTTTGATAGTATCTATATGGTCTGTAAAACAAAAGTACTAACACTGATTTCTTAATATTGCACTTGTGTTTTAAATCTTAATAACATAATAGAGAGTTAAGAAGGAATATTCACTTAAAGTCCATAGTAGTATAATATTATACTGTATTAAGTGGATGAAACACATCATTCATAAAGAAAGTGATATTCCAAAGAAAGAGATTGAGTATGACATGATAAGTTGGAATTGATATTGATGGTATCTTTAGCCTTACAAAAGTAATCAATAAACTAATCAAAACAATATTACAGTACAAAGCAAAGTTACCTAGGTACTGTATCTGTTTTAAGTGTAACTAATATTACATAACAAAACTCTTATCGCATTATGCTTTTAAGTTGACATTTGTGAGCAACTTTCTATCATCAGAATATTAAATTATTTTCTCGAAATCTGCTGAAGCTATGGAGCTGACATTTTTACAACACGTGGGCACGTATCTTTTGCTTATGATATAACAGTATTTGCTTTGTTAATTAATTTCCTTACAAACAATTTCCATGCGAATATTTTCAAAATTTTCAATGCACTAACATCAGTAATGCGTATTTACGGTTTATTAGATTTACGAAAACATTCTGTGAGGCTACTAAATAAATAGGCCTATACCTGAAAATTTCACTTTTCTATACGAAAAGTTGAGAAAATATTTCTTTTGAATAAAAAAATCAAGCTTGTGAAAAATCAACATTAAAATTAAAACTTACATTCTTATAATGCACTTATACTTCTCAGACAAATCTAAAAATTACCATGGATACAGTTTTAATAAATTCTCTTCCCTTTATCCATTCAATCAGTGCTGGCCATCCCTGAATATAGCTCGACCAAGCGGCATATACTACCTCTTTCGTCTGTCTCTTTCCTTTCCGCTGTAAAGCGCTCAGGCTCTTCTGGGCTCTAAAGCGCGCGCTTGCTCCTGTGGGCATCAGTTGACATGCCTGATGTAGACAGTCTCATGACATGATAAAGCAGGAGTTACAACGCCTATTTGTAAAGGACCAAGACTGAATATAGCTCAAGCAGGAGGAGAACATGGTTTTGTAAAAAAATTCTCTGCTAATATTCTGATCAAAGCAAAAGACAGAAGACTATCATGACGATATGAACGCCTCCAATTACACGAAATGGCTAGAAGCAAAATTCTGTGGGACTTACAGTAAGGATCGGACTCCGACATCTACTAGTGTAACCCGGCCTGATGGACTACTTGCCTGTGACGTTGTCTTCCTCTTCGGCCTGGGTTCTTTTTCTCATGTCGATCTATATCAATTTCTTAGATACAAAACCAATCGAAGAATTAAGTGTAATGAAATATTCCAAAAATGAGAACTTCCAGTCTACATAACATGAACATACTGTAGAACTAATATGATACTCCCTTACGAAATAATAACAAGATTCCTAGGTGTAACAAGCGTACACTTGGCTACATATCAGACCACGAAGTAGCTCAGATGGTAACGCGTTTGCCTATTAATTCGACTCTGCACTCGAACATGGGTTCGAATTCCGCTGAGCAGATTACTTGGTTGGATTTTTCATAGGTTTTACAAAACTGTAGGGCGAAAGTCAGGTGATTTCATGAAGAATTCTCGGATTCATTTCGGTAAATGACATCTTAGTATCATCAATTCCATTGATGCTTTATTCACTGTATTTATTTCGCATTGAATAATAAGATAATTTTATTGTCACCTTATTGAAAACGCCTTACGTTGCAGGCCAAATTATTTCAGTCTACGGCCTCACAATTTTCCTATTTTTAACGACGGAATTTGTAATAATAATAATAATAATAATAATAATAATAATAATAATAATAATAATAATAATAATAATAATAATAATAATAATAAACTACCGCCCATTGAAGGTAGCCTTACGGACTCAGTATATCCTAAAAAAAAATATACATATATAAACATAGATATTAAATTTTAAAGAAAGGAAACAAAGAAAAGAGCGTGAAACATTACAATTGCTATTAATGTGGCATCATGTGATTAATTAGGATTTGGCAGGCTTTTTTAAACACAATTATCACAATGTCATCCCTCAGAGATGTTGGCAGAACAAACTTCCGTTGATATTCTTCGAAAAAAGCTGGTATAGTCCCTCGAGCACCTATGAGCAAGCCGAATACCTCAACGTGAATTAAGGCATATTTCAGCTTGAAATAGTTGACTGTAGGCTCATAGATCGACTTCTTCTGAAGGTCGATCTCTGCTGACTGATGACATTCTACTTCAAAACGTAACGTGGGGTCCACAATGATGCCCTGTTTAGTGTCAGCATTGTACGCTAAAATATCTACTCGTCTCGTTGACCCATTTTCAGCTAGACAGGAGATTTCTTCTTCTACTATCCAGCCCTTATTTCTTAATGCGGCAGCAATTTTGGATCTTATAAGATGATGTCTAGAGTTCCTCAAGAGCAATCCCTGTTCACAGAATCCTAAGACATGTGCTAAAGTTTCAATCTCCGGGCAGCCTAAAATTGTTGATTCGTTCTCGAATATGTTTTCCTTCAAAGTCTGAGACAACTGCCACAGAATGCTTATCCCCATTTAGAAATATTTCACAGACATTAAATTATCGACTAGAGTCCTTCATAACCGATATTACAATATAAATATAAACTAAAACCAAGAAAGAAGAACCTAATATATTTATTATTGACATAAATTTCATTTTTTCCAGAGAATTGGAAGAGGGTTCATCTGATTTGTAGCCTCGCATATTATCGTTGAACTTTAAAGTATGAAATGGTATAGTCTATCGGGAATGTGTTATTTTTATTTACTTAATTTGTAAAACATCAGGTTCATCTTTTAAGGGAAGAGAATGCTGTCATTTTGAAATTCCTTGTTTGTTTTATTGAAACTTACAGTTTTTTGTGTGATGAAGAACCGTACGTTTAAAATCTAAATTTGAGTATTAGATTTAAAAAAAAGCAAAAGGAGTCAAATTTGGCAAGTAGCCCCCATTTGTAACTATTGACAAAACATGATATAACTCAGTTTTTTTTTTGGATATTACACCCACAAAAAGATTTAGTACAAAATTGATTCACTTGATTTTAATATACTTTACAGAAACATAATTGATTTTAAAATATTGCATCATAGATTTCAGTTTTCGAGAACACTCCTTTGCATATTATTAATTATTTCCATATTAAATTTAAATATCAAAATTCTAATGAACCTAAATCTTTTTAAATGATCTGTTTAAGATCTGTACAAACTTTGAACTTCCTACCATTAATAGTTTCTGAGTTATATCAATTTATAGCGAGCACGGTCACCAAAAAAGCAATTTACGGAAAACACATCCAGAGAGTCACTTGATATAAACTTTCACTTGAAGAGCCAGGCAATGATTGTTGTGGGCTTACTATATTTTCTACTTTTTTACATTTTCTGCCTCATTTTTTCAGCAGTTCCCCACTGTTTTCTTATGATTTACAAGTCTATCTTTCTGTTTGCTAATCGTGCCCATGATGTACAGGGACATCATTTTATCTTTACTAACATTTCTAATATTAACCTGGCTATACCTTTGGATCAACGATTAAGAACCGGAAACACTGTTTGCTACCACTTTCCAAGACTGGAGTTCGATGATACTGGCGTCATATACAAACAAATCACTTTACTAGGTATAGGAGGGAAGAAAAGTAGTTCATCCATTTACTAAACTAGGAAATATCGCGATTTTGAGTTCGATAATTGTCATTAGGTTTTTGTTTAATCAAAATACAGTACAGTATTAACAATGAGTGTTTTTACGAAGTGAGCTTTCCATACGGACGTATTCATTATGCAGTGTATATTATACTGTCTACAGCACATTAGCGTACAATATAGAGAATGAAGTTAAATTGAAAATAATCATAATATGAATATTTAAACAGATTTTTGAAAATAGTGGCCGTTCATTTCGATACAGGCTTCAGTTCTAATGTGCATATTATCGCACTATATACTATTGTACTTAATTCCAATTACCAGGTTCGTACTTCGTATCAGTAACTCATGTTGAAATAATTCTGTACCTACTCTATAAAAGAGACCTTACGTACTGTAAATTCAGTCTTCACTTCTGCCCGATCCGAAAAGATAAAATTACTCAGACATGCTATCTACTGTCCGTCCAAGTGGTTACGTCGTAAGGTCGTAGAAAGGGAGGAAATCACGTGACAGTTAATTACTTAACGAGGCCCTTTTATTTAAGTTATTTTAAACAATTGTATGGGTATAATATCACGTAGACGTCCAATTCCTAACAGAAATTAATGTTCCCAGAAAAGAGCTAAGACAGACCAGCCACTAGAATTTACAGAGAGGCGAATAGATGCAGGTGGGGGAAACCGGGATGCGACGTAGGCAAATGGAAAATGATGCAATATTGAAAGCTCTTTCGTCACTGGAAAACGCGAACATATTTTTGGAACGTACTGTTTACTATGACCGTAAGGCTACTGTGACTGTATATGCGGTCTTGGATCTGTGTGGAGGACGGTTGAACTTCATTAGTAGAAGGGGTGGCAGTCAAGTACATAGGTTGGATAAAAAGTTATGGCAACACTGTTGTCACGTGACGATGGTGTGTTCGAGAGCTGCCAGCTGTGTGGACATGAACAAGGACTGTTGGATGAGTTAGTGCAGCCAGCGGCGACGGTACTCTGTCAATCTACTGCAGTGTGTAGAACGTTGACTTTCATAGGGATATTGCAAGCGCCCTAAAATCACGTTTACAAAGCTAGAGCAACGTTCCTGGACAAAAATTGAAGTGACACGAGGTCGTAGTGCACAAGAATGTTGTCAAGGACTGCGTGAAGCATGTGCCGATACAGCGTTGCCATATCGCATAGTGGCACGATGGGTTAAAGCGTTCCGGGAAGGCAGGGATGCCGTTCAGGACAACCTCCGTACAGGACGACCCCGCGTGGAGGACAACACAGTTCAACTACTTGCTTCCCTGTTGGATGCTGATCGCCGATGGACTGCGCGTGAGTTAGCAGCGGAAGTCGGAGTATGTCACAAAACTGTGCTCCACATTCTGCAAGACATTCTGGGTTACCGCAAAATTACTGGGCGTTGGATACCCCATGAAATTTCCGAGGTTTAACAGTGGCACCGCTATGCAGTCGCACAGGCCTTGTTGGACCGGTACCAAAGGAAATATGACAACTTTCTTGGACGAATCGTCGCTATGGACGAAACCTGGGCTCGCTCATACGAACCAACCAAACTTGAAACGTCAATCAATTGAATGGAAGCATCCAGGTTCTTCTCGTCCGAAGAAAGTGCCCCCTACACAAAGTGCTGTGAAGGAGATGTTCATTGTGGCGTATGACATTGATGGGGTAATACTGCACCACGCTGTACCTCCAAGGCAGACGGCAAACGCGGACTAATACTGCAGGTTCCTGCAGTAACACCTTCGTCCAGCCCTCAGGAGAAAACGACGACACTTGGTGGTACAGAACCCCATCATGCTTCATGATAATGCAAGGAGTCACACCGCTGCAGCTGCCAAGGACCTCTTGCGCCGCTGGCAATGGGAGATTCTGGAACATCCACCGTACTCACCCGATATGAGTCAATGCGATTCGCCAAAGTGAAAGAACCACTGTGAGGGACCCGGTACAATACCAGAGATGAACTTATCCATGCTATTGGGCGGTCAATACGGAACATCTACAAGGATGGACGCACTGATGGTGTACGACGCCTTCCAAAAATTTGGCAAAAGGTAATGAATAAGGGGGGTGACTATATAGAAGGTACGTAAATGTTGTACCTCTGTGAATAAAGCCATGTCCGAGATATCGAACTGTTGCCATTACTTTTATCCAGCCCTAGTACATTCAAAAACTCAGGTACAGTAAAAATTGAAGTAAAAATAAAATGATGTCCCTGTATATACAAATGCACTACAAAATAGGAACCTACACTAGTTTCAATCAATATAATACACACTGTTTACGTACTATGTGTTTCAGACACTACAATAAAGCTTTGGTTTTTCTGACCCGACGCATGTGACGTGCCCGTCTCGCACAAATCCGGACTACACGACAGATAGTGAGTGGTTTCTATGGCTACGCAGACCTCGCCTCTCGCAGTAATAGAAACCACTCACTATCTCTCGCGTCCACCACGGATTTGTGCGAGGCGGGCCTCGCACCTCGCATGCACATCAGAAAAAAAAAATGCTTAACTATTTCTATCAAGATGTAACAACCATATATCTACACTTTAGATCAAAACAATTTTCAATTCTGACAAAAACAACTGAAGGAATAATAGCGTCTTTTGCTATGTAATGAATTAATCAAAGACTATAGGAGACGGGGCTACCACACTATTGAAGAATGAAATTAAATTAAATAAACTACCGAAATGAGATTGAGAATGCGGTAGGGGAGAGTCGGGTAGTATCGAACATCGGGTAATATCGGACAGTGAGTTTCTTTCGTCTACCACACGATGATAGTACCTGATTAACATGGTTACGTTTCTGTGATGTCGCATAGGGAAACGTAACCATGTCATTCAGGTACTACCATATGGTGGTAGATGAAAGAAACGCACTGTCCGATACTACCCGATGTCCGATACTACCCGTCCCTCCCCTAAATTTGAAACAAATGAAGTTGGAAAATGAAGTGGGCCTAGTCTTTTAAATACTCGGATAACAGTGCTTTAAAAATGGCGTCATTAAGTATCACAACATTGACTTAGGACTTAAATTTTATTTGTAATATATTCTTTATAGTCAAAAGATTAATTTAAAGCGAAATTTTGAATTTCAGTCAAATATCAGTATTTTCTTTCCTTAGTAAGGATATGCACTGTCACCTTTACTTTTTAACTTCGCTCTAGAATATGCCATTAGGAAAGTTCAGGATAACAGAGAGGATTTGGAATTTAACGGGTTACATCAGCTTCTTGTCTATGCGGATGACGTGAATATGTTAGGAGAAAATCCACAAACGATTAGGGAAAACACGGAAATTCTATTTGAAGTAAGTAAAGAGATAGGGTTGGAAGTAAATCCCGAAAAGACTAAGTATATGATTATGTCTCGTGACCAGAATATTGTACGAAATGGAACTATAAAAGTTGGAGATTTATCCTTCGAAGAGGTGGAAAAATTCAAATATCTTGGAGCAACAGTAACAAATCTAAATGATACTCGGGAGGAAGTTAAACGCAGAATAAATATGGGAAATGCCGGTTATTATTCGGTTGATAAGCTTTTGTCATCTAGTCTGCTGTCAAAATATCTGAAAGTTAGAATTTATAAAACAGTTATATTACCGGTTGTTCTGTATGGCTGTGAAACTTGGACTCTCACTGTGAGAGAGGAACTGAGATTAAGGGTTTTTGAGAATAAGGTTCTTAGGAAAATATTTGGGGCTAAGAGGGATGAAGTTACAGGAGAATGGAGAAAGTTACACAACTGCACGCATTGTATTCTTCACCTGACATAATTAGGAACATTAAATCCAGACGTTTGAGGTGGGCAGGGCATGTAGCACGTATGGGCGAATCCAGAAATGCATATAGAGTGTTAGTTTGCAGGCCAGAGGGCAAAATACCTTTGGGGAGGCCGAGGGGTAGATGGGAAGATAATATTAAAATGGATTTGAGGGAGGTGGGATATGATGGTAGAGACTGGATTAATCTTACTAAGGATAGGGACCAATGGCTGGCTTATGTGAGGGCGGCAATGAACCTCCGGGTTTCTTAAAAGCCAGTAAGTAAGTATTTGAAGAAAAGCGAAACCTGCAGCAATTGGCTTTCTACAAAGTACCATAGCAATCTTCTCTGAGGAATGGGTGATTTGTTCTTGTCCTGAAACAATTGACCAAACACGACAGAGGTTGGCGAGTACAATTTTCTGGCCTCGAAGAACCTCTACAAAGGGTTAATGATATTTGGTCCAAGGTGGTAGCGGACAAGATCAAGTGGCTCATTAATCAGTGAAGCAGAATAGTACGTGTGTAATCAGCGCTCCCAGAGTGCGTTTCATTCATAATACTGTTTACACGCATAGTGGCATTTATGAATAATTACGCCAAATTTCGGGATTTCCGTGATCATTGTCCGGTAAGTTACGTACCTTGGTAGCAAGATTTCCTTCAGCGCTGTCTTTGCAGCAGGAATATGTTTTGTACCTGCAGATTAGCCTCTAAACCAGTTACACTTAATTGTCACAAAATCATTGTCAGTATTTATTTTAGACGCGTTCGTAGTTCCGCCTGTAATTACGTCTATTAACGACGGCCTGTCATTTAGTCTGTTCGTCAGCCTGTCTGTCATTTTTCCAAAGACTGACAGACTTTTTTTTTGGCGGTGACAGATTGTAACGTAACGGATTTCATTAGAAATTTCGTCTCATGAATTTGCTACATGGTGTGTTTTGTATAAAGTGTGAACTATATTTACTTAATACATTTATTTATACCGGCACAATTAAGGTCATAAGGCCTTCTCTTCCACTCAACCAGTGTAAGAACAATAGCGAATATAAACATGGGAGAATACTGGAATAATATGCTATCTATATTAATAATAAATCTATAACCAAAATATCTCTGATAATTTTCGCTTTTCCAAAAATAATTAGTGTTAACATGTATAATTAACCATCCTGAGACCAAAAATCACTTTTTTTTTATTTTTGTCTGTGTGTATGTCTGTCTGTCTGTCTAGATGTTTGTTACCTTTTCACGCGATAATGGCTGAATCGATTTCCATAAAATTTGGAATATAAATTAAGTTCGTTTCAACTTAAATTTTAGGCTATATGGCATTCAGAATACTTTATTTAAAGGGGGTTATAATGGAGCCTGAGTTAAATCGAAATAGAAAAGCCAACGTACTATTGTAGGAACGATCATGATTTTAAAATCAATTGTAGGAAACAGAAAACGGATGTAGGTAAATTCTCATTTTTAAATAGATTGGAATGACCTACCTGCAGCGGTCTTTGAGGGCCGTCCTTCCTTAAGGAGATTCGAGAATAACTTAAAAAGTTGTGTATAAAGTGCAAATTAAAATTAAGGTGACATTTAACATTTAATTTTTTAAGGTGACATGTATTTATTTAGCCTGACGAGTTACTTCTTTGGTTTGAATTGTAAATTATTTAAAAATAGCGTGTAAGAGGGCCTTAGACTAGAAATGTTTAGCTTAAATGTAGTTCTGTTTATAAGTACAGTATGCATAAGGATGTAACTATTTGTCTTATTTGAATTGTTGTATCAGTGTAGCGAGGTGAGTCAGTGAAGTTATGGTTTTACAGTGCAGTAAATAGTTCCGATCAGTGATAATTTATAGCGTCAATGAAATGTGTTCTATAGTGTCAGTGAAATGTGTTATAGAGTGTCAGTGAAATGTATTCTAAAGTGTCAGTGAAATGCGTCATAGTGCCACTACAGTGAGTGAGATGAGAGTAAAGTGAAAGACTATTGAAACTTATGTAGGGTCTATACATATGTAGGTTGTATTGTAAAATTATGTATTTTATGTTTTATTATTAATTGTAATTATTGTGTTAAATTGTATTGTGTATATAATTGTATTGTGTATCGTATAATAGTATTGTGTATTGTATAATTGTATTGTGTATTGTAAATTTTATTGTGTATTGTTTATATTGTGTATACCACTGCCACCGGGTGCTTGCCCACTTGCAGTGTAAATACATACATACATACATACATACATACATACATACAAGTCGACCTGGTAGGCAAGTTGGTATAGCGCTGGCCTTCTATGCCCAAGGTTGCGGGTTCGATCCCGGGCCAGGTCGATGGCATTTAAGTGTGCTTAAATGCGACAGGCTCATGTCAGTAGATTTACTGGCATGTAAAAGAACTCCTGCGGGACAAAATTCCGGCACATCCGGCGACGCTGATATAACATCTGCAGTTGCGAACGTCGTTAAATAAAACATAACATTTTTTACATACATATATACATACTTACATACATACAAATATCTCGCTTATTGTCGATTTTCATGAGAAATGTTACGTAACAAATGTTCTTTAAAAATGATTTCCGATAAGTTTTATTCTACGCAAAATTTTGATAGGACTGATATATATTTAACGAGATAACGAGTTTTAAAATAACAATACTTTTTTATCAGCGCCGCCTCTATCTAATGGGCTATAGTCAAATAAAAACAAATGACTCCGTCTGTTTAAGGCGGCCTTGCACACAACGAACGGAGAATATTATTCATTTAACAGTATTTTTATACGGATATATTTTGTATTCTATGATGGGAATATATACATAAATAAATGTTTATTAATATTAATATACAGAGAATGTTTGTGTGCTTGTATGAAGTGATCTCAGAAACTACTTAACCGATCTGGATAATTCATTCACTATTTGAAAGTGTGGTCTTTCTAGATGGACGTAATGTTATAAGAGGGCTGAGGTATGATTACAATAGATCCTTACGCACAAAAAACTTGATATTCTGTCGAATTATTGTCTAACGTGATTATTTAAATTTTATGTGGTCTACATAAAATACTCTAATTTAAACACTTTAGTTTCTTTTTGTCCACAGAACATAATAATATTTTAAGAGTTTCGTCTTAAAGATGAGTATCTTTACTGGACCAAAAATATAGCATATATGGAGTCAAAATTAGTATTTTACCGTTGAGCTCACTGGTGCTGAGTTATTTTACAAAGTGTTACGAAATAGTGTTCCTACGCTCATAATTTACCCATGTTCGTTTCTGTGTTTCTTAAAATAATATTTATGTACCACATTCATTTTCATCTCAGAGAATTAACAAAGAACGACAGTGTATTGATTTAATGTGCAATAATAGTATGTTAGTTTAACATTCCATTATTTTATAATCCAAATATTAACTATGCTCATTTGGATTGTGTGAAAATACAGTGATATCAGGATGCATGTATAAAGAAAGAAGTTATCATGTAGTGAGTGACTGTTAAAGTCGGTACAATTAGAATAAACTCTTTAAGCTATTTGTTAAAAGTGTTTATTGTCTTGTAGCCTAATCACTAATACTTATGACAAGGAATTTCATACTCGTGAGGTAGAGACTGTAAATGCTGAGGAGTAACAAGATTTTCTCTCAAGAGGTATACTTAGCGTGCCACAGATAAGTAACCTCGTGTTTACATCGTGGTTAGAGTGTGGCTAAGAGAAACGATGTAAGGTAAAGTTGCCTTATGCCGTGATACCTCTAATCCCGTGATACTTTTCTTTAACTGAATGTCAGTCAAAGCTTTGCCGTGCGATCATAGCGCCAGACATCTTTCACCTATTTTTGAGACATCGGTGAACTTCCAAGCAAGATACCCAATCCCGTGATAGTCGGTGAAAAAAACGTATCTTGGAATTAGGAGTATTACGGCATTAGGCAACTTTACCCTAAGTGCGTATGGATGACTATGAATATGAGCATATTCCGAATCTCACCGGTGAGCAATCCGATGGCATCACGGTGTTCCGAATTCCACCGATGACGTCATTGATGCTCCACCGGTGTCGCACCGGTGCCATCAACTTGCAGAGGTGGTGGCAGTCTCCATCAGCCGCCATCAGTGAATCTGATTGGTTCTTGTATAGGGCGGGAATTAGCAGACGAATGACATCGTGCACTGTTGTGTCGTGGCGGTGTGTTCTGCTGTATTGTTTGTAATGAGCAAAACGTAAAAACAATATGTTAATGGCTTATGAGCGAACATGTCAACGGACCAGTTATTACTACCGGTTCAAGAAATAAATTGTTTATGATCTCTTTTCTTTGAACGAGATGGGAGTACGGAAATTTCGCAAAATTTTGCTAGCGTAGCACAGACAACAACTTGTACAGTCGCCATGACAGCATCGATTCTTCCAGCAGTTTTGTTCGTTATTTCGCTGCAACGTGACGTCATTGATGCCACCGGACCGGTGAGATTCGGAATAGGCTGTATGTAAAGCAAGGAGAAATCTTAAATCTAAACTTAACCTAATTTCCAGACCATGGACGAACACAGAAACAATTCTATTTGAGGGGTAATTCAACTTATGCAGTGTCGTAGAAAAAAATGTATTTCCACTAGGACTGATCTTTCCTCCCCATGTGATTCTTTCAGCAAGCAAGATAACTTGCGGGCACAATACTTACTCTGTGATCTGTTAACTACCATTCTTGACATTGGATGTGGGGTTCTTGGGTTCAAATCAGGCCGAAGATCATAGGTTTCCAGAACTATAACAATTCAATGGAAAGAAAAATAAAAATTGGAGGCACGTATCCTACATTCATGATATGTAAAGCAATCCATTCCCTGAAAACAGTCTCCAGGCAAAATTAGCTGCTGTTAGCCTACTTTCTTCTGCAAGTTCTCTGTCTCGTGCGGACAAATGTATTTTGAGTAGACTGGACTCCTTGCTCGAAGTAGAGCAATATAAATCAGATAGTAGTATCGTACATGATTTGCATAATGTTGTTAAAACTTTAAGAGAAAACGGAACTGGGTTAACAGCATTGCATATCGAGACAAGTACAAAACGTCAAAAGACTGAAGTGCATAAAGACTTACTCGCCACAACTATCGTCTAAATCTCAATTCACTCGCTCCATTGAACGTTTGCTTTATGGATCCTATTTGCTTTGCCTTCTAGTAAACTAGTACAGGGGAGTAGTTTGGTATTTATAATTCACCGGAGATTCAAATAATAATTATGAACTCTGCTAAGCTTGTGAAGTTAAGGCGGGAGAAATGAAAGTAGGACTACTCCCAAAGTTTAGACCTAACGAATTAGGCTTCCCAAGTTGTGTTGTATTATAAACTGGTGTTTGGTATTGAGTCTTTAACATTGCAAGCACATACCTGGGCAGTTGTTATTGCACAAATTGTCTGCTGTAAAGTATTTCGCGTCCCATGTTACTTGACCGCTGGTGTCGTCACTGTTGTAGCCTATAGAAGAATCTTAAACTATTACGGAGCACGGGGCATTGAGGAGATCAGATCATTCGTGGAGGAGTATGACACACTCTGCTAGTTCGTGAAATCAACACCGGTCGATTTAAAAGGGACAGGTAGTAATCATTACATGGAAACACTGTTCCCTGACCTTGGATTTCTATTCCTGTGAATCCACTTAAATAAGTGTAGAAAGAAATTGGTTACATATCGATCTTAATAAATTATTATTATTATTATTATTATTATTATTATTATTATTATTATTATCATTTTATTAATAATAATAATAATAATAATAATAATTTATTTTATAAATGTAGTAAAACATAGAGATAAAACTTACTGTAGGAAACAACCGATTTTGAGATCTTTTTACAACATTTCTTATAGGTCTGCCGAGAAAGTTTCTAAAATGCTCGAGATAAATTCGACGATTAATTCACTTAAGATAAGTATACAGTTAATATACTAATAGGAAAATACATGTGGGTTACAAGACATAAAATCTTGATTAGCAAAGTCGTACTGAATTGCATACAAATGCAAATGGTTAAGTAATATATCAAGATAATAAAAAAAGGAAAAGAAAAAAAAGAAGAGAGAGGAGAAAAAAATAACAACTTGGTCATTTAAGACTATTTAGAACCTTCCGCAAGAGTCTAGTTCTGTTCAATAAAAACATTTCTAAGTAGAGTGTACTTAAAAGATTTTAGACTCCGACTGCTCCTGATTTCCTGTGACAAGGAATTCCAGGAACGAGCTGTGTGTATTGTGAAGGAAGCGGAGTAGAGATATGTTTGATGATGTGGAATTGATAGAACAAGGTTATGCTGTGAACGTGTATCACGGTTGTGGTGGGATGCTAAAAGAGTGAAGCGAGGAACTAGGTAAATAGGTGTGGAATTATTATAGGGGATAACGGGAATTTGTGCCCACTCTGTAAATAGAGCATACAGGCACCACTGCATCGCATGCTTCTAGCTCATATTAGTCACCGCTGGGAGAGATAAATTTTAATTTTCGAATGATCTATGTATATTACATTTTTGCTTTGTAAACAAAAAGATATTTGATGCCCAAATGTATTGCCTTCATTGTTTTGTAAGTTTCAGTTTCTTGAAGTAACCGTTAATCCTTCTTCTTTCGCAGGATGGTTTGCGACGTCGTATGGACAAGCTGAAGAGCTCGATTGAAGAGGGGAACCAGGCCGTAGACAAGGAGCGCGAGAAAAACGTCAGCCTTCTCCACCTCATCTTCCCTCCGGACATCGCCAAGAGACTGTGGCTAGGTGAGCACTCTAGAGAATTAGCCACCGCCATGTTTAAAACAAAAACCACTTCACGACATTGTGTTACCTTACACAGACTTTTAGAATCTGAATTAGTAACCACTTTCGTTCCTCATTTGACATGTTTAAAACATCGAAACGAGCTACAAGTTGATCCGAATTAACCGTTGCATTTCACAGTGAAGTATAACTGTTACTAGAAAAAGATTCATTTCGTGTAACCAATTTGAATTGGCATTGAGAATTGTACCTAATTCGTGCTGCACCCAATGCAAATGTAACACAATTAACAACAAATATTTCTTATGTAAGGGTATGTGTACGTGAACGACCATAAATATTATCAGAAAATGCAGGCTCTAAATTTCTAAAATTTTATAAGGAAATGAACTCACAATTGGACAAAAATTACAAGGTACCACAATAACACCTATTACAACTTAAATATCTGATAAAAGTATAAAAAAGATTACTAATAATACTTTTTAGAAATCACTTTTTACTTTAAATTAAATTTTCCCAAATTTGAAAATTTTACACATATTATTTCATAGCTCCACAACCATTAGAGATAGAATTCTGAAATTTGTACACTTATTTAACATGCATTTATGCAAAAAGTAGACTATAATAATGCCCATTTCTTTGAAAATAGAAAAATTAGGTCACAAAACATTATGTCAATTTTAATATATTTTATATAGGACAAATAAAAAATTAATTGTATTAAAATAAACAACTCTACATGTCTGAGAGTAGTCTACTTTTCAGAAATAAGTGTTTATTACATGCAGAAAAAATACTAAAGATGTCAGAGAGACCATAACAATGTTATGATTACCAAATGATGTAACTGCAGAATTTTTTTTCATACTTTGATAAAACTGGTTTGAAAAATATTATTAGTAACCTTTTTTATATTTTTATCAGATATCTAAGTACTAATAAGTCTTGTTGTGGTACCTTGTAATTTTTGTCCAACTGTGAGTTAATTTTCTTATAAAATTTGAGAAACTTAGAGCCTGTATTTTCTAATAATATTTGTGGTCGTTCACGTACATATACCCTTAAAATATATTATTCAGGCTCAAAAATAAATTTATATTATTTAATAAATTGGAAAGAAAATAAGCCAGTATAAATAAATGCTCGAGAGAGTAATTTTATTCTAAGAACATGCAAAAAGTTTAAGATATATATATATACATATACAGAATGTTAATATTTTAAGGTGTTTGGAACTCATCAAAACAGTTTTTAAAAGTTTAATAAACTTAACTTGTTCATAGCAGATGTTCGATGTGACTTATAACCATCATAACTCATACTTCTGCTCGACGTCATAGGCAACCACGAAACCTTTCAAATACCCCTGGTTGATCTCTGATGTGCTGATAGAAGTTGAAAACACGCTCTTGTAGCATTTGAACGTATTCATTGAGTACTGCATACAATAAGCCTTAAGTGTTCCCACAACCAAAAATCCAAAGGATTAAGATCTGGAGAAGGAGCAGGCCATGGTGCAGGACATCCACGGCTAATCCATCGAAGATTAGATACCTGTGTTATTATTATTATTTTTTATTATTATTAGTAGTAGTAGTAGTAGTAGTAGTAGTAGTAGTAGTAATATTATTATTATTTTTTATTATTATTAGTATTACTGCTATCACTGTTATTCACATTATGGGGATTTCAAGCATTTAAATATTTCAGTAGTTAAAAATATAAGAAAATAAACACTTCAGCGGACTTCTTAAGGTCATTGTTAAAACTTACATTCAACAGATAATGTTCAAAAATATACTCCCGTCTGAAAGAGAAATTTCAAAACATGACTGCTAAATAATGGAGTCATGATGATGATATTATTATTATTATTATTATTATTATTATTATTATTATTATTATTATTATTATTATTACTTATTCACATTATGAGGATTTGAAGCATTTAAATATTGCAGTATTTAAAAATATAAGAAAGTAAATAATTCTTATGGTCATTGTTGAAATTTACATTCAACAGATAATGTTCAAATACGAGTATACATCTATCTAAAAGATAAATTTCAAAACATAACCGCTAAATAATGGAATCATGATGATGATTACTATTATTATTATTATTATTATTATTATTATTATTATTATTATTATTATTATCATTACTGTTATTCACATTATTAGGATTTGAAGCATTTAAACATTGCAGTAGTTAAAAATATAAGAAACTAAATATTTCAGCGGACTTCTTAAGGTCATTGTTGAAACTTACATACAATATATAATGTTCAAATATACTCCTATCTGAAAAATAAATTTCAAAACATGACCGCTAAATAATGGAGTCATGATGATGATATTATTGTTATTATTATTATTATTATTATTATTATTATTATTATTATTATTATTACTGTTATTCACATTATTAGGATTTGAAGCATTTAAACATTGCAGTAGTTAAAAATATAAGAATGTAAATATTTCAGCGGACTTCTTAAGGTCATTGTTGAAACTTACATACAACATATAATGTTCAAATATACTCCTATCTGAAAGATAAATTTCAAAACATAACCGCTAAATAATGGAGTCATGATGATATTATTATTATTATTATTATTATTATTATTATTATTATTATTATTATTATTATTATTACTGCTATTCACATTATTAGAATTTGAAGCATTTAAACGTTGCAGTAGTTAAAAATATAAGAAAGTAAATACTTCAGCGGACTTCTTAAGGCCATTGTTGGAACTTACATACAACATAATATAATGTTCAAATATACTCCTATCTGAAAGATAAATTTCAAAACATGACCGCTAAATAATGGAGTTGTTATTATTATTATTATTATTATTATTATTATTATTATTATTATTATTATTATTATTATTATTATTATTATTATTATACTGTTTGAAAATTGTGAATTTTGTTTGTAAATAATTCAAAGAACTTGAAATAGTAAAGAATTCATCTCTAATTTACTATGAGCAAACAGGCGTCATATTATGACCTATTTTGTTGTTACAGGCCAGACAATCGAAGCAAAGACTCACGATGATGTCACAATGCTATTCAGCGACATCGTCGGTTTTACGTCTATCTGTTCAACTGCGACTCCAATGATGGTGATCAATATGCTCCAGGACTTGTACAACCAGTTCGATGTCTTCTGCGGTCAACTTGACGTGTACAAGGTAGGACGACAGAATTTAAAATAATGTATTCTCTCTTCACAATTATGCTATTAACACTTGGAATATGGAACTAAATTTTGTCGCATGTTTGTACAAATTATACTGTTTATTCACACGTGGCATTGGACGTAAAATTTGTCCGTTGCGAAACGCCATATTTGTAGACTGATCTTTCCAAGGACTGTTATTTGTGTTGTTAAGCTTACAGTCTCGTTTTCATCGAAGATTTGTGTGTATTTGAAATTCACAGAAGGAGAAACATTGAGAACTAAAATGTATGATTAAACTATGATGATTACAAGCAATATCTAAAGATTAAATCGATTGGTTAGTTCAAAACTCAAATCGCTAGACCAAGCTTGTATGATCTGTGCCAAAATTAGCTATCTACCCCAGAAGAAGACGTAATATTCTATTGACGAAACTCTGAATTGAAAACATGTGTATGTACAGTCGTATGTGACCTCGAAACCTATAATTTCATTCTGTGATACGATATATTATAATGACATGTGTTCTTAGTTCGTGATAGTGCAGAAATGGCGTGCAAAACTGCCGAGCTATTGAAGCATTTCTGTGAAGTCAATGAGTTCTTCAGTTAATAATTGTTACAGTTCTTCGGTGTCGTGCACAGAGCTTTATGGGAGTATTTATATCAATACAACAAGTTGTTCTGTTAATAATAATTATACTTAGGTGACAGTATGCAAATGAACTATCATCGAGAAGGCTATATTAGTCATAACAACCAGTTCTTCCACAAATAATTCTGCGATAGTTCTTAGGTGACTGTAGGTACATAAAATATTAAGGGACTATTTTAGTCGAGAGCACAAGTTTTTAATTCAAAGTTATATTATATACTTACGTGTGTGTGGTTACATTAAATATTATGAGAGAATTTTAATGGGTGCAAAGGAGTTCTTCAATTAATATTTGTGTTACAGTTCTCAGGTGAATATCCGTAAATAAAATATCATGAGATACTTCAAACTAGACATTAAGAGCTTCAATTAATATTTCTGTACTCAACTAAAATATTATTGGATATGAGGGGGTCACAAGCAAAGGGATATAAGTATATGTACTTCAGTAACTTTGGAGAAAATGAGATCGAAAATGATTAAGATTACGTAAATTCAGTGACGTTTTAATTTTAAATGTTAATGTGTAGTGTGGTTAAAATATATATCCCTTTTTTCACTTAAATTTTATATGCATTAGTTTACCAACATGCACTTTACTAATTTTGTTTAGAAATGTCACTTGTACCCCTTTGTTTCTGATCCCTTCACATTTCAATCAAGACAAGTTCTACAGTTATCGGTAATCATTTTTATAGTTATCAGGTGGCTCTCAGCAAATAAAATATCATGGAATCTTTTAGTCAGACGAGTTCTTTAGTTACAAATTTTTTATAGTTCTTACGTGACAGAAAATAAAATTATATCATGAAATTTAATATTTGGTCAGGGCAACGAGTTCTTCAGTTGACTATTTCGTTTATATGACGTCATTCCATTTTCGACCAATGAAGTGTAATGAAATTTTGAATTCCAACCAATCACAGTCAGACTTTGCGATAATTTCTGCAGCTGGATTTATCGCTATCAATTTATCGCATGGTCCTTCTTTTGTTTAGTCGTTGTCGCCAACTGTTTCCCCGTAAATTGATGCATACATACATTAAGATACATACATTAAGATGCAACTGCACGGTTAAATTTTCTTTCAACTTTAAAGCAATGAATGCAAGATTGATATTTAATATTAATTAATATATTTACGCAGTGAAGACGACGTTCAAAACGGCGCACCATGTAGACACAAAATCTTCATGCATCTTAATTGAACGTACCTTTTAAACTTGATTCTTTCAATATTCTTCCCAGATTGCACGCATACGCGATTGGAATATTGAACTGTGTAGATGCAGCTTTAGTTCCGTTACACACTACAGCGAGAATGCGTTTGTCGAGCTATAAAAAAATGCTTTCGTGTAGCACTCATTGTAAGTAACGGTCGAAACAAGGCACAGCTGACATTGGTCCTGCTTCCACAGGTAGGCCTAACGTAACCTATAAAATTGTAGCCTATAACATTTGTATTGAAATTAAACAATTAATAGACGTTCAAATTTATGTAACATCATCGCATATCAAACTCAAAGACCTTGCATAGTAATAATGTCTTTGATCAAACTGCCTTTCGTATGGCGTAATAAAATTCGTGTTTTAATTAGGCCTATCTATACAGACATGGGTTCAATGTGTAGCAACATGTCTCGCTGTGAATGCATAAGCATTGGTATATAGCTGTCCCCACTGTTACTGTTAAATTAAATTATGATTTCAGCAGATAATGAAAATGTATTTGTTATGATAATAAGAGAAAAGTGCAGTACATATAAGTAACAATGTTAAACCTGTATTTCGCTTTTCGCAATTGGCATTACTGAATAATAACATCGAATTTCTTTATTGCAATAATCGATATTCATCTACGAGTATTTCAACTTCACAATGTCTGAATAGGTTAAGTATTCGTTAATATACAATTATTAACATTTTGTGATCGAATTTTAGGGATATATTATTAAAATTTTTATTTTATTCACGAAATAGTCCTAATAAATGTCACTCGAGGTCTGAGATTTCCCAGATAAATCCACTCCCTTCGCTCGTGGATTTATCGGCACATCTCAGACCTCTCGTGACATTACTACAGATAATTTTTATAGATCTTAGGTAATTAGCCCTAAATAAATTATCATCGGATGTTTTTTTAGTCAGGAGGAGTTCAGTTACTAATGAAATTGTTTATAGTTCTTAGGTGACTACAAATAAAAATCGTGAGATCTTTTAGTGTAGACAACCAGTTCTTCAGTTAATAATTTGTGTACAGAGTCTATCTAAATTCAATACTCAATCTTCTAGAGGTAATGCATGAGACCAAAACAAACTTTTTTGTTAAATGACGAATGGGTCGGGCACTAATTTTTTATTGAATAACAAAACCACAAAATTTACTATACTGTAAGGAATAAAGAATATAGTTTTAACGTTACTTATGACTAGACTTCGTTGAATTGCCACACGCAGCGTGCAATTAGGTTGCCGATGTACGGTAGTATAGAGGAGGTGAGCGACCGCCCGGTCTCGTAGTATAAGCAGTTCATGTTAAGAGTTGTGACGGATCCAAATAGATAGAGCAGCTACAGCTAATGTATACCTATGTAAGAACTTGTTTTTGCATTACTGTGGTCGGAATAATCAAACCTTAACATTTGTTCAGTGCACACAAGAATTCAATCAAACATACTACAATGAGAGTGTTGTTGTTCCAAACAATTGCCCCCTGGAATACCCTTACCCCTGCAGCCAGTCTTGACCCGTTGAAAAGCGTGATTGGATGCTGTTAATTATTATTCAGAATATTACGGCAAAATAATGGAGGTAATTGATGCATTAGATAGCAGAGACAGTTCCGCTGTTGCAGCTGTAAAATCATTGCCTTCTGAACAGATATTGGAAGATATTCTGTTCATTGATTCTAATTTTAAAATCGTGTCCAAAAGCATCACCCTGTTAGAATCGTCTAAACTACAACTCCCAAAAGCCCTCAATATAGTGGATAAAGTATCAAAATCGTTATCCAAAATATCACTAATTTCAGAAAAAGTGAAATGTAAGTTGAGAAACATTATTGCTAAAAATTCTGCCTATTCACAACTTCGTACTATAAATGATATACTATCACGTCACGACAAGACGTGTGAAGTTGGTGTGCTAAAAAGTAGTGACTTCCCGTTCTTCAAATATGCACCTATTACATCGTGTGATGTTGAATGTACATTTTCCCAAAATAAAAACTGTTTAAGTGACCATCAGAGGAGGTTACTTTGCAGTCGCTCAAAATGTACGTAACTCTTCACTGCAACGCACATATTCAAGGATGATGCGAGTATATTACATTAAATTTTAAGAGTTAATATATCTCACTACAAAATAATTGTGAATTTACATGTTTAGACTTTTGCTACTTCAATGATCATTCATTATATTTCTTGAATGCAGAATACAGGTTTTATTTTAACCGCAGTATACTGCTCAGTGTTTACATCAGAGGCATACTCGATCTGTTGGACGTCCCCTTCTCATACAGTCTATATCGCGGGCGTAGTAAACCTTACGATTCTCGTGGCAATTCCACGAAGTCTACTTATGACACTCACTTTTTCCGAACTCGGAATTTTTTATTCCCTTCTTATATTTTGATATTTTTGGGCCCATTTGTACAATTTTATTTAGACTTATTGCTGCCTGCTTAATCTAACTGCCTTCGTAATTTCAACCACTAGCACCTCTTTTCTTAATAGACTTATTCTTGTATATTCATGCACAGAACGTACCATCTGCTGTGGATCTTTCTTCAGACTTCTGGGAATGATTTGTTTGGATCACTTTTCCAGTTGCTCCTAACATTACCAGAATCGTGTTATCGATACTACGTTATTATTATTATTATTATTATTATTATTATTATTATTATTATTATTATTATTATTATTATTATTATTATTATTATTATTATATTTTTTGTAGAAAATGAAAAAAAAAACAGTTTTTAACACATTAAAAAAAAGGAATATGCCAGCTAGGCAGGCCTAATAGATGGAGTTTATTTTTGTTACTACCTACTGTACGAGTATTTCTTTACTGCTTTTATTCACATTATAATCTATTTCGCAACATCGTGAAACTTTTCCTAAACTCTATACAAGGAGAAAGTGTGCGATATTAGATACTTCTAACCCCCCAGCGATGTAATCTCAATTACAAACAAGGATACAACTCGTATCATAACATGTACGGATGAAGTTTTTGGTCTTTGGGGAGCTTTTTCCTCTGCAAGATATATTGTCGTTGTTTCAATGGAGCGTTTTCCACGCAATGTGGATCCTGGGAACAAAAGCGCAGCGTTGCGCCTTGTTTTTAAGAGCACAAAGGATGTTTCGTGGTTTTTAAGTATGCTATGCACTACACCAACCCTGCCTCCGGGCTTCAACTGTACAGTCCTGGGCTCGAAAAACGTGTCCAATTACGAACGAAATGGTAGTTTCCGTTTTCAATATTTTCTGAGGTTCATATTTGAACTGTAACGTATGATAGATTGATGTAATGAATATAATATATCTATATATACCTCGTAAGGACACAGCTTGCAACTTTCTGAAAATAGAATATTTTCATAAATATACAAATTGAACCGTAAGATATGTAATTAATTTCAAGGGATTATTCCTTTAGATATTTCAAACAAAAAAGTGCAATGCAATTTTGTTCGTTTTTCCTTCCTTTTCGACAAAAAAAAATTATTTTATATGAAATATTTCATAGCGTGGTTTGCGAGCGCCATTGATTTAATTCCCAATATGCTCACTCAATTTAAGATAGCAGAGTATTATGATAATAAATGATTGAAAACATTTAATTATGTCCTTTGAATGTCCAGAAATTTGATCCGAACAAATGTAACTTTTTAAAGTTCCTTTGCAAAATGTAGGGTTCTGAAACTCCTCTATTCAGTATGATTATTTATTGTTTTGCCTTTAGATTTTACGTTGAATGATAAATATACCTTCTGAGGGAGATGACGAACTACTTTAATATCAACCTCTGATTTCGCAATTTATTAAATTAATGGAAGTCTTTACCTGCAATATATATGTATATTTATAATATTCTAATGCAATGATGTAGGTAATCTTCCTTCAGTACTACAGTGCACTAGGGATAGAGAAAAAAAGTGCAAATCCCTTATAAAAAGTCCATCATCTCTAGAATTCGTGCTAGGAAGCAAGACGGTGAACATTTTCTTATTTTCTTGACTTATTTTTCTCCCATCTTACCTTCTTTCTTTCGGAATATGTATGATATGAACTTTCTTGTGTTAAATTTTAACGTACCCTGTCAACATGTTTCGACCTATTTTCGGTCATCTTCGGAACTGGTCGTTGTTGGTCTTGGCGCCTCTTGTTTCCTGTGTGGGTGCGTTCGTAGTGTAGAGTCAAAGAGTATATGTGTTTAGAAATTGAGTTGTGTATTGAGAATATCGTTGGGGTGTGTTTTTGTGTGTCTGTATATTTCATATTGTTCCCGTGTGTTGAGTTTCTGGCTTTTTGGTTGGATGTGCAGTATTTCCATGTCTGTGTTGATGTCTCTGTGGGTGTGGTTGGCATTTGTGATGTGTTTGCATATGTGGAGGTGTTTTGTAATTTTGTTATGGCTGTGATGTGTTCTTTGTAACGTGTTTGAAACGATCTGCCTGTCTGTCCTATGTAGAAGTTGTTGCAGGTGTTACATTTGAGTTTGTATACGCCTGTGTGGCTATATTTGTTTGTTTGTGTTGTTTGTGTGTTGAGATGTTTTTGTAGAGTGTTATTTGTTCTGTATGCGATGTTGTAATTTAATTTCTTGAGTGAGGTTGCAATTTTATGTGTGTTTTTGTTTTTATATGTTAGTGTGATTTATTTTTTGTGTTCTTGTTGTATTCTTCTGTTTTTTGTGGTTTTGTTTTGTCTTACGTATTATGTTGTCTATTGTGTTGGGATTTTTCTGTCATTAAAGTTCTTATTCTAATTTTCAATTTTCATATTAATATAATCTAATTTTTGTTGTGGCTCAAGCGCATGCATTTCTGAGTGTACACTTTGCGGACCAGGGTTCGACAACCGGCAGAAATTAGAAATTTTCTCTATTATTCAAGGAATTGTACGAATATGTGACTCTTATTTTGTGTTCATCCTAGCTTTATGAAATGTATTAGGATAACTTTGCATTTTAACTTTTACCTTTGCCTTTAAAATTTTACTTTTGCCTTTGCCTCTTACCCTTTACCCTTTACTCTACTTTTTACCCTTTACCATTCACCTCTACCTTTTGCCTCTAGTTCCTAGCCCTCAGCCCTAGCCGCTAGCCCCTTACCTCTAGCCTCTTGCCTTCAGCCTTTAGTCTCTAGCCTCTAGCCTCCAGTCTCTAGCCTCTAGCCTCTAGCCTCTAGCGTCTAGCTTCTATTCTCCAGCCTCCAGCCTCTAGCCTCTCTTAACTTTAACCTCTAACTTCTAATCTCTAACACTTTATCTTTATTAAGGTGTGATCTTGCGACATGTTGACCTCATTCCCACAAATTCTCGATACTTGCGGAATACTTAGGGTTTATTTTCATGGTCTTCAGAATCCTACATAGATTAGTAGTTACTTGGTTAAGGTAGAGTAGGTTAGGTTACGTTAGGGTAAGATAGAGTAGGGTTGGATAGGGTATGGTAGCGTAGAATAGGATAGAGTAGGCAGACTGATGGGCTAAAGAGCTAGTAGAAAAATATAGATCTCCATTTCTCGGCGTTTTCACTGAAAACCTCTTTTAGTTTCCTAGGTTATTGTTAGATAAGATACAGTAATTTAAAACTATTTCTTCTTGAGTATTCTTGGTTTTTCTTGAGAAATTTGATCAGTGCTGATGATATCATCTCCTACCAAGCAAGAAAGTGTAATTTCTTATTATTTCTTGGTATATTTCTTTCACAATGAATTAGTTTCCTTCACTACTTTAATTCCAAACTTGAATAGCTAGGTTTCTTCCTCAATTTTTTTCGTCTTCGTGAATTTCTGTGATCGTGTAATGTTTTTCCTTGCAATGTTTTTGGCACATCATGGCCACTTTGATGAGGTTGCATAGAAGTTTCTTGTGAGCGGTAACAGCTTCTTGAGTTGTGACCGTGATTTTGGCGTAATTGAGAAGAGAAAGAGAGCCTGCAAGTCATGCATTCACAGAGATTTGCCTCGCTTTGTGAAAACTGCTCGGAATTCATAAACTTTTAAGCTTTGTGGAGATTGAGGCAGATGATTTCTTGGAAGAGAAATATGCCACAGATTCTGTGATCATTGCCACAAAATACGAAATTTCGACATTGAGCATGATTCATGTACCGAGTTCCGCGGAAAGCTTGGTATCAAGAAAACGTTCAGTCATTCAGAGCAATGGATGGTAATAGGCTAAACATAATGAAACAGGAAAACGTCCATATAATTAATGTAAGAGTCGGTATTTACGAAGACCCTTGCAGACTCGAGCATCACATAGTAATAATAAAATAAATTATGATTTTTAATGTTTTTGAGTTTACATGACAATTTATTTCCACTCCTCTCATGTTCGGATGTTATAGCTAACTTAAATTCCACTTGAAAGTGTGGCATTTGGTGAAAGGTATAATGAACTTGGAATTTTCTATAATATTTACTGCGTTATATGTCAGAATAAGTAGCATTAACCATACAGTACGTCTACATTTAAGATTTATATTACATAGGTCTATAACTTATCCCTCACAATCACGCAAATAGAAAAATAAACATTAACAAGAGGACAGGAATAGTTTTCATTGTTTCTTGTAAAATTTTCTGAATGGTATTTAGAACATATGATTTATTAGTTTATTTATTTATTTACTTATTTATTTATTTATTTATTTATTTATTTATTTATTTATCTATGTATTTATTTACTTACTTATTTATGTATTTATTTACTTATTTATTTATTTATTTATCTATGTATTTATTTACTTACTTATTTATGTATTTATTTACTTATTTATTTATTATTCATTCATTTATTTATTCATTTATTTGTTTATTTATTTATTTTTATTTATTTCTTCATTTATTCATTTATTTATTTATCTGACCCAATATTTTTGATTTGCCTTGCGACACAGAATAGCTCATAATAAAATTTAAAATGATCTGGCTCCTGCGGACTTCTTCCTGTTTCCCCGCTTGAAGGCGGCCAGATCAGGGGAGTACGGAGGGTGTTCAAGAACAGTTACCATCTTCTGAGCCAGGAATTGGCGCACACGGATCGCACTGTGTGCAGGGGCATTGTCATGGAGCAGCATCCATTTTCCAGTCCTGTGCAACTCTGGCCGAACCCGCCGGATACGCTGTAGCAATCGGTTCAAAACGGACTGGTAAAATGC
Organism: Periplaneta americana; assembly: GCA_025594305.2. Classification (NCBI taxonomy): domain Eukaryota; kingdom Metazoa; phylum Arthropoda; class Insecta; order Blattodea; family Blattidae; genus Periplaneta; species Periplaneta americana. Next base: position 33,797,243 of record JAJSOF020000040.1, on the reverse strand, counting down.
AGCATTAATGGTTTGACCTGCAGGAACAAATTCCTTGTGGATGATGCCGTTGTTGTCGGAGAAGGCGATCAACAGTGTTTTCACCTTGGATTTTTGCAGACGGTTTATTTTTTGGTCGCGGTGTAGTCGGTGAACAACATGACATCGATTGCCGTTTTGATTCCGGATCGAACTGGTAGCACCAGGTCTCATCTCCCGTGACGATGGTTTTCAGAAGCAATGGATCCTGGTCACACATGGAAATGAAACCACCAGAAGTTTCCATCCGTTTTGCTTTCTGCTCGTCTGTGAGCTTGTGCGGCACAAATCGGGAGCAGATCTTCCGCTTACTCAAATCATCGCTGGCGATGGTGTGAACCGTGTCCTTGCTAATGTCCAATTCCTCCGCAATCAATCTTAGAGTCAGTCGCCGATCTTGTGCCAGCATTTGTCGCACTTTCTCGATCTTTTCTGGTGTTCTGCTTGTCGATGGCCGACCTGAACTTGGCTCATCCTCAATTGTTTCCTTCCCTTCACGGAAGCGTTTAAACCATTCGTAAACACATTTTCTGCTCACGGCTTCCTCCCGTACACCTGCACCAACATTCCATGTGTCTCCGTTGCAGTCTTCCCCAATTTGTAGCAGAACTTGATGTTTTGCACGTTGCTCCATTGCGTTGTGACACTTCCTCTCACACTGACTACGTTCAACTGGTCGCAGTCTGTTTACACTGCCAGTCACATGCATTGCATGCTGTGTATCGATTCTCCCCAAGTCTCTGAAGAACCATGCGCATGCGCAAGCACATGCGCCAAGTTGCCGTTCAGATATGACACCATTCACCGAACTTCTTAGACACACCACGTATGTTCACATATACTAGACTAGTACTAGTACGTAGAAAGCCCTAGTAACATAAAACTTAAAATAAGAAGACAAAATCATGTTTGCTTCATTCTTATAGACCCACATCAATTTCGAGTATTAAATAAAATGTCCAAAACTACTGTAAAGACTAAGAATTAAGTTATATCATCTTATAGGCATAAAGGTATAATTAATATAAAATATTATATCTTACTTCCCTGAAAGCAACAAGAAGGTGTAAAAAAATGGTCAACCTGCCGCCTCTTGCACTTCGTTGCAGATTATTATTTAGCATTCTTGTTCAATTTTGCGTTGATTTCTTCGAAAATCGAAATATTCGCCTGAAATCATCTTTGTTATATAGTTACAAAGGATTATCCCTGTCTCTCATCACTCTAATCCGGGGATTTAATACCGTAGAGACAAATGTTCCTTTATGATTATCCAGCTGATCTACTATCTCCATCTTGTATAGCCTGCATGGAGCCGTGGTTTTAAACCTGCCCCAGCAGTGGTCTCTGCTTCAGACCATGGTTTCGAGCCATGGCTAGTAAAATGAAAGAGACCTCGTTTTATAAATCCAAACGAGGTTTAAAGCCATGGCCGTGGTCTAGACATCGTTTTAGAAATCGACCCAAAGAGTTCCGCGGAAAGCTTGGTGTCCAGAAAACGTTCAGTCATTCAGAGCAATGGATGGTAATAATTAGACTTCGTGGAATTGCCACGAGATTCACAAAGTTTACTGTGCACGCGGTATAGACTATATGAGAAGGGGGCGTGTCTCTGATGTAAACACTGAGCAGTATACTGCGGTTAAAATAAAACCTGTATCCTGCATTCAAGAAATATAATGAATGATCATTGAAGTAGGAAATGTCTAAACATGTAAATACACAATTATTTTATAGCGAGATATAGTAACTCTTAAAATTTAATGTAAGATACATAATCCTTGAATATGTACATTACAGTAAAGAGTTACGTACATTTTGAGCGACTGCAAAGTAACCTCCTCCGATGGTCACTTAAACAGTTTTTATATTGGGAAATGTACGTTCAACATCACACGATGTAATACGTGCGTATTTGAAGAACGGAAAGTCGCTACTTTTTAGTGCACCAACTTCAGACGTCTTGTCGTGACCTGATAGTACATAATTTATAATACGAAGTTGTGAATAGGCAGAATTTTTAGCAATAATGTTTCTCAACTTACATTTCACTTTTTCTGAAATTAGTGAATTGTTATTTTGGATAATGGTTTGTGATACTTTTAATCCACTATATGAAGGACTTCTGAGAGTTGTAGTTTAGACGATTCTAACAGGATGATGCTTTGGACACGATTTTAAAATTAGAATCAAGGACAGAATATCTTTCAATAGCTGTTCAGAAAGCAATGATTTTACAGCTGCAACAGCGGAACTGTCTGTGCCACCCAATGCATGAATTACCTCCATTATTTTGCCGTAATGTTCTGCATAATAATTAACAGCATCCAACCACGTTTTCCAATGGCTCAAGACTGGCTGCGGGGGTAAGGGTATTCCAGGAGTAATTGTTCGGAATAACAACACTCTCATTGTAGTATGTTTGATTGAATTCTTGTCTGCACTGAACAAATGTTAAGCTTTGACTATTCCAACCACAGTAATGCAAAAATAAGTGCTTACATAGGTATACATTAGCTGTAGCTGCTCTATCTATTTGGACAGGTCACAACTCTTAACATGAACTGCTTATACTACGAGACCGGTCGGTCGCTTACCTCCTCTATACTACCGTACATCGGCAACCTCATTGCATGCTGCGTGTGGCAATTCAACGAAGTCTAGTAATAAGCATTATGAAACAGGAAAACTTCCATCTGATTAATATAAGAGTCGGTATTTACGAAGACTCTTGCAGACTTCGAGCATCACATAGTAATAATAAAATAAATTATGATTTTTAATGTTTTTGATTTTACATGGCAATTTATTTCCACTCCTGTCATGTTCGGATGTTATAACTTAATTTCCACTTGAAAGTGTGGCATTTGTTGAAGGGTATAATGGACTTGGAATTTTCTATAATATTTACAGCGTTATATATCAGAATAAGTAGCATTAACCACACAGTACGTCTACATTTAAGATTTATATTACATAGGCCTATATCCCTCACAATTATGCAAGTAGAAAAATAAACATTAACTAGAGGACAGGAATAGTTTTCATTGTCTCTTGTAAAATTTTCTGAATGCCGTTTAGAACATATGATTTATTGGTTTATTTATTTATTTACTTATTTATTATGTATATATGTATGTATTTATTTAACTATTTATTTGTGTATTTACTTACTTATTTACTTATTTATTTATTTATTCATTCATTCATGCATTCGTTCGTTTGTTTATTTATTTATGTATGTATTTATTTATTTATTTATTCATTTATTCATTCATTCATGCATTCGTTCGTTTGTTTACTTATTTATGTATGTATTTATTTATTTATTTATTTATTTATTCATTCATTTATTCATTCATTCATGCATTCGTTCGTTTGTTTATTTATTTATTTATGTATGTATTTATTTATTTATTTATTCATTTATTCATTCATTCATGCATTCCTTCGTTTGTTTATTTATTTATGTATGTATTTATTTACTTATTTATTCATTCCATTTATTCATTCATTCATGCATTCGTTCGTTTATTTATTTATTTATGTATGTATTTATTTATTTATTTATTCATTCATTCATTCATGCATTCGTTCGTTTATTTATTTATTTATGTATGTATTTATTTATTTATTTATTCATTCATTTATTCATTCATTCATGCATTCGTTCGTTTGTTTATTTATTTATTTATGTATGTATTTATTTATTTATTTATTCATTCATTCATTTATTCATTCATTCGTTTTCGTTTATTTATTTATTTATGCATTTATGTATTTATTTATTTATTCATTTATTCATTCATTCATGCATTCGTTCGTTTGTTTATTTTTATTTATGTATGTATTTATTTATTTATTTATTCATTCATTTATTCATTCATTCATGCATTTATTTATTTATGTTCGTTTGTTTTTGTTTATTTATTTATGTATGTATTTTTATTTATTTATTCATTCATTCATTTATTCATTCATTCATGCATTCGTTCGTTTGTTTATTTATTTATGTGTATGTATTTATTTATTTATTCATTTCATTCATTTCATTTTTATTTATGTATGTATTCATTCATGCATTTATTTATTTATGTATGTATTTATTCGTTTGTTTATTTTATTTATTTATGTATGTTTTATTTATTTATTCATTCATTCATTTATTCATTCATTCATTTATTTATGCATTATGTATTTATTTATTTATTCATTTCATTCATGCATTCGTTCGTTTGTTTATTTATTTATGTATGTATTTATTTATTCGTTCACTCATTCATTCATTCATTCGTTCGTTTTTATTTATTTATTTATTTATGTATGTATTTATTTATTTATTTATTCATTCATTTATTCATTCATTCATGCATTCGTTCGTTTGTTTATTATATTTATGTATGTATTTTGTTCATTTCATGCATTCGTTATTTATTTATGCATTCATTTATTCATTCATTCATGCATTCGTTCGTTTGTTTATTTATTTATTTATGTATGTATTTATTTATTTATTTATTCATTCATTTATTCATTCATTCATGCATTCGTTCGTTTGTTTATTTATTTATTTATGTATGTATTTATTTATTTATTTATTCATTCATTTATTCATTCATTCATGCATTCGTTCGTTTGTTTATTTATTTATTTATGTATGTATTTATTTATTTATTCATTCATTCATTTATTCATTCATTCATGCATTCGTTCGTTTATTTATTTATTTATTTATGCATGTATGTATTTATTTATTTATTCATTCTCATTCATTCATGCATTCGTTCGTTTGTTTTATTTATTTATTTATTTATTATGTATTTATTTATTCATTCATTTATTCATTCATTCATGCATTCGTTCGTTTGTTTATTTATTTATTTATGTATGTATTTATTTATTTATTCACTCATTCATTCATGCATTCGTTCGTTTGTTTATTTATTTATGTATGTATTTATGTATTTATTTATTTATTTATTTATTCATTCATTTATTCATCATTCGTTCGTTTGTTTATTTATGTATGTATGTATGTATGTATTTATTTATTTATTCATTCATTTTTCATTCATTCATGCTTTCGTTCGTTCGTTTGTGTATTTAGTTATGTATGTATTTATTTATTTATTTATTCATTTATTTCATTCATTCATTCATGCATTCGTTCGTTTGTTTATTTATGTATGTATGAATGTATGTATGTATGTATTTATTTATTTATTTATTCATTCATTTATTCTTTCATTCATGCATTCGTTCGTTTGTTTATTTATTTATGTATGTATGTATTTATTTATTTATTTATTCATTCATTCATTTATTCATTTATTCATGCATTTGTTCTTTTGTTTATTTATTTATGTATGTATATATTTATTTATTTATTTATTTATTTATTCATTCATTTATTCATTCATTCATGCATTCGTTCGTTCGTTTGTTTATTTATTTATGTATTTATTTATTTATTTATTTATTTATTTATTTATTCATTCATTCATCATTTATTCATTCATTCATACATTCGTTCGTTCGTTTATGTATGTATGTATTTATTTATTTATTTATTTATTTATTTATTTATTTATTTATTTATTCATTCATTTATTCATTCATTCATGCATTCGTTCGTTCGTTTGTTTATTTATGTATGTATGTATTTATTTATTTATCTGACCCAATATTTTGGGTTTGCCTTGCGACACATAATAGCTAATAATAAAATTTAAAATGAAAAATTATATAAGCAGGTTTCAAACAAAAGAAATTAAGACAAGAAAAAAAAATAGAAGTCTGTACAATTTAAATTGAGTGTACACCATAAAGATGCTGGCGAAATATCGCTACACATAAATTTTATTATGGTGATGACGACGGCATCTTGAAGATCTCTCTTCAGCTTGTATTTTTCCCTCCATTTTACAAATGTTTGCGGAATGGTGCCTCTCGCTCCGAAGACAAAACTGGTAACTGTGATTTTTTTATTTTGTATTTTGCTGATAGGTACTGAATCGTGGGCTTCGTCCACTTCAGGTGGTTGAGTGGCTGAGATTTCAAGTCTGCTCGTAGGATCAATTATTTCGTTGTCTGTTTATTTATATTCATAGCTATGATATCGAGCCTACGAGTGCTCCCACCATCAGCAATAAAATGAACTTTCTCCTGAACTTCTAGATTTTTGGATCGAATTTTCTTTGCGATCATAGAACGTATGGTGTTGTGACGTTTTATTCTGAGTACTTCTCCCTGTGGGCAACTCCCAAGCACATGTGGTAAAGTTTCATACTCACTGCAATGCCTACAGTGGGTTTGCCTGTAGACCAAGGAGAGAACGTACTCGTTTATTTATTTATTTATTTATTTATTTATTTATTTATTTATTTATTTATTTATTTATTTATGTATTTATTTATTTATTTACTTATTTATTTATTTATTTATTTATTTATTTATTTATTTATTTATTTATTTATTTATTTATTTATTTACTTATTTATATATATATTTTTTTTTATTTATTTACTAGCCGTACCCATGCGCTCGGCTGCACCCGTTAGAAATAAATATAGGGGAGAGTCGGGTAGTATCGGACATCGGGTAATATCGGACAGTGAGTTTCTTTCATCTACCACACGATGATAGTACCTGATTGACATGGTTACGTTTCTGTGATGTCGCATAGAGAAACGTAATCATGTCATTCAGGTACTACCATATGCTGGTAGATGAAAGAAACGCACTGTCCGATACTACCCGACTCTCCCTAAAGTAATTACATAATTAAAATAGGATGTTTGATCCAGGGAACATTCGTGTTTGATAGAAGGACAAATCGTTGAATATGTTACTTAATTTAAATTGCATCCAAATAATTAAAATGCTATCATTTTGGTCCAGAGACACTCATTTGGTGCAATGACAATTCCTTTAACATGTTTCTTAATTGTTATTACATGCAACCATAGTTTAATGAAGATTGACATCATTTAGATTTAATGTGTATATTTTATTTTACTTGTTATAGGTTTCCATTGAATTATGGTAATAACTTAATTTTAACCCTTGTTTTCTACGTATTCATTAAATGGCGCTTGGCCCACTATGGTTGTGAACCCTTCAAATATCTTAAATTATATTATATAATATTACAGATTATATATTATATTATATTATATTATATTATATTATATTATATTATATTATATTATATTATATTATATTATATTATATTATATTATATTATATTACATTATATTAACTCAGAAGTTACTGTAATAACATTATAGCATTATGTCCATCTAGAGAAACTACACTTTCCAATGGTGAAATGATAATTAATTATACAAATCGGTTAATTTAGCTTCCGATATTACTTCATACAAACACAGAAACATTATCTGTAGGCTATCTTTCATAGCTTTCGATTCTTGCTGTCCAAGGCCCCTTATAGATGAAGTCATTTGTTTTTTAATTCATTACACGGCCTTAAATGGCAGTTATTTTAATTTTAAAACTCATTTATCTCATTAAATATCAGTCCTATCCAAATTTTTCACGGAATAAAACTTATCGCAAATTATTTTTGTAGAAACTTTTGTTATGTAACATTTTTCACAAAAATCGATAATAAGAGAGATATTTCGATTTATTTAATTCAGGCCCCCTTATAACCCCCTTTTAAATAATGTATTTTGAATGGCATATAGCCTGAAATCTAAGTTACAACGAACCTAATTTATATTCCAATTTTCATCGAAATCCGTTCAGCCATTATCGCGTGAAAAGGTAACAAACAAACATACAGACAGGTAGACAGACAGACATACAAACAAAAATTTCAAAAAAAGCGATTTTCGGTTGCAGGGTGGTTAATTATATATGTTAGGACCAATTATTTTTGGAACATCGAAAATTACAAGAAAAATTTCGGCTACAGATTTATTAGTATATCTAGATTTATTTATTTATTTATTTATTTATTTATTTATTTATTTATTTATTTATTTATTTATTTATTTATTTATTTATTTATTTATTTATTTATTTATTTATTTATTTATTTATTTATTTATTTCACGCTCTTTTTAAACTATGGAGACTACTATTGTATCTGGACAAATAAAGTATTAGAACTATTACGTTGGAGAATCTAAATTAAATATCAGAAGGAACTAAGTTATAGCAGAATATCTTTCTATGCTGCCATCTACTCCATTACGTGTCTCATATGATATGCCGGAGATCAAACCAGTGGCAGTTTGATGTGAGGTATTGTCAGCTGAGAAATTGAGAGATGCTAGGACCCACTAGTTGTCTAACTTGATTCAAGTATCTCTTGATGTATCACTCTCTGTCAATGGTAATAATTGATTCCATTTGCACATAACGTTAATACTGATTTCAAAGGCAAATTCTATTAGAGCCGATTGAAATAGCCCCTTTGTGGGTATGCAGTGTGCAAATCATCACTCACAGATTCGACAAACAAGATGTAGGGTACTCCATGTTGGAATACTAAACGGACAGACGTGGGACCGCTGCTTTACATACATATACATACTGTAGTTGGTCGTTGCGTAACTTTCTGAGTACCCTGTGGTCCATAACAGGGCAGCGGTTTTTAATTCAATGGAGTTATGCAACAATAGACCGAACGACAATTTAAAAAAAATTGCATATGTGCACAAATTTGTTGTTGGCTGGGTTATTTAACTTTGGAAAAATCAAGAATTCGATATCTGTATTTTGCTGATATTTATAAACAAAATTGGTTTATTGCATAAAATTCATTTATTTATTTTGCTTTGCAATATTAAATCAACTACTGATCTGTTATTAAAAATCGGTTAGCCTTTTTGTAATATTATGTGGTATTTTTGTAATATAATATGAATGTTTCGATACTTTTTGCATAAAATGTTTAATAAATATCCAGATTTATTTCAATGGTGAGTATCTCGAAAACAGGTTTTTGCGGTTGGTCTCTTATGACGTAACTCCGTCCAATTACGGGTCACATCCAATCGGAAATGTGCTCAAATTTACATTCTTAGGGAAAAAATATAGCGTTCAGCTGTGACGAAAATATGGCAAGATTGATTTCAGTACATACGGTACATAGCGACAAATGAAATTCTACGTAAAACTCGAACTGTAACAAATTTCTTGGGGAAAAAAAGAAGTTTTCACAAAACTGAACTGTATAGAATGAAAATACAGGCTAATGACAGAGATACAAGTCTATATTCATAATAATAAATTAATAGTACATTATGCAACGAGCCTATAATGAAGGTAATTAAGAAGTGAGTATGGATATTTATGAAACGAGCGCAAGCGAGTTTCATAATTTTCATACGAGCTTCTTAATTACCATTATAGGCGAGTTTCATACGACTTTTTATGCTCGACCATATTTCTAACTTGATATTATTAATTTTATTGTATCTAACCTGGAGCAATGTCCCGTATGTTGTGAGATGTGCGCAGACGCGAAAGTATTGATTTTTTCCGAGGAACAGATGTCCACATTGACCTTGCTAGGCCATAAGAACCTACAGAGATAACATTGAAATAATATTAGACATTGAAAAACGAGATGACAAATTGAATTTATTTGAATATTATTTACATAACCTTCTGCGACAGTATTGGATTTCCAGCCTCCGTGACTTTTCGCTAATTCTCTTTCGATTGCATATCCGAGAATAATCGATACTTGCGGTTTTATAACGGTAGAAAGCTGACCTGTCATTGGCTGAACAGTTGTAACCTGAGTCGTCATTGGCTGAAAGACCTGACCTTTAATGAGTAGGTGTACTTTAATGACATGCATTAAAGGTCTGCTACCAGGTGTATAATTACTACATTTCGGCATGGTCGAGCATAAAATAATATTAAGAAATAGGTTAGACTGGTTAGAGCATTTAAACAGAACATCATATAAAGAAAGATGATGCTCACTTCGGTTTCTTATCGACGTTAATAATACGAAATTCGTAACTGTAAGCTGCAGTTACCGAAGTACACTGGGCTGTAAAAGAAATGCTGATATGAGGACTTTAGAAAACATGGCGATATGCAAGGCTTTTTTCCTGAGATTAGTTTTTTTAACCATCTAAATACACTTTAATATCATGTTCACATTATTATTTAATATGAATTGGTTTTAAATTATTCATATACATTTATTTTACAACATTCATAAGAATACTACAGGAAAATAATGGAATTGTAGTTTATATGGTATTCCACAGCCTTTCTTATTATCCATGGATGCTGTCATTGTTTTTTTTACTTGGTTATTTAACGACGCTGTATCAAATACGAGGTTATTTAGCGTCGATGGAATTGATGAAAGTGAAACGATATTTGGTGAGATGAGGCAGAGGATTCGCCATAGATTACCTGGCATTTCCCTTAAAGTTGGGGAAAACCAGGTAATCGGCCCAAGCGGGAATCGAACCCGCACCCGAGCACAACTCCGGATCGGCAGGCAAGCGCCTTAGCCGCCTAAGCTACGCCGGTTGCTATGTCATTGTTACAATCGATATATACGGCCACTTATTTTCGAACAACTTCATTTTAATACTTACTTACTTACTTACTGGCTTTTAAGGAATCCGGAGGTTCATTGCCGCCCTCACATAAGCCCGCCATTGGTCCCTATCCTGAGTAAGATTAATCCAGTCTCTACCATCATATCCCACCTCCCTCAAACCCATTTTAATATTATCTTCCCACCTACGTCTCGGCCTCCCCAAAGGTCTTTTTCCCTCCGGCCTCCCAACTAACACTATATATGCATTTCTGGAACCGCCCATACGTGCTACATGTCCTGCCCATCTCAAAGGTCTGGCTTTTATGTTCCTAATTATGTCAGGTGAAGAATACAATGCGTACAGTTCTGTGTTTTGTAACTTTCTCCATTCTCCTGTAACTTCAACCCTCTTAGCCCCAAATATTTTCCTAAGAACCTTATTCTCAAATACCCTTAATCTCTGTTCCTCTCTCAAAGTGAGAGCCCAAGTTTCACAACCATACAGAACAACCGGTAATATAACTATTTTATAAATTCTAACTTTCCGACTTTTTGACGGAAGACTAGATGACAAAAGCTTCTCAACGGAATAATAACAGGCATTTCCCATATTTATTCTGCGTTTAATTTCCTCCCGAGTGTGATTTATATTTGTTACTGTTGCTCCAAGATATTTGAATTTTTCCACCTCTTCGAAGGATAAATCTCCAATTTTTATAGTTCCATTTCGTACAATATTCTGGTCACGAGACATAATCATATACTTAGTCTTTTCGGGATTTACTTGCAACCCTATCGCTTTATTTGCTTCAACTAGAATTTCCGCGTTTTCCATACTCGTTTGTGGATTTTCTCCTAACATGTTCACGTCATCCGCATAGGCAAGAAGCTGATGTAACCCGTTCAATTCCAAACCCTGCCTGTTATCCTGAACTTTCCTAATGGCATATTCTAGAGCGAAGTTAAAAAGTAAAGGTGATAGTGCATCTCCCTGCTTTAGCCCGCAGTGAATTGGAAAAGCATCAGATAGAAACTGGCCTATACGGATTCTGCTGTAAGTTTCACTAAGACACCTTTTAATTAATCGAACTAGTTTCTTGGGAATACCAAATTCAATAAGAATAGTATATACAACTTCTCTCTTAACCGAGTCATAAGCCTTTTTGAAATCTATGAATAACTGATGTACTGTACCCTTATACTCCCATTTTTTCTCCAATATCTGTCGAATACAAAAAATCTGATCAATAGTCGATCTATTACGCCTAAAACCACACTGATGATCCCCAATAATTTCATCTACATATGGAGTTAATCTTCTCAAAAGGATATTCGACAAAATTTTGTACGACGTCAACAAAAGTGATGTTCCTCGAAAGTTACTACAGTTAGTCTTGTCCCCCTTCTTAAAAATAGGTACGATTATGGACTCCTTCCATTGTTCTGGTACAGTTTCCTTTTCCCAAATTGCAAGTAGAAGTTTATAAATTTCGCTAGATAATGCCCTTCCACCCTCTTGTATTAATTCTGCTGGAATTTGATCAATACCTGGAGACTTGTACTTTAATGAGCTTCATTTTTTTTCTAAAATGTATAGTTTATTATAGTTATAGTTTATTGAAGACATACACGAACAAGCTGAATGATGCAATGATAACAAAGCAATAATGGGGTTTATATGTCTTCTGTGTGTGTCTATTTCTATTATTTCTAAGCGAAGTCCTCGAAACACGATTATATTTATAAGCGACTTCCATTTGGCATTCCATTTCCACCTCGTGGTTAACACAATAATGTAGGTAGTATACTGGCTCTCTTTGTATATTTCTCTGGTGTATTAATGTTTTAAATGAAATGACTTCAATTAAGTACACGAATGTCTCTATATTAACATACTGTAAGGTAGGTGTCCCTGATACGGCCATGCTAAGGTTTGAGAATTTTTCTAGCCGCCATTTTGAAAAAAAAAATGTAAACCACTTGTTTCTTACTCGTTCTCAGTCTAATGGACTTTCTTAAAACAATTTCCTTTCCCCATAAAAATAGTTTTAATTGTCCAAAAAGCCCCAAATTCTAAAAGTCTACCTAGTGGCCATATCAGGAACATGTGCACATGATATGGCCACCCTTGTTCCATGTTCTACAAATCGTGATTGTTTTCAGTCTGATAGCGCAGTTGTGCTAAAATTAAATAATTTTGGTGTAAAATGAATAAATATGACTCTTAATAATCTTTTCCATACTTCGAAAGTGTAGTCAAAACAGGTATTTCCATAAAAAATTAAGTTGTTTTTCTTAAAATACAAAACTTTTGCGTAATCCCAGCTATAAGGCATGTAAATATGTCAGGTGAAAAATAAAAGTGAAATGAACTTGATATGGCCGTGGTGTATTTGATATGGCCATATCAGGAGCAGGTAAGCTTTCACGAAAATCGTTTGATTATGAACAACTCGTAAACGATACGCCATCAACAACACCAATCAACAGAACAGTAAAAACTGAATGGAGTACGATGGTTTTCATGAAACACGTCTTTGAAAAACATGCATAAAACAAAGGAGTCTTACCAGAGAAAAATAAGAAGAGGTCACATGAAAACCGCAAAACAGGCAACTGACGCCATATTGCTCAACCTGACTGGATGGTAAACGATCAAGTGACATACCAGGATGCCCTTTCAATGGATGCTGCTGCAATTTAGCTGATTTTTTGGTTAACTAACTCACAATAGGGGGTGGCCATATCAGGAACATGGCCATAACAGGAGCACCCACCTTATATACATGCGATATATTTATTTGTTGTTTTTGTGTTATGTAATGTATTCTGTATTTTTGCTCGACTTTTTTCTATTTATTTATAATTGCCCTCGTTTATAAGTTCAATGCCTGTATTCTCTTTTAATTAACTATATATGTTACATTTTGTTTCAGTATTTATTCTTTCTTTTCATTCATGCATAGCGTTCTGCCCGAAGGCAGATCTTTCACCAAAACCCAGCATTCTCCAATCTTTCCTATTTTCCGCCTTCCTCTTAGAGTCCGCATATGAACCATGTATCTTAATATTGTCTATCGTCTGATACCTTCTTCTGCCGTGAACTATACTTCCGTTCACCACTCCTTCCAGTGCATTCTTCATTAGGCAGTTTCTTCTTACAAGCAAACATTCTCATGGGGGCAGATAAAAAAGTTAATTTTTTTCTTGCAAATACAAAACAATTGCTTATACAAATTTTGGCCACTCGAGCGCAATTACGAGGACAGTCTAGAAAGTAAGTTTCTCTCGGGCCGCTTACAGAAAGAAAACACAATTTCATGGAAATATTTATTGGAACAGATACAGCAGTAGTGTTGAGCTATTTCTCAATATATTCCTCACCGGAATTGAGACATTTGTCATACGTGGGATCAACAGAGAGATGCAGACGGCTGTCACACGCGGGTTCTGATTCCAGACTTCTACGACACAGAGATAAAATAGTTGATACCATGTTATGAAAACTATCATAATATGTTGAAAAATAGCGCAACAATTGCGGTGTCTGTTGCAATAAACCTTTCCATGAAATTGTGTTTTCTCTCCGTAAACGACCCCAGACAAACTTACTTTCTGGACGGTCCTTGTAATTGCGCTCGAGCGGCCAAAATTTGTATAAGCACTTGTGTTGGCATTATTAACATGGTGGAAGAAATAGTAACTTTTTTATCCGTCCTATGAAAATGCTTTCTTGTTAGTCAGTGGCCTAACCAATTTCTTTTTCTCTCCATGATCAGTTTCAGCATTACTTTTCCTTCATCCTCCCTTTCCAGCACAGCTTCATTTCTTATTCTGTCTGTCCATTTCGCATGATTCATTCTTCTCCGTATCCACATTACAAATGCTTGCAGTGGTCCTCTTTAATTCGTCGTAATGTCCGTGTTTCTTCTATTTTATATATTTTTCTAAATTATAGACATCAGCTCAAAGAATTTGAGTGAGCACAAGGGTCCTGAATACAATAAACATGTACAGTATAATGTGATGTGATACATTAAAGAAAAAAGAAAGTTAATTGTTGAAGGCAAATATAAGTGGATTAATTGAAACAGAGATGATGTAATATTTGAAGAGAATCCTTGATAATATTTATGAGGACAAACATTACATAATCAAAATGAATGTGAAGTTCCTTAAGATAATTCCATGTGAATTTTGTAATAGAACATCTATTGCCAAACAGCAAACCAATGACAGACCATTGTTTAAGAGGGACGTTGTACTTTTGAGAAAGATACGGCAGACAAGGTTCATATATGGACTTCTTCTCAATATCAACCTCGGTGGCCTGATTTAGGTTTCTTTCGAAACGGATAGTAGGATCAAGAGCAAGAGCCCGTTTTAAGCGTCCGTTTATAGTAATAATGTCTGCCCGTCTGAAAGAACCATCTGATGATACACAATGTACTTCCTCATGAATCTCCCAATTTAAAGTTTTTAACGATATCGCCAAAGCATGTCGAACACGATGATGTCTAGCATTGATCAGCAGCTCGCCTTTAGGGCATTGTCCAAGCACGTGTAACTTTTAAAATAAATTGGTATGTATACATGTATGTCATATTCGAAAAAGTCACACTCCTAAGAAGCAATCTCTTGCTCACTTATGCTGCAGAAATGTGCTCAAATTGTCACACTTTATGGCAAGGCGCACATTTTTTAAGTGAGCCATCTTGGGTGAGGCAGGTTACGAAATCGAACGTTGTGAACAATATTCTGTGACGGGCTTTCCAGAGATCTTGGTGTGTGGTTGCTACGGGATTGTGTACATTGAAATGTTATCGCGTAAATAAAGTTGTTGATGTTTACTACACTGCTCAAAACAATAATTAGAGGAAAACTTGTAATAAATTGAATAAGTTAGTGTTTTTTGAAGCTGTTGTGCTGAAAATTGGGCAATATGTAAATTGGAACATCAATTTAATGTATGGATACAAATTTTAAAGATCCATGGCCTAAATGCAGAATAATAATTAATTGAAATACAAATATCGAGAAATCTTTGATTACGGAAGGCACTGACAACTTCTAATTGGTAAACTTTCTGACGTTGCTATAGTGACGAATGCCGATTATTGCCTTGTTTATTAAAGTGTCTGACAAAATGCATTTAAATGAGTTTGAAGTGTATCATGCTCTACTTCTTTTACGACATTGTCAATCACTCAGACAAGTGGCTAGAGAGCTTGAGGTTTCCCCTTCCGTGGTTTCCAGATTACGCAACAAGCACAGAGAGACAGGTCAGTATTGTAGAAGATCTGGCCAGGGCCGTAAATGTAAAACAAGCCGCCAGAACGACAGATACATTGTCCTATCTGCTCTTCGATAGCGTACAAAAACTGCAACCGACCTGCAGAATGACCTCTATATGGCTTCCGGAATCCGGGTTTCAGACCAAACGATAAGGAACAGATTAAGGAAAGAGAATATTCGTCCAAAAAGGCGTGTTAAAAAACAGCGTTTGACAAATGAGCATATGGCAGCAAGACTTACGTTTTCTGAAAACCATACTGATTGAAACCTGGACCAGTGGCAATCTGTGCTCTTCTCGTACGAATCCAGGTATCGTCTTACCGTTGTGATGGTTGTTTAAAGGTTTGGGTAAGACTCAGGGAAAGATTTTCTGTAAGAGCTGTACAGGAAATTGATAGATTCGTTGGAGGTTCCATAATGGTGTGGGCCGGAATTATGTACAACAAACGTACGGACCTCGTAATTGTTCCCAGCGACTAAATGCTGCCCGGTATATAGAGTACGTTCTAGAAGAGCATCTAGTACGTGCTACCACTGGAGTAGGCCCTGGATTTCTGTTTGTTCAGCATAATGCCAGGGCACATTCTGCGGCTGTCACCAGGGATTTCCTAAGGGAGAATGAATTTAATGTAATGGAGTGACCAGCGATCAGCCCGGATCTCAACCCTATTGAAAACTTGTTGGTTCTTCTGGATACGAAAGTTAGGAACCGACATCAAGCTCCACAAACCCTGCAGGAACTTGGAGATGCTCTAAAGGAGGAATATCCCCCAAGAGGGAATACAGAATCTCATGCCACGAAGGTGCCAAGCTGTCATCGAATGTTGTGGAGGCCATACACGATACTAGACCTTTATAATGGGTGTTTAAGTTTGATAAGGACAAAATTCAATTTTCTTATATAGTGCATTGTTTTAAAAAGTTGTTTGTTGACATTATTCATTTATTTTTATTGACATGGAGGTAAATGTAGTCATGAATGAATGAATGAATGAAATAGCCTACTAGTGTCCCTTAGAAGGGCTAAGGCCTCCTGCAAGAGGGAAAGCTCTGGCTCCGTTTTGCTCACGTGTGGAGCTAGTCCACGTGGGCGGAGTTGTGTACTACACATCGACAATTATGACTAAATATTAACACTTTGTCACTTAATTATTACTAAGATATTCAACACTTTTGTCATTTAGGATTGTACTCATTGCTGTTAGTCTGTTCCGCACGTTAGTTATCACATTAGAATATTTAGGCTTTGTAATTCAGGTGATTTCAGTTCCTACTCATTGGTCTACGTTTAATTCGCACTAAATTAACATATTAGGATATGTATCACTTTGTCCTTGGAATGCGTTGTCTCTACTCAACTAGCTGTCGTCCTAGCTCCTTCCATCCTCTCCTACATTGTGCTACTCTGCTCCAGTGTGTTCCGAACTGCTGCCTGAAGGAGTCAGCCCTTCTGACTCTCGGCCTTCCCGGTCTTCTCTTTCCTTGGTAGGGGTCCCAAGTAGTTGTTATTTGCGCCCATCTATTCCTGCAGCCTTACCACATGTCCTCCCCATCTCCATTTTATCCTTGCCGCTTCATGAACTATGTTCTTGGAGGATGTGATTTCTTGCAGCCTCTTGTTGTTAATCCTGTCCTTCAAAGATATGCCGAGTATTTTCGTCTCCATTCCCCTTTGGCATACTGCTAGGGTGTTTTTCTATCTAGCTGTGAGGGCCCACGTTTGGCAGCCGTACAAAAGGAGTGGAAAGATACAGGTGGTGAGTGCTTGGAGTCTGAGGTTCCTATTTAATTACTTGTTTTGTAGTATGAATTTTAATGCCCAGAAGGCTTTCCACGCTTGCGTCGCTCTTCCTTTGATTTATTTTTCCATCCTGCTGGTGAGTGAAATTAATTGTCCTATATTCATCCACATAGTTCAGGTCAGTTCCTTCGAGTTTGATTGGTATTGGTGCTTTGTTGGTCATAAGTTGTAAGAAATAACCATAAATAATATACATTATTAATTTCATGTCTATATATTTATCCAATGAAAAAATATTTAAATAAATCATAGTGTTCCTCTAATTGTTTTGAGCAGTGTATTTTCACAAAATTAAATAAATTAAAATATACAACTTAAATATGAAACATAATAGTAAGACTATCTTTTATTAAATAGATCTCTTCCAGATAAAAGATAAACGTGGTGAACTTCATAAATAATACGCTCTTATATTAAAATTCTGAATATATCTGCTTGAGCTTTCAATGCAAATTTAACGCCTGTAATGAACTGTTATTTAACGAGTATATTGCCAGTATTTTATGGAATACTATCATTCACTCTACACGGACTTGGATCGTTATCCTCTTTTGTTCATATTTCTGAGCCAGCTACATTGAACACGTAACAAAAAGCTCTTTTTCCTCAAATTTATTAAATCAGCACTAGAGCTATGCTTTGTTACAACTACATCGTACGGCTGTGACTTAACGTACTCAATAATTAACAGGTGAACATGGCATTTCTGATATTTCCATGCGGTGATCTTGCCTAGAGGCATAAAAACCGCCTGTTTCCTTTCCTTTGATGTCTGAAAAATATAACCTATATTTTTATATGTCCAGAAATGTTTTTACGTCTTTTTTATTTTCCCAGCATGTTGCTCTCGATGGTGTAATGGTTACAGCGCTTGCCACTGGCGGCAAGTGACGCGGATTTAATCTCCGAGTTTAGGGGAGAGTCGGGTAGTATCGGACATCGGGTAGTATCGGACAGTGCGTTTCTTTCATCTACCTCCATATGGTAGTACCTGGATGACATGGTTACGTTTCTCTATGCGACATCACAGAAACGTGTGGTAGATGAAAGAAACTGACTGTCCGATATTACCCGATGTCCGATACTACCAGACTCTTCCCTATGTGTAGAAAAAAGTTGAAATAAGACTTCACCTATGCTATTCGAGCCTACGAATCCTATGTCTTCTAATGACACAAGAGCCTTCAAGTACAGTGTGTTTAACAATGAAATTAGTAGTTGCAAATATTACAGGCGCACTTGATACCAGTTACTTTGCTCTCATGCTTATCCACCTCAGAAAGTTTCGTGACGGTTTTCGTTGGGGGGGTCTAAAGCCTTTCCTTGTAAATGATTCGAGATTCAGTTCCCGACGTGGGCAATGGAACATTTACCTTCTGTCCGCGGCAATACGTGTTTCTTCGATGTCTTATGATTCTCATGCGATGTTCCTGCGGTAGCTCTGCCTCTATGATGATTTCACGACCAGAACTGTGCGAACAAATTAATATCCCTCTCCTAAGCGCAGTGGTAGGTCGTACAAAAAGAGAAGATAAGTAGAGTAACAAATAGAGAAAAAGAAAAATCTACACAAGCTACGATATTATTGTAATATCATACTTTTTATGATAATTTTTCACATCCTGCCGTCAAAAGGTGCAATCCTTATACAGGGACATCATTTTATTTTTATTAACATTTTTAGTGTTAACCTGGCTATACCTTTTGCTACCCCTTTCAACGACTGGAGTTCGATGATACTGCGTAAAATAAAAACAAATCACTTTACTAGGTACAGGAGGGAAGAAAAGTACTTAATCCATTTACGTAAACTAGAAATATCGCAATTTTGAGTTTGATAATTTTCATTATGTTTTTGCGTAATAAAAATACAGTACAGTATTAACAATGAGTGTTTTTACTCACGAACTGAGTTATCCATGCGGACGTATTCATTATGCAGTGTACATTATACTGTCTACAGCACATTAGCGTACAGTATAGAGAACGAAGTTAAATTGGAAAATAATCATAATATGGATATTTAAACACAATTTTGAAAATGGTGGCCGTTCATTTCGATACAGGTTTCAGTTCTTTTGTGCATATTATCACACTATAGACTATTGCATCTAATTTCAAGTACCAGTTTCGTCCTTCGTACTAATAACTCATGTTGAAATAATTCTGTACCTACTCTATAAAAGAGTACCTTACGTACTGTAAATTCAACCTTCATTTCTTCCCGATCCGAAAAAATGAAATTACTCAGACATGCTATCTACTGTTCGTCCAAGTAGTTATGTCGCAGGATCGTAAAAAGGAGGGAAATCATGTGACAGTTAATTATTTAACGAGGCCCTTTTATTTAAGTTATTTTAAACAGTTGTATAATATTACGTAGACGTCCAATTCCTTACGGAAATTAGTGTTTTCAAAAAAGAGCTAAGACAGCCCAGCCACTACCCTTTACTGGACTTTACAGCGGTTCCCTGAGGGATGTCGATATTGACAATTTCTTTTTCACTTATTATATTATTTACTTTTGTATGTTGGTATCTACCGCATAAATAAGATCGAAACAGGTCCAAGGCAATACCTCTAATTCCAATGTTTTCCAACTTTTTAAAAGAATTGTGTGACTAACAATATCGAAAGGTTTCTTCAAATCTAAAAAT
Source organism: Periplaneta americana (assembly GCA_025594305.2). Taxonomy (NCBI): domain Eukaryota; kingdom Metazoa; phylum Arthropoda; class Insecta; order Blattodea; family Blattidae; genus Periplaneta; species Periplaneta americana. The sequence goes on along the minus strand of JAJSOF020000040.1, from coordinate 33,776,929 downwards.
ACACCTAAACATTTCTTTCCTCCATCTAAAGCTTTAGTTATGTCCGATGTGACTGCTAGTATAGCATCTTCAGTACTCACATTATTTCTAAAACCAAATTGAAATTCGGATAATGTCATATATTTTTTAAAAATAATTAAGGCGCCTTTTTATGCATTTCTCAAAATTTTTGCCCAATTCTTATAATAGTGATATAGGTCTATAATTGTTTAAATCTGATTTGTCACCGGATTTATGAAGAGGAATTACAACAGCACATTTTAATTGTTCGGAAAAAACTCCTTGTGTAATACAAAGATTAAAAATACTGGAAAGTGGTTTTGAAATAAAGTTACTGATTTTCTTTATCAAGGAAGTCGAAATTCCGTCAATTCCAGGTGTTACGTTATTTTTCAGTTCATTAACGATAGAAATTAGTGTATTTTCAGTTACCGGTAATAAAAAGATTGGGGATGAATTACTTGAATTATGAAAGTCATAAGTTTCATATTAAGGGGAGTGTGACGATATTGAGTTAGCAATTGTATGACCAATCCTTGAGAAATATTTATTAAATTCATTAGCAATTTCATTGTTATTTGTTATAGGTAATAGGTAACTACATAACATTGTATTAGGATACTAGAGTTTTTTTGGATACTTGTTAAAAAATATGTGTCCAAGATACTGAAAACTTTTTTACGGTGATATGAAATGAGATAATTATTATATCATGCTTTTGCAATAAAATAAACTACTTTATGAACCCCCTATAAAAATGTCACAGAGCTAACTTAAAATGCATTAACTGTAGACAGTTTTTTCTATTTTTCTCAGAGCTTACTTTCTGTGACTCATGTGCTATTACAAATGACCGATTCAATTGTGACCAATTTTTCGGTTACCATGGGAAAGTACACTTATCTCGGATGATATTAATTTTTAAGAGCCACGTTTGTTATAGGCATACTTGTTTCTTGTCTAGATTAAAACCACCACTTCTCAAAATAATTCATGTTATTTTTTAAGTATCCTATATAATTTCAACATAGAATTGTTCAAATATTCTTAAACAAAAAAGCAAAATTTAGATTATTAGATATAGTGAATAAATATTGGAAGCAACCAAGAACACCAGTAAAGTGAAAAAGGCCTATTTTTAAGAAAGAAGTTTCCAGGAATAAATAATTTGAACATACATTTGTTCAAATACGCTCCAAAAGAAGCAAAATTTAGGTTAGATTATCAGACTTCCTGAATCCTGCAAATCAAGATTTCAGGTATAACTCCCTGTAAAGTTGATTTGCATAATACACGTCACTGTTCGTTAACAGAAAACCACAATTTAAGTCACACGGAGTTAGTGTGCACTCGAAGTTGGTTGCTTGACGGTTGTCAGCCCACTTTGAGGTCTGTGGATATAGAGGGAAAATTGGATCGGTGTCGCGTAGAGTCCCCGGGTAGCTCAGTTGGTAGAGCGCTGGTACGTTAAACCAAAGGTCCCGGGTTCGACACCCGGCCCCGGAACAATTTTTCCCTCGAAATTATTCCTGAATCCTGTCTTTCTTAATTATTCTGTAGTGCTTCTATTCTGGATCTTTATGGCCACCCTCATTGAGGGCAGATTATTTTGTTTAATATATATATATATATATAGAGAGAGAGAGAGAGAGAGAGAGAGAGAGGCAATGAAACACATCTCTAGAAAGTCAAGAAAGTAAGATATTGATTAGACATATTCCCGTTTTTAAGAAGTTAGAAAAGAATACAATATTAAATACAGGGGAAATAAGATTTTTATGTAATGCATATACAACTTATGCTATACTCATTTTTATTTAAGTAGATTATTTTACGACGCTGTATCAACATCTCAGGTTATTTAGCGTCTGAATGTGGTAAAGATGATAATGCTGGTGAAATGAGTCCAGGATCGAGCACCGAAAGTTACCCAGCATTTGTTCAAATTGGGTTGAGGGAAAACCCCGGAGAAGCCTCAACCAGGTAACTTGTCCCGACCGAGATTCGAACCCGGGTCACCTGGTTTCGCGGCCAGACACGCTAACCTTTACTCTACAGGTGTGGACTGCTATACTCATACCCAAGTATCTAAAACATCTCAGTTGGCAGAGAAACTGACTAGGGAATGGAAGGTCCCGTCTTCAATTCCAGGTGATGGTATGATTTTTATAATTACCAAAATTTCTAGAACGGTTCCAATGTTCACTCAGCCTCCTATCAAATTGAGTCGTTGGTTTTTCCTGGGTGAAAGGCGGTCGCAGCGTGTTTCCAATCAGACTGTCTCATTCTAATGCCGAAGTCAAGGAAACATGGCATGCGCTTTTATGACGTGCAAAGGGATACCTGTACCTGTTTACGTGGGCTATTCCTAAACAATGGAGAACAAATAGATCCAAAGCCTATTTCCTTTAAGAATCATTCCTCCTTCGTCTTAACGCTTCAGGACGCCCACAGCAGTACGAGTTCCAGTTCAGAGGACCAGTCATTTGGCTTCGTTTGTTGACTCTAATTAAAAGCTCCGTGCTTGTACGTCCCGGAGGATATTTCTGGGGGCCGGAGTATAATGCTAGCCACAGAGGAAATGGAGAAGTTCTAGCTAAGAGAGAGGAACCTTTGGCTTTGAACTATTGTAGACTAGCCGTGTCAACCAAGAGAACACATTGATGACGTAATGTGGATGAAGTTTACACCTCGCGCAATACTAGTGGCTGCCAGACTGGTTCGTATTTTGTGAGTGTCGATAAAGAGGATGTGGTCATAGCACTATTTACTATAATGTTTTGCAGAGTTAGGCACCAAACACAGTTTCCAAAATCATTAATTTTCAATTATCACTTTAATATGAAAATAAACAAATTTGACCCATAGAACATAAGCGCTATTCCATATGAAATCGATCAGTAAAAAACCTCGCATTTTTATACTCTAATTTTTCCCTACTTATACAATGTGCTGAGGGGAGTGCATTTTCAAAAATATACTATCGAAAGTCAAATGGTTTTCTTATTATTGAGCGAAAAATTTAGCGTATTTTATAAAAACAAGCCTCTTTCAGCGCTCAGAACTCTGGAACTATTTACTGCAGAACATTGAAAAGAGCTCATTTTGAAGCTGGCATTTTGGTAGGTTATGTTAAGAAGTAATCCTTGTTTTTATTGTATACAGAGAGACAGATAATCTGATTTTACTTACTTTTAGGCTTTTTGCCAATTTGTAAAAATGTAAAAAATATTGAGAAAAACCTTGCATTATTAAGAAGGATTCGGCATTGTTTGGTTAGTGGTACGGCAATAAGTTTCGAGGGTATTAAATAAATTATTTTCACAGGCCTAGACTTGAACGGTGCAGTACCGCACGCACAGGCCGAGAGCTGAAGATAAGCGAGCGTTGGGCGTCATTTTACTCCAGTGTTTATGAAAACCTGTGCACAGCCATGACTGCTACACGACACATCACGTGTTTATGTCTCCTGGCCTTGCTTGTCTCGGCTACCTCCCGTCTCACAGTCAGCTGGTTAGTTCACGCGCGTACTATTTATTTTTGTTATTTGATATTTTCAATACTTTCTTATCGACATACCATCAGTAAAAAATATGTTTATTTGTACTTTTAATGCGGAATCTAGCTATATATTTTCAAAATATTTTTCCTAGCCAAAGGCGTCTTAATGAGGAAAAATCTAAATTTCTCCATTTCCATAAAAAGTAAGAAAATCTGTTAATATGTCAATATAAACTTTAATTTCTCAGCATAAAAATAAACCATGGTTTTGATCATTGGGTGAAAGGGTTTCGGAGCTACAACAGTTTAAAGTTGCTAATTTTATGAAAATATGATACATTTAAATATTTTTAATTTAAACACTATGAAGTTTTGATGCCTCAAACTTTGCACAAAGCATTGTATCACAGATCTCTACGTACAAAAAAGTTTCATTGTATTTAGAAATTGCAAGGTCAATTTTCTCTATATTTCGGTCGATTTGAGATGGAATAGTTCATACACTGAATGTAATAATTACAATGCAATAATAGTAACGAACCGTAAAATTATAGTCTGCTCTTTTAGCACTGTCTACTTTTAATTGAAAAGTGAATTATATCCCATCGGCTAGTTCCTCCTTCTGCATCATACACAGGGTCCAGCACTTGGTTCTGATGAATTTGAGCATGCTGTACTAAAGTAACTACGAGCTATACTTATTTAATTACAAATGGCATTTAAATAACACGGAGGTTCATTGCCTCCCTCACATAATCCCGCCATAGCACAGTGAGCTAAAAGAGCATTTTATCGCGCCAAAAATATAAAATTTCCTAGAATGACAATTTCCTAGAATAAGTTACATATTTATTTAAAGATTAAATCAACTTTAGTAAGTATTTCAACTCTCTATAGAGTATTACACCTTATGAAAAAAGCATTGGTCTTACGGGTCTTGGCTAATACACTGTTGCCGCAAGATGCCTCTGTTAGTAGAGCCCGGACGAGAAGTTATGGCACCAGTGCGAGGGACGCATTTTAGTTCGTTTGCTTGGACTCGCCCTCACACTCAACTGGAGGGTGTTGGGTTAGTAGGTTACTAGCAATCCGAGTGTTCAGATCGTTCTGCTACTACCGCTATTGCTAATACTGAAAACATTGTTCTTCTGACCGCCCTCATTATGGCATTGTCTAAGGTGTGAAATCATAGAGTAGTTCATAGTCAAGGACATGAAATAGCATACAATGTATGGAAATTCATGTCAGAAGAGGCTGTAAATTGAATACCAATTCCATTGAAGAGCGTGTGTGCAAGAGTACTGGCTGCCACTGGTATTTCAAAGCGAACCTTGGCAAGAATCAGGAAAGAAGGGAAAAATATTGAGGAAGGAACAGCAGATTCTTTCTACAGTCCGGAAAAATCACAGCCAAAGAAGAAGATTGTTGCAGCTGTAGACAGTTTAATGAGGAAGTCCTAAGAAGACTCACCTATAATTTCTACACTACGCATAAGCAGAGACCGACTCTGCAATTGCTTCTTCCAAGAATGGATATCAGTGTATGATTATGTGAAGAAAGTAGAGAACAATTACATTGAAAGTGAGCACGTGATGGACAGCATTTTGGAGAACATTTCCATAAACTTAGGGACATCTGATTCCAGCACAGATCAGTCGTCTGATTCGGACGGAGAATAAGAATATAAAGATGGAATAGCGGGCGTAATTCCATTAGGTATCTTCGGACTCTTGAGTAGGAAAGTGGTGATGCTAAGGTAAGACGAATGTTTTTGGAAAGAGATGAAACGGATATGCCTGCCGCTCTGAGCTTGAGAACCGTAACCCAAACAACCCCCATTCTCTACTCTGCTGGCCGGCAATTTAAAACTTCGCGCAGGTTGGTGCCATAACATCTCGTCTCAGCTCTAGAACGAGTGAAGTATAGTATCTCTATCTCACTCTCTTCCTAATACGTACAGCGTTCAAGCAAGTTTATCGCAAAAGATAGGTACAGCTCGATTCAGCGTTAATGGCCCCTGTCCTTGGTTGTTTGGCTAGTGAGCGAGCTGTGTTTTGCGTCATAAGAAAGAAATTTAATCACAAATGTGCATAGGAGGGGAAGAGGAAAGAGGGAGAATGAAAATAATATCTATGCTGGAAGCTGAGGGACACTCATGTCAAGTAAATATAAGTTTGTCTAGTGAGCGAGCTGTGTCTTCCGTCATAAGAAAGAAATTTAATCACAAATGTGCATAGGAGGGGAAGAGGAAAGAGAGAGAATGAAAATAATATCTATGCTCGTAGCTGAAGGACACTCATGTCAAGGAGATATAAGTCAGCATGACATTGTTTAGTCAACAGACGTAGTGGTTAGTAACGGGACGTGTGGAAGAATATTGTGTTTTAAGACGGAGTGTACCGCGACATGGTGAGGACTGTTATGACTGAGCGGCCTGACCTGTATGACCCAGCCCGCCAGCAGTGATGAGTAACTCGCTCTTAGGCCCGGTTGCAGAAACACCGATCACAATATGATTGGCAATCAAGGAGGGTTTGATTGGCCATCAGATCTATTTCTGTTGCAGAAACAACAATCAGTGTTTGATCGGAGATCAGTCTTCCATCAGATTTGACCAACAGATTTTTGCTGGTTAAGTCACTGATCATTGATCAAGTAGGCTATTTATGTTGTTCTGTTTATAATGCAGTTACTGTAATTATATAGTAAATAGTTACAGCGTAACAATATTGTTTTCGAGATAATGGATTCTTGTGATGAAGAAATTTTAGAATGAAAAAAATATTATTAAGAAGGCGTTTCCGTGATAGATATGAATTGTTCTTATGTATAATGACAGAGAATTTGAGCAAAGATTTAGGTTAAGTAAGGATTCGTGTGTTTTGTTACTTTCAAAAATTGAAACAAATATATGCAGACAGACAAATCGAAACCTTCCACTTTCTCCTATGAACCAAGTTCTATAATGCTGAGATTTTATGCTGTTGGAATTTTTCAGGCGGTCTTGGGTTATCTTGTTAGGGACCACAAATCAACTATTTGCCCAGTAGTTAGGAATGTTACGTACAAAATTGCTTTGTTATGGCAGGGTCTCATAAATCCCCAAACTTCAGACAGGGAAAGATTTGAAATCCAGAGAGAATTTTCAGTCATGTCAGGATTTCCAAGAGTAGCCCAATATTGGTTGTATAGACTGCTCACATCCCCGTCCAATCACCTGGTTGAAATGATGCCGAACTTTATCGAAATAGAAAAGGTTTCTTTTCTGTGAATATACAGGCAATGTGTAGTCGACACCATCATTGAAATTATGTAATGCTGTAGCCCGTTGGCAGGGTTCTACACATGACAACACAATAATTTTAATGAGTAGGTTACGAGCTCCATTTGTAAACACAGAGATGGGAAATGGAATTATTTTGGGTTATGGAGGCTATACATATTCCAATTTCTTGTCGACTCTCCTAGCAAATCCCACAACAGAAGCCCCCACGTTTTTTTTTTTTTTTTTTTTGTCTCACTATATTTTAGTCTATATACAAATAGAATCCACCTGTTTCCTTTCTACAAAAAGCAACAAAACAGCAAAACATTCACTTGAACATTTACTTGTTTTCCTAGTCACCGCCCACTTGATGCATTCGTTTCGCGACTTTTAAAGAGCATCAAATTGGCTATGGTTGCTAAATAGCGCTGTTGTCAAATGTATTTCTTTCTCAAATCAGCAATTAGTAAATTGAGACAAGTTGATTGGAGATTCACGTTTGTGCAACACAATGAACAATCAAATAAATCAGACATCAACTGATTGGCGATCAGGGACTGATTTGATTTGCGTTTCTGCAACCGGGCCTTAGTCTGTCTACTTACTTTTTGCAGGGGTCAAAATCCCTGAATCAAGCTGTACATTGAGTCCGTTGAAATTATAATAGTACATTATGCAACGAGCCTATAATGATAGTAATTAAGACGCAAGTATGGTTTTATGAAACTAGCGCAAGCGAGTTTCATAATTTTCATACGAGCGTCTTAATTACCATTATAGGCAAGTTTCATACGACTTTTATGCTCGACCATATTTCTAACTTGAAATTATTCAGAAGTATTCATTTTATTTGTATCTGACTGAAGATCGGAAGTGACCTTGTGCATGCTCGTGAATTGTGAGATGTGCGCAGACGCGAAAGTATTGATTTTTTCCGAGGAACATTAATGTCATTGACTTTGAGGTAATGTAGAGAATAACATGAACATTAATATTGATATAACCTGGAAATTGAATTAGAATTGAAAAACGAGATGACAAATTGAATTTATTTGAATATTATTTACAATTAACGCTAATTATTATAGTGACAGAATATAACCTTCTGCGAAGTATTGGATTTCCAGCCTCCGTGACGTTTCCTTCGTTGTCTTTCGATTGCATATCCGAGAATAATCGAAAACCTGAACTTCAATGAATAGATGTACTTTAATGACAAGCATTAAAGGACTGCTAGCAGGTGTATAATTACTACATTTCGGCATGGTCGAGCATAAAAAACCTATTAATGCCATAATGATGCCTGCAAAAACATACATTATAACTGGACTTCGAATATTTAGGCCGTTGGGAAATGTATTTGGAACAGCCTGTAGTCCTCGTGAAACGATGCACTAAACGGAATGCAATATCCGGGGATTGATTTAGTAGCGTCATTGAATATTTCCCAGAAGCTGAACAAATAATTGATAGCTTCGTGTCTCTTTGAATTGCTTCCAAGATAATCTGCAGTTGATACGGATTTGGTGGCAGATCAACTGGCTGTAGAGTAGCTATATTGTTGTTCAGAGACTCCAATTGCTGTTATGTTGTTCCCGTTGAATGCTGTCACGCATTTGCATGTAAAAGTGATTTACGAAGCAAATAGAGTCGAAATTTCCCAATATGATTCCAGAGATGCACAATGAAATTACCACAGTCTACTATATACAGTCACGAAGCTTGGGGTGATTTTTTGCATTTCTCGCGATAGTTGCTAGCCGCTTGGAGCGCTGTGACTACTAGGAACAATAGACTGTGTCTCTGCCATCGTGATCTAATACAGGCCGTAAGGCAGACCATGTGACTCGCTTAATCCGATCACGAAGGGCGGCGTTTCAACCATAAAAATTAATTGGAATGCATAAACAGTAACATATATTTCTCTAAAATGTAGTGTAATTGCATTAATAAAATTTAAAACAATGATTAGGAGACACTTCAGACATAATTCCTTGCGAGTTAAGGTGTAATATTATTTTTGGTATGAAAATTACGTTTTCGTATGAGTAATACCTGCCTTTATTTCGATTAAATATTGCTGCGAAATTCTTGTACATTCATTTATGCACGATTCAATAATTTTCAATTGCACCGCACGGATATTTAGATATATTGAAATTATAGGTTATGTTTACTGTACCAGTTGCCACTTTCTGTCTAATTTTAGTGGTCTCCAATGCCCTGCCACTGCATATGTATGTTATGTCATATGGAAATTACAGGTTATATTTACTATATTTAACTTATATTCCTATATTCGCAAATATATATTATAATTAAACATAATGTCATGTATGACACCCGTCACATTCAATTTGTCTGTATTTTAATACTACAATTGAGTACTGAATTATTGTATTTATCTACTACCTAAGAGACGAAGTAACACAATCGTAACTAATTTCATAGGAGAGGTATGGTAAATTTTCTGTCTACAATTAAGGAAGGTAGATGTGCTAAATTAAAATCACAATATAAATTCGTTTCTACTGAACCTCAAAATACTTTCCATTCTAAACTATGTTGATGCGAACAGATTATGTTAACACGTAAAATTCTCTTCACATTAAAATAACACAGTTTCATAATTATTTCTGCAACATATTACGCAACAAGAAGTAAACGGAACTTATGGATACATTACACTAAATAAAACTTAGCAATGATACGCAATAAAGTTATAATATAATATTTCACTGAGCTCCATACACTGAAATAGAAAACCCGAACATACATTGCGGCCTGGTCTAGATCGAAAAGGCATTGACTGTGCCGTATTTCGCTTTATTGTGAAAAGTTGTGTAAACTGTGAAATGTTTGTTATCGGTTGTAATAACTGTAAATGGCTAAAATGCAATAATTTGAATAATAATATGGGACAAGAAGACGTTTGTGGTACTATAAATATTCTAAGAAAAAGAGGTCAGAGTTGGCCTATCCTTCTTCCGAAAGATCCAGAAAGGTGAGTTTATAAAATATAATATATACTTTATGAAAATAATATATAAACCTTACGTATTTCATATTTCAATAGTGGAAGGAAAGTGTTAAATTATTCAAAAGAATACGATATAGAAAGTACAATACATTTATCGTCTGCTGGGGAGAGGGTCTGTGATGAGGCGTTAGTGGCGTTCCTGGTGGTTAGCAACTATCTACGGATGCGCATTTCAAGTGCCTGTGTTTGCATATTTAGTAAGTATTGAGCTTCGTGACTGTATGTACTAGACTGTGAAATTATCTTGTTCCTTTGTTTCGTTGCAATCTCGTTTAGTTTCCCATTTCATTATGCTTTTATTTCAATTTTGTTTAGGAGAATGTGGGAGAAGGATTTCTGTTCTACAATATATTAGTTTATCTTCTTCCGAAAACACACCATAATGCGAGAAATGTTACTGCTTAATAAAAAATGAAATCGCATATTCTAATTATTTCTTAAAATATTAATTAATACAGATACTAGTCCACCACTGTGGAATAAAGTTCAGTATGCCAGCCCGTGAAACGAAAACTGGGCCGTGTTCTAATCCTGGTTGGGACAAGTTACTTGGATGTTGAGATTTTTTCCGGAGTTTTCTTTCAACTCATTATCGGCACTAAATTACGCAATAAATGAAGTAAACAATGATCTAAAATCAATTATTTCATGGACGAAAAAGTTTGGACTGAAATTGAACTCAGAGAAATCACAGGCAATTATAATGGGACATCAACGACTTCTAAGTAAATTAAGCACAGGTGACTTATCTCCTGTTAAAATGAATGAAACTATTATCCCTTACAGTGATAGAGTAAAAAATCTAGGAATTTATATGGACAAAAACTTAAGTTGGAATACTCAAATCACACACACATGTAAAATAATTTTTATGAAAATTCATGCACTAAAAAGAATTCGAAATTTCCTTCCGTTGCTTCTCAAGAAGAATTTAGTGCAGTCGCTCTTGATGCCTCATTTTGATTACTGTGACACTCTCTACACTGACCTTAACATGAGACTGACAGACATACTACAGCGTGTTCATAATGCATGTGTTCGATTTATTTGCAACGTCCGTAGATCTGACCGTATCACACCTTCACTAAATATGCTGTCCTGGGCCCGTCTCAAAGAGCGAAGAACTATTCACTCTCTCACTTTACTCTTCAATATTCTTCAAACCTCTAACCCTAGCTACCTAGCTTCTCGTTTTCAACATTTGCCCTCATATCACGAAATAGATACTCGCTCACAACACCATATCACACTCTCCATTCCTAAACACAGAACATCTTTCTACTCTTCATCTTTCACGGTCTCTGCAGCTCATCTCTGGAATTCTCTACCACAACATGTCAGAGACTGTCGGACTTTGTCTAGTTTAAAAAATAAATTAAAATTGCACTTTTTGAATTAGATTCCTTTCACTTATAAGCCCTTTTTCTCTGCCATAGTTTTATAAATATATATATCTTTTTCCATTCCTTTCCCCTTTTTGTTCTCTTTATCAGCCGATGAATTTATTATCATAGCCTTTTTATCGTGAATTTTATTTAATTTTCGTATTTCTTTTCTTTTTTATTATTATTTTATTACATTCCATTTTGATATATTCGTTTTTCCATATTAACCATTTGTACTAAATGAGTTGCTTTCATTATATTCCAATGTATTTTACTTTTTTTTCTATTACTGTATGGTATTATTTTCATGTTGTTTAGTGTCGATTTTATTATGCTATTATTATTTTTTTTGTAATATGTTAGTATTCTGTTCTTTAACTTTTTGTTAAATTTTAACTGCTTGTATACTTTATGATCTGGTAGAGTGTAAGAGAAGGCCCTATGGCCTCAATTCTGCCAGTATAAATAAAGAATTATTATTATTATTATTATTATTGTTATTATTGTTATTATTATTATTATTATTATTATTATTATTATTATTATTATTATTATTATTATTATTATTATTATTATTGTTAAGAGCAAATGCTGGGTAACATTCGGTGCTGGACCTTGGACTAATTTCTCTAAAATTTTTACCATCATTTAACTCGGCGCTAAATAAACATTGCAGTTGATAAAACGTCGTAAAATAAACCAATTTTAAAAATGCAAATAGGCTACATATTCTGCGACTCTTGCCTGATATAGTGGGGTGTATAATCTCAATTGGGATCCGATAATCAAAATAAGTAATTGATTATTGAGACGTGTAATTTCCTATAGGCATAATGTTCATATTTTCAGTACTGCTTTTTTGTACACATTTGCTGCATTCATTGAAATCTGTACGATGTATATCCACCACTCTCTCATTATTGACATTAGACCATTAATTTATCTGGTGGACCAATTCGCATCTCATAACAGATAACAAGTAAGTGATAATCTTCATTTCCAGTCAGGCAATACTATTATTTCCTTGTGACTGTTACACTCTTACTACGTCATACTACTTTTGACCAATAAAACGCTACGAAAGGACGTATTTCAACCAATCATGGCTGCTTATCGCACAATTTTATCGCGTCCCTAGCATTTGTTTAATTTTATCGCGTCCCTAGCATTTGTTTCTTTGTTTGCCAACATTTGAAACAGCGCTGGTCTGAACGTCAAAAAAATATATATAATTACAAACCACTCCAGTCGATGCACAGCAGTTTCAAATATGACTCGCAATGACATTCAAGAACAAGAATTAATAAAAATCACTGATCATACCTATGCATCTTCTGAAATCCTATTTACAAATAAATGAAGAGCACCATTCGGAAATCCTGAATAAGTTGAATACACCAAGTAGGCCTAAATCAACGAGTTCCACTTCTATTACGCACACGTCCAATGTAACATCAATTGAACCACCAACCACATTCAAATTTGAAAATTGTACATTCAGTAATTATTCCTTTTAAAATTATTCATGTTTATTTTTTATGTCATCGTCGTTAATTAAAACTTTTCTAACACTTGTGTATATTATTTAGGTTATGTTATAGCTTCTGCTATATGATATTATGGATAGTCACGTATCAGAGATTGTTTAATACTGAGATTTATTGAAAATCATCTGTCAAGTGACGTTGATTGCTGAGATTCGGATAATTGAAATGGAATGCAACTGTTTTAATAAAAATGAAACTGAATCAACAAAGCCTTCTTGACTAGTAACACTGCCATCGTGTATAGTGTTTATGAAATGAATTCCCGTTCAGTGTTTGCAAAACTATTTTGGACTATTATTAATTAATAAAGAAATATTTATTTTACAGAAATAATATAAATTCTATAGCTACTTAAATGTGCAATATAATTTTGTTATATTTTTATTTATCAGTATATCAAAACGAGGTTTTATGCTGTTGGAAACTGACAGTTCGAGCTGTAAATCGTTAAATGTTAAATGTTATGCTCCGCCTCCAAGATGTTGCTGATCAACTAATTTCCATCAAGAACTTGAATATTTCTAAGGCATGTTGCATTCAGTATGATGTTAGTAAAGCAGGTAGTGTTTCTGTGAAACAGTCCCATGATAATGAAGCAGTGCTTAAAAAGGAAAAAAAAAAAACATGAAAGATGTGCAGTCAGCATTGTTTCAAGTTAAAGCATAAAATAGGGAAATTACTGAAGAAAAGAAGGGGGATCTACTAGCAATGACTCCCTATCTACCAAATGAGGAGCATAGGCAATTCTACAGGCAGACCTGTGAGTAAAAATTGCTCCAGAATAGGAAAAAATATGTATTGGACTTTGCACCATTCTACTGCAACTGTACCCATTACTTAACCCTTTTCACAATCTGTGTTATATAATTAAATATGGAGAAATAATGTCTTTACATACCACTATTATTAATGAGTAAACACTGTACTATTGATGTTTTCTATCAGTAAAAAAAAAAAACATGACACAAATATGTGTACAATTATTCTTATAGCTACATTTTTTTTATCTTATCCCCAATGTTTCATTTTGGCACTTTGCACCCTTCTACTTTAAAGTATCCAAATTATTTATAGTTCCAGTGTTAAAAGTATTAAAACATATGGCCATGAAGTATGACAGATGTGGAAACAAAATAAGAAAAAAGAAGTGATATGCACTGTAAATTGACTTTTGGCGTCGCTCTGCAGGAATTAGTCAATTAAATTATGTACTTCACTATTATAAGACAACAAATGCAACTGGAGAATACAATTTTTATAGGTTGTTTGAACAAATCATCTTGCATGATATGGTCATGTGTGTTCAGAACCATTTCGTTTTCTTCTGCCCATTCTGTGATTAGGTCCATGGCGATCTGTAACTCCTCTTTGTTGTTCGATGCGATAGCCATGTCACCCGCATATATGTACGTTCTGATCTCTTGTGTCTGTTTCGCGATTTCTCTTGTCACGTCATGTCTGTAGGCGTTAAAGAGAATTGGATTTAGTGGGTCGTCCTCCAGTACCCCATTTGTTTGACTATCCACTTTGACTGACTAATATAGTCACATATTTGTATATAGTTTTCTTCTACAATGCTACCTGTTAGTCTTGTTAGTGTTGATTTTCCAATAAATCTCTCCAGATTCTGTAGCATCCTGGCCCTATTTACCGTAGTTTAAAATTATATGTCTAAAAACAAAATGTATAGACAAGGTCAGTTAAAATGTAACAATTACAAAGATATTGTACAATCAACAAATTCGTCAAAATTATAAAACTGATTTAAAATTAACCAACTAGAGGTGTAAAATTTGAGAGCAGCTCTGCTTAAATAAAAAAAATATGAGATGGAAATTTATTTGCAACCTTCAATGACATTTGACAAAAGTTTTTTGGGATTTAGCAAGTCTACATGTTATGATATTAAAATCATTTCCTTGTCTTGTGTCATAGGAATGAATATCATTTCTTAATGTTAAATTCGGAAGATTATCTTTAACATACAAAAATAACTCTAAAATATATAAATATTTATTACAGTCATGATTTTGTTTTTCACAAATAATGGTTTACAATGTTCATTAAAAGCTGCTTTTGATATAATTCTTATGGCCCTTTTTTGAAGCAATAAGGCCCTATTTATAAAAGCACTGTTGCCCCATAGCAATATTCCATAGGTAAAGGACTTTTAAAGTAAGCAAAATAAGCATCACGAATACAGTTTTCAGGCACAACAGTTTTTAATCTCTTAAGGAGAAACAAGGTTCTTGAGAGTTTAGTAGAAATATGATCAATATGACTTTCCCATGTCAACTTGTAATCAATAATAATTCCTAACATATTAAACTCATGATCGATCTTCTTATGAGTAAAAATCACACGTTCAGTGTTAGCTGGGTTCAACAGAAATCCATTTGCATTAAACCAAACATCAGCATCTCTTAGATTATGTTGAGCAAAGCTTTTCAAATAGTTAATATCACTATGGTTAATTAAAAAAGTAGTATCATCCGCGTACAGAACAGTATCAGCATTTATATTGTAGGCTAGGTCATTAGTAGCTAGCAAAAAAATATCGGACCCAATACGGAGCCCTGAGGAACTCCATAATAATAATTCATAACATCAGATTTCTTACCATTAAACGAAACACTTTGTTTGCGATCTGATAAGTAAGATTCAAAAATCATCAACTCACTTCCTATGATACCCAAATAACTTAATTTAGTCAATAGAATTCTATGATCAACACAATCAAAAGCTTTGCTCAAGTCACAAAAGGTTGTATGAAAATAAACATTATTTTCAAATGCCTTCAATACTTGCTTTACAAGAGACCTAACTGCACCTATGGTGTTATGTTTACACCTGAAACCATATTGCTGATAATATAACAATTTGTTAGACTCTAAATACAATACAAGTTGTTTCTTAATTATCTGATCAAAGAGTTTTGCAAAAACAGAAACATTAGAAATTCGTCTATAATTACTGGGGTCATCTTCATGGCTTTTTTTAGAAATAGGTGTCACTCTTGAAACTTTTAAGGATTCAGGAAAAATACCCTTTTTTAGTTAATCGTTAATACATATATTCAGCGGCTTTTGTATATATGGCATAATTTCTTTAAGAAAATTATTTCAAATACCATAAAAATCTTTTGTTTCAGAACTCTCCATTTTGTAAAGATATAAAATATTTCATCACTTATAACTTCTTTCCAGTTTTATATGATATTCTATTGAATTTGGTATTCCCAAGAAACTAGTTCCATTAATTAAAATGTGTCTCAGTGAAACGTACAGCAGAGTTCGTATAGGTCAGATGCGTTTCCAATTCACTGTGGGCTAAAGCAAGGAGATGCACTATCACCTTTACTTTTCAACTTTGCTCTAGAGTATGCCATTAGGAAAGTCCAGAATAACAGAGAGGGTTTGGAATTGAACGGGTTACATCAGCTTCTTGTCTATGCGGATGACGTTAGGAGAAAATCCACAAACGATTAGGGAAAACACGGGAATTTTACTGGAAGCAAGTAAAGAGACAGGTTTGGAAGTAAATCCCGAAAAGGCAAAGTATATGATTATGTCTCATGACGAGAATATTGTACGAAATGGAAATATAAAAATTGGAAATTTATCTTTTGAAGAGGTGGAGAAGTTCAAATATCTAGGAGCAACAGTAACAAATATAAATGATACTGGGAGGAAATTATCATCCAGTCTGCTGTCGAAAAATCTGAAAGTTAGAATTTATAAAACAGTTATATTACCGGTTGTTCTGTATGGTTGTGAAACTTGGACTCTGACTTTGAGAGAGGAACAGAGATTAAGGGTGTTTCAGAATAAGGTGTTTAGGAAAATATTTGGGGCTAAGAGGGATGAAGTTTCAGGAGAATGGAGAAAGTTACACAACACAGAATTGCACGCATTGTATTTTTCACCTGACATAATTAGGAACATTAAATCCAGATGTTTGAGATGGGCAGGGCATGTAGCACATATGGGCGAATCCAGAAATGCATATAGAGTGTTAGTTGGGAGGCCGGAGGGAAAAAGACCTTTAGGGAGGCCGAGACATAGATGGGAAGATAATATTAAAATGGATTTGAGGGAGGTGGGATATGATGATAGAGACTGGATTAATCTTGCTCAGGATAGGGACCAATGGCGGGCTTATGTGAGGGCGGCAATGAACTTACGGGTTCCTTAAAAGTCAGTAAGTAAGTAAATAAGTAAGTTTAACTTCTTTCCATCTAAAGGCCGTTACAAGTTTCCGTGATTTCATCAGTAATTCATTATATAGAAATTTTAGAGCTAGATATATTTTATTTTACTTTATTTGTTCTTCCTTTGAGAAACCTCTGAAGATTAGATACATTTTTCCTGCATTCCTGGTAATAATTTCCTGTATGTCTTGTACGAGACCTCCGACAGCCATCAGCGTCGATCTTCAGATACAGATTGATGAATAAGCTATTACACGAATATCATAAGATATTCTACGTGTTGAAAATATGGCAAAAATTGTTATAGTATAATCTATTTCTCTTTCACTAAGGGTAAAATATTTAACTAAACATTGCTTTAGATTTTAAAATATTTTATGCTCGACCATGCCGAAATGTAGTAATTATACACCTGGTAGCAGCCTTTTAATGCATGTCATTAAAGTACACCTACTCATTAAAGTTCAGGTGTTCAGCCAATGACAAGTCAGCTTTGTACCGTTATATCGATTATTCTCGGATATGCAATCGAAAGATAATTAGCGAAAAGTCACGGAGGCTGGAAATCCAATACTGTCGCACAAAGTTATGTTCTGTTACTATAATAATTAGCGTTAATTGTAAATAATATTCAAATGAATTCAATTTGTTATCTCGTTTTTCAATTCTAAATCAATTTCCAGGTTATATCAGAGTAATCTTCATCTTATTCTCTGCCAAGGTCAATGACATTCGGCCTAGGAAAAAATCAATAATTTCGCGTCTGCGCACATCTCACAATTCAGGTCAGTTCGCACATAACCATAACAAGACCTAATTTTAAATAATTTCAAGTTAGAAATATGGTCGAGCATAAAAAGTCTTATGAAACTTGCCTATAATTGTAATTAAGACGCTCGTATGAAATCATACTTGCGTCTTAATTACTACCATTATAGGCTCGTTGTATAATGTACTATTATACCTCTGGATTCAGACTGATTCGTTGTATAACAATGCCTTTTTTTACTCCACTCTGAGCACTGAAAGCCTAGAAATATTGAACTAAATTTCTGTAATGAAATGCTTTAATTGTACATGAATTACTACCAAGTGCTCTTACACTCAACCTTTATAACAGGGAAGTAAATCTGCAATATCATAACCACGATGAAAGCATTGGTATAGTTCTCATACTAATATTGATATTAACCTTCACATTGCTGGAATTCTCAGTAATTGGCATTACGTTGAATTCACCGGCACAGAAATTGACACCACAAGGGAAGTACGCACACATATGAACTGCATATTAGCAGCGGTTCCCCCTGATTGTACTCCATGATCTCGCCTTTATGCAAAGCGTTCACTTTGACTAAGCATCTCCGAGACTTGTTTGTATGTCTCTGTCTCATATTTGCACATAAATGGATGTTATTTCCCCATCCCTTGTACACTGTTCCGTCAAGCTTCTTGAGGCTCGGTCCCTAAGGGGGAATGACGGGCGAAGAAGCTGGATCGGATCCCTTGAAGCTGGGAATTACAATGAGAATATTGCTGCAGAAAGCTTCTCTATCTGGAGGACTTAGCGTAGCAGCCCAGCTGGTATTTGTAGCACTGTCACATAAAATTGAACAAGAATTTCACAGGCTGATTCCAAAACTTTGATAGAGACTGAATTTAACTGTAGGGTTATTATGTTTTCAACTTATGTGTAGTGTTTGAAAGCAATAATCATTAGCATCACCATCATTATTAACATATTCAATGGACTGTTGCAGTTTTTCAGTGTTACAGAAGAATAGTTTTGTTTAAATATGTTACAAATAAAGTGAAACTAATGTGCTAGGCTACGAGCGCTAATCCGTTGTATAAGAAGTGTTTAGTCAGTGAATTTAATAATAGGTTAAAACTTTAGTGAAATAGTAACAAGGGTTAGGGGTCTATATTAAATAAGTTTAAATGTATGATGGTATTTACAAGAAGGCAGTATTTAGTTATTGATGAGAAAAGGGGAATGAAGTTAAATGTAGAAATAGTTTTAAGTGTAGTTGAGAATAAGAGAAGGGAAGTAGGAAAAGAAATGAATAAATTAGAATGATGGTTAAGTGAAAGTGAAGGGACATGAAAGACATAGTAAAAAAACAGATTTCAAGGGTCACATTACGTCTGTGTTAAAGTTGTAAATAGTGTAAGTAAGGGACTGCTGGCCCGAATACAGAAATGTGAAGGGTCAGCACGACCGAGTATGTTGAGGAATATATCATATCATATCATATCACATATCATATCGTATCGTATCGTATCGTATCATATATATCATATCATACATATCGTATCATACACGCATATCATATCATATCATATCATATCATATCATATCATATCATATCATATCATATCATATCATATCATATCATATCATCATATCATATCATATCATATCATATCATATCATATCATATCATATCATATCATATCATATCATATCATATCATATCATATCATATCCTATCCTATCATATCGTATCATGTATGTATCATATAAAATATCATATCATATCACATATCATATATCATATCATATATCATATCATATATCATACCATATCATATCATATCATATCAACAACAATGATTTGATTACCCCTTTGATTTGATTACCTGGTTGGGTTTTTCCGAGGTTTCCCCACCGAAAAGGCAAATGCCGGGTAATATTTTGGCGAATCCTCGACCTCATCTCATCTCACTACATCTCGCAAAAAAAAAAAAAAAAAAAAAAAAAAAAATTGTACAACATTGTAAAAATTGTAGAAAATTACTAAATTGTAAAACTATAAAAATTTGTAAAAATTGTAATTGTAATATTGTAAAATGTTGACATGTTCCACATCTTAAAGCTTCATTGCTCATGTAAGATCTATGGAATAAAATAAATGAATGAATGAATGAATGAATGAATGAATGAATGAATGAATGAATGAATGACGAACAAACGATAGATCATTTGTTATACAATTGTAAATTACTTGAGAGAGAAAGAGACATTCTGAAAGCGGCAGTTCTAAAGTCTGAAAACTGGCCAGTGAATAAAGACAAACTAGTGCACAAATACCAGAAGAACTTGATCAAATTTACTAACAATATACAGTTTGACAAATTACAATGAAAGAAAAGTGCAAAATTCACAAAATTCATCCATCTATATTGCCTATAAAGAAACTCTTAGAACAATATAAAGTAATTGTATGAACATAGTTTAAGTTAAACCAATGCATGTAGTATTACTCCACAGTAATGGAGCATGCAGACTGTAAAAAAAAAATCATGTCATATCATATTCAATGGATTAAACCCGTTTGCCTCTTCCAGGTTTGTCCTATCTGTTTCTGTTCCATGTTTGAAGTTTTGAAACTATAAAATTGTAAACTCCTAAATTTATAATCAAGTTTATACAATTAACTTCTTATTGCATTTAGGGCCAATTTTACCAACATGTTACTAATCCACAATTAACTAATTGTAATTTAACTCGAAAACGGATTTGAAAGGCATGGTGGGGACCGATAAGCTAATACATTGAAATTAGGAATAGTCAGGGTCCGTCTGTGCTTATCTGCTTAACAAATATTAATTGTTAGAATACTTGTCACATTATTTATTCAGTTTAACGTTTCCGGCTTAAATAAGCCATCTTCAGAAACTTTTTTATGCCTAATTCATGTAGTAGTCACCTAGTAATGTAGTTCTCCGTAACACACAGAGCAAATTACAAGACAGACAAATATAGTCACTTATGTAGAGAAGATAAAGATATATATCTATAGATCTCTGTAGGAAATGGAGCCCTGTCCCCAGAATTTTTGGCCTGAAAACCCTATAAATATTAGCTTGATACATAAATTCGCAGCGTGTTTTATTAAATTTAAAATTAGTTATTTTACATAAATAAAATACATATACTAATCAATAATATATAAAAATTATTTTCCTTTGTATGATTGACTCTCAATGTTCTACAAGTTTTTCGATCCCACGCCTGAAGAAATCCGAATATTTAGATGAAAGAGTACGATGAAAGAGTACGATGAAAGAGTAATGGAACGGAGAAAATTCTTCCGGCGCCGGGATTTGAACCGGGTTTTCAGCTCTACGTGCTGATGCTTTATCCATTAAGCCACACCGGATACAACGCCGGCGTCGGACAGAATTGTCTCTGATTGAGTTACAACTCTGGGGTTCCCTCTAGTGGCCGCCCTCTGCACTACGTCATAGATGTCTATGAATGTAGGACCGAAGTCCACACATGTGCTGAGGTGCACTCGTTATGAGTGACTAGTTGGCCGGGATCTGACGGAATAAGCGCCGTCTTAAATCACTTCGTGATTTACGCATATATATTATTTCAAATCCCGGCGCCGGAGAGAATTTCTCTCCGTTCCATTACTCTTTCATCGTATGATGACGCAGAATATCTGTATGGAAATATCATATGTACTTCGGTACATTGAAATAATATATAATAATAATAAAATAATATACGAATATTTAGAGTTTAAGAAATCGTCAAGCCAATTTTGAAGATTAGTTTTTTATTTAAAGAGATTCTCCGGAGATTGCTGAATAGTGTGCGGGAAGGATTAAAATCTGAACTGAGAATGGCCAGAAGAGCTTGCATGTGGAATAACTTCGCAACCAAGCTCTTGAATAACCGCTTTTGCAATGTTAATAGTAAACGGACTGGCACCATCAGGCTGCACAATCACATGATGCAGTCTTCCCTGTCATTCTTCTTCAATCACGGCCTCAAAACGACTGCCACTTGTTGGCAATCAATCTCAGCAGTGATGTTATATTCCTCGGAAGCAATTCATGTGCCTTCGTTGTCTCACCATGTACATAAAATTAACTTAGGATGAATACCAGCTTCGCAAGAGGAGTTATTTCAATTTAGGAATCAGCCATTCCGTTCTCTTCACGCTGTTTATGTAAAGGCAGCATTTTTCTTCACCAGTAACAGTCTGGGGCAAAAACATCGTTAGCTAAATGGTGACGAGCAAGCGAAGAAGGTCAAATGATGACACATTGATTATTGTCGCAATTTTTTCTCAATCCCAAATTCCGTTGCAAGGACACGTTTTTGCGTACCTTTTCATTGTTTATCCTCCATTTTCCCACTGACATTAAATCAACCGAAGCGAATATGAACAGAAAAATCACATATTATCAAGAAACGATATTAACAGTCTCAGTAATGCAAGTCGTTATGGCATTGGTCTACTGAACGAGTTAATAGTAGTAGCTCAAGGTTCGAATCTCCCACAATCTCCTTTTATTAATTACAAATTTGCCATCATATATGTTTCGCGAAGCTATATTTATATGGCGACATCTCTTAGAATATTCCTAAAACTCAAATAATAAACCTCTCTCTCACTCCATGCAATACTCCTGCCTGTTAATAAAACGTTCTGTCTCGTTATTACGCTTGAAGATAGCAGAAAGACAACACCTCCGTTAACAAGTCATTGCCCTGGTTTGCGTAGGTTATTCTGCGTCGATGGCGGCCAGAGAGATTGGAGTCCCATTGTCAACTGCTAAGCGGTGGGCTAAATTTTTTAATCGAGAATGGTGAAGTTGTGAATCGTTCCATTCCTGGTCGGACGCGCATCTCTACAAGAGAAGAGGACGCCATGTTATTAAGAGAAGTTGAGAACCACTCCTTTAGAACTGCCTCTCAACCCAAAATGATGTCCAAATTTCCAGATTCCCCACACACCGTGAGAAGACGTTTTAGAGAGTGTGCATACTGTGTCCTCGAGCTGTGAGGAGGGAACATTTGACGATGGAGCATGCCGTGGACCGTGTAGCGTATGTTAGTCTCGAAGGAACTTTGATTGGAGAAATGCCATTTTCTCTGACGAGGTAATTATCTCCAGTAGCAACGATGGTCCTCCTCTAGTGTATCATATGGATGGCCACCGATATGATGAGCGCTTCTTGAGACGACTTAACAAGTCGGGTCGCGTGAGCGTCGCATGTGGGGGGGTGGATGTTATACGATGGGGCAGGACTTCTGGAACGCATCCATAGTCGGTTTGCGGCAGAAGTCTACAAACACGTTTTGGCAAATGTAATGATCCCTTCCGCTCGAGAACGATATCCAGAAGGAACATTTTTCTTCCAGCAGGATAATCATGCGGTACACATCGCTAACCGGATTCAAAGATGGTTTACGAGAAGGCCTGATGTCGATCTGGTCGACTGGACTCCAAAATCACCAAATATGAATCCGACTGAAAATTTGTGAGCTACAGTCAAACAGATCCTACGCTCTAATTGGGCAGAACAACCACCCGTTCAGACACCTGAGGAATTGTGGGACAGAGCTCTAGATGCGTGGGAGGAGGTGACCATGAATTTAGACCTATTCTATAATCTTGTGGACTCCATGTCGCGCAAAATGAGGGCAATTGTTGACGCAGATGGTGTGTGAACGAGATACTAGTCCCTACCACAGGCCTTTTTTGTTAATATAATAACAAATTGTTTGTTTCTTGTTTATACAATTATTTATGTATGTTTGATATGCGTCCGCTTTTTTAGGATGTGAAACAAGTATTTTTGTTTATGCAGGCCAGGTCTCGCCTATTATTAGCCCACAAGTGATGTGCAATAGTATTTTTACAAGGCCGACCTAACGAAGTTTATGAACAAATGTCACATCACATTTAAACTAATAAATTAATTAAAAACTAAAATAAAAAAAAACAATTTTATCGTACCAGGAGGCGAACTCACAACTTCTGGCAAGGATGTCAGACATCTTATCACTGGGCCACACACAGCTCATAAGGTGGACTACATTGTAGACGGACGAATTTCAATGAAGAGACAACAAAGCAATGCCGTGAAGTGCAGTGCGTTCACACGAGTGAACAGCGCGATATAACTTAGCATTTCTATCGACCAAGAATCGGTCCATTCATTTTGCCGTTAAGTATACATCTGTTATCAGCCAGTACGGCTCATTTGACAATATGTATCAGAGGAAGAACAATTGTTTACATGTATCTGAAGTCTGACTAGTGTAATATGTAGCTAATCGACGATGTATACAATGGAGGGGGAAAGAAACTGGCAATCCTAAACCCATTATCTCCTAGTTGCGTCATAAGTGGTGCCTTCTTCGTATTACTTGTGAGATTCAGACCTGTCTTCGGACATTTGACTAAACAGCAACATATATATATATATATATATATATATATATATATATATAGTTCAATATTCAATTTCGCTTATTTGTTTGCTTCCACTGCGCTATTTTGGTCAAATTGAAATCGCCGCTTACATCTGACCTACTAGTTGTATGCTGTGAAGCGTTTCATAAGGTATTGAGAATCAGTTTTGAATACGTGGTGTGTGGAACGTTTAACATTAAAATGACAAATCCAACATAAAAATTAGAAAAAGAAAAGCGCTACAAGTTTATCTATCAACCTCTTATAATAATTATTTCATAAGTTAAGTGTAATGTTTGTTCATCCAAATTTGACTTTCAAATATTTACCCTACTTTCAGACAAAATGTAATAATGATTTCTTGAACATATCCAGAGGGCTGCAAGAATTTTTCGCTTCAAGAAATTTGAATTCAGGAAGCATAGTAAGAAGTAATTAATATGCATGTGGCCCAGATAGAATAATGACGTTACCATGGAGATATGGAATGCTGAACATCACAACCATCTCATAGCAAAACAGCTTTGTGTGTTCATTTCATAAAATATTTCCTCCGCATATAGTGAATTCCTGCCGCGGATAGGCATCTATTCTGAGAATGCTCGCTAGAAATTTCGGGGAGAGGGAACTTGTTTTCGATTCTGTAGTGAGAGATGGCGTTAAAACCGATCTGGAAATGGTCTCTACGTGACGTAATCGAATCCGGGCTTGAGCGATGAATTTGATTCGAGTGCAATGGCGTATGCAGCATCGCGTTATGAACGTTTTGGACGCGGTGGAATGGCTCCGTCTCGCTCCCTCGCACTCCAACACATATATACCATTTAATACGTCTGCAGATGTAATTTCTACTACCTTCCCCGCTGTAGCTCAACCGTTTGACGTCTGCTCAGTAAACAGAATAATATGATACTGTACAAGTGCTGTGAGATTTAGGATGAGACATAATCATATACTACAGAATACCGTTTATCCCTAAAAATGAGGTGGTAGTGATTTCGGATAAGCAATTTTTCTGATAAACCGTAAATTAAAAAAATTCGACTTATCTACAGAGTGATTTATATAGAACTGACACATTTCTTTCATTAATTGTTTCAAAACGAATTGTGCTAGCGACAACTTATTGTACCTAACATGTAGAGGAATTTTGGGAGATTAAGTAACCCCATAGAAAGAAGTCCGGCGTTGTCAAATCCGGAGATCTCGGTGGCCACAGGTTCCTGGAAATTATTCGGTCGTCAAAGAAACTTGCAATTACTGTAGTTCCATGGATTCATTTGAGTATGGCATGTAGCGCCATCTTGCTGAAAATATCCTTGACTTAGCTCTACATCGTCCAGTTGCTCAACAAACAAAAAGACAAACGTCTTAATGATTTTTTGGGTGACTGCTCCAGTCGTGCTCTTACGTCAGCAACAACCGTGGGAAGCCTAGATGAACGATGCTTGCCCTTTTCACTCACCAGAGATCCAGTTGTTTCCAATTTGTTTACCAGTCCCAGCATTGTGTTTCTTTTGGGAGGATTGCGAACATCAAATTCTCTCTGGTATGCCCTTTGAGTAGCTGTAATTGAATTCGTAATCCAGTATTGCTTCACAAGGAAGAGTCGTTGATTTAATGTGTACTGCATTTTCACGTTGACACAAAATGTCGAAAACAGCTGCCAACAATAGGAATAAAACATAAACATCTGCTCAACTAGTGACAAGGAATCGAAATTCCAGAACATTCTGCTAAATTTGGTGCTAAAATTGGGTCAGTGCTGCCAACAATAGGAATAAAACATAAACATCTGCGCATCTAGTGACAAGGAATCGAAACTCCAGAACATTCTGCTTAATTTGGTGCTAAAATTGGGTCATTGAATGAATTTCCAAAGGAATAATTAAAGAAAGAAATGTGTCAGTTCTATATAAATCACTCTGTATGAAGGGAAAAGCATTAAAAATCACTCTAATTTTATCCAGGTACACCAAAAATGTATAAATTACACTTACAATAACAAATTCTACCTAAAGTAATAATTTACTTAGTTTCGGAACGTTCACGGAAGGGGGTGAATTGAATTGAATTGAATTGAATTGAATTGAATTGAATTGAATTGAAAGAGGAGAATTGGGAGGACAAATTTAAAAGGTACGCAAACGCGTCCTTGCAAGGGGTTCGGGGCTGTAAGAAACTAAATATGTGAGCTCCAAGCCTGTTGGCCACTAGTCTCACTCCGGGTTACGCTGCTCCACTGAAGGAGCTCTAGAAAATTTTGAAGGGGAAAACCGAAAATAGACGTAACCTCTTAGGTACCACATACGCGAGGGGGACGGAAATGTGATCAAAATGATCACTTGACGGGGCGAGGAGAAGATGGCTGGTGTAAATCTGCACATTGAAATGAACTGTGTCATTTCGCAGTGCAGGAGGAGTCGAGAAGACTCTGTCGTCTGTTGTTCGATGACAAGGCAGGTGAAGACCGCCAGGAGAGACAACGTGAATTCTGAATCTGCAAATTGAAAGGTTCCCTGGCCTTTCGCACTGCGACTGCATGAATGACCTTGCACATGTATTTAGTAATTTTGTAGACTCTGAACTACGGCATTACGTCGTTTGTTAGAAAAAGGGGGAATTTATGGGGAAGGGCATATAGGTCCGTGGCCCATTTCTCTTAGGGCTCATCCCGACATTTGTCTTAACGCCTTAGGAAAACCACGGAAGTACCTTAGGCAGAATGAGTTGTCTCGATGTAAGATACTAGCCAATTTGGCTTTTAGGTAGGAGGTCGATTGATTTATGAATTTATGATAGATGTAATTATCAATTAATTTAGAGTAATTAAAGGGGTAGTGGGGATATGAATGCAGGTCCGTGGCCCATTTCTCTTAGGGCTCATCCCGACATTTGTCTTAAGCCTTAGGAAAACCACGGAAAAACCTTAGGCACGATGAGTGGAAGTGGATTGCATTGCGCACAAGTTTAAGATTTTACCCTTTCAAATACTCACATTGCGCACAAGATCATCAAGAACATTAAGGTCGCTGTGCAAATTAGCATTGCCGTATGGCAAAAATCAGTCGACAAAAACCAGAACCCAAAGGTGCGTCTCCACCGAGGCCGCTTTACCAATAGGCGTTGCCGAATGTCACAAACCAGTCGGAAAATGCCAGAACTGGATTGTTTGTCCACACTGGTGTCGGTAAGGCTATACACTGCTCCGCTGATACAGGAGAAAGCTAATGTTTATTACTTAGATAGTATAGAAGTCCCCTGCAGCCTGCAAGCATCATGTTTAGGTAAAGCACGAATATTATGGAGATTTAAAACATCGATGATACAGGAATGGGTATGCAAGAGTTTGCTGGATTTCTCTCAAACCTTCCTCTACATTACAGTTTATATGAAACTCAATAAGTTAATAAATCAACAATATGTAATAAACTACAGGTGCTGTAGTTTTCTCAGATCTCTCCAAATTAAAGAATGAGTGCAATATGTTTCTTATGTGTGACGAAAACGAAAGCCTCTTTGTTTAACCCTGGTTTCGGTTGACCGAAGTTCGGATAAACGGGGTTTTATTGTAGAATGTAACGTTAATAATTCGTCCTTTTATTGTCGGGTACGTATCATTAGTGATGCCGTAAATTGAACGGTCATCTAATGCTAAAAATGCTATCTAACTACTTGGTCGTGGTAGTAATTTAAAAACATCAAGCTCCATTTTTCGATTGTAATTGTAGCTAGATATGCTATTCCCCTTGTCAGAGGTGAGCCTGCCTGGAGAGAAATAAAAATAGGTTGCAGCCGCCAAATTACTCTTCAAGGAACGACCACTCATATAAATTGAGGGAAAGAAGGCAGAGGACGGACACTGGAAAGTTTTCTTTTCTCAATCGTACTATCAGGGACTGGAATGCTTTACCTGCAGACTTACTAACGGCTTTACCAACAACCAAAAATGTATTTATAAATAGGCTTAAGGACCTTACTAATAGACGGTAATTATACACAGTATTTAAAGGGTGTAAATGATATGTTGTTATTGAAGTGTTGTATCAGTGAAGAAGTATGTTGTGTCAGTGAAGTGTGTTGTATCAGTGAAGAAGTATGTCGTGTCAGTGAAGTGTGCTGTGTAAGTGAAACGTGTTCCTGTCAGTAAAGCTTCATAGTTTATAGTGGCAGTGCATAGTATTTGAACAGTGAAATGTTTTTGAAGTGTTAGTGAAATCAGGATAGAATCAGTGAAATGTGTCGTAGTTCCAGTGCAGTGAGTGAGTTGACAGCGAAATGAGTGTAATTTGAAAGGTACTTGTGCAGATATGAACATATCATACTCGTGGGTTTTAGTTCGATCTTAGTTTTAAGATACAAATTAGATTTATTTCAAATGATATTTTAAGTGATCGTTTCATTTAATTTAGTATATTCCCTGTTGTTATTATTATTATTATTATTATTATTATTAATTGTTAGTATTAATTACTAGTATTATTATTAATTGTACTTTTAATTAATAAGTTTATTATTGTCATTATTGAGTGTAATTAGTTACCACTGCCACCGGGTATATACCACTGCAGTGTGAATAAATACATACATACACATACATACATACATACATACATACATACATACATACATACATACATACATACATACATACATACATACAAAAGTAAGTTATGTCCCATAGGTTTTAAATTTATTAGAACACTTACGATCCATCTTGTTCAGTGTAATTAGTGGCATCCTTTGTAAACTGTTTTCCAGGTCCTGTGTTGTGTGACACTTATTTTCAAAGATTTGTCCTTAAGTTCCCCACAAGTGAAGATTGATGAGGTTAAGATTATCGGAGGTAAATGATCGTAAACTAGGATTTATTATTCAGTCACGAAACCTAAATTCGAAAATACATATGGGTTAATTGGCATTAAGTGCGATTATGTTCTTCTGCTGAAATTTCTCATAGAACTTTTCTTAATATGTTACTTCATTACGTGTTTCTGCTCTTATGTCGTGGAAGCATTAGTATTAGAATTATGTTATCCTAAACGGGACATTTTTAGGCTAATCATTTCATTTACTGGTATTTAGGTATTTTCCGGATCTCCAATTTTGCAGAAAAATCCCTGACAGGTAACGTTGTAGTTGAGACAGCAAGCATGGCTCGAACAATTTCTGAATTCTTTCTAAACTTTTAGGATGGCCACATGATGTTCACAGAAGAAAAACTTCCTCCCTGAAGCATTACTTCCAGGAACACAGGCATAGTGCAATCAGCTTCTGGAGTTGTACACAGGAAATCATTTTATCAGAAAAAGTAAAACCCTTCACTACATTTTGAGCGAAGAACAGTATTTTTTCCATTTAACTCTGTTATTTTCCCTTAATTCACGTCATATTTCTTTAGGGGAGAAATTTCATCAATTTTTTTTATCCAGGTCAAGTACATCTACATTTGAAGAAAATAATGGATTGTCCCTTAAAATTTTTCTACTCACCGTGGGATTGAATACCAGAGGCATTGAGAAATTTAACAGAAATTTCGAAAATTTATAGTAATTATCACTGAAAATTCGAAAATATCTGGGAACAAATTATTAAATCCGGGGAAATTCTGGGGACAAATTTTGTTTGGGGACAAAAGCAAAATTCAGGGACTCATTCATTCATTCATCCCCGGAAAACGGAGATGTCTGCCAACATTATTATAAAACTAAGCCGGTGGTTTATAAATCACTTTTTTTCATTTATTTAATATGCATACATCTGCGTTCCTATGGCAAATAATTTACACCAAATAAAACAATGAACACCGTTATGAAATACCTGCATTTTCATAGTACACATATGAAGAATGCCACCGCCCTCCTTTTTAGGTAGAATTGTATGGATTTGTTGACAAAACAACTCTCTTCCGTTGGGGGTTTTAAGCGCGATGTGGTCACACATCTCCTCATCTTCTAAGTTGACATTCAAAGATAACATTTATAGTCGAAGCCAGTAGATCATTCGCCGAGTCTGAGGTTTACTGTTATTATTATTATTATTATTATTATTATTATTATTATTATTATTATTATTATTATTAACCATCAACCAGGTTTACACAACCACGAAAACCCAAAAACATACCAGGTTAAAAGCATATAAAGTTCTAGCAAGACCTGTCCTCATGTATGGTAGTGAGGCCTGGACTGTCCGAAACTCAGATGTTCAACGCCTAACAACTGCGGAAATGAGATTTCTAAGGAGGACTGCCGGCTACAGCTTGCTTGACCACAAAAGGAATTAACTAATTACAAAAGAATTGAAAATTACACCTATTTATGAACATCTCAACCACTATAGACAAAAATGGCTTAACCATGTCAATAAAATACTGACAGAATACTTAAACAAATACAAACTTCTCGACTCTTATCAATCAGATTTCAGGGCCGGATATAACACAAGTACAGCATTACTTAAAATCACGGAAGACCTACGCGAGGCCCGGGACGAACGTAAATTGACAATAATGACTTTACTTGACTTCAGCAAAGCCTTCGATTCTGTAGACATTGACTTGTTAATATGTAAACTCAGAAGACTACACCTAGAAGAGCACGTTGTCCTGTGGTTTGCCTCTTACCTCAGTGGCCGCCAACAAAGTGTGATAGCTGGAAATCGTTCTTCCTCTTGGCAGGCCGTGAGGTCAGGGATCCCACAGGGATCAGTTCTTGGCCCTTTACTTTTTACAATTTATATCAACGACATATCAGAATCTCTAAAGTACTGCCGACACCATCTCTATGCAGACGACCTTCAAATATACATAAAATTCCACACTGACGAAATAAATGATGCTATAACTAACATTAATGACGATCTGGACTCAATCTGGACATGGACACGGAAATTCCAGAAAAATCACAGTCAATCATTGCGGGCCATTCACGTTTGTTAAGCACTATTACCATACCAAATTTGTCCCTGATTAAAATATACGGCACCGAAATTCCGTTCAGTGAATCAGTAAAGAATCTAGGTATTTATATGTATAAAAGTTTAAATTGGAATATTCAAGTTGCAGAAACCTGCAAAAAGTATTCTCATTAATCCACTCGTTTAGGCGATTGAAAAATTTGCTACCCTTTTCCATGAAAAAAATAATAGTGCAAACACTCGTGATGCCCCACTTCGATTACTGTGATATTCTGCTTACTGACCTAAGCGTTACTTCGGCGCAGAGACTACAACGTGTTCATAATATGTGCGTCCGTTTCGTCTGCAATATTCGCCGGGCTGATCACGTAACACCATCCCTCAAAATGTTGTCCTGGCTCCGTCTAGAAGATCGTAGGAAAATCCACTGTCTTTCCCTTCTCTTTCAAATATTGCATTTCTCCACTCCTGTCTATCTTGCGTCTCGTTTTCAAAATTTATCCACCCATCATAACCTAGACACACGATCACAACACTCCTCAATATTACCCATTCCCTCCCACCGAACATCCTCATATTCATCTTCTTTCACTGTGGCTGTTCCTCGGCTTTGGAATTCCTACCGAGTAATGTCAGGGACTGTCAGACATCAAATCAATTTAAGAATAGGCTAACGAAATATTTTTCTAACAATTCTTGTTAACAGAAATAGCTGTTTCAGGTTTCTCAATGTTTTATGGTTATATATATCACAGATAGGCCTAAATATGTAAATTAGCTCATTATTATTATTATTATTATTATTATTATCATTATTATTATTATTATTATTATTATTATTATTATTATTATTATAAGTATTTCTTACCAATGTTTATTATTGTCATACTAACATTAGTTATACAACTTTCATTATTTATTTTCATGTTGTTTCATGATCTAGATATTAATGTAATAACTATGTAAGCAATTGTATTCAATTAGAATTATAGTCTGGCTGGGTGGAAGAGAAGGCCTACTGGCTTTAGCTCTGCCAGATTAAATAAATAAATTATGATTATGATTATTATTATTATTATTATTATTATTATTATTATTATTATTATTATTAGAATGGACCGTTCCAGACTCCCAAGACAAATTCTCCGCTATATGCCACATGGAAGACGATCTTTGGGACGCCCCCTGAAAAGATGGAGGAGACCGTAACAGGCCACCAGGCCTAATACCTGCAAGGACGATGATGATGATGATGATGATGATTATTATTATTATTATTATTATTATTATTATTATTATTATCATTATCATTAGTTTTCTGTCCAAGGGCACATCTATCACTGCAAACTCAGCAGTCTCCAATATTTCTTATTTTCAGCCTTTTTAATGTTGTCTATCATCTCATATCTTCTTCTGCCACGAACTCTTCTCCCGTTCGCCACTCCTTCCAGTGCATCCTTCAGTAGACAGTTTCTTCTTAGCCAGTGACCCAGCCAATTTCTTCTTCTCTTCCTTATCAGTTTCAGCATCATTCTTTCTTCACCCAGTCTTTCTAGCACATTTCTTATTCTGTCTGTCCATTTAAAATGTTCCATTCTTCTCCATATTCATATTTCAAATGCTCTAGTCGTTTCTCTTCACTTCGTCGTAATGTCGATGTTTCTGCCCCATACAATGCCAAAACTCCACATAAATCACTTCACTAGTCTCTTCCTTAGTTCTTTTTCCAGAGGTCCAAAGAACATGCTCTTTTTCTCTTAAAAGCTTCCTTTGACATTGCTATCCTCCTTCTGACTTCCTGTCAGCAGCTCATGTTATTGCATATGATACACCCTAAGTATTTGAAATTTCCACTTGCTCTACTGCCTTGTTTAGAATTCGAATGTTTACCTCCCTTATTTTTCTTCCTATAACCATGGTCTTCGTCTTGTTTGCAATAAAATTATCTTCATCCCATACTGCTCACAATTGTGATTTAACTCCAGCAGCATATCCCTTGTATCGTTATTATTAATATTATTATTATTATCATTATTATTATTATTGATATTATTATTATTATTATTATTATTATTATTATTATTATTATTATTATTATTATTCTCATTAAGCTATATACATAATTCTTATCTGTTGTAATAATTCTAGTTCCTGTGTACGCTTTGTCTACCCATTTCGTCTTTGGGCGTCCTACTGCTGTTCTGTGTTCTAAGCTAAAGATTATTGCAGACTACAGCAACATATCCTCGTTTTCTTCCTTGATGTGAACAGTTAAATGCAAATCTTTACTGCCTTGCTAGCTACTGACCAGGAGTAATAACGTTATAAAACTCTCTATTTCACGAAAGTTCCAACGAAAGAAGGCCGTTTAAATACTGAATAAACATTAAGGGTAAATCTTCAGAGCGTCTGCCCATCAGTGTCTAATGATTCTATTTTCCGTCCTCAGACTCAACGAATCTAAGGGGAAGAAACCATTTTAAACACTTGAGGAACGCCGATTCCAAGGTAATTAATTTGGGGAGTCAGTTCGGTCACAGACGAGCAATGACGCATTCGGCCTTAATGGCTTTCATTACTCCTTCAAATTGGACACCTGTGTGTTGACAAGCTGACTTTGAAACGCGCCATTTAGCGTTTGATTATTCAGCAACCATCGCCAGTTCTCGCTCATTATTCTTCGTTTATAGGCAGAAGCTTGGGATTTCAGGGAAGCTCAACATTGCATTAAAGTCAAGACCCCTGAAGACCAACTTAATAAATTTGTTACTTAGTTTATGTGTTTTTTTTTAACCAGAACGGATATTAATTTTCGAAAAGGTAACTGTATTAATATAGTTGTTAGCATTTAGAGTAACATACGAGTGAGAAAATTGCTGCTCTTCAATAAAACTCTCCAAATGTTGTAAACTCTGTTAGCTTCTTCTCAGAGAAATAGAAAGTAATTAAAGAGGGTTACAAGTTTATATCAGTGTGGTAGGAAGTATAGTTTTATTTACTCAAAAACTCGTTACTAAGAAATAGTAGTGACAACTGTGGTTTGTAAACTACTCTTCTTCAAAACATAAGTGATTAATATTATTCCTTATACCTAATTCAGGGGCAAAGGAACTGGCCACTCTACCCCATTATCCCCTGGCCTAGTTGCCTCATAAGTGGTGCCATGTTGGTATCACTTGTGGGTTTTAGACCTGTCTTCGGACAATTGACTAAACTTGTCTAGTAATATAGGAAGCCTCTTTTATACCGTTGGATCTAAGAAGCACGTCATTCGCCACAGCATTGTTGTGATCTAGTTTTTTTTTTACACGCATTGTATTATGTACAATGTGTAACAACTTTGTGAAACACACATGAGAGCCATATTATACATCGTAACATCTACATATACGTGAAAAAATAGTTGAACCACATCTATACTAATAATAAATCTGTAGCTGAAATTTTTCTGGTAATTTTCGATTTTCCAAAAATAATTGGTCCTAACATATATAATTAACCACCCTGAAACCGAAAATCACTTTTTTATATTTTTGTTTATATGTCTGTCTGTCTGTCTGTCTGTCTGTATGTTTGTTACCTTTTCACGCTGAACGAATTTCGATGAAAATTGGAATATAAATTAAGTTCGTTGTAACTTAGATTTTAGGCTATATGGCATTCAAAATACATTATTTAAAAGGGGGTTATAAGGGGGTCTGAATTAAATTAATCGAAATATCTCACTTATTATTGATTTTTGTGAAAATGTTGCATAACAAACATTTCTTTAAAAATCATTCCCGATAAGTTTTATTCCTTGAAAAAGTTTGATAGGACTGATATTTAATGAGATAAATGAGTTTTAAAATTAAAATAACTGCCATCTAAGACCTTGTAACGAAATAAATAACAAATGACTTGGTCTATAAGGGGCCTTGGACAACAACAATCGAAAGCTATTACACATAGCCTAAGAAAATATTTTTGTGTTTGTATGAAGTAATATCGGAAGCTAAATTAACCGATTTGTGTAATTAGTTATTATTTCACCATTGGAAAGTGTAGTTTCTCTATATGGACATAATGCTATAATGTTATTACAGTAACTTCTGAGTGAATTGAGGACAGGTAAGATTAAAATAGATTCTTATGCACAGAAAACTTGATAGGCTATTCTGTGTATTCGTTTCCTGTATTTCTTAAAATAATGTTTATCTCAGAGAATTAACGAACAACGAGAGTGTATTGATTTAGTATGCAGTAATAATATGTTAGCTTGGCATTCCATTATTTTATAATCCAAATTTTAACTATGCTCAATTGAATCGTGTTAAAATACATAAAATACATATGCATTAAATGCAATGCAAAAAAATTGGGTAATGAGCCAAGCAGAGTATGTTGCGCTGTTGTAAAATAAAATTTGTTCCTCCTGAGATTCAAGAGCCCCCATAACAAATTAGGAACTTACTTATCAGTGTACATCCGTTATCATTTCTTATATAATATACTATAATATAATATAATATAATATAATATGACATGATATGACATGACATGACATGACATGACATGACATGACATGACATGACATGACATGACATGACATGACATGACATGACATGACATGACATGACATGACATGACATGACATGACATGACATGATATAATATAATATAAGTTATTTAAGTTATTTGAAGGGTTCAGAACCATAGTGGCCCAAGCGCCATTTACTGAATACGTAGAACACAAGGGTTAAAATTAAGTTATTATCATAATTCAATGGAAACATATAGCAAGTAAAATAAAGTATAGCCTACAATGAAATCTAAATGATATGTCAGTCTTCATTAAAGTATGGATGCATGTAATAAAAATTAAGAAACATGTTAAAGGCATTGTCATTGCACCAAATGATTGGTCTCTGGACCAAAATGATCGCATTTTAATTATTTAAATGCAATTTAAATTAAGTAACATATTAAACGATTTATACTTCTATCAAACACGAATGTTCCCTGGATCAAATGTCCTATTTTAATTATGTAATTACTTTATATTTATTTCTAACGGGTGCAGCGGAGCGCACGGGTACGGCTAGTACATAATAAAATCTAAATATGAGTGAAATAGATAGTCAAAGCTACATGTCTTGTAACATCAATATATAAGTAAATTGATCACAATTGTCAGTACACATCATGTCTTAATTCGTAATTTTATAAATTGAAGCCAATATAGGCCTACTCAATGTCAAAGATTGAAGACATGTTAACGCAATATGCAACACATTCAGTGAAACCATTCACATTAATATAAAACACAAGGCATAAAATTAAATTTATTTACAAGTTATACAAATATCATTGTGCACCGTATTTTAACTGATTTTATATGTATTTTAATCCATGTAATTTTAACCTTGATATTTTATAAATATGTACAGGGACATCATTTTATTTTTACTTCAATTTTTATTGTACCTGAGTTTTTTAATGTACTTCACTCCCACCCCTTCTACTAGTAAACTTCCAACCGTTCACGATACAGAGCCAAGGGCGCGCAAGCAGTACTGAGTTAGTGAGTATAGTACGCTCGAGAAATATGTTCGCGTTTTCCAGTGACGAAAGAGCTTTCAATATTGACTCATATTTTCGCACAGGTACTGTCGTCCGTTTGCCTACGTCGCATCCCGGTTTCCCCCACCTGCTTCTGTTCGCCCCTCTGTAAAATCTAGTAGCTGGGCTATCTTAGCTCTTTTCTGAAAACATTAATTTCTGTTAGGAATTGGATGTCTACATAATATTACATAAGTATTTAAAATAACTTAAATAAAAAGGCCTCGTTAAGTAATTAACTGTCACTTGATCCCCCCCTTTCTATGACCCTGCGACAAAACCACTTGAGCGGACAGTAGATAGCATGTCTGAGTAATTTTATCTTTTCGGATCGGGCAGAAGTGAAGATTGAATTTACAGTTACGTAAGGTACTCTTGAGTAGGTACAGAATTACTTATTTCAAGATGAGTTACTCGTACGAAGGACGAAACTGGTAATTGGAATTATTTACAATAGTCTATAGTGTGATAATATGCACTTTAGAACTGAAGCCTGTATCGAAATGAACGGCCACCATTTTCAAAAATGTGTTTAAATATCCATATTATGATTATTTTTCAATTTAAGTTCATTCTCTATATTGTACGCTAATGTGCTGTAACAGTACAATATACACTGCATAATTAATACGTCCGAATGGATAGCTCAATTCGTGAGTAAAAACACTAATTGTTAATACAGTACTGTATTTTGATTAAACAAAAATCTAATGAAAATTATCAAACTCAAAATTGCGATATTTCGTAGATTACATAAATGGATGAACTACTTTTCTTCCCTCCTATACCTAGTAGAATGATTTGTATTTTACGCCAGTATCATCGAACTCCAATCGTGGAAGGGGTAGCAAACGGTGTTTCCTGTTTCAATCGTTAATAGAAAGGTATAGCCAGATTAATATTAAAAATGTTAGTGAAAATAAAATGATGTCCCTGTATATTAGTATATATATTTGTTCATGTAATCTTTTTTACACACTATAAGTAGGCCTGTATGTCACTTACAACAGTGATGCATTTTTTTCCTTGTGATATCTAAATTCGTTTCATTTGTCTGAAGATGCCTGACTTAAGGCGAAAACGTTCATAACAAATAATGTATGTAATGTAAACAATGTTATAGATTACATTAAGTTGATAAATCACATGATTTAATCACAACAATTTTAGTAATAACATTCTCATTTATTGTTTACATTTCTTGTTTCTTCCTCTATCCCTCTAATCAACGGACACGTGATTTCTGCATATTTGTTCACTCCAGGCAATAATCTTTCAGAGCGTTTTCATGGTGAAGTAAAATTTGAAATTATTTTGGGGCAAGAAAATTTACATTTCTTTGGATCAAGTTTCCCAAAAATTTGAGGACCAAAACTGAAATTTGTTCAATCACTTATTATCAGCATTCACTGCTCTCTTATTGGAAGTTTAGTGAATTCTTTTCCTAAAATCTACTCCTAAGATCTGATTTAAAACATCTTTTCCTCGAAATAAAAGCGAAAACATTCAAAATTATAATAAAATTTATTGTTTGAGATATAGGAAAGAAATATATTTGTAATAGGTCCCTAATGGAAACAAAAATAACAACAACAGCAACAACAAAAATTCCTGTCTTAAAAATCGATAATGTCTTAAATTGGCAATATCATATTAAAAAAATTACCCCCAAACTAAATTCAGTATGTTTTGCTATTACGTCTATTCAAAGATAGTAAATATCAATACCTTAAAAACAATATACTTTGCATACTTCCAGCCGATAATGAGTTTTCGAATAATATTCTGGGGAAATTTAACAGATAGGAACAATATATTCCTACTAAAATTAAAATGAAATAATGTTTTATTTAACGATGCTCGCAAATGCCGGGGTTATATCAGCGTCGCCGATGTGCCGGAATTTTGTCCCGCAGGAGTTATTTTTACATACTAGTAAATCTAATGACATGAGCCTGTCGCATTTAAGCACACTTAAATGCCATCGACATGGGCCGGAATCGAACCCACAATCTCAGGCACAGAAGGCCAGCAATATACCAACTGCGCCACCGAGGACGACTATTTCTACTACAAAAAGAGTAATAATAATAATAATAATAATAATAATAATAATAATAATAATAATAGGTGCCATACTAGGAAACAGTGTAGCAGCATTTTCAAAAAACTACAAATATTGCCTATAGCTTGTCAGTATAATTTTTTTAATTAATGAACTTGCTCCTATGTAATCGTGAAAAGTTTGTAACTAATGCTACAGTTAATTGCATAAATTCTCGTCAAAAAATGACTTCCATATTCCATCGGCAAGCCTGTCGTGATATAAAAAGGAGTGCGTTATATAGCAGTAATAATTGATAATAGCTTGCCTATAGGTACAAATATCAAACTGAAAACGTAAAATTATTTAAGACCAAATTTAAAAAGTATCTAATTTCTCACACCTTCTATTTGTAGGTGAATTTATGACATTCAGGCCCGATTGTATAAACCATTTAATCTTAGATCAGAGGTTAAATTGATCCTTGTTTCTGCTGAACTTGGAATTTTGTGTTGTATAAAGTCTAATCTGAGATTAATTTGTCTCAAACTAAAGTCAACTTTGACTGAAGAAATTTCTCCGATTAAGTTAAATGATCCAAGTTCAGTTATTTCTTTTCTGTTTGAAATATACGAGTGACAGATTGTGCAAATAAAATATCCATTATTATTAATATTAATAGATATGTTAGGTACATTTATATATATTTCTTTCAATTTTTTGCCTTAATACACAAACATTCAAGGCCCTATCGTGTTCAGCAGTACCAAATAACATAACCTATAATTAGGCTATATTATGTTTATAACAACCATTAATTATTAATGGATATAAATGTTCAATTAACTGTATTACTAAACGAAAATTGTCGTTTTATAAAGCTTTATTATGTTTAGCAGTATCAAACACCATAACATGATAACAACTTGGAGAACATTCAACCTTCTTCTTATTGTGCGCCATTATTTACATTGCACAAAAAAAACCAGTGTCTCCAACAGAGTGTAATACGGAAAGTCGCCAAAAAGTAGTTGTAAAGTCGCTAGATTTCTCATTATCAACAAAGAAAGATTAAATTTTGTCACTATGGGGTGCTAAAAAGGTCACTAAATCCCTATTTAAGCAGTATAAAAGTTAAAAGAAATTGTTGTTGAAAAAGAGTTAAAGTCGCTAGATTGGCAACACTGAACAAACCTGTCCGCGCATCACGTATTTCACCTGTTTAGCTATGCGACGTTGCCAAATCCTTTTCACGTGAACTTAGATTGCATTTGAACCAAGGTAATTTGATCGCAGAAAAGTTTTATACAATAGAAGAAGTGTCTGAACTCGGTTCACTTTTCGATCTTCGATCAAAGTTGATCTTTAGTCAGGGAGTTTTATACAATTGGGCTTCAATAACGCTGTATGAATATTTCTGTCTTGTACTAAGTACTCCTTGTGTTGTAGACTACTATTATATTGTAAAGCTTCTGTATGTGTTTCAACTAGATTGTGACTATAATTAAGACTTTGTAGTGCTATTAAGTTTCTTAA
Source organism: Periplaneta americana (assembly GCA_025594305.2). Taxonomy (NCBI): domain Eukaryota; kingdom Metazoa; phylum Arthropoda; class Insecta; order Blattodea; family Blattidae; genus Periplaneta; species Periplaneta americana. The sequence continues at coordinate 33,736,659 of JAJSOF020000040.1, read as the reverse complement.
CATGTTCCATATTCTGACTGTGAAGCGATATACGAATACCATGGAATGTAAATAAATATAATACAATACAATAACTCCCCGAAATTAATAATATGAGTTACATTTTATTCTATACAAGGTAGAACTGAAATAGCCTTGTAGATTTTCAAAGCGACTAGCTCATATTTCGTGTAACGAAAAGTGTATAATATTATATTAGTGGAACTATTGAGAGTAGGATCGTGATTTTTGTCAATATCGATAGAAAAAACTAATAAAGAATAATTTATCCCTGTGTTGACGGTTTTCGTGTAAGTTTAATTTTAAAAACTCTAAATCCAAGCAATTGCACACGGCGCCAGGAAGAACAGCTCATCTAGCGAGACACACCGAGTTGCCGATTTCGTTGAACTTTTACATCTGTATCTCGAGAAGCGTGTGTTCGCTGCGATGTTGTCGGACTGCTGAAACTTCAAACTTAATTTTCTAATGAACCGTGCATCACAAAACACATCACAAAACGTAATATAGGTTTTCTATTCATTTCAGTGTACCTTATCGTCCCTTTCAAATCGCAAGGTTATTTCACTTCCAGCCTGTATACTTACTTGCTTTTAAGGAATTTTAAGAAACCCGGAGGTTCATTGCCGCCCTCACATAAGCCCGCCATTGGTCCCTATTCTGAGCAAGATTAATCCAGTCTCTATCATCATATCCCACCTCCCTCAAATCCATTTTAATGTTATCTTCCCATCTACGTCTCGGCCTCCCTAATGGTATTTTTCCCTCCGGCCTCCCAACTAACACTCTATATGCATTTCTGGATTCGCACGTACGTGCTACATGCCCTGCCCATCTCAAACGTCTGGATTTAATGTTCCTAATTGTGTCAGGTGAAGAATACAATACGTGCAGCTCTGCGTTGTGTTATTTTCTCCATTCTCCTGTAACTTCATCCCTCTTAGCCCCAAATATTTTCCTAAGAACCTTATTCTCGCCCATACGTGCTACATGCCCTGCCCTTCTCAAACGTCTGGATTTAATGTTCCTAATTATGTCAGGTGAAGAATACAATGCGTGCAGCTCTGCATTGTGTTACTTTCTCCATTCTCCTGTAACTTCATCCCTCTTAGCCCCAAATATTTTCCTAAGAACCTTATTCTCGCCCATATGTGCTACATGCCCTGCCCTTCTCAAACGTCTGGATTTAATGTTCCTAATTATGTCAGGTGAAGAATACAATGCGTGCAGCTCTGCGTTGTGTTATTTTCTCCATTCTCCTGTAACTTCATCCCTCTTAGCCCCAAATATTTTCCTAAGAACCTTATTCTCGCCCATACGTGCTACATGTCCTGCCCATCTGAAACGTCTGGATTTTATGTTCCTAATTATGTCAGATGAAGAATACAATGCGTGCAGCTCTGCGTTGTGTAACTTTCTCCATTCTCCTGTAACTTCATCCCTCTTAGCCCCAAATATTTTCCTAAGAACCTTATTCTCGCCCATACGTGCTACATGCCCTGCCCTTCTCAAACGTCTGGATTTAATGTTCCTAATTATGTCAGGTGAAGAATACAATGCGTGCAGCTCTGCGTTGTGTAACTTTCTCCATTCTCCTGTAACTTTATCTCTCTTAGCCCCAAATATTTTCCTAAGAAACTTATTCTCAGACATCCTTAATCTCTGTTCCTCTCTCAAAATGAGAGTCCAAGTTTCACAGCCATTCAGAACAACCGGTAAAATAACTGTTTTATAAATTCTAACTTTCAGATTTTTTGACAGCAGATTGGATGATAAAAGCTTCTCAACCGAATAATGACAGGCATTTCCCATATTTATTCTGTGTTTAATTTCCTCCCGAGTGTCATTTTTTTACTGTTGCTCCAAGATATTTGAATTTGTCCACCTCTTCAGCCTGTATACTATAGAATTAAAGTCTGCATAGACAGGTTTATGGATGGACAAATCTCCGATTTTTACAGGGGCAAGTAATAAGATCATAATTGTATTAAACAACTATAACATTACGGAGCTTCAAGGGTTGAAATTGATACTATACTCAATGACATTGTTATACTGAAAAAGAAATGTAATTAGTCATTGTAATTAGCTTTCTAAAGATTTTCAATTGACCATATTTTATCGCACACAATGACAACAAAATCTATGCCGCGCAACCAGCACCGCCGGATTAACGAATTTCGTTTCGTGTTGTTGTTCTGACACAGGATTTAAATTGGATTATAGTTAATAAACTTTGATGGCGTGGCAGAAAGCCCTTTAATGGAATGGAATGAGTACACATCTCCTGTAACTGTAGCATTATTTTATTCTATAACTGAATTGAGTATCGACTCCCATGGGTGTTGGATTAAGTTAATCCCCGAAATGGTTACGCTCGGGCGTGAAGCCAAATAAGCAGCTACACTCGCCCCCATCCGCTTCATCATTCTAGTACAGCTTTTCAATGCTGTTGTTATTTACCTGTTATTTCTATTTGCATACTCAGTTTATGGTACCGCTTTTGAACCTTTCATGCATCAGCCTGCACACTACTGGATGTTCAGTTCAAAGTGTGTCATGGCTCGCTGTATGCCGTCATGTGGCTAGCCGATGAGCCTAGAGAATTCAATCTTCCTATACTTCCGCAAAGGCGTATTAGCTATGTGCCAGAGAATTTGCCTGGCAAGTACGGCGTTCATTCTGAAGAGTACGTACCGATACATACGGTAAACGCCGTTAGTGGCAGGAATGTGAACTGTTTGGAAACACGTAGCCTACTGAGGTGAGTTTTTTTCTTACTGTCGGGATATGTGGATAAGGTCAAGACGATTACGTACAGTATTTGTTGACATTAACTTCGACGGTCAACATGGACACGGAGCATTTGATTTGCATTGTGGAATGTTGCCGTACGCAACCGATGATAACAAATACCCTGCGTACGACTTGCCCGCGCAAAACACAGTTCGAAAGAGGTTATGGTAGTACACAGACCGTACAGACCGCCATCTGTTGCTACGACGTTCAAGTTATACCTTTTTTTTTTTATAAATTCGTCAACTTTTGATACAGTATCGAAATCTTGGGTGATCTCCCGACTGTTCCTAATTACTTTTGCTTATTGCTGAGAGGTAGTTCACTTATGATGCTGCACTCCCGTCATAACCAGGATGAACAGCGTGAAAACAAATTTGACAGATAACTATGAGAAGAGGAACAAAGGTGTACGATGTCTTGTGTAGTACTGAGGGTTATAAGTTCCTAGTTTTGATACATACACATTTTGGTGGGAGTGTGCCTGTTTATAAAATGTTTCAGCGAATCTCCTAATGATAACTGGGATACTTTCCACTTTTAGATCTTGATGTATCTCTTCGTTTCTTGTGTACCACCCGCTGTTATGAATTACACGTAATACTTTATTTTGTACAACTCGAATGGGATCTAATGTTGTCTTAGGTGCGTATCCCCATACTGTAGAACCATACAAAAGCACTGATCTAATCAGCAATTTATAAATTGTCACTTTTTTAGATGTTGACAATGCACGTGTTTTTAAAAGGGGATACAGTTGTATAAGAAAAGTTGAGAAAATATTTCTTTTGAATTAAAAAAACAAACTTGTGAAAAATGAGCATTAAAATTAAAACTTACATTCTTATAATACACTTATACTTCTCAGGCAAATCTAAAAATTAACATGGATACAGTTTTAATAAGTTATCTTCCCTTTATCTATTGAATCAGTGCTAACCATCCCTGTATGTAGCTCAACCAAGCGGCATATACTACCTCTTTCGTCTGTCTCTTTCCTTTCCGCTGTAAAGCGCTCAGGCTCTCCTCAGCTCTAAAGCGCGCGCTTGGTCCTATGGGCATCAGTTGACATGCCTGCCGTAGGGCCTTCTACAGTGGACTACTGTAGACTGGGTTGTGTAGCTTCCTCTGATAGATGGCGCCTTGTTGAGTAGTGGAAACTCTGGTGCCGCGATCTTCTGGTCAAATAATCCAGCAGAACTCATGCGCGTGAATGCGAACAGATTCCGTCGATCTGATGAGGCGTCATATTAACAGGAGGACGGAGGGGCATTTGCGGACTTTGTCAGAACTGGATGCAATAGCCGAATCGATAAATTGGCACCAAGCAGTGAATCACGTGCTACTTTGTATGTTACTTTTATATGTATGTGTAAATTATTTTTGGATTGGGAGTTACGAAGTTTATAATTTAATACAAATTATTGTTTTTATATTATTCGTTTATTATTTTCTTGTTCTAAGGCCGTGGACGATTGGAGCACATGTTTGGTTACCACCCGGCTGTACATGTTTGTCGTTCCGATTCATTGAAATTGAGAGCTGCTCTACTAATACTTTTCATTCGGTAGAGATATAGTCCTAGCTCACACAACAGTTTTGGTACCAAATTCCTAGTTCTGATTATTACATTCTTTCACCACAATGTTTAAAATATTTCATCATGAAAATGTATGGAAGCATTTTTCACGGTTACAATTTTCCTTAATATCCGTAACTAAAATCAAAATATAAATCATTTTTCAATAATTTTGTATATTTTCTTCCTTTTCAAATAGTCTTCATGTATGTATGTATGTATGTGTGTATGTATGTATTTATTCACACTGCAAATGGGTATATACCCGGTGGCAGTGGTAACTAATTACACTCAGTAATGACAATTAATACTAACAAAACTAAAATAACAATAATAATAATAATAATAATAAAACACAGGAGCATCCGAAATTAAATGAAGCATGATCACTTAAAATAACATTTAAAGTAAATCTAATATGTATCTTAACCCTAAGTTCGAACTAAGACTCACGAGTGAGATAGGTTTATACCTGCACCAGTAACTTACTTTTCGGCACTACACTTATTTCGTGTCAACTCACACTCTGCACTCATTCTACCTGATTTCACTAACACTTCTAAACATTTCACTGTTCAAATACTTTGCACAGCCACTTCACTGACACAACACACTTTCTCACTGATATAACACTTCATATAATAAGATATCAATTACACCTTTAAATATTGTCTATAATATACTATCGTCTATTAGTAAAGTCCTTAAGCCTATTTTTAAATACATTTTTGGTTATTGGTAAAGCCTTTAGTAAGTCTGCAGGTAAAGCATTCCAGTCCCTGATAGTACGATTGAGAAAAGAAAACTTTCCAGTGTCCGTCCTCTGTCTTCTTTCCCTCAATTTATATGAGTGGGCGTTCCTTGAAGAGTAATTTGGCGGCTGCAACCTATTTTTTATTTCTCTCCAGCCAGGCTCACCTCTGTATGTTTTGAACATTGCGCATAATCGAATTCGCGTTCTCTTGTCCGTGAGTGTGTCCCATTTTAATTGTGAATTATTGCGACAACACTTGAGAGCCCGTTTTTTTAATCTTTTCCAGTGTCTTAATATGTTCTAAGGATCCCAACATGCAGCACTATATTCCATTACTGGACGTACTAGTGACTTATATGCAATCTCTTTGGATTTATCAGAGCCTTTTCTTAGTACCCTCATCACAAAGTGTAACGCCCTCCATGCCTTTCCCGCTGTGTCTGTAACGTGTTCCCCCCCAGCCGAGATCGCTGCTGAATGTTGCTCCTAGGTATTTACATTTGTTAACTTCCGGAATGGTTTCATCCCCTAACATATACGATGCGATTATTTTATTTCTTTTTCTTGTAAAGCTAATGGCTTTGCTCTTTAGAGAATTCATGGTAACGCATGTAATTTATCTGGGTCATACTTCATTAGTTCAATCCATGTTCCACTCTTCTACAACATTGCCTCTTTTTCGAATATTTGCTTCATTTAATCAAAACAAACAAGTTAATTAATTCAATGAGTTGCAGTCAGCTCTTCGTAACTGTAATATTTGCGGTTCGAGAAATAAGGTATAAGACTATGAAGTATATTCATATAGGTAGCGTATGTGGAGAAAATTCAACTTTACTCTCCCGTGTGTGTTGCAAGGTAAATTCCGAGAACACACGATATTGCAGTTGTTTACACTAACTAGATATCAAAACATTCCGTTATTGGATTGCTATTTACTCAGCGTGCATTACTATATAAATAGAGCTGTAGCATATTCAATGACAATTATATACTGACGTAATGCTACAACCAATTTAACTAACGAAATAATATTAATTTCGCAAGCAAATAACTACGTATTTCATTCAATATTCATAAATAAACTGAAGAAAATCTAATCTATGCAGATGACCAAGTATTGATTGCAGAAGATAAAGATGATTTAACCTACATGGCTTGGAAATTAGTAGAAGAACATTAAAAGTGAGTTCTGGATATTATTGTTTCAAAAACTAAGTATTTATGTAAAGGAAACAATGACACAGAACTTATAATAAAATAGTTGATAGAAAAAATATTGAATAGGGCGGGAGTTATAAGTAGGGTAAACATTGGTAATTTCGTGATAATTTCATGAAGATGAGTTTAAAATCCAAATGTGTAAATATTTTCTTATTCCGATTTTTCCATCTAAGAGACGATAATGTGCTGTACAAATCTGGAGACATAATAGATTGGATACGTTCTTGAACAATTGCCAAAAACCACTTTCACAACTTAAGCTGAAAGGTTGGTTATTTCGTGATAACCTTGGTAATTTCGTGATATTACATTGATAATTTCGTGAGAGATAAAAGAATTGTGGAAAAATTCATTAAAGTCAGATGAAATTATCATTTATTGCTACAAGACTTCAAACATAGTAATTTCGGCTTATATTCATAGCAAGAAAACAAAAATACATATCAACACATAATATTAATGAAATCAAAATAATAATTGAAACTGAAAAGGATCTTCTTTGCCTGAAAGGGTGAACACTTTTAATACGGACTTTACTATATATTATGAGAGTCACTATAAAAGTAATGCACAATATTTATTTAAAAATACGTTATTATCCTACAGCTTTGCTATTTTCACAGAATGTAGATACATCCTTTAGGAGCAAAATGTCACTTTTCCACTTAATCCCCGTCTCTCTCAACTGCCTTACGCCACCTAGGAACGAGGGCCTGTAGACCAGCACGGTAAAAGTCTGGATCAACACGTCTGAGCCACTCATTAGTAGCCTGCACGAGGGAGTCATCTTCTAACCTCGTTCCGCGAAGGCATCCTTCAATTTACCAAAGGAGTCGTAATCGCATGGTACCAGATCAGTACTGTAAGGCGGATGTTTCAGTGTTGTCTATCCGAGTATTCTGATCTGGTCTGTGGTCTTGTGACTGACATGTGACCTGCGTTGTCGTGCAATAGCAGAACATCCTGCTTTTCCCGATGTGGTCGAGCACGACTCATTCGAGTTTGAAGTTTCTTGAGGGTTGCCACATACGAGTCAGAATTAATGGTGGTTCCGTGTGGCATGATTTCCACGAGCAAGAGTTCTCCTGAATCGAAAAATACAGTAGCCATAACTTTTCCTGCCGAAGACACAGTTTTGAATTTCTATTTCTTTAGTGAATTTGCATGATGCCACTCAATTGTCTGCCTCTGTCTCTGGTCCAAAATGGTGGAGCCATGTTCCATCTTCTGTCACAATTCTTGCAAGTAAGTCATCTAGCACTTATCATTGACACTTAGCATGATAACAATTCAAACAGAAGCTACACTGAGCCCATTGCGTCTCCGTTTTCTTTTTTGTTATCACATCTTGTCTTCAGATTTCTAAAATTCCTATTGTAATACAATTTTTAAAATAGTATAAAATGTAACACTTAATGCTCAACAAAATTTCGCCTCAAACAGCTAAGATTTCTATCAGTAAAGCTAAGCCTATATGGCAACTACAGATGTATCTAAAATTCCAAAAACATTACCTAAAATTTCATGAAGATGCAATAAATCTTTGTACCAAATATCATATGCTTACCTTTAGTAATAAGCCTGTAATGTAATTACAAACATCCACAAAATTTGTATGCCTGAGAAGTCGACGCTAACTTGCTCTCTCCAAACACAAAATCTCACTGAAGCGGCTACAATAGTCACACAAAGCGTTGCTGTATGTTTCTGGAAACTGGACACCATATGCAATCCCTTGGCGGAAATTTGAATCTCGGAACACCATTGGTTAGTTCAAGAAAGAGCCAGGAAAAATATCACGAAATAACCACTGCCACGAAATTACCAAGGTTTACCCTATTTAGGCATAAAGTTGAGCAATAAAAGTATCTATGATATTGAAAGTAATGAACGACTCAGTCAAGGAAACGAATCAATTGCAGTGTTAAATTCAATGCTTTGGAATAAATAGATTGGAAGAAAAACTAAGATCATGGATATACAGATTGATGGTCATGACATAGCGAAGTGTGGCAACTGAATAAAAGGCAACGAGGTAAGCTGCTGGTCACCCAGACGGATTTCTTAAGACGTGCAGCTCGTAAATCGCGACTTGAAAGGATCTCGAACCACATCGTAAGAGATGTGATGCAGATAAATCACGAAACTGGACGTCATTGATGACAAAAGACTTGAGTGGTATGGCCATGTGAAGTTGGATACTAGAACAACGCAGACGACGAGGAAGAAATAGACGCAGTTGGCTGTGTGAATTCAGGAAATAATAGAAGATAGAGGATTAGAAGAAATGATCGACAGAGATGGGAATTAGGGGCGGAAAGGCATTAAAGATACTATGAAAACCACAAGAAGAGGAAGAAAATCTAAATCTTGAACCATCAACAATTACAAGCGACCCGGCCATGACTGATAAAAGTTCAGAAACGACTAGAAGTTTAGAATGAACGCATTAGAATGTATAAGTGATGAGCAATACAGTTTGTGTTTATTATTTATACCTTCTCCGTAACATTAAAGAATATTTAATTTACAGGAAACAGAAGAAAGGAAATTAATTCCAAGCTAATATTTAAAAAGAGACATTTATTGTTATTATTATAATAATATTCCACGCCTGATTCTCTTTTAATGCTCTACTATACATCGGTGCGATCTAAACTCGAATATGCATCTGTAGCTTGGAACTCGATTACAACTACTGATTCGGCTAAATTAGAAAATATACAAAGAAAAATTTATTTCTTTATGTTCATTCAGATTTCTTCCCATTAATTCCGGGTATAACGAAAAAAATGTGAATATTTTAATTGTCAAAAGCTATGTGCTAGACGCCATGAGCTAGATTATCTGTTCCTCTGAAAGGTCCTCAAAGGTGATATATCCTGTGAGTCCTACTTAAACAATATTACCGTACGTATTCCAACGAAATATATGACAGCCCACGAACTTTTCTATAATAGAAACTCAAAATGTTTCCACCAGTCTCCACATGCATTAAAAATGCCAACATGCATGGCTGCAAATTCGATCATTTCAATGTAGACCAGGGCCGGGCATGAGAGAGGCTCAGTCTAGCCGGCCAGAGCTGCTCTCGCTCCGCAAAGCACTTCAATTCCAAGCCGGAGCAGAACGCTCACGCAGTGGCGGACTCGCATTACAGCTACCTTCCCTGCATTAATATAACAAGAGCCACGGTTGTTCTAGTCATTCAGTCTGTTAGTACATAATAGTTTATGAGGATATTACATCAACCCATTGTACATTATAGATTTTATAATACTCTTATTAATTTAATGAAATAAACTTCGCTCTATGCACACACAAATCATTAGGCTTATTTACATAACCCATACGCACATATTGCAATCTCTTCACCACGGTTCTACGAGACAGGCGTATGGCTTCCACTTCCCCTACTTGCTGTGGACAGAGTTCATCTGCCAATATAATTAAACATCGCTTGATGAATTCACCTTCGTCGAATGTTTTCAATTCCTTTGCAATTTCGTGGCAAATTTTGTAGCTAATTCTCATAGCCGATTCACTAAGTGCATTATTGTCATCCTGTTAATATATAATATAATATGATATGATATATGATATGATATGATATGATATGATATGATATGATATGATATGATATGATATGATATGATATGATATGATATGATATGATATGATATGATATGATATATGATATGACATGATATGATATGATATGATATGATATGATATGATATGATATGACCATAAATTAATACAACTTAAAAACATTACACATTATACAGGTACATTATATTAGAGTATCTATTCGATATTTATATTGCATTATAAGTTATTATAGTACATTTAGTAATATATAATTTTAAATTATACAAGTATTATGATATATCATAGTATAGCATATATCATAATACTTGTGTAATTTAAAATTATATATTACTAAATGTATAATAACTTATAATGTAATGTAAATATCAAATAGATACTGTAATATAATGTACCTGAGAAACATTTTCTTTAAGTTGTATTAATTTATGGAGTTCATTACCAACATATTTGTCATATTCAGTAGCATGTTGTGAAGAATAATGTCGTTGGATATTGAACTTCTTAATCAGTTGGAGTGTTTTATGCCAAATTAAACACTTTGCTAATCCACTGCTCTCTAACAAAAAGAACTCCTCCTCCCATGATACATTAAAAGCATTGGGAGTAGCGGGACGCTTTAGTATATGAGCGGAAGCTCCGTCTTCAAAGTTCGCCATTATACTGCAGAGTCACCACTGCACCGACACTGAATGACGTACAGCATGCATACGTCACAGCGCTCGCAAGACGCGCTCTTTAAAGCACACAGCGCTCATTTCTCAGAATCGAGTAATGTGCCCAGCCCTGATGTATACTGTACACTTAGTTTGCTCTTGGCTATAATTTATCATTTATGTATTCTTTGAGACATTATGCCCAACTATCATTGTATCATTACTATTATTCTCATAGTATAATATATCATAAATTAGAGGAAAATCCTTCGCTCAAGATTGTTTATGTTTATTTTTATTTTATCATTATTTTATTTTCATTTATATGCATCCAGTGATTAACATTAAAATATAATTTACTTACTTATTTCAAATTTTATTATTATTATTCATATTATTAGTATTATCATTATGATTATTATCATTATGAGCATTATTATTATTATTATTATTATTATTATTATTATCATTATGATCATTATTATTATTATTATTGTTATTATTATTATTATTATTATCATTATGATCATTATTATTATTATTATTGTTGTTATTATTATTATTATTGTTATTATTATTATTATTATTATCATCATTATGATCATTATTATTAATATCATTATGATTATTATCATTATGATCATTATTATTATTATTATCATTGTGATTATTATCATTATGATCATTATTATTAATATCATTATGATTATTATCATTATGATCATTATTATTATTATTATCATTGTGATTATTATCATTATGATCATTATTATTATTATTATCATTATGATCATTATTATTATTAATATTATTATTATTATTATTATTATTATTATTATTATTATTATTACTGTAAATCAATTGTATACAATATCTAATTACTTTGTATTAATTCAGATCCATTTAATGTATAATTTGTTGTTTGGTTATTCTTATATTAAGCATACTCATCAAAATCACATTCATTTCAATTTCATTTGTTTCTGTTATTTTTTAGCTTTTCAGTATGTTGTATTTTGCAGTTATCTATTCATTTTGTCACTATTGTTTATTTGTATTTGTCTGTAATTTTAATAATTTTATTTGTATGCTCTATTTTTGTAATTCCTTGTTCACTGTAAAGCTTGTGTTAACTTTTATCTTGTGTTGAACCGTTACAGCCCCTAGGCTGTTGTGCAGCACAATAAGTATTCGTAAATAAATAAATAAATGAATCAATACATAAATAAATATCATTATTATTTATTACACATTCGAATATATTATATAAGGTGTAGTGGATGTTTTATACTGCCAGTCGCATTGTCATTATGTAGCCTATGCTGTTCCAAAAACTTATGCTTGAAAGCGTTGAATTTGTTGCGGTGTCAGTAGCTAGTTTATATAATATAGTTTAGTACTTCTGGTGTCACATCTAAATCAAGGATTACTTTTTGTTTAATGCTATAGTTTAGAGCTCACATTTCTAAGATTTACAAACAAACTTCGTACCCTTGCATGTTGTAAGTCTCCCTCATAATGAGATTTTCTATATCAAGGCACAGTTACATCATAATGTTACACACTTCGTTCCTTTTCGTATTAATCTAATGTCATTCATTGCATTTCAGTTCCGTAATGTAGTGTAATGTCAGTGATATTAAACTGTAAAATCTTGCAGTCAATATCACTAATCTTTCCCTGCCTCTTGAATTCGTAACAGACATAACGGTATTGTTACGACAGTTCTACAATAGAATAATGAGTGTGACGAGTTATGTATCCATATAGTGCTAGGATAGTAATATGCGTTACAAGAGCGGTATGTTGAAGTTTTCATGTTCGAGGAAAAGTTTGAAAAAGCGAAACGTAGTTGAGAATTGAAAGAAAACATACCGCTCGTGTATCGCACATCATTTTGTGCGAAGATCGTTTATTACATACCTGAAAGAGGAATTTCTAATTAATTGCAATGAAATCTCCATCTTGGTTTCTGTTCAATGACGGTAAATTTGCAAAACAAAAATATCTATCTTCAACATTGTTGCTTTAAAATGGTTTCTTTGTTTACTATACTCCAGCAGGCCGTGATATACGTCTGTCTTTTTTTCCCCAGTCTATAAATGCGAACTTAAAACAAACGGTAAGGTTATGTAATGATTTATTTTTCATTTTAATATTTTATCAATATTATTTATATAACATATTGCAGTAATAACAACGGCATCTGGAATCTTGTTGATTTTTTCACGGCTTCCTTAATGTTACTTGCATCACGAATGCAGTAACTTTAGTGGCGTTGTAGAGTTTACTTAATTTTTGCAATTATTTAAAAACAATAATTAAGACTGCAATTTAGGTGAAATTGCAGTGGTAAGTTTTCAATTTATAATTATTACTGTATTGAACGTCTCTAAAATAGTATGTTAAAAGCCTAAAGCAGTAAAATCAATGTCACTTAAGCGGTAAGAGGAGGGAAATTGTTATGTGTGTTAGGTTGGGAATACTGAATGTGGAATTTTAGACTTTCCGCGGATTGGTTTTGTGCGGAAACCAAGCAAATACGCACGACCTCGCACAAATATTTTTATAATATTCATTATATATAATTTAAATTAAATTACATACAATTTATCTCAATAAATAACATCTTATGTACACATACTTAGTTAAACTTGAGAATTTCACCACAAATCTTACAGGATCTGAATGGTATTCAGCATCGCTTATTACACGTCATCAGACTACTATCTGGGTTTCTTTTTCAGATTACTTTTAGGAAAGTAAAGCACGGGAACTCAGTAGGATTCTGTAGTGTAGTGTCAACATAATATTCTACGATAACAATTTCACTGTTTCTTCTGTTACACGATCAACTAACCGTTCTGTGTTTGTGTGTGCGTGTTTAAATGCTATTTTCCTTATAGAGGTGACAAATTCTTACAGCCTTTTTTTCCATGAATAAGATTAATAAAGATAAATTGTTTATGCAGGCTCATCGTTATTTCTTTCTCAGCTCTTTGATACAAGACTGCATACCAATAAGGATTGGAAATACCTCGGTTGCAGAAAAGTGGGAACATATCGGTTCATAATCTCGCTGGATAGGCCTATGTTAGGAAAATAATAATTTTCGCAGATTCCAAAGTTTCTATTAAAGCCGTGTCGGGGCTCAAGAGTTCAAGCGAGAAAGAATGTAACAAAAATGTTTTTACACTGCTTAATTACGGTAAATCAGTTCCCCTTCAATTGACCCACTCCCCACTGTGGAATTTCTGGAAAGGAAAGTGCAGACATGTTCGAAAAAAAAAACTTTCTTATTTGTCAACAACAAGAAACAATCCATGTGACCTATACTTCAGTTAAACGACATATGAAACCTATTACGGAATTGAAGAATGAGTCAATAAAAAGGTATGTATATGCATATGTATATATATATATTTATATATATATATATATATATATATATATATATATACTTATATTGACAATGCACATAAACACACGCGCACCAGAATTTATAAAACATTGGCCAGACCTATACTCTGTTTTGGTAGTGAAGCTTGGACGATTCGTAATATTGATTCACAAAGATTAACGGCGGCAGAAATGAGATTTATGAGTCGTACAGCGGGATACACGAGAATGGATCACATTAGAAATTTTGACATTATGAAAGAACTGCAGATTGAACCGATTACGGAATACCTACAGAAATACAGACAAAACTGGAGATCACATGTCATCAGAATGCCTCGTTCTAGAATTCCACGCCAAATTTTAAATTACCATCCTGTAGGCAAGAGATCCTTGGGCAGACCGTTCAAGCGTTGGCAAGAGACCGTAACGGGCCACTAGGCCCAATACATGCAAGGATGATGATGATGATGATAATGATGATGATGATATTGACAATACATTACAGAATCCTATTGAGTTGCTATTGTTTACTTTCCTAAATATAATCTGAGAAATAAACTCGGTTAGTATCTGATGACTTCTCATAAGCGATGCTGAATGCCATTCAGAATCTGTGAGATTTGTGGTGGACAGAGTCAGTGTGGAACTTATCAATTTTAACTAAGTATGTTTATTATTATTGTTTATTGTTAGTAAAATAACATGTACAAAAATCCAGTCGTAATTCTTCCCTGAAGGAGTAAAAATTCGTACTCAGGGAGTTATATAAACACACACTTAACACAAACACACACAATTATTTGACACCAAGTGGGTGAAGAAAAAAATTATAGGAATAAATTAACTTTCAGTTTTAACAATTGAAGTCATACAAATACATATACAGTGGGTGATCAAATTATTAGGGACACTTGGTAAAAGTAGGAATTTCATCTTTAAATTCACATAAAACACAAGTAATTTGGATTTTCTCAACTGGAAAAGCTTTATTACTCTAAATAGTGTTTTATAAACAATATTATTACATATTTAACTGTGTAATAATGAATATGGAATGAAATAAACAAGAAAACTAATATTTTGTCACACATGCCTTTGCAGCAATTACAGTTTTAACTTTCTTTGCCATACTAGAAAAGCATTGAAGACAATTGTTTTTAATTTATTGGCTGTGATGCCACATATTAATCAGTTTTTCTATTAAATATTGTTTATTTGTAATAATTTCGGAATGAACTTGCCTCTTCATTAGCTCCCAAATATTTTCAATTGGATTAAGGTCCGGAGAGTTACCAGGCCAATCCAGAACCCTAATTTTGTTGTCAGACTGGAGTTTTGTTACCTTATTTGCCTTGTGACAGGGCGCAGAGTCGTGCATGAACACAAAATCACCATCTGGAAACCATTCACGGACTTGTGGAAGAAGCCGTTCCTTCAGAATCTTTATGTATTGATATTGTCTCATCATTCCTTGAGGAAAATACAGAAGACCATGACCACTAATCACAGACCACACCATGAGGCTTAGAGGATGTTTAACAGTCTTCATAATACAGTCATTATTGTACTTTTCACCTTTAAACCTTCTAACGAACACAGATTTGTCAGCAAGTATCTGTATGGTAGATTCATCTGAAAAACACACCTGAAAAAAAGAAATAAACAGTAGGCCTACATAAAACATATTTGCACAAAGTAAAATTGCGACTAACAAACAAATCATATGAATGACAAACAACTCACTTTTTTTCCAGTCATCCACTGTCCAAGATTGATGCTGCTTTGCCCAAGAGAGACGCCTCTTCACCATGTATGGTTTCAGGAATGGTTTCTTGGTTGGAGTGCGACATGAAAACCCTACAGTGCATGAGGATTAAGTTGGCGTGATTTCTACTGTCCTTGTCTGAGGTCCTTGTCTACCGACTGCCACCAGATGTGACGGGCAAGAGGTTTCCTTTTGTACAATTCTTGGAATGCCCTTTCTCCTCCCTTCTCCCTTCACACTTTTGCAAACCCAATTAGTGGATCTCTCAGTGGCGTCTCGGGGTTGTTCGAGTTCATTAGTTAGTAGTATTTTGTGAATAGTGAAGTGAGTTTGTATCTTTTTTATTGGGTTATTTTACGATGCTGTATCAACATCTCAGGTTATTTAGCGTCTGAATGAAATGAAAGTGACAATGCCGGTGAAATGAGTCCGGGGTCCACCACCGAAAGTTACCCAGCATTTGCTCGTATTGGGTTGAGGGAAAACCTCGAAAAAAAACCTCAACCAGGTAACTTGCCCCGACCGGGATTCGAACCCGGGCCACCTGGTTTCGCAGCCAGACGCGCTGACCGTTACTCCACAGGTGTGGACGAGTTTGTATTTTGTTGTATCAATTTAGTATAATATAATTGACAAATTAAAACGTTTTCGGAGATACATGGTTTCACTGTTACCTTAAATATTGTAATGAGTGTTGTGCTCTTGTATTTAATAATAATGGTAGGCAATATGGGAAAACGCGGGAAAGCCTTGAAGTCGGACGGTATGAACATGGTTATTAATGCACATAAATTCTTTACTGGAGATTATGAGGCACTGAAATGCGGAAAACAAACAATATCTGTGCCGAGCTTTATCGAAAGTACTGCTGCAGTGACAGATATATCATCTCGTGGTGTTAATAGGATTAAAATAGAAAAAAACAAACAAACAAACCAAAAGGAAGCGCTAGAAAGCGGAAGCGGAAGTGTGCTGCGAACTCCAGGAAAGAAACGCCCGAACACAACTCTTAAAAAACGTGTGTAACAGTTAAAAATGAGCGCACTTGCAAAGGTGACGAAAGAAAATTGGAGGAAGGCGTGTGAACGCATAGAAAATGTTGAAAAATTTTATTGGACGAAGGATGGACTTGTAGATGGAAATTTATTATTCGTTCGTAATCAATTTGGACGACACGGACACGGACGAACTTTCTGGCGGAGTGGAGTCAGAATTTGAAGAGGAAGAGAATGCCGCCACTGGTAACTCGTGGTCGTTTGAAGGAGTGTCGACCATCATAAATGAGGGTAGAGAGAGATGGTGAGCATTCTCTCTTTTCTAAAAGGGACTAGACAAGTAAATCCTCATGGACTGTAACTCTTTGATCCTCCGATGGGCTGTCATAGAAGATATGTTGATTCCAGCATCTCTAATTGGCGCCTTTCTATGTAGAAGACTGTTAAACATCCTCTAAGCATCGTGGTGTGGTCTGTGATTAGTGGTCATGGAACTGGTCGCCTGTATTTTGTTCAAGGAATGATGAGACAATATCAATACATAAAGGTTCTGAAGAAACAGCTTCTTTCACAAGTCCGTAATGGTTTCCAGATGGTTATTTTGTGTTCATGCACGACTCTGCGCCCTGTCACAAGGCAAATAAAGTGATCAAATTCCTGTCTGATAACAAAATTAGGGTTCTGGATTGGCGTGGTAACTCTCCGGACCTTAATCCGATTGAAAATATTAGGGAGCTAACGAAGAGGCAAATTCATTCAGAAATTATTACAAATAAACAATAATTAATAGAAAAACTGATCAATATGTGGCATCACAGCCAATAAATTAAAAACAATTGTCTTCAGTGCTTTTCTAGTATGCCAAAGAGAGTTAAAACTGTAATTGCTGCAAAGGGATGTGTGACAAAATATTAGTTTTCTTGTTTATTTCATTCCATATTCATTATTACACAGTTAAATATGTAATAATATTGTTTATAAAACACTATTTAGAGTGATAAAGCTTTTCCAGTTGAGAAAATCCAAATTACTTGTGTTTTATATGAATTTGAAGATGTAATTCCTACTTTTACCAAGTGTCCCTAATAATTTGATTACCCATTGTACATATTAAATCAATATATATTCTTTAAAAATTAAATTCCTAACGCTATTTTTGAAATTTCTGATGCTAAAATTTTCCAAATTTGGGTATTTTAAAATTATTTTATTATATGACCTTGAACCAAAGTAGATACCATAGCTAAGAGCTGTGCTTTGGTTCCTCTAGTCGTATAAAATCGGATCTTTTAGTTCCATATTTATGATGAAACAATTTGAATTTATTACGATTTTTATGTATGAAGTTTAATAAGGCAATATAATAAACTTGTTTAATTTTCAAATCATTAAAATCAGTGAACAAAAGCTCGGATGAGTAATCAATTGGTTTATTAAGGCATATTTTAATTATTCTTTTCTGAATAAGTATTAGTGGAGTGAGATTAGAATTGCAAGCATTTCCCCATCCTAAAATTCCATTTTGGAGAATAGATTGGAATAAAGCTAAATAAATGAGACGTAAAATATTAACTGGTAAATATGACCGAAGTATAACAAAGATATAATTTTTTTTTACGTAATCTATTGCATAACTATGTAATATGTTTGTTCCATCGTAAGTTTTGGTCGATTGTAATGCCTAAATACTTAACTTCTGAGGATTCGGTTAATATGGGACATTCACAATTTTGAGAAGAACAATCAGAATAATGAATTTTGAGCCTAAAAGAAGACTGAGGAGATTTAAGACCACTGGACCTTAGTGAAAACGAAACAACAGTTGTTGTGGACGTGTTTAAGGAAAGAGCGTTTGAATCAAACCACTCCTTAATTACCTGTAATCCATTATTCGCATTAATATACAGTAAGTGCCTTTCCAAGATTTGTCACCAAAAACAATAAGGTGTTACTTATTGAGACAAAGTTATATAAATCCAAGGCAAATCAGCAGTTTCAAAATTCAGGCTATCTGCTGGACATGACTGTCTCGCTAAGCACCTCCATAGAATTGGTATTCTTCCTGTACCAAACTGTATTGTTTTTTACCACCCCAGAGAAGAAATGGACGGACAATGCGTACAAGTCTGTTCTGCAAATGGCTTCAGTGTCAAACGCAGCACACTAAACAACAACATAATCTCGCTGGCCAGTTCATAGCTCTGTGTAATGGTATAGTTACTTGTAGTTATTAGTGCGAGGTGCAAACGTTGCAGGTGGATAATATTTAAGCCGGTACTAGTTAAGAAGTTCCCACTGCTTAATAACTATCTAAGTACTCGGCGCTAGAAACTTAACAAATCAACTTCGTCTACTTAATTTTGTGTCCATTGCTGAATGGGGGGGGGCAATCAGAAATTGTCAATTTATCCATCTTCCCTATATCTACTTGAAGTTCAAACAGTATTTTTAAAAGCCTTAATTCATCATCATCAATAACAGTCTTGGATTAGGCCTCCTGGCCTGTTCCGCTTCCAGAAGAAAGTTGGTCTTTCCATCTCTTCCTTGGTCTTCCGATGTCTCGTTTTCCATGAGATGTATAGTCCAATAGTCTCTTGGGTAACCTATTGTTGGGCATTCTTAATACATTTCTTTTTTACAATTCTTTTTATATTTTCAGATATGCCTAGTAATATAATAGAATAAGTATATATAAATTTCAATCATAAGACACATCTATTTGCAAATGTTTATTTGCTATATGAGTATGGAATATATTAACGTTTTCGCCTTATTGGGCATCATCAGATATAATAAAATATGTAATCTGAACCTTGATCAAATTGAGCAAATAACAAATGAGCAGTGTATTATACATGGTGTTGGATCTTCATGAGCTTTATGTATAAAACTATAAATAAATTGGAGGATAATTAATTTCAATGTGATGCAAACTTTTAAAAAAATTGAAATTGAAATTGATTGTGTATACATATAACTCATGTTACAGTATGAATAGAAATTAATCAATTAGAATTATACGATTTATCAGTAATGTTAAAATAAATTATGAATAAAATGAATATATTAGCTTAAAAAAGAATTAATTACATTCACATTGTTCGAAGAATGAAATGTGAAATGTCTTAAGGTACTATACAATATTGATGTTGTGTTGTGACTGATGGATCTCATGTTGTCGATTGGTTGTAATTATACATGTAGAATTTCAATCGTGTAGTATAAGTTCGCTTGTGATCTGAATATTATCTGACATTGATACAAATAGTGGTTGTTATTGATCATTTAGATCTAAAATATTCTATCTGATTTTAATAACATACAGATAATTATCATTGATGATTGCTGTGTGTAATCAAAATTTATCAGGGACTGTATATGTAACGATGATTTATATGTATATGTCTTGATGTTTGTAGAAGTGTGTTGGTGGTTTGAAGCGAACTTAATTGAAATTGAAATAAATTATTCTCCAATTTTATTTATAGTTTTATACATAAAACTCATGAAGATCCAACACCATGTATAATACATTGCTCATTTGTTATTTGCTCAATTTGATCAAGGTTCAGATTACACATTTTATTATATCTGATGATGCCCAATAAGGCGAAAACGTTAATATATTCCATACTCATATAGCAAATAAACATTTGCAAATAGATGTGTCTTATGATTGATATTTATATATATTTATTCTATTCTTAATACATGTTCATACCAGTTGTTGCGGTAAGATTCTATAGTATCCGTAATGGCGGTGATATTCAATTCTGCTCGGATGTCAGCGTTCCTTTTATGGTCGTAAAGAGTATATCCTGCAAGAGGTCTTAGCAATCGCATTTCAGCAGCTTCTATTCTTCGAAGTTGTCCTTTCGTTAATGACCATGTCTCTGATCCATATGATAATGCCGGGACTGCCATAACTTTATATAATTTAAAAATTGTTTCTGGTCGAACTTTCTTTAATAATTGATTTGATTGTCCTTAACAGTTGCTAAAACTTGGCAAGTTTAATATCTACGTTCCTGGAGTTTATATAAGAAAGATTGCAGCCAAGATAGTTGAATGTGTTGACTTGTTCTATACAGTTATTATTGATTGCAATTTTGGATCTTACATGATTCTTTCCTTGGAAGGCCATGATTCTGGTTTTACGTATTTATAGAGAATTCCAAATTATAATTTTTTGCTATCTTGTATAGTGTGTGTATTGCTCTTTGCAAGTTGTCTTCAGAATTTGCTAAGATTATCTGATCGTCTGCATGGAGTAATGTGTTAAGTGGGAATTTGCCTTAATTATTATAACAATTTCGCTCATGCAATCAGTGACAGTGAATCCGTATAAGGATTCATTCAGTTTCAACCAATCACGGGCTTATGTGCATCTATCACTGCAATATTTTCAGAATAATCTTATTACACCTAATTCGCAATTGCCTGCATATTGTCGCACCTGATTCGCAATTCTTCCTGGTTAGTACGGGAAATATTTAAAAGGCAGCCACAGCTCATCCTCACTGGAAACCTATGTACAAATTAACTAGGAACAACATAACCTCATTATAAAAACGACGAAGCAACCAACCAATATTCTCACCATAAAATA
Organism: Periplaneta americana; assembly: GCA_025594305.2. Taxonomy (NCBI): domain Eukaryota; kingdom Metazoa; phylum Arthropoda; class Insecta; order Blattodea; family Blattidae; genus Periplaneta; species Periplaneta americana. Next base: position 33,715,270 of record JAJSOF020000040.1, on the reverse strand, counting down.
CTTTTTCTGTTAAAGAATGTCAATTAAATAATTGAGCTTTAATTAGAAACACTATTAATGAGTATTTTAATATACTTCTTCAGCTGCTATGGTTATAATAATTACAGAGTATGAAGGTGATAATACAAGCGATATGAGTCCAGGGTCCAACGCCGAAAGTTACCCACCATTTGCTCTTTTGGGTTGAGGGAAAACCCTGGAAAAAGCCTCAAGCAGGTAATTTGTCCCAACCACGATTTGAACCCTGGCCCGCTCGTTTCACAGTCAGGCATGATAACCGTTACCCCACAGCGGTGGACATTAGTGAGTACCTATTTAGATCCATAGTATAGAGTTTCAAACATATATTTAAATTAAATTAAGTTAAATGACAGCTATCACTGCGTTTAGATTATTTACTTTAATAAAATTCAATAATGGGCTACTTAGCATGATTCTGCTGTTCATTCATTCACCTGTAGTTGAGATTCGTAATACTAGATGGAAAGTAGTACCACAGTCTAGTATATACAGTCACGAAGCTTGAGTTGTTCAGGGTACTAGGAAAAAAAAAAAAAATAATAATAATAATAATAATAATAATAATAATAATAATAATAATGTTTTATTTTCGCTGGCAGAGTTAAGGCCATAAGGCCTTGTCTTCCACTCAACCAGCCTTAATCAATACAATACATAATTTTAAATTACAAATATTTTCACTACACTTAAAAGGTTCTCCAGCAATAATCTTCACTACACATTTATTTAAATTTAAATAAATCTATAAGGTAAAGTAGTAACTTAATTTATGAGCTAATTTAATTCAATGAATTATAATTAATTTAATATTTGAGATAGACTGTGCCGGTACAATTTCGCATTAGCTATCTGTGACGAGGCAATAGTAGCGATCCTAGTGGTTAGCAACTATTTATGGATGCATATTCCCTACGTATTGAACTTCGTGACTGTATATACTAGACAGGTCCACACCTGTGGAGTAACGGTTAGCACGTCTAGCCGCGAAACCAGGTGGCCCGGGTTCGATTCCCGGTCGGGGCAAGTTACCTGGTTGAGGTTTTTTCCGGGGTTTTCCCTCAACCCAATATGAGCAAATGCTAGGTAACTTTCGGTGTTGGACCCCGGACTCATTTCACCGGCATTATCACCTTCATCTCATTCAGACGCTAAATAACCTAAGATGTTGATAAAGCGTCGTAAAATAACCTACTAAAATAAAAAATATATATACTAGACTGTGGTAATACTGTATTGTGAATGAAAATCAACATTTCATCTTTAGCTCAGAATCTTAACACTAGATGGAAAATACTGTAGTAGGCCTACTAAAGGATACAGAAGGCCATTTCTACGTACGAAGTTCGATATGCAAGTAAATTACAAGTGAATAAAAATATAATATTATTTTTATATTATTGATAATTTATCTGAATTTATCTTTTCAGATAATTTTCTCCCTCTTTGCTTCGCGCTTGTGAAATTGTTGACAAGATGAAATTTACTTGTGGCATTACTTATGATAAGAAACTTCAATACATACTATTCATTAATTATTATATCTTCAATGCTTTGATTATTGAAAATTTTGAATTTAAGAACCTTTTCTCCCTTCATAAAATACAGTATTAATTAAAGTTACTCAAAAATCAGGAAAGATTGCTTTAGTTTTTCAGAGATTTTTGTTTCAGTTGTTTCATTATTGTTGTAGTGGAAAATGAAATAAACAGCAAATCAAATTATTCTTGAGTGAGTTAATATGTGTTATTTTGCAAATTCTTATCGGAACAGTTTCTTTCCTCTTCTGTATAAAAAGCAAATTTGAATTATTCAGTGTTACTCTGAATGTAATAAAGATTGCTTCAGCTTAATGTGAGAAGATTCAGAACTCTAAATGCATTGAGGATTGGGCCTCCAATTTGTCGTTATTAAGCAAGCTAGTAGAAAATGTGAAGTTATTGCTCCCAATATCCTTCTGAATACTACTGGCGTTCAGTTCAAAGTGTGTCATGGCTCGCTGTATGCAGTCATATGGCTAGTCGATGAGCCTAGAGAATTTAATCTTCATATACTTCCGCAGAGGTGTAGTACCTATCTGCTAGAGAAGTTGCCTAACAAGTACGTCGTTCATTCTGAAGAGTACTTACCGATACGTACGGTGACGCCGGTAGTGGCAGGAATGTGAACTGTTTCGAAACATGTACTGAGGTGAGTTTTTTTCTTACTGTCGAGATATGGGGAGAGGGTTAAGACGATTACTTACGTATTTGTTGACATTAATTTCGACGGTCAACATGGACACGGAGCATTTGATTTGTGTTGTGGAATGTTGCCGTACGCAAACGATGATAACAAATATCCTGCGTACACTTGGACTCGCAAAACAGTTCGAAAGAGGTTATGGTAGCACACAGACCGTACAGACCGCCATCTGTTGCTACGACGTTCAAGTTATACCGTACACGTTCTCAAGTTCAGATTGAACGCCTTGATTAATAGGCAACTTCTCTGACATAAAAGCTGAAACTCGCTTCAAATCGCTGACTCATCAACAGTGACGTCATGACACACTTTGAAATGAACACCCAGTGTACGTTCCGCAGATAGAGGAGGAAAATAACGATCACATCTGAGTGTTTTAAATTACTTTATGTCGGAATTAACCCTACTCTATTATGGACAAAGCTGTATTATTATTATTTTTTCTCTAAACTTATTTGTTAACGAAGTTAGAGGACTTAAAAGTGCTTATTGACTTTTGAATAACTTCATATTATGTAGAGATCTCTCAACATTACAATGAAATTAGGCACTGTGAAATATTTGCCTTGTCAAAGCTTCATTGCTTCACTTACCTCAATTTCAAATTCGCATTATGTGGTGGAAAGTGAATAAAACATGTAATATTTGACGGTAATAAAGAATCTGGATATTCTAAAATATTTTATACTTTAATACTTTGCATATAAAATTATTTGACTTAAGAGATATTAACTTCTGAGTTCCCCTCGTATAGACATCAATTCCACTAGCTTGAATAGTTAATTTAGCCTACGTCAATAAAATCTGAGCCAGATACGATGACCGGCATCGATCAGAGACCCGGCTCAGTGAGGCACTGTGCAGTTGTCGTGTTTGCACTTTACAGACCTGCTTCTCCTGCTGACTTCATTGTATCCTTTTGTCTGCCTGTTTATCCATCGGTCCTTTTGTCCAGCGTACAGTATCTGGGCTCTGTGCGCCTCTCTTACACATCAGTTATACGTTTGACCTGTTTAGTGTGTGACATCACTAGGCTTTGTTGTCACTTGTCGCTCCAAGACATCGCATCGCCGCAAATTTGCAGAATGGGAGGAAACACAAGGGTAAATGCATGTGTTTAACCGTATTTGCTCAAATACTGTGAAAGCGAGGTTTCACTTTCATCGTATTACATGTTTGAAGCGATAATGGAAATATGTCTGAAATTTCAACCTTCCGCTGTGATTAATTTGTTGAGAATTTTAAAAATAGAAAGCTGAGATTTAATATCTCCGTCGTTTCGAAAATATTTTTTTCGTATTACACCATAAAAGACCAGGAAAGGGTCTCACCTGGATATGTTACGATTTACTAATTCAATGAACTGTAATTATAGAATATACAAGGGTAATTTCATAAGTCATGGCAACTGTGTTATATCTTCCGAATAACCGAAAATGTGGTGAGTTCAGTATATACGTTTGGAAGCCTGTTGTAGAGCTGAGACGAGATGTTATGGCACGAAAATCGAAAAATCGAAAAATCGAAGGAGAATTGGGAGGAAAATTTAAAAGGTACGCAAAACGCGTCCTTGCAAGGGGTTGGGGGCTGTACAAAACTAAATATGTGATCTCCAAGCCTGTTGGCCACTAGTCTCACTCCGGGTTACGCTGCTCCCCTGAAGGAGCTCTAGAAAATTTTGAAGGGGAAGCCGAAATTGGACGTAACCTCTTAGGTACCACATACGCGAGGGGGCTGAGATTGATCACTTGATCACGGAACGGGGCGAGGAGGAGTTGGCTGGTGTTTGCCGTTAGGATGGCAAGACGCCGTCATCCGTTGTTCGATGACAAAGCATTTGAAGGCCGTCGGAAGAAGCGCCGTGAATTCTAACCTGCAATTTGAGAGGTCCCTGTCCTTTCAATTTGCGACTTATTGAGTGACCTCGTATGTTTAATAGACTATTAATATTATCTGAACTAGGGCATACATAATTTATAATAAAGGTGGAATATATATCGGGAAGGGCATATAGGTCCGTGGCCCATTTCTTATAGGGCTCATCCCGACATTTGTCTTACGCCTGAGGAAAACCACGGAATACCTTAGGCAGGATGAGTTGTCTCATATAAGAGACTAGCCAATTTGGCTATTATGTAGGAGGTCATGAGCCTTGTTGATTTGTCTCAATTTCGAGACCAGCCATTTGGCTATATGATGGCTCAATTGCGAAGAGTGGGGAGAGATGTAATTGTTAATTAGGGAGATTCATGGGAATATGAGTGCAGGTCCGTGGCCCATTTCTTTTAGGGCTCATCCCGACATTTGTCTTAGCGCCTTAGGAAAACCACGGAAAAACCTTAGGCAGGATGAGTTGTCTCAATATCAGAGACTAGCCAGTTGGCTCTTAGGTTGAATGACTCTATGAATCGATGGATATATACTAGCCAATTGGCTTTATTAGATTTCCATCGATCAGCAATGTAGATATGTTATGGAGGGATTTTGTTTAGCCCAGTTAAGACAAGGTCATTTTACAGCGGTTGCACTATCCAAGGAGTCTCATGGAGTTGAGTCGTGCTACAAAACCTGGGAGTAACGCCAGCCTCCCTGTCCTCCTGTCTCAATAGTATAGCTAATGGACCTGTCTGGTGTCTACGCCGTAACCTAGGATCATACTGGCCGAGGCCAGATATGAGCGGTTGGGGTTAGCACGAGCTTCCGCATACAGGTTCCTAGCCAGTCGAGCAATGAACTCGTCTATGGTTGGCAACTCTAGTTCATCATGGAACTTTCTTCTCGAGGCGACTCGGGGAGATGGGTAATGAGTCGAATCACCTGGTTTTGGACAACTTGGAGTTTACGGAGATGGGACACTGCCGCAAACCCCCATGCGGGTGCGGCATAGGTAATGACAGAGCGAATGAGGGCCTTATACATGGTAAGTCCTACCCTCAGGTTGTCAGGAGTTAAGGCCGCCAGAATGGGATAGTGTCTAACTATCAGCCCGTTGGCCTTACGAAGAAGGGATTGGATGTGATCTCGGAAGTTGAGATGAGAGTCCATAATGATCCCTAAATATTTAATTTGGTTTGTTATGGCACCAACCTGCGCGAAGTTTTAAATTGCCGGCCAGCAGGGTAGAAGAGTGGGGGTTGTTTGGGTTACGGTTCGCAAGCTCAGAGCGGCAGGCATATGCGTTTCATCTCTTTCTAAAAACATTCGTCTTACCTTAGTATCACCACTTTCCTACTCAAGAGTCCGTAGGTACCTAACGGAATTACGCCCGCTATTCCATCTTCATATTCTTATTCTCCGTCCGAATCAGACGACTGATCTGTGCTGGACTCAGATGTCCCTAAGTTTATGGAAATATTCTCCAAAATACTGTCCATCACGTGCTCACTTTCAATGTAATTATTCTCTACTTTCTTCACATAATCATACACTGATATCCATTCTTGGAAGAAGCCATTGCAGAGTCGGCCTCTGCTTATGAGTAGCGTAGAAATTATAGATGAGTCTTCTTATGACTTCCTCATCAAAACTGTCTAGTCCACACCTGTGGAGTAACGGTCAGCACGTCTGGCCGCGAAACCAGGTGGCCCGGGTTCGAATCCCGGTCAGGGCAAGTTACCTGATTCAGGGTTTTCCGGGATTTTCCCTCAACCCAATACGAGCAAATGCTGGGTAACTTTCGGTGCTGGACCCCGGACTCGTTTCACCGGCATTATCACCTTCATATCATTCAGACGCTCAATAGCCTAGATGTTGATACAGCGTCGTAAAATAACCCAATAAAAACTGTCTACAGCTGCAACAATCTTCTTCTTCGGCTGTGATTTTCCCGGACTGAAGAAAGAATCTGCTGTGCCTGCCTCAATATTTTCCCCTTCTTTCCTGATTCTGCCAAGGTTCGCTTTGAAATACCAGTGGCAGCCAGTACTCTTGGACACACGCTTTTCAATGGAATTGGTATTCCGTTTACAGCCTCTTCTGACATGAATTTCCATACATTGTATGCTATTTCATGTCCTTCACTATGAACTACTCTATGATTTCACACCTTACACAATGCCATAATGAGGGCGCTCAGAAGGACAATGTTTTCAGTATTAGCAATAGCGGTAGTAGCAGAACGATCTGAACACTCAGAATGCTAATAACCAACTAACCCAACACCCCTCCAGTTGAGTGTGAGGGCGAGTCCAAGCAAACGAACTAAAATGCGTCCCTCGCGCAGGTGCCATAACTTCTCGTCCGGGCTCTACACTGCACGGGATGCCACCGCCAGATTGCGTCTGTGTGCATTGATCACTAGTTGACAGAACACGCAAAAGTTAGTATGCTATAGTCCCGTCGCTCTAATTTCCGGCAGCCGATCACATTGCAGGTCGGCTACATTTAAACGTGTGCGTCTTGTGATTCGCTGGTGAAGACGTTATTCATTTCTTAAGGCTCGATAAATACTTAATATAATCGCCCGCCATTTTGGCTCTTTCGTTGGCGTTCGCAGAAAGCACACGAAGAAAGCCGCTCAATTATTTCCTGAATTACAGCGCGTTTGATTTATTATCATAGGAGCTACGACATGATAATGTTTAATGGTGTGGGAAATAGATTCCTCGTATGGTAGCTCGGCAACGAAAGAACAAAAATGCCGAACGATACTACCTACCTAGACTTTATGGAGCCTTCACTTCCTAAGACGTAAGTAAAGAGGAGGAGTCACGCCGGGAATAACAGCGTCGGGACTATAGAGGCTGTGCTCCAAGTTGGATGTAAGTAAAGTTGAACAGCGTTCATACGTGAAAATTGTAGTTCTTCGTGCCAGAAGCACGAGCTTCCTTTGCCATTGCTGTCATTCTTTTGACTTCCTGGCAGCAGATCATGTTATTGCTTACAGTACACCCCTAGTAATAGAAGCTGTCCACTTGCTGCAATAGAGAAAGCCAAAAACGGAAAACTGAACTTCTCCTTCATAAGAATATTACATAATATCATATAGACAGGAATTTGATTTTGCTGTCAGATTTCTTTGCTAGGTATACTTCCTTTACTGTATACCCCTAAGACAGCGCCTTGTCTGGAGCTTATTCCCTTGAGCAAAGAGAGATCGAAGCGAACTGGGAGACGGAGAGAAATGCTTTCACAGGAATCGTGTTATTAAGTTTGATACACACGGATGACATGTTTCCAGTCAGCCCAGCCTGTTACATTTCAATCCTGTAATGCGTTGCAAGCAGATCTGGGCTGTCAAGTAATCGAAATCATATCGGAGTGAAATGATACCGAAAAATATATACATCTCACTCACGCCCGCGATCGAGATGAATTATGGGCTCCTCTTGGTATATGAGAAACTGGTGCTTTCACAGCAAAACGATCGGTGTTGGTTTTCCAACAGATCCTGGAAATTTTGTAATCAGCAAAGTAGCTATGAGGGTTAGATTTTCCCAGAATATATATTTTCAAAATTTATATCATGATGAGATGGGACAGCAGGCCTTATGCTTTTAATCCTATCAGATTAAACAAATAGATAGATAGGTAGATAGGTAGGTAGGTAGATAGATAGATAGATAGATAGATAGATAGATAGATAGATAGATAGATAGATAGATAGATAGATAGATAGATAGATAGATAGATAGATAGATAGATAGATAGATAGATAGATAGATAGATAGATAGATAGATAGATAGATAGATAGATAGATAGATAGATAGATAGATAGATAGATAGATAGATAGATAGATAGATAGATAGATAGATAGATAGATAGATAGATAGATAGATAGATAGATAGATAGATAGATAGATAGATAGATAGATAGATAGATAGATAGATAGATAGATAGATAGATAGATAGATAGATAGATAGATAGATAGATAGATAGATAGATAGATAGATAGATAGATAGATAGATAGATAGATAGATAGATAGATAGATAGATAGATAGATAGATAGATAGATAGATAGATAGATAGATAGATAGATAGATAGATAGATAGATAGATAGATAGATAGATAGATAGATAGATAGATAGATAGATAGATAGATAGATAGATAGATAGATAGATAGATAGATAGATAGATAGATAGATAGATAGATAGATAGATAGATAGATAGATAGATAGATAGATAGATAGATAGATAGATAGATAGATAGATAGATAGATAGATAGATAGATAGATAGATAGATAGATAGATAGATAGATAGATAGATAGATAGATAGATAGATAGATAGATAGATAGATAGATAGATAGATAGATAGATAGATAGATAGATAGATAGATAGATAGATAGATAGATAGATAGATAGATAGATAGATAGATAGATAGATAGATAGATAGATAGATAGATAGATAGATAGATAGATAGATAGATAGATAGATAGATAGATAGATAGATAGATCAAGAAATAAGTAAATAAATAATAATAAATAAATTATTGTTTCACTATTTCCGTTCCTTATTGCCACTGGATTGTCTCTATTGCTGGTAAAATTCATGTTCTGGGAATAAGTTAATTAAGTAGTAGGCTAAAATATCGCTGCAATCGAAATGTATTGGGAATAAATTTGAATAAGGAACAAAAAAAATGTCCTTCCCAGACAGGATTCGAACCACGAAATTCTTAGTTACCAGTCTATTGTGTTCTGGAGTGAACAAGGCTCTGAAATCAGCTACAAGGGTCGGTCCGGTTTTTTTTTTTTTTTTTTTTGCCACTAATGTACATCTGACCATGGCTTAGCTAGTTAAGTTAATGTTGCCACCGCAGGTCATCTAATCAAACTCTACTTCTCAAATTACTTACAAGCCGAATTGTTGTTTCTAATGACATTAGTACCACTGTTTTATATCCCAACTTAAAGCCTCCGAAACAGTTGTGAATACTTCAACTGTAACCCTTGGAAAGAGATTCTGTCGCCTGCTGGTAGCAGATGTGAGATAACTCGGCACTTTATATGAAATATTCTCTTTTTTAATCATGACCCAATATGATTTACTGACTAGGAACAGCGAACTGAATATTTTAGAGGTAATCTCATATTTAAAATGAATGCATAGCCGATACAAAGGGGATAAATAATGTAGAAAATTTTATAAGAATTTCCATTTCAAATTTCATTGCGTTACACTATATCTCTTGCTGTCCCGGTTATATCCTCAGAACAGCAGCGCTAACGTTCTTGCCTTTACGTAGTTAAAAGTGCCATGTTCTTATTGGCAAGGAAGGCTGTTCCTTTCTCTATAGAGTTAACCATTCCTGTCTCGCGCTACGCTTGCTTGTCAGATCTGAATTATTCATAAACAGCACTGAAGATACTTCCCCTCTATACATAATTTCTTGTAGGTATAAAAACTTAACATTTTTACAGATTTCCGTCTTTAGAAAGATGTGGCATTCGCTTCTTTTTTGACTTCCAGTTTCTCTTCATCATAGATAACAGAATGCTCCAGGAAGTTTTATACCCAAAATTGAAAGGATATAATACAGAATACAAAACTAAGAAAACCTAAAAGTATTGCTGTAGGGCAGAATATAAGTACAAAAAATATTACTCAATAACGGATCGCCCGCGCTACGAACAACCATATTGACCATATGTAAATCCAGTGGCGGCTCGTGATAAAATATTATGTATGTTCACAATTTTGTGGTTCCAAAATCGAAGAGAATTTGAAATCGTACGTTTAGTCCAATATGAAATGTCATGATTCCAATGATTCACTATCGAAAAAAACCGTATATAAATTCAAAAACAATATATAATAATAATAATAATAATAATAATAATAATAATAATAATAATAATAATAATAATGAAACTCAGTCTTTTTATTTCCGATTTTTCTTGGTAAGCCAGTTTACCCAGTTCTTTACTGTTCAAAATTACTTGAACAGAGTTCATCGTTTACGTTTGTTAAAAATGAATACATACCACAGTCCCATTATTTACAAACGCGTGTGTTCAGTAATATATTTTGATTCACAACACACTGATACACTATAGCCTATACCAGTACTGTAATCCCACTCGCATAGATTACTATAAATACATGCCAGTAAATATTATTCTTAAATATTATACACTACCATACAGATACTTAAATTAATATCACCACCACAGTCAGCCAGCACGTGTTTGAAAGCCAAACTATGCTATTATGCCGACACTGAAGTATAGTAATTCACAAACTACACTCTCGTAGCAGCACTGTACACACATCGACGTAAGTAAACGTTCCTACAGTCAGATGCTGATATCTACAGGCTATTAAATTTCCTCCTCGAGATATAGCACGTGAACGATAGGCATCGATGGAACTGACATCTGTAGGATAGATACTCATCATGTTCACTTAACGCTTTGTGCTCTTGACGAGTCATAAGCGGCCAGCTAAAGACAATTTTCTCCCGCGCATGCGTGAAATTCCTGTAACCATCTCGAAAAGAGCACGGCTTGTACGTGAACAGGTGTTGCCAAGTTTACATAAGAAGTTTATGCAAGATGCGGGAAGTTTAAAGTACTCGATTCTGATATTATACATCCCCACTACATCAATACGGTATCAAATAATAAAACTAGTCGTGCATTAATGGAAACAAGATGTTCACGTGTTCTTGTGCTCTTATTGACGCACCGACACTGTGTAAATCTCATCCCAAGAGTAACATATCAGAAGATTTGTTGTAATAACATAATCAAAATGTGTTGAACTTACGTCTTTTTTTTTCCTACGTGAGTATAAATAACAAAGGAGAAAAAAATTTGACATAGAAAACTGTCATCATTATCAACTATAACTACAATATCAAATAAAGTCCCTTCTCACTCTCGAAGCCCCACTTTGAATTGATAAGCTTCCACAACACAATTAGGGGAGAGTTGGGTAGTATCGGACAGTGCGTTTCTTTCATCTACCACCAGATGGTAGTACCTGAATAACATGGTTACGTCTCAGTATGCGACATCACAGAAACGTAACCATGTTATTCAGGTACTATCATCTGGTGGTAGATAAAGAAACTCACTGTCCGATATTACCCGATGTCCGATACTACCGAACTCTCCCCTATTTAAAGGGACACACACACATATTTTCAATTACATGAATTAAACGTAATTAGAATAGTCCTCGTAAAATGTAATTTCGTAAACTTTCAATACATTCCTGCTGTTTTATAGATGACCAGGTACAAATTGTAGGTAACAGTGAAAAGAACAGAAAAGAGAATTGCTTAGAGATCCATTTAATTTGCATGTAAATTGCCTTGTATAAGTAGGTAAAATGTGAGACATAAGTATTTTAAGAGGATGGTACAATCAGAAACTTAAGTACTTTCAAACATTCACTCATAATATTATGTACTTAAACATATCGATGGCTCAAAAGTTCTACCTCGTATCTATTAAAATTGTAATTTAACTACAATATCACTTAGATGAACTACATTATTATGTTCACAAAATTGGACAGTTAACTAATATTTTGTCCTCCAGTAGAAGATCTCGCAAAACAGAAACATATATAAAAATATACATAAATGTAGTATAGAACGTCTAATTTAGGCTTGAAGGCTTTAAGTCCCTACTGGATACTTGCGTTCTGTTTTTTTTGTCCTGAAAAATTCATCGATCCCAGCAGGGTTAGAACCCGCAATCATTGAGTCTAGAGGAGAGCGCTTACTCCTACACCACTGGGGGCGACTATTAAGTTATACATCGATAAATTACAGCCAAGGTGGTCTCGCGGCTAGAGCGCTGGACTTATAATCCTGTGGACCCGGGTTCGATTCCCTTCTGTTGAGCAAGCCCAAAGTCAAGGCAACACAGGGGTTTTCTCCGGGAAGCTTCGGTTCACTTGTGACATCTCAACAACTCTCCACAATCATCTCATTTCGGATGTAACCTAGACCAGCCTCGTATGACTCACCATGGGCAACGATCCTGTCGGTAGCTATATTGGTCTGCATAACTGGCTTCATACTGGTGAATGATGTAAGTCAAATACCCAGCATTTGTTTAAAATAAATCAATAAATTTTATCTTCCACCCTCTGTAATGGTAACAAATCGAACTTTATTACAAATTCATCGCATTTTCAATTCCAGAAGTAAATGGAAGCCTAAAATAGCGGCAGCAGTAACAGCAGTAGCACTAGTAGTAGTAGTAGTAGTAGTAGTAGTAGTAGTAGTAGGACCAGGAACAGCAGCAGCAACAGCATTAGAACTAGCTTCAGCATTAGCAGCAGCAGCAGCATTAGAACTAGCAGTAGCATTAGCACAGCAGCAGTATAACTAGCAGTAGCATTACCAGCAGCATTAGAACTACCAGTAGCATTAGCAGTATCAGCAGTACAACTAGCAGTAGCATTAGCAGTATCAGCAGTACAACTAGCAGTAGCATTAGCAGCAGCAGTACAACTAGCAGTAACATTAGCAGCAGTACAACTACCAGTAGCATTAGCAGTATCAGCAGTACAACTAGCAGTAGCATTAGCAGTATCAGCAGTACAACTAGCAGTAGCATTAGCAGCAGCAGTACAACTAGCAGTAACATTAGCAGCAGTACAACTACCAGTAGCATTAGCAGTATCAGCAGTACAACTAGCAGTAGCATTAGCAGTATCAGCAGTACAACTAGCAGTAGCATTAGCAGTATCAGCAGTACAACTAGCAGTAGCATTAGCAGCAGCAGTACAACTAGCAGTAACATTAGCAGCAGTACAACTACCAGTAGCATTAGCAGTATCAGCAGTACAACTAGCAGTAGCATTAGCAGTATCAGCAGTACAACTAGCAGTAGCATTAGCAGCAGCAGTACAACTAGCAGTAACATTAGCAGCAGTACAACTACCAGTAGCATTAGCAGTATCAGCAGTACAACTAGCAGTAGCATTAGCAGTATCAGCAGTACAACTAGCAGTAGCATTAGCAGCAGCAGTACAACTAGCAGTAACATTAGCAGCAGTACAACTACCAGTAGCATTAGCAGTATCAGCAGTACAACTAGCAGTAGCATTAGCAGTATCAGCAGTACAACTAGCAGTAGCATTAGCAGTATCAGCAGTACAACTAGCAGTAGCATTAGCAGCAGCAGTACAACTAGCAGTAACATTAGCAGCAGTACAACTACCAGTAGCATTAGCAGTATCAGCAGTACAACTAGCAGTAGCATTAGCAGTATCAGCAGTACAACTAGCAGTAGCATTAGCAGCAGCAGTACAACTAGCAGTAACATTAGCAGCAGTACAACTACCAGTAGCATTAGCAGTATCAGCAGTACAACTAGCAGTAGCATTAGCAGTATCAGCAGTACAACTAGCAGTAGCATTAGCAGCAGCAGTACAACTAGCAGTAACATTAGCAGCAGTACAACTACCAGTAGCATTAGCAGTATCAGCAGTACAACTAGCAGTAGCATTAGCAGTATCAGCAGTACAACTAGCAGTAGCATTAGCAGTATCAGCAGTACAACTAGCAGTAGCATTAGCAGCAGCAGTACAACTAGCAGTAACATTAGCAGCAGTACAACTACCAGTAGCATTAGCAGTATCAGCAGTACAACTAGCAGTAGCATTAGCAGTATCAGCAGTACAACTAGCAGTAGCATTAGCAGCAGCAGTACAACTAGCAGTAACATTAGCAGCAGTACAACTACCAGTAGCATTAGCAGTATCAGCAGTACAACTAGCAGTAGCATTAGCAGTATCAGCAGTACAACTAGCAGTAGCATTAGCAGTATCAGCAGTACAACTAGCAGTAGCATTAGCAGTATCAGCAGTACAACTAGCAGTAGCATTACAGTATCAGCAGTAGCATTAGCAGTATCAGCAGTACAACTAGCAGTAGCATTAGCAGTATCAGCAGTACAACTAGCAGTAGCATTAGCAGCAGCAGTACAACTAGCAGTAACATTAGCAGCAGCAGTACAACTATTAGCCAGTAGCATTAGCAGTATCAGCAGTACAACTAGCAGTAGCATTAGCAGTATCAGCAGTACAACTAGCAGTAGCATTAGCAGCAGCAGTACAACTAGCAGTAACATTAGCAGCAGTACAACTACCAGTAGCATTAGCAGTATCAGCAGTACAACTAGCAGTAGCATTAGCAGTATCAGCAGTACAACTAGCAGTAGCATTAGCAGTATCAGCAGTACAACTAGCAGTAGCATTAGCAGTATCAGCAGTACAACTAGCAGTAGCATTAGCAGTATCAGCAGTACAACTAGCAGTAGCATTAGCAGTAACATTAGCAGCAGTACAACTACCAGTAGCATTAGCATCAGCAGTACATTAGCATTAGCAGTATCAGCAGTACAACTAGCAGTAGCATTAGCAGTATCAGCTAGCAGTAACATTAGCAGCAGTACAACTACCAGTAGCATTAGCAGTATCAGCAGTACAACTAGCAGTAGCATTAGCAGTATCAGCAGTACAACTAGCAGTAGCATTAGCAGTATCAGCAGTACAACTAGCAGTAGCATTAGCAGTATCAGCAGTACAACTAGCAGTAGCATTAGCAGTATCAGCAGTACAACTAGCAGTAGCATTAGCAGTATCAGCAGTACAACTAGCAGTAGCATTAGCAGCAGCAGTACAGCTAGCAGTACATTAGCAGTATCAGCAGTACAACTACCAGTAGCATTAGCATATCAGCAGTACAACTAGCAGTAGCATTAGCAGTATCAGCAGTACAACTAGCAGTAGCATTAGCAGCAGCAGTACAACTAGCAGTAACATTAGCAGCAGTACAACTACCAGTAGCATTAGCAGTATCAGCAGTACAACTAGCAGTAGCATTAGCAGTATCAGCAGTACAACTAGCAGTAGCATTAGCAGCAGCAGTACAACTAGCAGTAGCATTAGCAGCAGCAGTATAACTAGCAGTAGCATTACCAGCAGCATTAGAACTAGCAGTAGCATCAGCAACAGCAGTACAACTAGCAGTAGCATTAGCAGCAGCAGTACAACTAGCAGTAGCATTAGCAGTATCAGCAGTACAACTAGCAGTAGCATTAGCAGCAGCAGTACAACTAGCAGTAGCATTAGCAGCAGCAGTACAACTAGCAGTAGCATTAGCAGCAGCAGTACAACTAGCAGTAGCATTAGCAGCAGCAGTACAACTAGCAGTAGCATTAGCAGTATCAGCAGCAGTACAACTAGCAGTAGCATTAGCAGCAGCAGTAACTAACATTAGCAGCAGTACAACTACATTTAGCAGTATCAGCAGTACAACTAGCAGTAGCATTAGCAGCAGCAGTACAACTAGCAGTAGCATTAGCAGTATCAGCAGTACAACTAGCAGTAGCATTAGCAGCAGCAGTAGCATTACTACAACTAGTAGCATTAGCAGCAGCAGCATTACAACTACAACAGCAGTAGCATTAGCAGCAGCAGCAGTACAACTAGCAGTAGCATTAGCATTAGCAGCAGCAGTACAACTAGCAGTAGCATTAGCAGCAGCAGCAGCAGTACAACTAGCAGTAGCATTAGCATTAGCAGCAGCAGTACAACTAGCATTAGCAGTATCAGCAGTACAACTAGCAGCATTAGCAGCAGCAGTACAACTAGCAGTAGCATTAGCAGCAGCAGCAGTATTAGCAACTAGCAGTAGCATTAGCAGCAGTACAACTACCAGTAGCATTAGCAGTATCAGCAGTACAACTAGCAGTAGCATTAGCAGCAGCAGCAGCAGTACAACTAGCAGTAGCATTAGCAGCAGCAGTACAACATTAGCAGCAGTAGCATTATTAGCAGCAGTACAACTACCAGTAGCATTAGCAGTATCAGCAGTACAACTAGCAGTAGCATTAGCAGCAGCAGTACAACTAGCAGTAGCATTAGCAGCAGCAGTACAACTAGCAGTAGCATTAGCAGCAGCAGCTACCAGTACAACTAGCAGTAGCATTAGCATTAGCAGCAGCAGTACAACTAGCAGATAGCATTAGCAGCAGCAGTAGCATTAGCAGCAGCAGCAGTACAACTAGCAGTCGCATTGGCAACAGTAACTGTAGAATAGCAGTAGCATCAGCAACAGCAGTGGAACTAGCAGTAATGTTAGTAATGTTGGCAGTAGTAGTAGTAGATAGGAGTGGTAGTAGTAGGTGGTGGTGGTCTGGTGGTGGTGGTAGTACTAACTGCATGAATTGTAGTAGTAGTAAAGTAAAGTAGTATTTAACGATGATTTGATCTACATTGGTTATTTGGCGTTTAAATTCATCGTGTTAGAGAAATGGTCGACTAATTTTGCCTGATCCTCTCTATCTGGCAATGAATTGTTTTACACGTCGTAAGTTTACGACACAGTGTCTACAACTTTACTCTCTTCTGGAGGGCATCATGTTGGAGATTTCATCGCCCTTACCATTCTATTGAACCTTGAAATCTCGGTTCTATCTCCTAACATCGTAATCGCTAGACTACCCGGGACGATCCTTATATAAGGACTGCCTGGTTAGATGTCCATTCTCCGGGTTCTGCCCTGCCTTGTCTAAAACTATAGTTTGAGCCCTTTCCGATCACTTGTAGAGTGAGTCCTAACACTTATGAATGTTTACTTTTATTTCAAACTCTCGAAAAAGTTGGGACGGAAGACTTCTGAACCCGATCATTGTGCAGAAGACTAGAAATCAGAGCCTAACCGTCTAGTAAGAATTGGAACTGCAAATAGAGTATTGAACAGTCCATCTGTAAGACTGTATGTGTTAACTGATTGTTAGTTTAGACTGTTTAGAGGAAAATAAACACCCAAATACAATGCTTGTATGACTTCAGAGCCAACTTCTCATACACAGCTTGTTCACGCCGTAGCTTCCGTGTCAGCAGCATGACACTACTGCAGTTTCTTGCTTGGCTGCAACTGAAATTTTAATTGTGGGCACACATGTGGTTATTGTGGTGCTCAACGTTGTCATATTCATAGTAGTCTAATTTCACAAACAGTGGCAAAACTTTATCGAATCTGACCTATGTCGTACTACGTACCACATTGTACAGTGACATCATTTTATTTTTACTAACATGTCTAATATTAACCTGGCTATATCCTTCAATTAAAGTTCTAGAACCGGAAACACTGCTTGCTCTCCTTCAAAGACTGGAGTTCGATGATACTGGCGTAAAATACAAATCAATTTACTAGGTATAGGAGGGAAGAAAAGTAGTTCATATGTAAACTAGGTAATATCACAATTTTGAGTTTGATAATTTTCATTAGGCTTTTGTTTAACCAAAACACAGTACTGTATTAACAATAAGTGTTTTTACTCACGAATTGAGCTATCCATTCGGATGTATTAATTATGCAGTGTATATTGTACTGTTACAGCACATCAGTGTACAATATAGAGAATGAAGTTAAATTGAAAAATAATCATAATATGGATATTTAAACATATTTTTAAAATGGTGGTCGTTAATTTCGATACAGGCTTCAGTACTTTTGTGCATATTACTGCACTATTGGCTATTGTACCTACTAATTCCAATTGTCAGTTTCGTCCTTCGTACTAGTAACTCATGTTGAAATAATTCTGTACCTACTCTATAAAAGAGTACCTACCTTACGTAGGCCTATTGTAAATTCAATCCTAACTTCTGCCCGATCCGAAAAGATAAAATTACTCAGAAATGCTATCTATTGTCCGTCCAAGTGGTTATGTCGCAGGGTCGTAGAAAGGGGGGGGATCACATGACAGTTAATTACTTAACAAGGCCTTTTTACTTAAGTTATTTTAAACAGTTGTATAATATTACGTAGACGTCCAATTCCTAGCAGAAATTAATGTTTTTAGAAAAGAGCTAAGGCAGCCCAGCTACTAGACTTTACAGAGGGGCGAACAGAAGCAGGTGGGGGAAACCGGGATGCGACGTAGGCAAACGGACGACAGTACCTGTGCCAAAATATGATTCAATATTGAAAGCTCTTTCGTCACTGGAAAACGCGAACATATTTCTGGAACATACTATACTCACTAACTCAGTACTGCATACGCGGCCTTGGCTCTGTGTGACGAACGATTGTAAGTTTACTAGTAGAGGGGGTAGGAGTGAAGTACATTCAAAAACTCAGGTACAATAAAAATTGAAGTAAAAATAAAATGATGTCCCTGTACGTACAACTAAATGTAAGCGACGGTCCACAAGAGAAAGAAAGTTATCTTTCCGTCAGTGTGAACATTGAAAAATTCAATTATTCACTTTTTAGGATACGTAACTACTAAATTAATTCTAACTATATTATCCATGACTAGTATGTAAACTAGTTTTATTCAGTGCATTGAATTAATACTTTTTAAATCACTATTTCCATAACAAACAGCATATTAACAACAATAAAATCTATACATTCATTTATTTATAACTTCTTAACAAGCAACACATTAGAAAGAATAGGTAAACAATTTAAAATTACATTTACGTAATCTAAATATTGCATAATGAACGAAATTAAAAAGATTTTAATCGATCGTGGAAATTATCACCCTCGACTTTGTCTCGGTCGCTAACTGTCCACTGACGAATAAAATTTAATGTTAATCTTTTACTATAAATTACTGTAATACTATTCAGTCCAATGATATTTTTCCACACCTTTTAACACGCATATATTGAAATATAGCTGAGAACATTTTATTTTAATAATGTTCACAGCAAACTTACAGGTTTTTTGACAGCAGACTAGATGACAAAAGCTTCTCAACCGAATAATAACAGGCATTTCCCATGTTTATTCTGCGTTTAATTTCCTCCCGAGTGTCATTTATATTTGTTACTGTTGCTTCAAGATATTTGAATTTTCCCACCTCTTCGAAGAATAAACCTTCAATGTTTATATTTCCATTTCGTACAATATTTTGGTCACGAGATATAATTATATGCTTCGTCTTTTCGGACTTTACTTCCAAACATATCTCTTTACTTGCTTCAAGTAAAATTTCCGTGTTTTCCCTAATCGTTTGTGGATTTCCTCCTAACATATTCACGTCATCTGCATAGACAAGAAGCTGATCTAACTCGTTCAATTCCAAACCCTGTCTGTTATCCTGAACTTTCCTTACGGCATATTCTAGAGCGAAGTTAAAAAGTAAAGGTGATAGTGTATCTCCTTGCTTTACCGCGCAATGAATTGGAAAAGCATCAGACAGAATCTGGCCTATACGGACTCTGCTGTAAGTTTTATTGAGACACATTTTAATTAATCGAACTAGTTTGTTGGGAATACCAAATTCAATAAAAATGTTATATAAAACTTCTCTCTTAATCAAATCATATGCCTTTTCGAAATCTGTGAATAACTGATGTACTATACCCTTATACTCTCACTTTTTTTCCCCAATATCTGTCAAATACAAAAAATCTGATCAATAGTCGATCTATTACGCCTAAAACTAGACTGATAATTTCATCTACGTACAGAGTTAATCTTCTCAAAAGAATATTCTTTTTGGACAACATTTTGTACGGCGTCAACAAAAGTGATATTCCTCGAAAGTTACTGCATTTAGTCTTGTCCCCATTCTTTAAAGTAGGTACAATTATGAACTCCCATTGTTCTGGTATATATTGTTTATACCAACTTGAAGTGAAACCACCTCCTTTGTACGTGCTATGCCTTCGTCAAAGCATCAAATTGCGTTACGTTCATTAGGACGACCTACTGCGATACATTTTTGGACAGGTCTTGACGAGCTTAATTGATTTTGTTTGTTTTAGTAGGTTATTTTACGACTCTTTATCAACAGCTTAGGTTATTTAGCGTCTGAATGAGATGAAGGTGGTAATGCCGGTGAAATGAGTCCGGGGTCCAGCACCGAAAGTTACCCAGCATTTGCTCTTATTGGGTTGAGGGAAAACTCCGGAAAAAACCTCAACCAGGTAACTTGCCCCGACCGGGAATTGAACCCGTGTCACCTGGTTTCACGGCCAGACGCGCTAACCGTTACTCCATAGGTGTGCTTAATTGAAATATTGAATAATAAATACATTGTGCCACTTAATGATACAGAATTAATATTCGTATCTTATTAAACGCTACAACGTTGCCTCTCCATCAATATTATTTCCCCTTTCAGTTGGACATCTTTTGTATGAAACAATTTTTCATTTGGTGCTTGCGTACAAACTTATTCTGGGTGGTCAAGATGAATGGGACATCCTGTATATGTGGCCAGGTGTTTCTCACAAGTCGGTACTAGACTTAGACTATGTTCCGTTTTGTCTTATTCACTTTAGATACTGCAACGAAGAAATATTTAAATGTACATTTAAATACAATATGTTCATTCTTACCTCAGTTCACGATTAATAAAGAATAATAGTCTACATTAAATATTCAGATGTATTACCGAATGTGAAATGTTTCCCAAATTGACTATATTTTAAATAATGTAGAAGTGTTTAGCTGAAAATGAACCTGTCTCTGTTCGACTTGCGCCTGGTTACTCACGTTCCATATCCATAATTTAGGAAGCTCAAAGTGCCCCATGACTTGCTAATGACGGTAAAATAACTTTAGATGTAAATTTAACCATATTTGATGTATTTGTATTCCATTGTACGAGGGAGATCCAGGAAATAACGACCGTTCGCGCATACCCGCCGCGCAGCTGACTCCCCTTCCTTGTTTGAAGGTCAACTGGCTTCCTTAACATGTGTTCTCATAATGTTGTGAGTACTGGTTGCAACAAGTCGCCATTGTGCATTTTGTGTTACTTCAAAATGAACGACATGATTGATAATCCCGCCGACTCTGAGGTGAGAAGTGTGATTCGATTATTGAATGCCCGACATTTGAAACCTGCAGAAATTTACCGGCAATTGAAAGACGTATGGTGATACTGTAATGAATGAAAGAAATGCGAGAAAATGGTGCGAAATGTTCAAGAATGGGCGAACAAATGTCCACGATGAAACTCAACCCGGACGCCCATCACTCATCACAGAAGACCTGAAGACTAAAGTAAACGACAGAATCTTGCAAGACAGGCGCACATCACTCGACGAATTGCATATTGCCTTTCCTGACATTTCTCGTTCTTTGCTTGGTGAAATTGTGTCACAACATCTTGGCTACCACAAAATCTGTGCACGATGGGTTCCACGGCAACTGAGTGACCAACACAAAACTCAGAGAATGGCCTCAGCATTGACATTCTTGATGCGATATCACACAGATGGAGACGCCTTTCTTGATCAAATTGTGACTGATGATGAGACCTGGGTGTCTCACAACACCCCAGAGACCAAGCGCCAATCACGTCAGTGGCATCATCCCTCATCACCCAAGAAACCGAGAAAATTCAAACAGACTCTCTCAACACAAAAAGTCATGGCTACTGTCTTTTGGGATCGCAAAGGTGTTCTTTTGCTGGATTTCATACCAAAAGGCACTACGATCAATGCAAATCGTTATTGTGAGACTTTACGAAAACTACGGCGAGCCATCCAAAACAAGAGGCGAGGAATGCTTTCGAGAGGAGTTGTGCTTCTCCACGACAACGCCCGCCCGCCCGCACACTGCTGCTTCAACTCGAGAATTGCTGGATCAATTCGGTTGGAAAATCTTTGATCATCCGCCCTATAGTCCAGACTTTGCTCCTAGCGATTTTCACCTTTTCACTAAGCTGAAAGACTTTCTGGGTGGTAGGCGTTTTGGAAGTGATGAAGAGTTGAAGAAGACAGTGAACACCTGGCTTAATGAACTGGCGGCAGAGGAGTATAACACGGGAATTCTAAAGCTAGTGAACAGATACGACTAATGTTTTAATGTAGTGGTGATTATGTAGAGAAGTAAAGGAAGCTTCAGTTATGTAACAGACTTTGTTTTTTCAAATAAATATTTTTTTTAATTATTACAACAAAACGGTCGTTATTTCCTGGATCCCCCTCGCACTTTCAATCCATTAAGAGCCTTTGAGCAGGTTCTTATATGACGTTTTTCTCGACATTAATTTATACAGACACATTCTAGGACAGTTCAGAAGTGAGTTCAGCGCTATGTTATCTATAAGAGAAACAAGACATATAGAACATAGCCAAATGTACTACTTTTGTCGCCACAATTATGATCATGACCTTTGAAAAGTCACGTTAATCTCTGTTTCAGACATATTGCGTCCCGTAGTTCCTTTACTTGACACTCATATGCAAATTTTTACTCAACAAAATTCCTTTCAAAAACAATATTGCAAGATAGAGAACATGATACCATTCATTTGAAGTAAAGATGTCAATACTCCACAAAAAGACTCTTGTTCTGAATATACAGTGATTAGTATTTCTCATTAAGCGGATACATTGTCGAATCACATGAAAAAGTTTTAATAGCATGTGGCCATTTCTTGTCTATGGATATTGTAACATGAAGGATGCATTATATCAAATTCCGAGTTAGGGCATAAGTTGTCACCTTCATTTTCCACGTTTTGATCATATACAGAGTATTTCCGAGGTGGTGTTACATACTTTCAGGGATGATGGCGAAGGGCACATGTATCAATTTGAGATAAGGAACCGTGGTCCGGAAATGACTGAGTCGAAAGTTACAAGCAAATATAGTTGTGTGGAAATTAAATAATTTTATTCCTCTGTAACACTTTATTTATGTGTATTTATCTGTACATCTCACACATTCTGTATTCATCTGACGTTGTTTACGTTGTCTACCTACAGTATTCCATTCAGTGCGCTGTCTGAGGGGTGGGGACAGGAAACTACACTAAAGCAATGCAGATAGCGTAATGTGTAACGGACATGGTCGGTCCTGATATGCACGTCTGTAGACAGCAGTGTATGTGTACAAGTTGCAGTGTCCAGTCGATCAATCCTAGTGAAATGGAGGAGTACACGAGAGCGGAATAAGCAGACCTGATTTTCGAATACGGATGAGCCAATGGGAACAGTAGACAAGCTCTCAGATTGTATAGGTACAAGTACCCACGTAGGAGACATCCGGCCCATTCCATCTTTCCACGACTGTTCCAAAGGGCACGTGGGCACGTGGTGCCAAATTACAATTCCGTTTCCACACAACTATTTTTGCTTATAACTTTCGACTCTGTCATTTCCGGACCAGGGTTCTTTATCTCAAATTGATACATGGTCCCTTCGCCATCATACCTGAAAGTTTGTAACACCACCTCGGAAACACCCTGTATAAGCTTATCGTCGTATTTTCTTTGACGCCACTTTTCGAACGCTCATTATGTCGTTTCAAATCATGTCGCTGAGTTCATACTATCTACATTTATATGAAAACGAAAGACATTCATAAGCATAAGATATCTCAAAATGAGATAGAAACTAACGGGCATGAAGGGAAATAGATATTCAGGGAACAATCGTGTGTATTACGATCGGTCTACTGTAAATACTTGCATTTTTATCATTGAAGGAACTTGGAAGCTTTTTGTGTATTCAACTCATTTTCACTTCTTGTAAAATCATTTGGAACTTATCTGGAACGTTTAATAAGATAAGAATATCCTCAATGTGCCAAATGTTAAATGTTATGTTTTATTTAACGACGCTTTCAACTGCCGAAGTTATATCAGCGTCGCCGGATGTGCCAGAATTTTGTCCCACAGGAGTTCTTTTACATGCCAATAAATCTACTGACAACAATCAATGTGCCAATGTGTACATTAGTTGAGGTGGAGGAAATTTGGAACACCCGTTATATGTCTAAGAAAAATAACTGAATAGTTACTGTTTTCGTAATGTAAATGTGTATTAAGAGGGAGATACATCAATGACCTACAAAAATTTAGTGAAATTCGTTTCTCAGCTACTATGAAAGCTATATGAATAAAACGTTTCATGCTTAAGGGAGGAGATGGGTGAAATTTCCAACTTGTGCAGTTTTTGAGCTAGTTGGTTCATTTTTGGCACACATATTCCGCATATGAGTTATATACGGGCTACAAATTTTCATATATTTCGCCGAGATATTTTCTGAGTTATGCCCTTTTTTAAAAATGGAGCTTATGTTAAAAATCTATCTCCTCGTACAAATTTTAACTATAAGATCAGGAAAAAAAATTATAGTATTTTTGATGTACTTAGAAAAGCACTAAACAACCATATTTTAGAAATATGTCCTCAGAATAAAGAAAAAAATACATTATTGTATCAAAAGTATTTTTTTAATATTCTAGTACCTATTGTTAAACAAATTATTTTTTAATTTAAAAAGTAATTAACATATCAAAAATCTGACATTGTGATTTCATAACCATACTTTATAGAACATTTAGAAAATTTTTCAGCTTGATAGGTTGAAAATTGTAGAAGCCTTTAGATTTTGATTATGTAGAAAAGAGCAAAAATTTAATTTGAAAAAAAAGTCACTTTTAAAATCTTCCCTTACCATATATTTTACCAGTTTTGTAAAACTAAGTGTCATATATTTTGTTTTTCGTAAAGAAGTCATTTAATATTGCAGAATCACTGTATATCACTAATTTTCTTACATACCTAAAAATCACTATGAAATAGACATACATTCATACCTGAATTATTATCCCGAGTTATCTCGTGCACCTTGATTCCAGCTCTGGTAGTTGTCCCACTTTGATTTTCTCCAGAACTATTTACCAACTTATGTTTTTTATGGATTAATTTATGAGGTACAATAGTAGTGCTGTTATCAAGGCGTTAAATGTTGCTTGTCGTGTGATAGACTCGAAAGCAGGGTATTACGCACAGTGCCACATTGCATTCCGGACAGTAGTATCTGCTCTCCTATATGAGAGCGTTAGGTGTAGCAGTCATTGAATATTTGTACCAGCACATCTGTTCTTCAGGTTTGTGAATAATGTTGTGCAGTATCACTATGCCCAAAAGTACACGTATTTCAGAGTCTGTAGTAGGCCGCCACGAATTATTTTCAGCATTCTGTAAACACTTATTAGCATGCCGAATCGTCTCCTCGAATATAATGTTGATGAGGTCATTATTAAAGAATAATTAAAAAAATTGAGAATTATCGTTATCAGAAACAATATTAAAATTTCAGGGAATGGGGACCTCGGAGGTGCAGAAGAAATGGTGCCAGATGTCTTCTATTCAAACCACTGTCGAAAAGACGCGACATCAACTGATCTGAATTTGTTTGTTGGTCTATAACTTCGTCTTCTGATACCGATGTTTCATTTCCTAATCTTCTACAGGAATATATTTCTGATCTAAAGTTTCGGAATCACTAACTTGATCCATCTTTACACAAAAACACTAAACACAAACAGAAACCGGCAAAACTAACTAGCATCTACTCACCACTGTGTGTGAATGCTATATGAGCATAGAATTCCACTCGCAAGGAAGAAGTACAAAAACACCACCAGATATAGCAATATCACTGACTTCTGTAGCCATCTAGTGAGGAAAAGGTTAATGAAAGAATGGAAACGTATATACATATTCGGAATATAATCTTTAGCAGCGAAAATGGGACTCAAACGAGTTAACTCGGTTAATAAATTTTGACACAAGTTAGCAACCCGAGTTCACTTGGGTTAATCAGGGAGTGGTTAAAGTACAGGCCTACATGCAATTTAAATAGGAAATAAGACATAAAGGTTTTTCAGGAGTGTCCAACCTGATAGGTTGTTACTCCTTTCAGTTTACATGCCTCCTGAAGTCTCAACTTTATCATTGTCATGGCCTATCTGTAATGTTGGTACTTCTTAGTTGTAGGGCCTACATCTACATACGCCGATCACATAACCAATGCTAACCATACATACAATAACAAATGCGGACATGGAAATCCTACACATACAACCCAAGAACCAAAAACTCAACACACTAGAACAATACGAAATATACAAACACACTAAAACACACCCCGATCAAATTCTCAACACACAGATCAATTTCAGTACACACACACTATTTGACTCCACGTTTCAACACCTTTCAACAATCAAACGCACCCACATAACAGGCAGAGAAGTTCGAGATGACGCCGAGATGTAGTAGGCTCTGAGGATGGTGTGATGAAGCACCGAAAGAGCTGTAAGCCGCACAGACTTGCATAATTAACACGAGTAAGTCCGCTAGTTAATCAGTTACCTATATGATTCGTTTACTGAAATGTTTTAAAGACCTACATCAACAACATAGTCTAGGATCTTTTATTTATTCCTTCAAGAGATATTTTTTTCTTAATCTTAAATTTTAGACAATTTAATATTGAAGGTAACGATTCAGCATTATGATAATCTATTGCGATTTAGAAAGTTTTGTAGCATTAACTTATTTTGCGATTTTCAAGGTCTTGGTAGTTACCCCCAAGCAGTATTATTTTGAAAAGTGTAATTTTACGAAAATATTACATCTCCTCTTGGAACAAATTCAAAACTTGCTCCATCCAGTGTTCCAAAACTTAAAATTAAGGACCACTCTAATGTTCTGCCAATTGTAATCTCAGAAGTTACTTTTATCTAGCAAATAAAACAATCATGAACAAACAAACCACGCTTTCAAAGTTTTCAAATGCAGTAAAATAAAACTCAATTCTCTGCTACACAATATACTAGGAGTAGTGCCTACTTGCTTTCGCACACACCACATTGTTTGACCATCATCACTTCCAGTTTTTTTAAGGCAGATTGTACACAATGGACGTTGTAAAGTGAGGTCGGTTTTTATGGTCATGTCGTACAATACATCATGCAGGTCAGAGATTTCTTGCTCGTCTCTCAATACAACAGATTTCGGTCACACATTAATCTCTCTCTCTCTCTCACCCAGTCCCTCATTTCCTCAGTAATTTTTCACAAATTTATAATGAACCTCAAATAATAGTCTCCACCTCTCTTATTCTCTCTCTCTCTCTCTCTCTCTTTCAATTATCGCTAAATTCGCTTTGTCAAGGAAATAGTCAGTGTACAGCCCAGAGAGATTTGCAACGCTTTAAAAATTATTTTCTATCTATTATTATTATTATTATTATTATTATTATTATTATTATTATTATTACTATTATTATTATTACTATTATTATTATTATTATTATTGGAACTATAAAAATTAGAGATTTATCCTTCGAAGAGGTGGAAAAATTCAAATATCTTGGAGCAACAGTAACAAATATAAATGACACTCGAGAGTAAATTAAACGCAGAAAAATATGGGAAATGCCTGTTATTATTCGGTTGAGAAGCTCTTGTTATCTAGTCTGCTGTCAAAAAATTTGTAAGTTAGAATTTATAAAACAGTGATTAGGTACCGGTTGTTCAGTATGGCTGTGAAACTTGGACTCTCACTTTGAGAGAGGAACATAGGTTAAGTGTGTTTGAGAATAAGGTGCTTAGGAAAATATTTGGGACTAAGAGGGATGAAGTTACAGGAGAATAAAGAAAGTTACACAACACAGAACTGCACGCATTGCATTCTTCACCTGACATAATTAGGAACATAAAATCTAGACGTTTGAGATGGGCAGGGCATGTAGAACGTATGGGAGAATCCAGAAATGCATATAGTGTGTTAGCTGGGAGGCCGGAGGAAAAAGACCTTTGGGGAGGCCGAGACGTGGATGGAAAGATAATATTAAAATGGATTTGAGGGAGGTGGGATATGATGGTAGAGACTGGATTAATCTTGCTCAGTATAGGGACCAATGGCGGGCTTATGTGAGGGCGGCAATGAACCTACGGTTCCTTAAAAGCCATAAGTAAGTATTATTATTATTATTATTATTATTATTATTATTATTAGGTCGTCTCATAAATTACGCAATGTCGGTTTTTGAAGTTTCATGTTTTGAAAGATTTTCTTTAGTTGGGCAATGCAATTTAGGATAAGCAAAGGATGGAACCTAACAGACAACCATCTGTCTTACTACATAATAAACCTCAGGGAAAAATAGATGTTGGATGTACCATACACAGATGACAAATACATTTTCTTGGTATGGAAACACGCCAAAAGGCCTAAATCTATGAGAAAGGAGAAGAAAAAGTTCAATTTGGTACGTAATTATAAGAAATAAGAATAAAATCTGAAATATTTTCTCAAAGTGTACATTATTTTCAGAATCACCCTTGCAGTTACTATTTGTTACATTCTAGCGCTGTGATTAGTGACAATTTCACCAATATTCATACGTACTGTTTCACTCATTACTGTGAATCACCCGGTATGTAAGTCAATACTAGGTTGCATCGAAGTTCTTGAAGAAAATCTACCATACAAACGATTTATTTACATTTAAAATGTGGCACTATTATTAGATTCCTGAGCTACTGTCTGACATTACATTGCTGTTTGTCGTAACGAAAATATTTAAAATTGTTCTCATCACAAATAAATAAACAGAAATGGCTTTGTCATGTTTTTTATCAGATTCTAATCTTCATTGTATTAATAAAACGCTGATTTTTCATGAAGAAGTATGGTTTCTGATTCTGGTGATACAGAGAGAAATTTCGAGTAGCATGAAGCAATTTTGAATAGATTTTCTCGCAATACCCTCATTTTTTCATGTTATAATTATTTAGTCCGGTATCACTGATAGATGACGTATAAGAGAAAACTAAAGAAGTAAAAACTGACACGCTGTTGATCTTACGTAATAATAAACTCTTGAATGGCTGCATTTAAATGAGTTAATTCAATTTCCCACGCCGTGAAACATCAAAGATCCAAGGAACTGTTACTTCTCTTGTATATAAATTGATAAATTTAGTGTTTCATTAGGCATAATTCAAAGGCAACGTCACTGTTTAGCATAGTTAGAACATTCGCACAACGGTCTCAAGAAAATTGGATTACAGTAATCATACAGTTCCCAGTTCATAGCATTAGCATGCTTTGCAGCCGAATCAAATTGTAGGCTGCATGTGTAGATTCTCTGTAATATTACAGCTGTGCATACAGGAATACTGCTCTCGTTTGGCGAATCTTATCAGCCTGTCTGACTCCCCATGCCCGTCCGTCTGTCTAGCTGTCTGTTCATGTAGCTATCTGTCTGTCTGTGTCTATCTATAACCTGATTCACACCATGGGGATAGTTTACAGGAGTCAAGTGCTTTAAGCTCTAAACTTGACGCAATATTTATGATCACACGGAGACACTAAACTTGAAACCATGTTCCACACGTAAAAAACGCGCGCTGAATTTTGTATGCTTGGAGGCAAATTGTTTTTAAGTTTTTTTTTTTTTTTTTTTTTTTTAACTTTTTGCGAACCACTTCTATGTACACCTTGTTCTTTAAGTTTCGTAACAAATTTGTGAAATAATTCTCTCTTGTTTAATTTTAATTGTCATTAAAATATTTCTCGTGCTGTATATATTCCACGGAAGTTCGTACATCTCATGCAATTCTAAAAATGTTACTATAAAGTGTATATATACCTACTGTATATATTTTTGTGCGAGATCGTGCGTATTTGCTTGGTTTCCGCACAAAACCAATACGCGGTAAGTGTGAAATACCACATTCAGTATTCCCAACGTAACACACATAACAATTTCCCTCTTCTTACCGCCTAAGCGCCACATTCATTTTAATGCTTTAGGCTTTTAACATATTATTTTTAGAGACGTTTAACATAGTAGTAATTATAAATTCGAAACTTACCACTGCAATTTCACCTAAATTGCACTGTTAATTATTGTTTTTAAATATTTGCAAAAATTAAGTAGACTCTACTACTCCACAAAAGTTATTGCATTCCTGATGCAAGTAACATTAACGAAGCCGTGAAAAAATCAACAAGATTGCAGATGCCGGTGTTATTACTGCAATGTTATATAAATAATATTGTTAAAATATTAAAATGAAAAATAAATCATTACATAACCTTACCGTTTGTTTTAAGTTCGCATTTATAGACTGGGGAAAAAAGACAGACGTATATCACACAGAAAACATTTTATAACAACAATGTTGAAGGTAGATATTTTGGTATTCCAAAGTTGCCGTCATTAAACAGAAACCAACATGGAGATTTCATTGCAACTAATTAGAAATTCGTCTTTCAGGTATGAAATAAACGATCTTCGCACAAAATAATGTACGATACACGAGCGGTATGTTTGTTTTCATGTTCTCGGAAATTAAAAAGCTCAACTACGTTTCGCTTTTTCAATCTTTTCCTCGAGCATGAAAACGTCAACATACCGCTCTTGTAACGCATATTACTATTTTAAATCTATTTATTATGATATATGTAAAAGTACACAGGTTAGATGCCCATCAAAGCACCTTCTTCGCAGAAATATACATGAAACTTACACACCTTATATTTTATTATTGACAATGATTCACATGAGCAGCAGTTATAGAATAGGTATATGCAACTCATTGGCAATAGAAATACAAGAAATGAAAACATGAAAGAAGTGTGGCTTATAATTATTCAGTAGTGACAAAAAAATAAGACATTTTATAAATTGATAATAAATTGTAGAGTCAAAACGAGGGAAAAGTTGTGATATTTTCTTAGATCTAGAGATGTTAAATACCAAATTTATTCTATATATATACATATATATATATATATATATATATATATATATATATATATATATATATATATATTTGGAGGATATAAACAGGAATTAGTTTATTTCAGCGGAATTGGTTTATTTTTGTTCATATTTTTCTGAGAAATATCATCGAGTAAGTCGTTCTTCTGTCATTGAACGTATGGAAACCAACAATTCATCTTAATAACCTAAGTATTTGGGATCTGGAATGGACAAGGTATTTTGAATATCTTATAATATAGGAACCAAAGGAATTTATTCTGTGTCAACTCGATAGAATGAACCTTGTTTTTGCAACGAGGATTGCAAATTATTGTAGCACATTCCACTTGCTTCTAGTCAGGTGTGGGCCTAACCTAAAAAAAGATGATTGCTTGAATAATTTCGAATTACAAATCTAAGTGATTTGTAAGCAGAATTAGTAATAATTGATAAAATGTATGGTTTGAAAGTTAAACTAATCTCAAATTCGATATCAAAATTAATTAGCTATTGATTTAAACAATCACACACTATACACAATATCTGCTTGCAAGTTGCTACTTGTTAGAAGTTAGCATTCACACGAGGAAAGTGGTGGAGTCAAGTTGATCACGTGACGGGAAAGTGGACACAAAAGTTCACGAGTCATCAACTCAAATTCTGCTTGACCGCCAAGTCACAACTTGACTGTCCCGACCATAACACAGGGGAAAGTCGAAGGAAAGTCGACTTGCTCCAAGCACTTGACTCCTATAAACTATCCCCGTGTGAATTGGCCTTATCTGCCTATAAATTAATGTGGGTGTATGATTGTGTAACCTTGCTCAGTTGTCTAGTGATCACTACATCATTATGTCAGACGATATTAAAGCTGGCCGAGAGCGATGAGTTTTTAAATTACAACGACTATTACACTCTTACTACGTCATACTACGTTTGACCAATAAAACGGTACGAAAGGACGTATTTCAACCAATCATGGCTGCTTATCGCACAATTTTATCGCGTCCCTAGCATTTGTTTAATTTTATCGCGTCCCTAGCATTTGTTTAATTTTATCGCGTCCCTAGCATTTGTTTCTTTGTTTGCCAACATTTGAAACTGCGCTGGTCTGGACGTCAAAAAAAAAATATATATATATAATCACAAACCACTCCAGTCGATGCACAGCAGTTTCAAATATGACTCGCATTGGCATTCAAGAACAAGAATTAATAAAAATCACTGATCATACCTATGCATCTTCTGAAATCCTATTTACAAATAAATGAAGAGCACCATTCGGAAATCCTGAATAAGTTGAATACACCATGTACGCCTAAATCAACGAGTTCCACTTCTATTACGCACACGTCCAATATAACATCAATTGAACCACCAACCACATTCAAATTTGAAAATTGTACATTCAATAATTATTCCTTTTAAAATTATTCATGTTTATTTTTATGTCATCGTCGTTAATTAAAACTCTTCTAACACTTGTGTATATTAGTTAGGTTATGTTATAGCTTCTGCTATATGATATTATGGATAGTCAATTATCAGAGATTGTTTAATACTAAGATTTATTGAAAATCATCTGTCAAGTGACGTTGATTACTGGGATTCGGATAATTGAAGTGGAATGCAACTGTAACTCACTACTGCCATCTAGCATGCATCTAGCGTAATATTTGTAATGTTGAGATGGTACAATATTACATTTGAAGACAGTTGTATTTTCGTAAGTCAATTAATATTTTATTGTATTGGAGTACTTCGTTACTTCTAATCTTTGTATACTTTCTTCTAATCGTGTAATAGTCAATTAAATCCCACTCGAGTTTTGATTTTCTCTAGATAAATCAAAACGTCTAGTGAAATTACTGTTGATAAAATTTTCTACAGGGCTGCTTTCGGAAAGGAAGTAAAGATGGTATATTTTTTCCCTGAAAGGAAGGACTTCATATAAAATTCATAGTACATTTCTCACTTTTACCAAAATTAAGGCATGGACGTAGGTCCGGATGAGTGCATTAAGGGCGTAAATTTATCCCACCGTCCAACTGTAAGCCATCCATTCTATATCTTTGTACCTGCATATAGGGTGGAATTGATATAACTGAATCGGGAATTACTGAAACAGCACATGTCATGAAAACTAAATTTTTCAGCAGACACGAAAAACGGTATTAATTACTGGTGGTAGACCACATCATTGGTTATAGTACTGGCTTCTTCAGTCAGAAGCCCAATACGAGTAGATGTGTCGTTTTAATAATAATAATAATAATAATAATAATAATAATAATAATAATAATAATAATAATAATAATAGTAATAATTTATTTATTTAATCTGGCAGAGCTAAGGCCAGTAGGCCTTCTCTTCCGCCCAGCCAGACTCTAATTCTAATTGAATACAATTGCTTACATAGTTATTACATTAATATCTAGAACATAAAACAACATGAAGGTAAATAATTAAAGTTGGATAACTAATGATAGTGTGACAATAATAAACATTGGTAAGAAATAGTTATAATAATAATAATAAGTATTATTATTATTATTATTATTATTTATTTATTTAATCTGGCAGAGCTAAGGCCAGTAGGCCTTCTCTTCCGCCCAGCCATCCTCTAATTCTAATTGAATACAATCGCTTACATAGTTATTACATTAATATCTAGAACATAAAACAACATGAAAGTAAATAATGAAGGTTGGATAACTAATGTTAGTGTGACAATAATAAACATTGGTAAGAAATAGTTATAATAATAATAATAATAATAATAATAATAATAATAATAATAATAATAATAATAATAGTAATAATAATAATGAGATAATTTAGATGTTTATCTGTGATATACCTATATAACCATTAAACATTGAGAAACCTGAAACAGCTATTATTGTTAACAAGAATTTTTAGAAAAATATTTCGTCAGCCAATTCTTGAATTGGTTTGATGTCTGACAGTCCCTGACATTACTCGGTAGGGAATTCCAAAGCCGAGGAACAGCCACAGTGAAAGAAGATGAATATGAGGATGTTCGGTGGGAGGGAATGGATAATATTGAGGAGTGTTGTGATCGTGTGTCTAGGTTATGATGGGTGGATAAATTTTGAAAACGAGACGCAAGATAGACAGGAGTGGAGAAATGCAATATTTGAAAGAGAAGGGAAAAACAGTGGATTTTATACCAAATTTATTGAAATCTAATGAATTGTTAATAAAATAAATCAATATATATTAGCTTAACATGTGCTGTTTGTGCAAGGAAACAAAATTGTATTACAATAATTTCAGTTCAACTAAAGTTTATTTGTCAAATTAGAGATGTAGCCTAATATATGCATAGGCTTACTGTGTACTTAATACATAAGTTCAGCATATAAATGAACTTATTTTTCCACAATAGGCCACTGAAGGACATTATTGTAAAATTCTTGATATTCATGTGGTATGTAACGCATTAGTTTGCGTATATCGTCAAGCTTCTCTCTTTGAATTAGCACGATTTTGTTTGGATATGCCAATGAAAAGGTAAATATGGTACTCTCTTTTGTACTTACAAGCAAACATTTTCATGGGGGAAAATAAAAAAAATAATATTTTTCTTCCATCATTTTAATAATGACAAAAGAAGTGCTTACACAAATTTTGGCCACTCGAGCGTAATTACGAAGGCCGTAAAAAAAAAGTTTCCCTGGGGCCGTTTACAGAAAGAGAATAGTTTTATTGGAACATATAGCAATTGTTGACTTATTTTTCAACGTATTCCCCACCAGAATTGAGACGTTTGTCATTCAGTAGGATCAGTTTTTGTATCCTTGTGTCGTAGATGTCTGCCTTCTGGAATCGGAACCAATGTGTCGGCACGTGTCTTTCACATGAGTTGTTTCTGCGCGTTTCCAGGATTTCACAGGTCTCCAAATGTGAGATGGCTAGGCCCTATACTAATATGTGGTTTGTGCGTGGAATGATAGACCTATATCAACAATCTATGAAACTCGAATAAACTCATTTCGCCACAAATAGTGGCATGTGCTATTACTGCAATCGCTGATTCAACTATGCTCTAGAACATGCTATTAGGAAAGTTAAAAATAACAGATAGCGTTAGGAATTGAATGGGTTACATCAGCTTCTTGTCTATGCGGATGACATGAATTTGTTAGGAGAAAATCCACCAAAGATTAGGGAAAACACGGAAATTTTACTTGAAGCAAGTAAAGTGATAGGTTTGGAAGTAAATTCCGAAAAGACAAAGTCTATTATTGTCTCATGACCAGAATACTCTACGAAATGTAAATATAAAAATTGGAGATTTAGCCTTCGAAGAGGTGAAAAAATTCAAATATCTTGGAGCAATAGTAACAAATATAAATGGTACTCGGGAGGAAATTAAACGCAGAATAAGTATGAGAAATGCGTGTTATTATTCGGTTGAGAAGCTTTTATCATCTAGTCTGCTCTCAAAAAATCTGAAAATTAGAATTTATAAAACAGTTATATTACCGGTTGTTCCGTACGGACAGAGATTAAGGGTATTTGGCAATTGTATTGTATTGTATTTATTAACATTCCATGGTATTCATACATGCTTACAGCTAGAATATGGAACAAGTCAAAAAACTTAATACTATTATAAAATCTTAATTTATAGTCACAGTCTAGATGAAATATATACAGACGAGATTTACAATATAGTCTACTAGTACAACACATAGTTTTAGTATCAATTTCATGAAGTGTTATTGAATGTCATGAATTCACCTACAGAATAGAAGGCGTGAGATATTAGGTACTTCTTTAATTTGGCCCTAAATAATTTTATGTTTTGAGTTTCATTTTTATATCGATAGGGAGGCTATTAAAAATTTTTACTGCATATAACGCACTCCTTTTGACAGCACGATAGACTTGCCGATGGAGTATGAAAGTCATTTTTTTGACGTGTATTTATGCTATGAACTGTTGAATTAGTTACAAAGTTTTCACGATTACATACGAGGAAGACTATTAATGAAAAAATATACTGACAAGCCAAGGGCATTATTTGTAGTTTTTTGAAAATAATCCTACATGATTCCCTAAATTTGGCACCTACTATTATTCTAATTACTCTTTTTTGTAATAGACATATATTGTTACTATCTGTGGAATTTCCCCAGAATATTATTCCAAAACTCATTACCGAGTGGAAGTATGCAAAGCATATTGTTTTTAAAGTATTGATATTTACTATCTTTTGCATAGATCTAATAGCAAAACAAGCTGAATTTAGTTTGGTGGTAATCTCTTTAATATGATGCTTAGGAAAATATTTGGGGCTAATAGGGATGAATTTACAGGAGAATGGAGAAAATTACACAACGCAGAACTGCACGCATTGTATTCTTCACCTGACATAATTACGAACATTAAATCCAGACGTTTGAGATGGGCAGGGAATGTAGCACGTGTGGGCGAATCCAGAAATGCATATAGAGTGTTAGTTGGGAGACCAGAGGGAAAGGAGCTTTGGAGAGGCCGAGACGTAGATGGGAAGATAATATTAAAATGCATTTGAAGGAAGTGGGATATGATGGTAGAGACTGGATTAATCTTGCTCAGGATAGGGACCGATAGCGAGCTTATGTGAGGGCGGCGGTGAACCTCCGGGTTCCTTAAAAGCCATTTGTAAGTAAGTAATTGCAGTTTTTTTTGGGTAGGGTGCAACAAACATTTTTAATATCATATCAGTTTCTTAGAAAGGAATTCTGCTAAATATGAACACTGTTTTATTTTATAGGGACAATTGATATGATTCTGGTTTTTACTTTTATCATTAGACCAACTGATAAGGAATGATTTATCGCTTTGCGGTTATACAGTAAATTGGACGGTTTTCTTGCAAGTTGAATTAAAAAATTAGTTTTACCTCCTGACTGCGGACAGAACTAAGACCTAATGTGTTACAAAAATGGAAAATTTAGTGCAGAAATTCCTTAAAATGAAAGAAGACATTAAGTTCCGCAATCATGAAATTGTATTCAACACATGATGGGGTCAGTAAGATTATTCTTTTCCCTTCAATGAGTTCTGTTTCGAGAGACATGGCACCTGAACGTAAAGGTTAAGTTGAAAATTGTAAATTACATACTGCATAACTGTAGATCTAGAATAAAATTGCTGTGCTGTACTGTACTGTACTGTACTGTATATTTCTTTTTCGATCTTATCTACTGTAGTTCAAAGTTGCAAAGAACTTACTGTAGTATGCTGTACTTAGAATTAAACTACAGTAATACATTTGATTTAAAGCGTGAAGGGATACATAATGCATATTATAAATTTACTGTTACATTGGGAAGCCTCCCTCCCAATAAAGGACACCTCCCAGATGCGGACAGATTGTTACGTCCCTTCTATGTCCGTAAATGAGAGGTTTCACTGTACTCTACTAGAAACTTATAAAAACACATTGTACAGTAGGCCTATTATAAATATAAAGAGGTTGTAGAAATCAATGTATGAAGTACAATAATCAAACAAACAGTTAAAAGACGAAGAAAACAGTAGAAACAAAATAAATGATAATGCTATCCTTTGATTAAGGTTCTGATATCTAAATCTATTATCAGGCAGTACATCTCACTTGATGATATGTGTTAGAGGAAGAACAATTGCAAATCAAGATTTCAGGTATAACTCCCTGTAAAGTTGATTTGAATAATTTCATTGATTAATTGATTAATCAAATCAACTTTACAGGGAGTTATACCTGAAATCTTGATTTGCATAATACACGTCACTGTTCGTTAACAGAAAACCACAATTTAAGTCACACGGAGTTAGTGTGCAATCGAAGTTGGTTGCTTGACGGTTGTCAGCCCACTTTGAGGTCTATGGATATAGAGGGAAAAATTGTATCGGTGTCGGTTAGAGTTCCCGGGTAGCTCAGTGGTAGAGCGTTGGTACGTTAAACCAAAGGTCCCGGGTTCGATACCCGGCTCCGGAACAATTTTTCCCTCGAAATTATTCAGGAAGAATAATTGTTTGTGTACATCTGAAGTCTGATTAGTGTAGCATGTAACTAATCGACGATGTATGCAATGGAGGGAGAAAGAAACTGGCCACCCTACCCCATAAACTTCTGGCCTAGTTACCTCATAAGCGGTGACTTTTGGTATCACTTCTGATGTTCATACCTGTGTTCGGACAGTCGACTAAATAACAACAACAAATGATAATACCAGAGTAAGCAAATTGCGAAATGACTGTGCAACATTCTAAATTATAGTAGACTGCAGAAAAATGAAATTAATGATGTTTGCAGAGACAAAAAATTATGCAATTTGCTTCTGGAGTTTTATTATTTTCATCTCGTCTTATCATACATTACGTAATTATATCTATGTTTAGAACTAATCACTGCTGAATTTACAACACATTAAATACGTTTATTTTTATGAGCACTATAAACATTGAAAGCACTTGGGAAATCAATTTTTCTTACTGGAAGATCCTTCAAGATTCATTGTTAGCAGAGTGCTAATTCTTTTTGCTGAAGAGCGGATTCTAATTATTTCAGTTTTTGCAAGTTTTATGCAAGTAAATCCACTCTCACAGTTTACAGTATGCAATGAAATTGTTGAAGTCCTACTATATTATTAAATCAATTATTGTTCACATCACTTGTCCACATGTATAATGTTCAGGAATGGATTTGAAAGAATTTATTCCTGAACATTTATTGCCCTTTTCATTAACATTATATTTACCTTTAGATTCTCCATAACTAATTCGTTCGTTCACATCTGTGACTTCATTTTCTCCATAATTATCTTAGTTTCTGAAGTTTTTTCAAATCCAAAGTAGTTGCTGCATTTTTGCACGACATTGAAAGTTTATTGCTTTTTTTTTAAATGACACGTGTAGTTGAAAAATCAGAAACATCCCTTTTTTTGAAAATGAGTTAATGTGATGTTTCATATCTTCATATGATTCTACAAATGCTATATCGCTATTATGCTCGAAAACCAGATGCATCACATGGATTTGTTTGATGAAAAAGTAGTATTGGTTGATAATCCAGATAAGTCATGTGAGTTTATTTCCAAAACCAGATACATCAAGAGTTTGCAATTGCCATAGGAGACTGAAAAAGTAAACAAACCATTAATAATGTATTTATATACCATTGGGGTGAAACTGGGCATGGAAAACGTCTAAATTAAATTCCCTCTGTTGTTTTTGATTGCTTAAATCGTATCACCATTCCTGAAACTGTCAAAATTGTTCGACTAGCTTCGGACGAATGCTGGGCTCAGAATAAAAATTATTTCATTATGGGAATGATTAACAAGTGGCTACTTACTTACTTAACCAGATTTCCTATGGTAGGAACATTCATTCCTACCAGCCGGTAGAGCATATTTATAAGAAGAACAAGAAAATAAATATGATAACATCAAGCATAATGCTGCCAGGAGCACAAATGATGTAACTGGTTTGCTGACAAAACATTTTGGCAATGACTGGAAATCACTTCAAACATTATCCTACTATGCACATATTGTTAACAGACTGGAAAGCTTTGATGAAAATCAAATTTCCTCTATGAATGAAGAAGAAAATGTGTGTGCCCAAGTCTGTGAAATAGGTGATCTGGTTGTTTAATAATTCAGTTTCTTTTGTGATGAAAATGAAACAATTATGACAAATGTAATCATGTACCCTTGCGTTTAAAATAATGCATTGTAAATTAATAGAATGGTTGTTTGCTTTCAAACCAAGATAAGTCCTTTTATTCATTTGCAAATCCAGATAGATCGCAGAACAATTTTCAAAACCAGATACATCAGATACATTTTCTCTATTATCTATTAATTACGCAATAATTTCACTGCCATAAGTCATGGAATGTTACAATATTCCATAACAAACGTATCCTCAAAGTGTTAACATTTTACCTCTTGGTGTATAGCAAATATATACGTTTTTTTCTTCATACTGAAAAATTATGTTTTAGTGATGTATCTGATTTTGCAACTGAACGCCTCAAATGGAGTAGCAAAATACGACTGTGTCTTAAATCCTAGACAATGCTATATTTAACTAAATAATACAAGCACTACAAATAGCCCTATTTGCGCGTCTTCAGCACAAGAAACTCTAACGAATATATATATATATATATATATATATATATATATATATATATATATATATATAAGATAGGTGCCCATTTATCGTCCCCCATTTAGTTTTGTCTCACCATTCATATACCATTAAAGTTGAAGACTTGAAACTAATCTAGTTAAAGACTTTCAGCATTTAACTACAAGACACAGAATTCGAAATTCATAAATTTGGAATAAAATTGAATATAAAACATAAAGAATGAAATTATGCAATTTTTTACATTTCAATGAAGCAGTCTAAATTTCGTCCCCTATACTTTTAACATATTGAAGGACAATTATTTCAATAGTACAATGAAATAAAAACATAGAACGGCAAGAATGTTTATTAATAACTAATAATTATAGAAAGTATGTAAGACAGCATTCAGAAAATTATTTAAAATACTGTAAAACAAAAACTCCTTCATGTGATATTTTCTTAAGTTTCTTAGCACTTCCAAAACAAAATTACAGTTTAACTTTTTAAACTAACATTAAATAGTTCTTACGTCCAATAGAACTAAAACCTTTGAATTTTACGTTTCACCCATTCAGACACGTCACAAATAAATTATTATGTTCACAAGATGAGCACATTTCCAATGGCAGCATTGCGTGCATTTGATCCCTTTCTGTCCTTGTTTATGTTAGGGAAATTTTTCCCACATAACGGGAATACTACATCTTCATCATCATTGTCTTCATCATCACTCCCACTGTCGCTAAAAGACTCGCAGACAATTTTATTTTTTGTTTGTTTCGGTGCACTTTATTCGGTTGAAACTGAGGCTGCAGGTTGTGAAGCGACAGTGGTACAGAAGTCGACATTAAGATTTCTTCTCGTCTGCTTTCGCTCTTGGTTTTCAGACTCATCAACTTTTCTTTTCTTTTCTGCTGCTGTGTGAAGATTGTTCTTATGGGTTGTACTGGTTACTATAAGTGCTGAACCACGCCTATTGGAAAACGATGGCTCTATCACTGGAACTTTCCGAATATCTTCTGGACTGATCACGGAATTTGAAGTTTCAGGTTCAGTATCTTGATGTTCTGTCACTTGGGTAGGTTGATATCGATTAGATACCAATTTGAACCCCATCTTTATCTCCATAACATGTTTTACGGCTTCTATCAATTCCTCCTTGCTCCATAGTTTCCGTTTTCCCATCTGAAGGCAACTAGAAATATAAATGACAACAGCCGTACTGAAATTACATAATATGGAAATAGCATTCCGAAATCCGTCCCGGGGACGAAATTTAGACACGTCCTGGGGGACGAAATTTAGGCATGTGCACCACAAAAGTATGGCGGCATCTCATTCTAAGCACGCTGCAATATCCGGTTCATTTAATATATATTCTTACACTAGACACTTTGCTCTATATATAGGAGCAAAAAATGTTATGAAAATACGTACCTTAGGCTGTGAAATACTGCTGAGAATATATAAGAAGAATACTTTTCACCTTCCAGATATTTAAAACTTAAATAACAACGAAACAGACAATAACACTCGCTCCAACTGAAAGCACGCTTGCTACTGCATAAAGAGGGATAGTCTTTACTGACCATCACTAGGGTGCGACAAATTATGGGCGAAATACTGTGGGGGACGAATTTAGGCAAGGGGACGAATATTGGGCACTACACCTTATATACAGTATATATATATTTTTCTGTCCTTTCCAGTATTATACAGATGTTTGGTAGTGTGTTTGGATTATCATATCGAACGTTGAATTAATTAGGATCTGAGTAGTAGAATGTATAAAGCAGAATGCATAATTAACGACATACTTGAATAATTATGACTAGTTACCCATCATTCACTCTAAGACTACAATTCATGAGCCTGTTCTAAACGAAGCTAGTAAAATGATGGTTTTACATAATATTTCATTCACTCACGGCCCGGAATGTGGCGCATAATTAACAGCAGACAAGTTGCATGTATCAGTAACTGTCATGCAGTGCATGATGGCAATTAGTGGCTTGCGTTCCAGCTCATGATGTCTGTTATAACTCAGGTCGGATGCTCAATCCGGAATCCGTGCTTACAATCGCAAAGAGGCGGCGGGGCGGCTGATGTATGGGGCATAGCCGACATGTCAGCGACGCCGTGTTGCGTTACACATAACCACAAAGGAGGAAGAGGAACCGAATTACAGTCGCTGTGAACTCGCTAATGTACCCAACGTAACTTGCAGACACCGGAGACAAGAATCTGCAAGATTCCCATTCCATAGAAATTGGAGGAGTCTCTTGGTTTTAGTTAAATAAAATGCAAACAAAAAGACAAACTATAACTTTGACTTTCAGAAAGCATCGTTATAATTATTGTTGTTATCGTTACAACGTCGTCATCATCGTCATCATCATGGCGGTGCTCTCATAAATCACTAGTACGTCCAGTAATGGAGTATGGTGCTACATGTTGGGATCCTTACAGATTAGAACATACAGTATTAAGACACTGGAAAAGATTCAAAAACGGGCTCTTAAGTGTTGTCGGAAAAATTCACCATTAAAATGGGACACACTCACGGACAGGAGAACGCGAAT
Organism: Periplaneta americana; assembly: GCA_025594305.2. NCBI lineage: Eukaryota > Metazoa > Arthropoda > Insecta > Blattodea > Blattidae > Periplaneta > Periplaneta americana. The sequence goes on along the minus strand of JAJSOF020000040.1, from coordinate 33,672,798 downwards.
TCGATTGTGCGCACTGTTCAAAACATACAGAGGTGAGCCTGCCTGGAGAGAAATAAAAAATAGGTTGCAGCCGCCAAATTACTCTTCAAGGAACGACCACTCATATAAATTGAAGGAAAGAAGACAGAGGACGGACACTGGAAAGTTTTCTTTTCCCAATCGTACTATCAGGGACTGGAATGCTTTACCTGCAGACTTACTAAAGGCTTTACCAACAACCAAAAATGTATTTAAAAATAGGCTTAAGGACCTTGCTAATAGACGGTAATGATACACAGTATTTAAAGGGTGTAAATGATATGTTGTTATTGAAGTGTTGTATCAGTGAAGAATTATGTTGTGTCAGTGAAGTGTGTTGTATGAGTGAAGAAGTATGTCGTGTCAGTGAAGTGTGCTGTGTAAGTGAAACGTGTTCCTGTCAGTGAAGCTTTATAGTTTATAGTGGCAATGCATAGTATTTGAACAGTGAAATGTTTTTCAAGTGTTAGTGAAATCGGGATAGAATCAGTGAAATGTGTCGTAGTTCCAGTGCAGTGAGTGAGTTGACAACGAAATGAGTGTAATTTGAAAGGTACTTGTGCAGTTATGAACATATCATACTCGTGGGTTTTAGTTCGATCTTAGTTTTAAGATACAAATTAGATTTATTGCAAATGTTATTTTAAGTGATCGTTTCATTTAATTTAGTATATTCCCTGTTGTTATTATTATTATTATTATTAATTATTGTTAGTATTAATTATTAGTATTATTATTAATTGTATTTTTAATTAATAAGTTTATTATTGTCATTATTGAGTGTAATTAGTTACCACTGCCACCGGGTATATACCCACTGCAGTGTGAATAAATACATACATACATGCATACATACATACATACATACATACATACATACATACATACATACATACATAAATACATACATACATACATACATACATACATACATACATAAGATCCCTGATTACTTATAACAGATTGATCTGCCTAAAGCGCTTTCAACACAACAACTTTTATCAGTTTCACTATGCTGTTATCTAGCGACTGCAAAAGAAGTCACATTAAAACCCTGATTACAATTGGATCGAGTAATAGCTTGCTGCACTATTTCCATCTAGCGATCATACCCCAAAAAGTTAATTTTTGACAGTGGACATTTTGGTGGTTGTTCTCATTTATTTCTTCCATTTCATAACAGGGAATAGGGTATAAGATAAATAAGGCATGGCCCGACAAAATAATGATAAAAATAATAATAATAATAATAATAATAATAATAATAATAACTATCAGCATTACTACAAGTATGGCGTCAATCATCTGTTCCAGCATTACTCGTCTCTTCTATTTCTAGGATAACAAAAATTCTTCAGCTATTTAGCTTGTACTTACTATATATGCCAATATTAAAATTTGCAGTAATGTCTCTTTTTCTTTACAAATTGTTATTTTACAATAGCATCCAATCATTTATTGTATATTATACTTCTTATTCTTCTGCAGAAGATGTCCATCGTCTTTGTTCCCCAATTCAAATTTCACCCGATGGTGTGTACCAATTCTCTTACTTAGGTGGACTTTTCTTCCTCTTTTCCATATAACTGCTAACCTGATCAGGTCTTGAATCTATCCTTCACCCATTGCTTAGATAACTTTCTTCTTAATCTTTTCCCATCTAAGGGATGATCTTCTCAGCTCTTAAAACCACTTTCTACAAATCGCTTAGATGGCGTTTCTTCTTAATCCCTAAAGCATGATCTTTTCAGCTCTTAAGCCCACTCTCTTCTCATTGCTTAGATGGCTTTCCTCTTATTCTCTAAAGGCTGATCATCTCAGCTCTTAAACCCACTCCCTTCCCATTGCTTAGATAGCTTCCTCTTAATCCATAAAGGCTGATCTTCTCAGTTCTTAAACCCACTATCCACCCATTGCTTAGGTGGCCTTCTTCTTATTCTCTAAAGGCTGATCTCTCAGCTCTTAAACCCACTCCCTTCCCATTGCTTAGATGGCTTCCCTCTTAATCCATAAAGGCTGATCTTCTCAGTTCTTAAACCCACTATCCACCCATTGCTTAGGTGGCTTTCTTCTTAATCTCTGAAGCCTGATCTCACCCACTCCCTTCCCATTGCTTAGATGGCTTCCCTCTTAATCTATAAAGGCTGATCTTCTCAGTTCTTAAACCCACTATCAATCCATTGCTTAGGTGGCCTTCTTATTCTCTAAAGGCTGATCATCTCAGCTATTAACCCCACTCTCTATATATTTCTTAGATGGCTTTCTTCTTAATCTCTAAAGCCTGATCTCAGCTCTTAAACCCACTCCCTTCCCATTGCTTAGATGGTGACCCTCTTAATCTATAAAGGCTGGTCTTCTCAGTTCTTAAACCCACTCTTCACCCATTGCTTAAATGGTTTTCTCACCTCTTAAACCCAATCTACACCCATTCCTTAGACGCCTTTGCCCTAAATATCTTTCCATCTAAAGCTCATCTTCTCAGCTCTTAAATCCACTCTCCACCTATTGCTTAGATGGATTTCCTCTAAATCTTTTTCAGTCTAAATGCTGATCACAGCTCTTAAATCCACTCTCCTCCCATTGCTTCGATGGCTTTCATCTAATTCCTTACCCGTCTAGGGCCTGATCTCAGCTCTTAAACCCACTCTCAACTTGGATGGTTTTCCTCTTAATCTTTTCCCATCTAGAGGTGATCTTCTCAGCTCTTAAAACCAATTCTCAAGCTATTGCTTAGATGGGGTAACTCTCAATATTTTCTCATTTAATGGTTGAACTCAACTCTTAAATCCATTCTCCACTCATTGCTTAGACGGCTGTCCTGTTAATTTTTCCCCATTTAAGAGCTGATTTTTAGTTCCTGAATCAACTCTCCACCCATTTCTCTTCATCATGTAAGGACTGCTCTAATTTCAGCTCTTGCACCCACTCCCACTCCTTTTCCGTCTAAGGACTGCTTATCAACTCTCAACCCATTGCTTATAAATGGACTTCATCTTTCTCCTTTCCCATCTAAAGGCTAATCTTGTTCAGCTCTTGCATCAACCCTCCACCAGAACAATTAGGATCGATATTCTTCAGCTCTTCAACCAACTATCTACCCATTACTTAGATAGCCTTAATCATACTCTTTTGATATAAGGGCTGATCTTTTTCAGCTCTTGAACCCATTCTCCTCCTTTTGTTTGGGTGGACTTACTCTTCCTCTTTTCCATCTAGGCGCTGAACATCTTCAGCTATTGCACCCATTCTCTATCCATTACTTATGTAAAGTTCCTCTTCCTTTTACCATCTAGCTGTTGATCTTCTTCAGTTTTTGCACTCAATCTCCAGCCTTTTCTTAGGAGGACTTCCTTTACCTCTTTCTCTTACAATAGTTGATTTTCAACTCAAAAATAATTCTAGGAAATTCTATTTAATATCAGCATGACTCGCTATTCTGGTCTTTGTCAACTTTCTTCTGAATGCCTTCTTCCACAGACCACCGCTGCCTGGCCGCGTAAGTAGCAGGCCTCAATAGACTCCTGGTTGGGTTACGTTACCTGATTGAAGTTTTACTGAGATTTTCCCTTAACCCATTAAATGTTCAGTCCGATGAAATGTCAGGTATTCAGAATATCGTTCATTTTAATAGCCCTAGGAAAAATTGTGAATTCCGCAGACCACTGCTATAATTAAGTACTAATTTTTAGCTGTGTTTATACCAGAGGTCTGCATCGGACGTTTTCGCTCGAGCGCCAAGTAGTTCATAGCATAATCGGATAAGTAGCGCACATGCATGATGGGTAAAATTGTCGCGAGCGATAAATCCTCGAACGGTATAAGCCGAGCGTTAGACATTCGTTCTTCTTACAGTGATTAACTGTGTAGTAACATCATAAATGTTTATCATTTCAAAACTTTGCAGTGTTTAACTAACCTCTCCATAGTACAACTACAAAACTTGCTTTAAAATGTAATATAAATGTTGTAGGTAATTTTTTTTTTCCACACAGGAGTGATTCTGTTTTTTCCACATCTGATGTTATTGGATGTAAATGTGATTATTATAAACGGAGAACACAATCACGATAATGCAAGAACCGTAGACTATCAAGTTTTCTAGTAATAATAATAATAATAATAATAATAATAATAATAATAATAATAATAATAATAGTAATAACAATAATAATCTCTAATAATTAGTGTAGGCCTATCAATCTTTGCGTCTGTAACATTCATGCAGCATGATTATTTGTTTTATTATATTTTCTATGACGGTATCTCTGTACTAATATTGTTATTAATCTACTGCTATATCAGTAATATTTTGTAAAACGTTTCTACATTTTCGCAGTATATAGGCGGAACACTATGTATGGACCTATCATATTATATATGTTGTAAATCAAATATTGAATAATTATTAATTAGCAATAATAAGTTTATATGGAAGTTTTTCATACTATTTTATTTATAACTTCATGTTCCTGTTTTGGTACGTTCCATTGACTGTTCCATTAAACATCTGTCATAAACGCAGAAAATAAAGCCTTATTTGTACCGTGTGAGCAAAACATATGTGTATCTTATCTGTCGCCTTCCATACAAGATAAGACATGTCGGTGAGATGACCTTCTATTGCGCTTCTATTTCTTACGAGCGTACCACGACCGATCTTTCCTCACTCGAGGGAACGACATTCGACCGAGTTCAAGCGAGCGATTTAACTCCAATGCAGCCTCTGGTTTATACTGTCTTCGAAGAGCGTGACTTCATGCTTGCCCAACTCGATCCTAGAGTATACTTCTGTTTCATCAGACTTGTGCCTGCTATATTGCTCTAGTTCATGTCAGTCAATCGCCGGATTTGGACGTCTGAGATTAAACAGTTAGGGTCGTGTTCATAGACATTCTTAGCGCGGGCTTTCGGTGGATGATCAGCGAACTAACGTTTTTCGTATTCATAAACCAGTGTCAGCGATATGATATGATATGATATGATATGATATGATATGATATGATATGATATGATATGATATGATATGATATGAATCCTGTTTAGCACGCTCGTAGCGCGGGCTAGCGAAATGTCTATGAATAGCACCCTAAGACTCTTAGAAAAGTAAGAGTGATGATAATATTAAAGATTTCGATCATGTTGATTCAAAAGCCGTAGGCATGATGCCAGTCTGTTCATTTTAAATAATGCCAAGAAACTAGGAATGTAATTGTCAAGAAATTGTTATCTTTATTACTACCTCCTTTCCTTTTCTCTTCTTTACTTCTCTCTCTCTCCCCCTTTTTTCCCCTCTTTCCCTTCCTTTCTCTTCCTGCTTTTACTTTTTATTCTTATCTTTCTTTTTCTACTCTCTTTTCCTCTCTTACTCTCTTTTTATTATCATTATTCCTTTCTCCTTCCCTTCTTTCTTTTCCTCTCTCCCTCTTTTCTCTTTCCTTCTCTCTCTTTTTACTATCATCATTTCTCTCTCTTCCTCATCTCTTTTTTCCTCTCTTCTCTTTTTACTACCATTATTCCTCTCTCTTTGCTATATTTATTTCTCTCTCTCTCTACCTATATTTTTACTCTTTTCAGTCTTCTCTCTCTTCCTCTCTTTTTACTATGTTTATTCCTATCTTTTTCTCTCTTTTTACTACTTTTATTCCTTTCTATAACTCTCTCTTACTATTTTTAGTCATCTCTTTCTTCTTCTCTTTTATTTTCTTTATTCCTCTCTCCCTTCCTCTCTGTTTTGCGGTCTTTATTTCTCTCTCTTTCTCTTGTAGTTTAGCTATGAACTAAAGACAAGCAAGAACCCATAAAATATAATATTCTATCCAAATACTACATTAACACTCGACAGTGGGCAAGCGTGACGTCAGCAGCCAAACAAGGCGTACATAAAACTCTGGGATTCAAGAGCTATACACGCAGAGAGTTCGGATTTTATTTTTCGTTCTTTAATTTAGGTCTACTCTTTCATTTACACCCCTCAATAAGCTATTTTAGAGAGGCTGAAAGAGGCTGTTTGAGAACAAATGTTGGTTAAATTTCGGCGCAGGACCCTGGTCCCATTTCGCCGTCATTATCACCATCTTCATTCATACTATCTCCTTCCATATGCATATTATCTTTCTATCGCATGAGGCGAACAGAATTCGACATAAAGGGTGGCCCAACCTGAGAACGATTCAGAAAAGTAGGCAGAGACGCAAATGGCTACACCTCAACTTGCACGGAATTAAAAACTTTCCTTCAGCTGAAACCGCGGCTTTTCTCTATCTGTAGTCAATGCCGTGTTAGTGTGTACTAACTACATTTCGAATAATACTGGAAGAAGCTGAAACGAAATTAAAGTTATATAAAATGTAGCAATACACTCTGGAATATTTAACTTCTATCTCAATGTGCTTCGTTCCGAGTTTCATTTCCATTATTCAATTATTGCTTCAGTCTGGGTTTGGTCGAATATTAAAGTTACAAAAAAAAAAAGACTCTTTTATTGGGGCCGAATAGCAGAAAATTGGATAATCAAAATTCTACTCTGTACGTCGTCAGGAAACCTAAGTCAAGAACGATCACGGAACAGGCAGAGAGATTATGAATTCAGACATTTTCCTCAGATGGGTGAGCATAATCAACGGGGACGTGGAATTGACTATGGACAGAATGAATCTATTGGAGAATAAAGTAAAAAAACTAAAAAGTGACACTTTATCAATTTTCCACGCGTTTAAAAATACTACATAACTACATTAAAGAATATGCTCTGCAATAGAATACAGATTAAAATAAATCTTGTTTACACGTAAGTAGTTACTCTATTTGTCTCCAACGTAAGCAATTTTGCTGCTGAAATGGGATATTTAAAAATATTTCTCTCATTATAATATATTTCATGAAGTCCACACCTGTGGAGTAACGGTCAGCGCGTCTGGCCGCGAAGCCAGGTGGCCCGGGTTCGAATCCCGGTCGGGGCAAGTTACCTGGTTGAGGTTTTTTCCGGGGTTTTCCCTCAACCCAATACGTTCAAATGCTGGGTAACTTTCGGTGCTGGACCCCTGACTCATTTCACCGGCATTATCACCTTCATTTCATTCAGACGCTAAATAACCTAGATGTTGATACAGCGTCGTAAAATAACCCAATAAAATAAAAATAAAAATGTATTTCATGAAAATTTAAACTCACAAATAAGAGAGAACGCAAAAATAGAGATAATAAAATTTAAAAAAAAATTGCATACTTATTTTGAGATACCCTGTTATTTAGAACATCTACGTATACATTCAATAAAATATTGCTAAAACTTATAATTCACTCTATATATCGACTAAAATAATAATAAATTCTTTAGCTACGGAAAAATGAGCGCGTGAGAGTAACTAATATTAATTACTTCAGAAGGTGATTATTTTTCTTGAGTACTAATTCCCTCTTCACCGTGGGCCACCTTTTCAATTCATAATTTTTAATAATGTTACTCTTAACGTCTTGTGAAACGAACAATCTACATTACATTAAACAATTAAACTTTACTTAGCTAGTGACTAAATTCGATGCCTGTGACTATTGTACTGGCTAGAACAAAGGAGTGCAGTGTCAATAGTAAGTGGAGAAGTTCTTGATGTGTATTTCTGCTGGAAATCTATCTTTGAGGGCTGTGTTTGAGATCACATCTGTAGACATAGACATCGCTCCAGTGGTGCTGTCTAGCGGTGCGTGAAATAACCTTATATAGTTCGAGAACCTCACAATGCTCACCGGGATTTGTCCTGTCAGAAGCTTATCTTAGCCGAGTGTCCTGTCAATAAACGACTTAGCCGAGACTGCCATATATCCTCGAACGAAAACACGTATCGCTCTGAGAAATATAAGTAATGGACCCTATTGAAGGTTCATATGGGATTTATAACCTCACATTCTGACACTGTATGAATTCCACTGCCTTGGACGTCGTTAGATAAAGTCTTATGTCGTCTTTTCACGTCGATGAACAGACTTCGAATCCCAACTTAACCTATTGAAATTGTAATGTACAAAAACAGTGAGATGTAGATTGTCTCTTTATTGAAATTCAGTCTTAGTTCAGTTACTGATTAGTGAATTTAATCAAATGGTTTCTGGATTTAATTTATTGGTTATTTATCAATTGACGTTTTATAGTTTAACTATTTTTGTGTTGATAATTATATTACTAAATTAATCCACTGATTGTTTAATTAGTTGATTAATTAATTTCTGCAAATCTTGTCCTTCAGGTAAAGCTCCCTGTAAAACAGATTTGAACAATTTTTCCCTTGAAATTATTCAAATCTGCTTTACAGGGAGCTTTACCTGAAAGACAAGATTTACATAATATATACGTCACTGTCTACGTTAACAGAGAAACCACAATTATTACAAGTCATACAGAGATTGTGTGCACTCGATGTGGGTCTCTGGCGTTTCGTCAGCACACGCGAGTTGTGTGGATATAAAGGGAAAAGTTGAGACGGTGTCGGGTGGAGTTCCCGGGTAGCTCAGTTGGTAGAGCGCTGGTACGTTCAACCAGAGGTCCCGAGATCGATACCCGGCCTCGGAACAATTTTTCCCTTGAAATTAATTAATTTTTGTTACTGTTGATACTTTTTGGTTTACAGGTATCAACAATTTGATTTAGTCTGTTGCTATTGGAGCTTGTTCTGTTGGTTATATAGTTGAATGATTAATTGGTTTGATTGGTTGGGTTGGTTTCCTGGCTGATTGATTGATTGATTGATTGATTGATTGATTGATTGATTGATTGATTTGGCGACTCTTATTTTGATTGGTTGCTTGATTTCGTTTGTGTTTTGTTGTTTTGGTTAAAAAAAAAGGTACAAAGGTATCCCCGTCACATGCCATGAAGGCACTTGGGGGCATGGAGGTAGCCTAGAGCCCAATGCTTTCCATGACCTCGGCACTAGAATGAGGTGGTGTGGTCGGCACCACGCTCTGACCGCCTTTTACCCCCGGGAAAGACCCGGTACTCAATTTTATAGGAGGCTGAGTGAACCTCGGGGCCGTTCTGAAAGTTTGGCAACGAGAAAAATCCCGTCACCACTCGGGATCAAACCCCGGACCTTCCAGTCCGTAGCCATCTGCTCTACCAACTGAGTGGCTATTTTATTTCATTGTTTCTTTGATTTACATAATTAATTGTTTGTATAGTTAATTCTTTCTTTTATTTTGGTTTAGCAAGTTTATTTGGTTTCTTATTCACGTTCGTTGGTTGGTTGGTTGGTCGGTCGGTCGGTATTAATTTGATTGCTTTTCTTGATTTGGTATTGTATTGTATTTATTAACATTCCATGGTATTCATACATGCTTACAGCTAGAATATGGAACAAGTCAAAAACTTAATACTATTATAAAATCTTAATTTATAGTCACAGTCTAGATGAAATATATACAGACGAGATTTATAATATAGTCTACTAGTATCAATTTCATGAAGTGTTATTGAATGTCATGAATTGACCTACAGAATAGAAGGCGTGAGAAATTAGGTACTTCTTTAATTTGGCCCTAAATAATTTTATGTTTTGAGTTTCATTTTTATATCGATAGGGAGGCTATTAAAAATTTTTACTGCCATATAACGCACTCCTTTTTGATAGCACGATAGACTTGCCGATGGAGTATGAAAGTCATTTGGAGTATGAAAGTCATGTTCGGGTGATTTGATTTCCTTGATTTGGCTTCCTTGATCAAATTGAATTAATTTATTCAGCAACAAGCTTTCAACCAACTTTTAATGTGACTTAGGCTCAGTGAGGTAATGATAAAAATTGATAAGATAATGATAGTATAGTTAATTTTACGTGAGAAAGGAGCCATTCATATGGTATCTAGATTTCAGTATATATTACATTAAATATGCACTTATTTCTAATTAAAATATTGAAGGTAGTTGATTTAAAATAATATGACTATTAGTTAATATAGTTTTGTACTGCCTATTGCAATTTGGAGTTCACTGTTATAGACAAATAAATACACACACAAATAAATTAATTAATTAAATTTGCCTCGAGTATTCTAATTCAGAACAAAGTTCTATTAGTGACTTAATTTGCGACATGGGCATTCAGGTTTATTTTTCCTTCCGGTGGAAATCTACTGAAGGTCTTCTTTTTCCAAAGTTCATAGCTGTAGTTTCTTCGTAATCAATCCTGTCCAAGTGGTAGTAAGTTCGATGGTGGGTTGTCCCTAAACGTACTTGGGTGTGTGGTATTTTCTCTACACTCGATGGAACAGTCATTATCCTATAACATTATCGCCGTTGCCTACCTAGTATGAAACAGAGTGGACTTTCTGCTGGCGATGATGAGAACTTGATAGCCTATAATAGGCTGCATATTGCGCTCCGAAATCAAGTGCATTATTTTGCAAACTTTGACGACAATTAAAAGAAAATCCTGTCAAACCTGTAGGAGACAAAGAGGCTGGAGGGCAGATTATTTCGTTTCTATGTGTTTCCTATTATAGCTGTATTGTGTAACTATGAACAGAATTTATTTTAATCGAAAGAAAAATAAAGTAATAGACTTATGTATGGAGTTCTGACATAAGTTCTTATGGAATTTTTCTTGCCCACGGTGTCTTACATTCATGTTAAAGTCTTTATTGATTTATTTTTAATATTACATGAAGTGCAACCATATTATCAAATACAAATAAATCGCTTAAGAAACCTTCAGACTTCAACACGAGTGTTGACAGTGGCGATCTGTAAAATTGCAATTATGGTTTGAATTGGACACCAGCAGAGAAGTTAGAAGAAGAATATATGAATGTTTATAAAAGCCGAATTTGTTTAGGTAACGTCATAGAGGATGAGATTCTTGTGTTCTTCTTTACACTCCAAAACTTTCGCCAAAATATTTGTCCATGATTATTTTCATTGTTTCATGACCTAATTCTCCTGCGGACAATTCCGGCACACCGGCGACGCTGATATAACCTCGGCAGTTGCGAACGTCGTTAAATAAAACATAATTTTAAAAATGTTTAATGACTTAATTGGATATATTACATTTACCCTCTATCTAGGTGCATTCCCAATCCAATCGACTAACTACAATAAATTTCTGCTGTACAGACAGAAAGCCTAAAGCACTCAGTCACAGCAAGGCTGTCTAGGGCTATAGATATTTCTCATTATATTCATTACTTATTTTGTATGAAATTAAGTGTAATTTACAGGTCGGCGGTTATGTGACTATCGTTGTTGGTGAAACAATTTTTATTTAGGCGATACGACGTCAAGAAAATGTATAATTGTCCATGAAAATCTTATGGACATTGATGAAACCTACTGTTACTTTATTTAAACCTTGCAACGCATATAGACGCCTTCAATTGGAACACGAATGAGTCGTTTCGCCAGTATAATATAACTATAGAATTGTAACATTTTGAATTCATCAATAAGTCTGAGTCTATTGCTCTTGAATTCAAGTAACACGTCGCTGGAAAAATCTGGAATAAAAATTCTCGCGACCTCTCAGGTGAACGGCGGTTATGGCAGGGAATAGAGAGCTGGCATCAGTATTCAATTCAAAACGTGACCATGGGGACTGAAAGAAGTCTGTCCAGGTCAATCCAGATGTCTCTGCGGACGTTGCTATTGTGCAAAGCCCCATCTCGTATTCAGCTGTGTAAGGGCAGTGGGAATTTCCTTTTTTTATTTCTTGTAGTCTTCAACCAACCCCGAATTCTAACGTAGTTTCGGCACGAAAGATATAAAAACGCCATACAGTGTTTCTTTTAGGTTTACATTCTAACACGTAGTGACGTAGGCGCACCAACAGGGGAGTTAATGCGTAATGTAGTGAACTGGTTTGGGAAGTAAAATCTAACAGACCTCGCTAGCCACTAACTCACATGGAATGCCAAGAATATATTTAAAGCTAGAAAATCCAAGACATATCAAACCATAAATTGACATAAATTAACTTTCTATCAACGAAAATAAAATCATAATTATTCCATTTTCATTGTCTGAAAAATGTAACAAACCTCCTACATCTATATTAAGTATTAAGGGCGGAATTCATAGTTGTCACTTATAAATGACCCATTACTGCATAGCGTCCTAAAAATAGGACGTGCGTAAAATACTGATTTCTATAGAACTTTTTCTTGTTTACTACAATTGGGGGCATTGTTTAAAAGATAAATTATTACATTGTATTATGGTGTTGCAGTGTTTGAATTCCGCGCGAACATTTGTTCATACCAGCTAATTTTTTACAAGATGGCAGGATAACAGTATTTGTGACGCACCGCGTGGCAGTTCATTCTTAGTTACTCTGTAATGGTGGTGCAGAAATCTGATTTTTATTTTCACATAATGAGTTGAATACTTCAGTTTTCATGTGGTATATAACAACAATAAAATTTTCTTATATGTTGCTAGGTACAAGATGAAATAAAGTGCCGTCCTAAAAATAGGACGCCATGCAGTGTGTACTCCTGTAGTATTCTATAATATATATACGGTTTCCATTACATTGTTTTATTTCCAGTCTAACCGTGAATGAAATTCTGGGGTTAATGGAAAATCAAATAATAATAATGAGAGTCTAAATATATGACCCTCCTAATGTTTCCCATGATACAGATAAAGACAGTGATAAATCGGACGAAGAGCATGAGGCTAATTTGAATAATCTTGGCAATAAAATGCTACTTAGTAGGAAAGCGGAATTGCAAAAAAAAATATGTAATGATGATAATCAAGATGACAATGTTGATGAAAGTATGCCAGAGTCTTCTAACATAAAACTGCAACGAATGATTTTGAAGGTACATTAGACAAAAATGAAGCTGAGGTTTCTCGCACAAGTTATGTATTGCCGTCCAAAAAGAAGGAAGCTAATATATGAAAATTTCCAAGACAGGGAAGGTAATTCCAGGCTAGAAGGCTATCGTACTACTACAACTACAAGTACTATTATTATTACTACTACAACCACCAACGTACCGCGCCGTGGCGTCGTGGTCTAAGGCATCCTGTCTCGGACTCGCGTTACGGAATGCGCGCTGATTCGAGTCCTCATGGGGAAGAAATTTTCTCATGAAATTTCGGCCAGTGTATGGGACCGGTGCCCACCCAGCATCATCATGCACTTGAGCTACGATAGGTAGCGAAAATCCGGTTTCGGAAACTAGCTCTTATTACTACTACAACCACCAACGTACCACGCCGTGGCATCGTGGTCTAAGGCATCCTGCCTCGGACTCGCGTTACGGAATGCGCGCTGGTTCGAGTCCTCATGGGGAAGAAATTTTCTCATGAAATTTCGGCCAGTGTATGGGATCGGTGCCCACCCAGCATCATCATGAACTTGTGGAGATGCGATAGGTAGCGAAAATCCGGTTTCTGGGGGAATCATCGTGCTAACCACACGATACCGCCATTGTGGTTGGATGATTGTCCACCTCTGTTTCGGCATATGGACGTGAGACCAGCAGCCGGCTGGTCGATGTTGGCACATGGGCTGTAGCGCTACGGATTTTTTTACAATCACCACCACCAGCACCAGCTCTAGTAGTAGCAATAGCAGCACCATCAGTAGCAGCAACAGCAGTACCAGCGTTGGCAGTACCGATGTTAGCAACAGCGGCAACAACAGAGTGGTGGTCCATCTTCGCTTATTTTCTTGATGTTGCAGTAGCAAATGCTTGGTTTCTGTACAGAAAATGAAGCCTCAAAACTCTTCAGAACCGCTCCTCAACTTTTGCCGTCTGCTGACTTTTACAGTACTGAAAAGGCATGGGGTGAGTTCCCACTAAGGAAAAATTGTTCCCATTCTATCAGGAGACATAAGATTTGATGGTCAACACCACTGGCCAGTTGAAAATGAAACTCAATGAAGGTGTGCTAATTGTACAGGGAAAGCAAAGTCCATCTGCAGCAAGTGTCAAATTGGACTCCACCTAAACGTTTCTACCCTTACCACACAAAATAGTGTTGTGCAATGCGAGCCTTGTGTGAGAAGGGCAGTTGTACCACTGATTCTAATATGTATATGTATTTGCTACATAATAAATACTAAATACTATTTGAACTACAAAAAGGGGTTATTCTATTCAACTGTTGCATCACTGACCACTATGCATAGTGTCCTATTTATGGGACGGTCCTTAATTTTTATCCCATAAAGTAAATAAAGTTAAAAATGGTAAGAATGCATTCTTAAGTCACCAACTAGCAAACTTAAACTCAGAAACGCATTTTTCAAGTCATTAATAACTTTATGCAGTAATGGGTTAAGTGGTTACTTATACTCATTTCTAAGTCATAGTTGTCCGTCATTCACGTAATGAGTGATTACTTAAGTGAGCTGATCTGTACCCTTAAGTGACCACTAATTTTCAAAATGGATACTGAGAATGATTTTGAGGATTTTGTGGAGTTTGTTGAACGAAATAAGGAAAATATACGTGTCCCAAAAAGGTATATTAGAGACATGGAGAATCCTCTGGAAATGTATAGTGAACTGGAATTTAAGAAGCGACATCGTTTTCGCAAGACCACAGTTGTTGATATTTTAGTGCCTTTAATAGACAATTGCCTGTTTTCTACTATGTCTTTATGCCTTAAAACAAGCTCTCGAAGTCGTTCTTCAGAAAAATTCTTTCCTTTTGGCATACTTATTTTCAGCCAAATTGATTGTTATTTATTTAGTCTATAACAGGGCAAAGCCCCAACTACAATAGACAGTTCAGATATTTGTTAAAAAAACATAGAGTTGCATGTAACATGAAAAAGAGATAAAACATATACAAATGCAAGATACAAGTGTAATTATAAATTAAAAATTGAAAATGGGAAAAAAAAAAACAAGTAGATACTACCTAAATAAACGACACAGATCCAGATATAAATGAAAAATATCAAATAAAAATAAATTAAAAAGAGTTAAGTATAGATATCATAGCCGAAAATGTAAAATGTAGCTATAATTGGCAAATTACAGAGTAAATATAACACTACGTTAATAAATTTAATATACAGTATTATATAGTAGGTCTAACAGGCTTAATTTATTTATTTAAGAAATTCACCACTACAGAGCATGTGTTCCAATTAGTAGGATATCTGATTATAACTATAACTAACATGCAACTAAAATTCAACATCATGAAACTATTGCTGTATAGGCCTGTAACTTATTCAGTACAATACTATTGATAACTCGTTGTTATAGCAACCCCACATGTAGAGCTGCTTTCGATTAGTTCAATGAGAGCCAGCTTTTGTTATGACGTCATGTCAGGCAGCTGTAAGAGAGCACTCATTACGTGAAAATAAGTGTTGTCTATGAATTCGGAATTGACTTAAGGGTTCCCTTATTATAAGCAAACACTTATTACTTAAGGGTTCACTCATTTTATAAGTGACGACTATGAATTCCACCCTTAATTACATAATTCTGATTGTTGTCTTATACAGTGTAAATGTCCGATTATTAAAGAGTCCTCTGAAGTTAAGTATTTAGGCATAATTTTCGATAATCATTTAAAATGGAACCAACACATTAATTACCTTTGTAATAAGTTACGTAAAATAGTATATTATTTTGTTTTATTGAGGAATTACTTGTCAATAAGTTTATTACGCACAATATATTTAACTTTATTTCAATCGGTAATTATGTATGGAATTATAGGATGGGGTAGCTCATTTAAATCCAATTTTAATCCACTTTATTTATGACAGAAGAAAATAATTAAAATATGTCTTCGTAAACCTATTGATTTTCCATCTCAAAATTTGTTTTTAGACTTTAATGTACCGGTACTTCACGTAAGAGAAATTTATTATATTGTATTAATAAAATTCATACATAAAAATCGAAATAATTTTGAATTGTATTCTCATAGTTATGAAACAAAAGGTATGAATTCTTTAAGATTGTTTGAACCAAAATGCAACACTGTTACAGTATTTAATCATAGTAGTAATTTAGGCCCAAGAATATATAACAAATTTATATTTAAATATCCTAATCTTGTCAATTCTAATAGCTCTTTTTAAATTTAAAAAGTTATGGATGGATTTTATAAAAATTGAAAAATTGTAAATTTAAATTTATATACTATAATTGCACAGTAGACATAAGACAAATTGCATTGTATACTTATTAATTTCAATTCCGGAATCCGCCCCTGAGCACGAGTCCTCTTTCAGGGGCGAGCTAAAGTTTTTTCTGTATATATTACATGTTATGTTATAATTATTAGCAAAATAATAAATAACTAAAATAAAATTGTAATATGCGTTACAAGAGCGGTATGTTGAAGTTTTCACATTCGAGGAAAAGTTTGAAAAAGCGAAACGTAGTTGAGCTTTTTTAATTTCAGAGAATTGAAAGAAAACATACCGCTCGTGTATCGTACATTATTTTGTGCGAAGATCGTTTATTACATACCTGAAAGAGGAATTTCTAATTAGTTGCAATGAAATCTCCATCTTGGTTTCTGTTTAATGACGGCAAATTTGCAAAACAAAAATATCTATCTTCAACATTGTTGCTTCAAAATGTTTTCCGTGTTTACTATACTCCAGCAGGCCGTGATATACGTCTGTCTTTTTTTTCCCTCAGTCTGTAAATGCGAACTTAAAACAAACGGTAAGGTTATGTAATAATTTAGAGTTTACTTAATTTTTGCAAATATTTAAAAACAATAATTAACAGTGCAATTTAGGTGAAATTGCAGTGGTAAGTTTCCAATTTATAATTATTACTATATTGAACGTCTCTAAAAATAATATGTTAAAAACCTAAAGCAGTAAAATCAATATGTCACTTAAGCGGTAAGAAGAGGGAAATTGTTATGTGTGTTAGGTTGGGAATACTGAATGTGGAATTTTAGACTTTCCGCGGATTGGTTTTGTGCGGAAACCAAGCAAATACGCGCGATCTCGCACAAAAGATCTTGAGAGAAAGGCACAAAGATATAAACATAAATATGTGAATTATGATTAATAGTTAAATATTTACAATAATGTAACACAAGTCTAATACCAAAGATGTAAACAAAACCAAAGAGCTAGTAACTAAACACTGGTTTTACCAGTGGCGGCTGGTGCTTCAAAATTTTGTTCGTTTACGTTTTTACTGCAAAAATATTAGGCCTATCATACTACAGTCGTAAAAATTTACAAAAGTGAAAGGGATGCAGAAACCCCCGCCCTTGTTCATTTCGCCTACACCGACTTATAAACAAACTCAGGGTAAGGTACTGAGCATCAGTAGTGGGATTTAAGCGAAGGTTCGTGAACGCTATGATGCCCGCTGATACAATCCGTCGCTGACCTTCCTGCCTGCTCATACCACACCGAAGCATAACTGTCTCAGGTGGAGTGGGGAGTTAAAAGGTCGTCTGCATGACGCACTCGAGTTATTTACGCTCAGGCCCGGTTTGAAATATACTTTTTGAAAGTTAATGAAAAAGTATGAATTACATTAAATAGTTTACTTTGCTTTCGTCGTGAGACTGCCGCCACCGTTAGCATTGATATCTTATTTTTTCTTCTCTAGTCTCAGTACAAATATTGCTCAGAGAACAGCTCTTAAGCTGAAAGCACTCCAACAGACAGCACAAACTAAATAATAATCAACAAACTCTAAAGAAGTAAGAGTATCCTAACAGTAGAAAGTAATATATAATGGTATTCTAATATAATTTGAAACAATTAAAAAGCGAAAATTTAATAATTGAGTTGTTGTCAACTATAGACCTGTAAATTGAAAGCCCCGGGATACCAATTAAAACTTTTGTTTTTAATCGATGGCGAGTTGTAAGTGGATTACTCTAGTGTTCTTCTTTGTTTAAAAAAAACACATAAAACACAATTTTTTTTAGATAATATTTTATTTACAATATACTCTCAGTTGATTGGTTAGGTTATGAACTTCGCAAACAACAGGTCCGTCTTCTTCTTTACTTGACTTCGCTTGGCTTTTCGAGGGCTGAACCCGGGATGAGTACTTCCAGTTACGCCTACTTTGGCCAACTGTGCGCCTTATGTATGAGATGATTGTCCAAGTTAAACAGGTGGCCTGGATGGAATTCGAGAATCTGAAACTGATCGTGCCTCAGTCCTGACAAAGCCAGTTCACATCGTCGGAAGTGTAGCCTGAGAAGCCCTAAACCCGGAGCCTCAAACCCTTCCTATATTCGGGTTAAAAGCCGTACTCCCTCTTAGACTTCGCTTCAGACTATTTTTAACTAGGTATGATAGATGGTAGGTGAAATGAGGGAAAGGTAGAGAGTTTCGGTGAAATGATAGAGGAAAATGGGAGTACCCCGAGAACTCACTGCAACGTCTCTTTTGCACACCATTATTTCAAACACAACTGGTCGGGGATCGAAACCGGGCCTCCTCGATGGAAGACCAGCGTCACAGCGCTTGAAAAAATCAGTAAACTTTTGCAAGTGATTACTTGGCACTGAAAGTTATTACAGACCAGTAAAACCGGCAGAATACTCCTGAGCTCGTAGATGATACGTCGGAGTACTTCACAAAAAACCGTGCCGATAACTTTTGCTATGATAGCCTGAAATTTCTCTGCATGGAGGATAACTTGAGATTCTTGACATTTCTGGCCGATGTACTGTTCGTCTTCAGCAGGTATCAGAAAGTACTTCAGTCAAATTCTACCAATAACACATAGGCTAAACAAAATACACCCAAAGCTACACTACACATTAGAAATTGAAAACAACAAATCCAAAAGACAGATCCAAAACCTACATCAACACATAAACAAAATACACCCAAAGCTACACTACACATTAGAAATTGAAAACAACAAATCCAAAAGATAGATCCAAAACCTACATCAACACATAAACAAAATACACCCAAAGCTACACTACACATTGGAAATTGAAAACAACAAATCCAAAAGACAGATCCAAAACCTACATCAACACATAAACAAAATACACCCAAAGCTACACTACACATTAGAAATTGAAAACAACAAATCCAAAAGATAGATCCAAAACCTACATCAACACATAAACAAAATACACCCAAAGCTACACTACACATTGGAAATTGAAAACAACAAATCCAAAAGACAGATCCAAAACCTCATCAACACATAAACAAAATACACCCAAAGCTACACTACACATTAGAAATTGAAAACAACAAATCCATAAATTTTCTAGACATCACAATAACAAAAGTAGACAACAAACACACATTCAAAATATACAGAAAACCCACAACTACAAAAACAGCACACATACACAACACATCCAACCACCCAACACAACACAAACAAGCTGCATTCCGAACAATGGTACACAGGCTACTCAACATACCAATGAACCAACAGGATAACAACAAAGAGCTAAACACAATCAAATACATAGCACAAGAAAACGGATACAACCCCAACATAATAGACAACATAATACATAAGACAAAACATAATCACAAAAAATCATAAGAATACAACACAAACATAAGAACACAAAAAATACATCACACTAACATACGAAAAAAAACACACACAAAATTGCAACCTCATTCAAGAAATTAAATTACAACATCGCATACAGAACAAATAACACTCTACAAAAACATCTCAACACACAAACAACACAAACAAACAAATACAACCACACAGGCGTATACAAACTCAAATGTAACACCTGGAACAACTTCTATATAGGACAGACAGGCAGATCATTTCAAACACGTTACAAAGAACATTATCACAGCCATAACAAAATTACAAAACACCTCCACAGCATCAGGAGTTACTGTAACATGAGCACATCATGGTCTCCTAGAGAATAATTATAATCAAGCACTACAAGGCCTATTCTTTACAGTTGTATTAGTAATCTAATTTACCGTCCTACAAGCTTATGAATATATAGAAGCACCTTTTACCATTGCAGATTCCGTCTATGGTTCTACATTCTTTATTGCAACAGGTTTCCACGGATTACAATGTGCAGAACACATCACAAATGCTAACCACACCCACAGAGACATCAACACAGACATGGAAATACTACACATCCAAACAAAAATCCAGAAACTAAACACACTAGAACAATATGAAATATACAGACACACGAAAACACACCCCAACGAAATTCTCAACACACAACTCAATTTCAGAACACACTCTTTGACTCTACATCATACCACACGAACACACCCTCACAGGAAACAGAACACGAGACGCCAAGACCAACAACGACCAGTTCTGAAGATGACCCATAATAGGTCGAAACATGTAAACAAGGTACGTTAGAATTTAACATAAGAAAGTCTTAACATACATATTCCGAAATAAATAAGTCTTTACTCGTTAAAATTATTTCATTTTTATTTCACACTTTACAAATACTCATTTTTCACAGAAGTATCCTACATGGAGTTACACCTTTTGTGCTCTGTGCCTCTCATATCATGATAATCATCATCATCATCATCATCATCTCAGTCAGGTAATATTTGTGGGATTGTGTTGCTTTCTTCAACGTGAGGATTATTGCAATCTCTTCTCTTTTTCAGTGGTATATAATAACTATATAATGTATATTATTTAAATATAGCAAAACATACGGACGCAGCATCTAATATTGGGAACTGTGCGGGAGCAAGAAGCTGTGAACCTTCATAGTTCTAAGATCTGCTCGATTTGCTAATGCAGCCAATAGCGGGGCACGCTTAATTAATTCTTGTGAAGCGAAACAAAGCCAAACAAGCGTTAATGCGCGCCTGGTAGGACTTCTGCCATTGTTCCCTGCCGCATTAAACTTGTCAAAACAGCTCCGATCCCAATCTCTAAATAGCTTATCTCCTTGCAAATATTGTCCGCCTCACCGCCCAGCATCTTTGAGTCTGTTGCCACATCGTACACATTTATATAGCCTTAATTAATTTCGTACCCATTGAATGCTTTGTCGCTATGACTCAATGGCTGTACCACTGTTTGAGCTCTATATTACAATGCAGACAGTGGAGCAAGTCGACCGAAACGCTTAATAGGATTGTAATTACATAATGACAGCTGCCGTATCGCTTAGGAATTCGGTTATTTTAAAATTTAAGACGTGACTCATTTGTCTTCCTCACTTCCAGTTCAAGGTTCTGTAACTTGCCCAATCATAAACAAATTCATCCATCTTTTCCTGAGTCTTCCCTATTTAATTCTATAAAAGCGAGTAATTGGTGCCATTTTAGTAATGCATCTATTCAAATACAGTAGAACCCCGATTATCCATCACCCTATTAACCCATCAGCGGATTATCCGATTCTTTATCGCTTATTTTCTGCAGAAAAAATATGAAATATGCCCTACTGCGCATTATGTAGATACTATTTTTTTTTGTAGAGAGTTATTTCAAGCATTTACCGTTACACAATATGTAATAGAAATTCTGTTGCTGCCGGAAACATAAATAGTTATTTCTGGAAGGAATAAATTAATTATGGTTTATTTAACGACGTTCGTAACTGCAGAGGTTATATCAGCGTCGCCGTTGTGCCAGATTTTGTCCCGCAGGAGTTCTTTTACATCCCAATAAATCTACTGACATGAGCCTGTCGCATTTAAACACATTTAAATGCCATCGACCTGAGCCGAACCCGCAACCTAGAGTATAGAAGGCCAGTGCTATACCAACTATGCTACCGAGGTGGACTGGAAGGAATATTTTTCGCATCTTGTAAAATAGTCACTATCTTTTTTTTTTTTTTTTAAATAACCCCAAAAACTTCCTTATAATTCCTAACCCTTGCACCAATCAGTTTGCTTTCCAAGGGTATCAAAAGAAAATCTGTTGTGCTAAATATCGAAAAAAAAAAAAAAAAAAAAAGTACGACTAATTGGGCGCTTTGCAAAAGGAGAAACTATGATTCATCTCGCATCAGAATACGAGATTGGGATTACAACTGTGCTCATTTAATAAAAACAAAGATAATGTTCTTTGCACATATTATTTTACTTCATTGTGTTTATTAGTTATAATGAGCGTAATATTGTATAGTGTAATGTATAGTATGAAAAGCGAATGATTGCAATATGGCAGGAGCTTTAAATTACGAAACTGTAAACACTATGCAGTTAATTTATGAATTTTTATGGTACGGATTATCCGATTTTTTCGATTAACCGTTCAGCCCATCCCCTTCATTACCACGGATAATAGAGGTTCTACTGTATATGCTAAAATACAGTTTTTGTTTACATTTCACAAAGGAAACGCAATTAAAATATTACATAGTTACAACCACACTGGTTTTCACTTACGGTGCAGAAAGTTTGGCTATAAATATATATTATCGCGTAATTCCCTTCTATTTTTCCTGAAATTTCTGGCTGTAATACAGCAGGGGAGGTGGGATTATGCGAGTATATATTTCCTGAAAGGGTGTATAAACTAGTACAGTGGTTTCCAAACATTTTGAAGGAGCAACTCACTTTGGGTGGGACATTTGTTTGCGGTCTCCCACTTCCGTAACGGTAAATAACATAATAATAATGTTTTATTTTCGCTGGCAGAGTTAAGGCCATAAGGCCTTCTCTTCCACTTAACCAGCCTTAATCAATACAATACATAAATTTAAATTACAAATATTTACACTACACTTAAAAGGTTCTCCAGCAATATTCTTCACTAAACATTTATTTAAATTTAGATAAATCTATAAGGTAAAGTAGTAACAATTCATGAGCTAATTTAATTCAATCAATTATAATTAATTTAATATTTGAAATAGCTAGTAAAATGATGAAAATTAATTTAATATAAGCTTACTAGGACTATGTTACAGGGAGAATATGTATATTTCTATTTCTATAATGAGAATATTAATGTAATTGCCATTAGAGGTTTTGTAAATATATTTAGAGAAATTAATGATAATAATAATAACAATGGACAGATATTAGTTTCATTATAAGTAACAAATATTAATCAGCAATTAATCTGTTAAGTAAGAATTTATGTAATTTTGATCTAAATGAATTTATTGTCCAACAACCCCTTATATCACTCGGAAGCGAGTTCCAATTTCTAGCAACTGAAACTGTATAGGATGAAGAATATAAAGATGTCTTGTGGTAGGGTATAATGAGTAAATTGTTATGATGAGATCTTGTACTTAGCTGATGATATGCGGATAAATTTTGAAAACGAGAAGCCAAATAGATTGGGGTAGCGGTGCGCAGAATTTGAAATAAGAGAACAAGAGAATGCAGGGCTCGTCGATCGCTTAGCCTTAGCCAAGACAGAGTTTGGAAAGACGGGGAAACGTGATCATACTTACGAATATTGCAAATATAACGGACGCACGCATTATGCACACGTTGTAGCCTGCTGCTCAAATTTGCATTTAGGTTACTTAATATAATATCGCAGTAGTCAAAGTGTGGCATCACGAGTGTTTGTACAAGGATTAATTTTAATTTATCAGGAAGAAAGTGCTTCAGTCGCTTTAATGAGTGAATAATGGAAAATATTTTTTTGGAAGTGTGATTCACTTGTTCATTCCATTCCGGGTGACAATCCATATAAATACCAAGTTTCTTCACAGTCGAGCTGTATGGAATATTAGTATTATTTACAATTATCGGTGGCAAATTTTGTTTGTCACACTTCGATCTTTGATGTTCTATTAAGATTGCCTGCGATTTACTTGCATTTAAATTAAGTCCGTGCGTTTTCGACCATATGGATATAGAATTCAAGTCATCATTAACCTCATTCGAAAAATACAAATCCCTGTAAAATCGAACATAAATATAATTTTATCAAAATCAGTACATACAACCCATCTACTGCAAGATGACAAGTCAGAATAAGTAAACATATTTCCCAGTTCTCTTTGACTTAGATTAGTCTTCCTTGCTGATATATTTGCCGAATACTTAGACACTTTGAATAATAGTTTGCAAGGCTAAGATATTAACATAATGATAGTCAGAGATAAAATGGACGTATTTATGAGGAAACTTTATTTCTGGGAAACATCACTTGACAAAAAAAGATTTTATTCATCTAGTTTATTTAAAAAAACTGAAGGCAAATTTAGCTACATACCGTATGGTGGGAGAAATAGGCCTACTAATTTTTTTTTCCGACATTCAATTAACTTTATATAATTTTGAACAACAACTTTTTGAGTATATTTCGGAGGAAACTCAAAGCAATAACGACAGTCAGAGATGGATAGTGAATCCGTTTTTAAACAGAGGTTCAAATGACTGAAATTTAAAAAATAGTAATATAATAATAATAATAATAATAATAATAATAATAATAATAATAATAATAATAATAATAATAGAATATTGAAATTATACTTTTCTTCACAGAGCGTAGTCCAGCTTTGCATAAAAAGAATGCAAAAGAAGCTATTAAATTTTTTATAGCATTTGAGAGTTGTATTTATGCAAAATACGTTTATAATCTATGATTCTCATTAAAATAAAATCGAGAAATCTCCTTGAAATTGAAAATGATATCAATATGTTTGTGTTTGTGTATCGAGTATGGAGTTCAAATTAAAAGCTAGGCTACTTTTTGAAAACGAGCAATTATTTATCACATTTATTATTGTGTACTATAGCTCATGCATTTTGTCAAGACGCGATGTGCAGTACGGGAACAACGTTTCAATGGAGGGGGCAGGAGTAGAAGGGAAGGTCGGGCGTGTGTCTGCCGAGTTCAAGGCAAAGACTAACCCATTCACCTATAATTCGTAAGTAGACTCATCCGATGTCGTGTGCAGCTCTGTAGGAAGAGTGGGTGAGTGGCTGGACATAATGCATGAGCTGTATATAACTACTGAAATATTTTTTTTTATGTTCAACATTGTTTATGGTTATTTTGTAAATCAACTCGCGACCCCCTCAGATATTTACACGACTCCCCTCCAAAGGGATTGCGATCCCCACTTTAGGAACCACTGAACTAGTCCAAGTGTTATTACCTTTCGGTTCTTACTGTATCAAGAGGTGCGAATTCTAACCCTCCGGGACCCTAAGGCCCAATTGTATAAAACTCCCTGACTAAAGATTAACTTTGATCGAAGATCGAAAAGTGAACCGAGTTCAGACACTTCTTCTATTGTATAAAACTTGTCTGCGATCAAATTACCTTGGTTCAAATGCAATCTAAGTTCACGTGAAAAGGATTTGGCAACATCGCATAAACAGGTGAAATACGTGATGCGCGGACAGGTTTGTTCAGTGTTGCCAATCTAGCGACTTTAACTCTTTTTCAACAACAATTTCTTTTAACTTTTATATTGCTTAAATAGGGATTTAGTGACCTTTTTAGCACCCCATAGTGACAAAATTTAATCTTTCTTTGTTGATAATGAGAAATCTAGCGACTTTACAACTACTTTTTGGCGACTTTCCGTACACTCTGTTGGAGACACTGGTTTTTTGTGCAATGTAAATAATGGCGTACAATAAGAAGAAGGTTGACTGTTCTCCAAGTTGTTATCATGTTATGGTGTTTGATACTGCTAAACATAATAAAGCTTTATAAAACGACAATTTTCGTTTAGTAATACAGTTAATTGATCATTTATGAATGTACCTATCATATCCATTAATAATTAATGGTTGTTATAAACATAATATAATTATAGGTATTAAATACTGCTGAAACATGATAAAGCCTTATAAAATATAAGATTGTTTGTGTATTAAGGCAAGAAATTGAAAGAAATATATATAAATGTACCTATCATATCTATTAATATTAATAATAACGGATATTTTATTTGCACAATCTGTCATTCGTATATTTCGAACAGAAAAGAAATAACTGAATCGGAGAAATTTCTTCAGTCAAAGTTGACTTTAGTTTGAGACAAATTAATCTCAGATTAGACTTTATACAACACAAAATTCCAAGTTCAGCTGAAACAAGGATCAATTTAACCTCTGATCTAAGATTAAATGGTTTATACAATCGGGCCTAAGAGTTTTTCATGGCTTCTAATTGGATAGTGTTGCTACCTATTCTTCTTCTCTTTCACTCCAATCATACTGATTTTAACTATCACTGACTACACTGTTACTTTTTTCTTTAGACATCATCCAGATTGTGCTGTATTTTCAAAATTGTCTCATAATAATCTCTTTCTATTATCTAATATCATTTGAAATATATTAACATCCTATGTATTTTAGTTTAATTCTGCTACACAGTTTATTTCAGTGTTTAATTAATAGTTCATAGTATTTTGTTGTTTAATTCGTAAATAACTCTTGTATACATGTAACTCTCATCTAAATCAAATTGTTGAATTCTTTGTAAGTTCATGCATATGTATATACACTTTTTGCTGGTTGAGTGGAAGAGAAGGCCTTACGGCCTTAACTCTGCCAGCTAAAATAAATCATTATTATTATTTTTATTATTATTACTATTATTATTATTATTATTATTATTATTATTATTATCTTTTCTCAGTGCTTCTGATATCCACTTCTTTTGTAATTTACAACAACTTCTTGTTTCTTTTTCTTATCAAGCTGTGTTTGACTTCCTCCTTCTATCCGTCAAAGATTACTTGTGTTACGAACTAAGAACGAATATGTTTGAAAGTAATAATAAAGAATACAGTACGGTACAAATATGGTGACGAACACGTTGGAAATATAATTTATTTATAACTTCGTCGTAATCCTTCATTAATCCAGCTTATTTGCTTTCAGTCAAACGCTATGCAAGTCACAAAATTTGGAAGCTGCATTCGAGCCCAACCCTCTTTTTGCGCCTCGTTGCTGATGACAGAAAGATCTGCCAATCAATTTCAATTTATCAGTCATGAGCGGACCTGCATCAAAATCACTCTGCCACAAGAATTTCTCGTTAATCATGTTTTGTCCCACCTCTCACCCCCTTCACGAACCACCAGAACATCGGTCAATAGCACTTGTGGGCTTGGATCACCAGGATTAATTTTATCATTATTATTACACTTCTATGAGGGTTTATTAAACATAATACATATTGCTGCTGTACACAAGATATGAATTAATATTAATTCTTTCTGTTTATTTTATTTTCTAGCAAATCACTACTATCTGGTTATTTTGAGTAATTAATAAATTGATGCAAAGTTGTAGCTGGTATTATATATTTATTGTCTTTACCTGTTATACGTCATTTCGAACATGCTGTAACTTCTTAAAACCTCATTTTAGAAAGGAATGTTTCGGACAAATGCAGTTCCATTTGCTTAAGAGAACCGAAATATGGAAAAAAAATTCATAATCCGATTCAAAATATCAGAGTTGTTACCTGAGCCCCATGAGTGGGACCCAACGGATTGCCGTCCATAACACAATCTTGAAGGTCCCTTCCACTAATGAGATTCGGAAATAACAGTACATAGTTTTATTGATCCCTTTAAGAGAAATTGATTCATATACAGTGGGACAGGGGTGTGTGTGTGCGTGAGTGCGTATCTGCCGTTAATAATTCAAGTATTTCAAAGGCTGAGGTTGTGGTAAAATTTATATCTAAGGTCATTACTAGGATGATACGCCTATATACTTAAACTAGCCGTACCCGTGCGCTCCGCTGCACCTGTTAGAAATAAATATAAAGTAATTACATAATTAAAATAGGACGTTTGATCCAGGGAACAACTTTTACAACAGCGCAAGATAATCTGCTTCGCTCATTACGCAATTTTTTTTTTTTGCATTGCATTTATTGCATATATATTTTATGTATTTTAACACGATTCAATTGAGCATAGTTAAAATTTGAATTATAAAATAATGGATTGCTATGCTAACGTACTATTACTGCATACTAAATCAATACACTCTCGTTGTTCGTTAATTCTCGGAGATTAAAATGAGTGTACATAAATATTATTTTAAGAAATTCAGAAAACGAATGTACAAAATAGCCTATCAAATTTTCTGTGCATAAGAATCTATTTTAATCTTACCTGTCCTCGATTTACTCAGACGTTACTGTAATAACATTATAGCATTATGTCCATCTAGAGAAACTACACTTTCCAATGGTGAAATAATAATTAATTATACAAATCGGATAATTTGGCTTCTGATAATACTTCATACAAACACAGAAAAATTCTCTGTAGGCTATGTTTAATAGCTTTCGATTGTTGATGTCCAAGGCCCCTGTTTCGATTGTTGTTGTTCAAGGCCCCTACTTCGATATCGCGCTCAGCAGTCTCGGAGCTAATGTGGGAAAAACAACATTCAAATTTTCAAATTCAAATTTAAATTTCAAATGTATTTACAATTTACATTTGAATTGAATACATATGAATAGATACCCGAAATGAGCATATGCTCGTGCTCGGGTATAGTCCAGTAGTCTACATAAATTTTACAGAGATCAAATAATAATGCTGATGATATAAATAATAGTAACTAATAATAATAATAATAATAATAATAATAATAATAATAATAATAATAATAAAACAAAATTATTTACAATAATAAAATAAATACTAAGACGGAGGAAATAAAATATAAAACCACTAGCGAGAGTTAACACAACTTAAATAAGCATATAATAACCGGAAAAAATGCCAAACTCGAAAATCAACAGAAAAGTTCGTTGTATCGCAGACGACAGCAACCGCCGTATTGACATTGTGTTATGCATTAATGGTAGTAGGGGGAGCCGAAGGTCTACGTAACTGCCGTTCTCTTCTAATCTTCTCGTAAAATCATGGGAAGTTAATGCTGAAAAAACAAAATGTCTACGAGTCAAACTGTTCATTATTACCAGGATAAATACAAATAATACTGAAATATATTAATCGAGTTTCAGTTATAGATCTCTCCTTTTGTGCAAGAGGTATCATATCAAAATATTTTATGAATGGCGGGGGAAATATAAATTTCAAAGCTTTCTAGTGACTAGATATAGTGACAAGTACAATCAAGTGTATCTGTGGCGATGCTAAGAAAATCATTTATTGGAGATATACACTGTTATTAATTAAGAAAATGATCTATTTATATTTATTACAATGTTTTATCTTATAGGGTACATGCATCAGATAAATACAATAAAAATTAGTACCATATAATGCTAGTAACACTTAAAAGAATTATAATAAAATTTTTCAAATATCATACAAACACTTTCACTTTATTTTTAAACTTAAGAATGTGTAAATTGCTTAGGTCTGGATTAGTTTTCAATACTGAATTGTATAGTCTTGGTCCATAATTCCTACTGTGTCTTAATCCAGCTGTAGTGTGGCATTTAGGTTCTGCCAAAAGAGTTGGGACATTTCTTCTGGTGTTGTGTATATGTTTTTCAGTTCTAAAATTCATTCGATTTTTGTGAAAATAAGTTAGTAATGTATGTTTATATATTTGCTCAATTTTTAGTACTTGGAATTGAGAATAAATAAATTGTGTCGGATAATCAAGTGGTTTATGCAGACAAATTTTGATGATACGTTTTTGTAGTAATATTAACGGAGTTAAGATAGTCTTTGTCATTCCACCCCATCCTATTATTCCGTATTGGATGACTGATTGAAACAAGGCTAGATAAACTACACGGAGAACATAGATAGGCATATATGCACGAAGGGTTACAAAGTTGTGAATTGTTTTCCGTAACCTATTACATAAATATGTTACATGTTTATTCCATCTTAAATGTTGATCAATGACAACACCTAAGTATTTTACTTGCGTGGATTCTGTCAAGGAACCCAATTTTTAGCGAAAGTTTAAAAATATATATACATGCAATAAAAAGGACAGTATTTTTTTTTTTCCGGATTCGGTATTTTTGTTTTTGTACTACAGTGACATCTTCTAATAGTAAACATACAAAATAATTTAGATGCTAATATTTTCAATGATTTGAAACACTCAGCATATTATAGCCTATATCTAAAACTGCCGATTTTTTTGTGTGGGCTTACGACATTTAAAAATTCATTACATGTACAATCATTTTTTTCATTCAGTTTTCTGCCCAAGGGCAGGTCTTTCACTGCAAACCCAGCTTTCTCCAATCTTTCCTATTTTCTGCCTTCCTCTTTGTTTCCTCATATGATCCAATATCTTAATGTCGTCTATCATCTAATATCTTCTTCTGCCCCGAACTCTTCTCCCGTTCACCATTCCTTCCAGTGCATCCTTCAGTAGGCAGTTTCTTCCCAGCCAGGGACCCAACCAATTCCTTTTCCTCTTCCTGATCAGTTTCAGCATCATTCTTTCTTCACCCACTCTTTCCAACACAGCTTCATTTCTTATTCTATCTGTCCATTTCACACACCCCATTCTTCTCCATATCCACATTTCAAATGCTTCTATTCGCTTCTCTTCACTTCGTCTTAATGTCCTTGTTTCTGCCCCATAATATGCTACACTCCATACAAAGCACGTCACTAGTCTCTTCCATAGTTCTTTTTCCAGAGGTCCGCAGAAGATGCTCCTTTTTCTATTAAAAGCTTCCTTTTCCATTTCTATCCTCCTTTTGACTTCCTGGCAGCAGCTCATCTTATTGCTTATAGTACACCCCAAGTATTTGTAGCTGCCCACTTGGTCTACTGCCTCATTTAGAATTCGAGAGTTTATCTTCTGTACATAGCCTAAAACAATGAAAAATAGCGAAGAATGTACTAGTAGATGTAAGTGCTCAGGTAATAATCATAGCGCTCTTGCAGCCAAAGTTCAAGTTTAAACTTTTAAACTTTTGACTGGTACATCAGAGCAGAGGTTCTCAACCGATGTGTCGTGACACACTGGTGTGTCGCGCATCCCCATAAGATGTGCCGCAAAATTTTTAAATTGAAAAATAAATTTTATCCAACCAGAAAGTCTCCCTACAACGGATTTTTTAAATTTATAATGGAGTCTTTGCTATGATATATTTCATTTTGAGACAGACTTTACCAATGAAACGTAAACACGTGCAACAGTGCTCAATTTATTTTTTCTGCCTGTCGATAAATCGAATGAAAGTGAAAACTACAACAATGCTTACTAATTCGTTTACTCTTCCCACTTAGGATCGTATTCATAGACGAGACTTCGGACCAAAGTTGACTTTGGAAAGTACAAAGTCACCATTTTCCTATTCACAGTCGACACTTTGACGAAAGTAAACTTCAATCGTGATTTTACTTCGAAATCGCCGAAAATCTAGACTTCGGCTTTGACTTTCGTTCACGGACATCAGAAAATGGCTGATATTTCGAAAATTGTTGAATTTTCCGAGAATATTGAGGACATCTTGGGGATTATTAAAGCTTCTCATGTTCCTTGGTGTATTATTAGATATAGATAATACATTCAAATCAAGGTACAGATTTGATAAACAGACGTATTAGATATCCTCGTCAAGTTTCAACATTCATTGATTAATAATAATCAAAGAGGATTATCTGTCGCACCAATAATTGAATTTCTTATTTCATCGCGATTTTACGATACAGGTAATTGATGGCTTAATATTGTTTGACTGTTTAATTCTATAGAGAATATGTTATACAGTTGGATATGCAGTTAATTTTTAATCCTGCGGTCGTCATAATAATGTATTCTGAATATTGATTTCAATTAATTTTTAAGTAGTTTGTCATTAGTGGCATCTTCTTATCTTCCAAATTTTCAGAATAAAATTATTTTATAATGAAATAATTCGAGGGCTTAATGTGAACCTAACGTAATTACAATCGATGTTTTATTCGCAACAAAATTCTTAGCAGACAATACTATTTCAGATGAACTACACCATCATGTTTTGTAGTTACGAATTTTATTGTATTACATACGATTTTGGAACTGATTTACGATTTTTGATCAAGTAGAAGAACGAATTATTATCTGTTGGTGTAAAGATCTAAAAATGTCAATTTTTTACTTACGTTAGTTTCAGACAAAGCCCACGAATAATTTTATTATTCTTATGTAAAACTGCAAGAACGGCCAACAATTGCTTAACATGTACCGATGTTCAATTGTTTAATTGATTTGTGTCTCAAAAGATGGCTTTGATTGTGGCAATGCCTACTTTATTTCAACTATATATTAATTTAATTCGTTCAGAAGGCAGTGATTTTGATTGCCAACATTAGAACAAAATCGTCAAATCTTGACTTACTGAAGTAAAAGCCAAAGTCTCAGAAGTATTGTCTATGAATAGGACTTTTAACAAAGTTAAACTTTACTACGAAAGTCGACTTTGGATAGTCTTCATCCAAAGTCTCCTTTATGAATACGACCCTTGGTAATAAACAGAGTTTAAAACCGTCAGAAGTCAGAACATATTGGTCAGTTTCAGTATATATGTGTGAGCAGATGATGTGCGACTGTTTTACCAAATGTGCTTTATTTAGATTTTATCATGGACAAATTTTTAATTCGAAAAAGACAATCTGAATTAAGTTCGAATTAGGTGACAGCAGTGGCAGCGAAAATTCCTTCAGGGTTCACAAAAACGTACTGCGTTTCGTAAATATAGTGATGAATACTTGCAATATGGTTTTACGTGGCGTGGCGATGAATATAAACAATATCCCGAGTGCCTTAAATGCGGAAATGTTTTGTCAAATCACTCGATGGTGCCGAATAAACTAAACAAATTTTCTATCATGAAAACAGTGAAATATAAACAAAGGAACCGACTGCTGCATCTTGAAGATGATGTACGTGTTGGTCTGTCAACCATAAGGCCACATATAGAGAAACTCTATGCAGTCCACCAAGCGCAGACTTCACATTAATTTAAATATGTGAGTTTTCAAAAAACGATAATAAAAATCTTTTATCGGGCATCCAGCAAAAATAAGTTGGGATTTTTACACATAACTCTGTTTTTTTCTAATGCCACTCAAGTTGCTGCTTGTTTTTTTTAGAAGTTTCGATTGCGTGTTAACATCGATCTATCTACAACACTGGATGTCCGACACTACAAAGAAGTTGTTATGAGTGTTTTTTTTTTTTGTGGCGAAACGCGCTTGAACGGCGTTCGGACACTTTTTTCTTGCATTTTCATCATGAAACCGAAATATGTGTGAATAAGTATGTTTTTAATATAATTTTTCTTTGAATTCCGCTCAGACCTTGAAAGTATTAGTTGGACGAAAAGGAGCTTAAAAACGACAAAATTCCGGTGTAGTGAATCATCTCCCCGTCCGCTATAAAATATTCTACACAGAGTTCCACCACCTTTCTCTCCAGAAGAAAAGCACTGGTTGTTATTATTATATTAGTATTAATAAAAACAAATAAGTGTGTCGCGATATAGGCTAGTGGGCGTTCAGTAAAGTGTGTCGTCAGTCTAAAAAGGTTGGGAACCACTGCATTAGAGGACCATACACCTAGATTGGTTTGTTCTTATTATTATTACTAGCCGTACCCGTGCGCTCCGCTGCACCTGTTAGAAATAATTATAAAGTAATTACATAATTAAAATAGGACATTTGATCCAGGGTACATTCTTGTTTGATAGAAGGATATATCGTTTAATATGTTACTTCATTTAAATTGCATCCAAATAATTAAAATGCGATCATTTTGGTCCAGAGACACTCATTTGGTGCAATGATAATTCCTTTAACATGTTTCTTAATTTTCATTACATGCAACCATAGTTTAATGAACATTGATATCATTTAGATTTATGTGTATATTTTATTTTACTTGTTAAAGGTTTCCATTGAATTATGATAATAACTTAATTTTAACCCTCGTTTTCTACATATTCAGTAAATGGCGCTTGGCCCACTATGGTTCTGAACCCTTCAAATAACTTAAATTATATTATATAATATTACATATTATATTATATTATATTATATTATATTATATTATATTATATTATATTATATTATATTATATTATATTATATTATATTATATTATATTATATTATATCAGAAGTTACTGTAATAACATTATAGCATTTTGTCCATCTAGAGAAACTACACTTTCCAATGGTGAATTAATTATTAATTATACAAATCGGTTAATTTAGCTTCCGATATTACTTCATACAAACACAGAAACATTCTCTGTAGACTATGTTTCATAGCTTTCGATTGTTGCTGTCCAAGGCCCCTTATAGACGAAGTCATTTGTTTTTTAATTCATTACACGTCCTTAGATGGCAGTTATTTTAATTTTAAAACTCATTTATCTCATTAAATATCAGACCTATAAAAGTTTTTCAAGGAATAAAACTTATCGCAAATTATTTTTAAAGAAACTTTTGTTATGTAACATTTTTCACAAAAATCAATAATAAGCGAGATATTTCGATTTATTTAATTCAGACCCCCTTATAACCCCCTTTTAAATAATGTATTTTGAATGCCATATAGCCTAAAATCTAAGTTACAATGAACTTAATTTATATTCCAATTTGCATCGAAATCCTTTCAGCCATTATCGCGTGAAAAGGTAACAAACATACATACAGACAGACGGACAGACATACAAACAAAAATTTCAAAAATGCGATTTTCGGTTTCAGGGTGGTTAATTATATATGTTAGGACCAATTATTTTTGGAAAATCGAAAATTACCAGAAAAATTTCGGCTACAGATTTATTATTATTATTATTATTATTATTATTATTATTATTATTATTATTATTATTCCGTTATGCTGTTAGTAACAGTGCGTTGTCCTGTTTGTTGCGAAAGAGTGGTCTGTAACGTGTGAGTCTGCGTGGGAGGGAACGCTAATAGCCTTGGACCGGACCGGGGCGACCTCGCATTTGCAAGCGGCGGTGATCCGTTAATGGAGGAGTCGTAACTTTGCTAACAGCGTTAAACACAAAACGTGACTGCCTACGATGCTGCTTGATTGTGAAGGTGTGAGAGTCTCTAGTTACGCTACCCATGGCAAAATGTCTACTGGTAACTTCAAATGTAACCTTTCCTTTGATACATATGCCATTAAAAAAAAAAAGCCAGTCGATTATAATGCTTTGTGGACTAAAAACAGAAGTACAGAACCCATACACTTGAAATCATAATGAAAAAATAATTTATTTATTTCATTTATTTATTTATTTAACTTGGTAGAGATAAGGCCATCAGGCCTTCTCTTCCCCTCTACCAGGGGATTACAACTACAATATTAAGAATACAATTACAATTAATATTAAATTTACAAATACAATAAAAATCAAAGTACTAAAAGATTAACTGATTAATAAAAGCTAGACAGTTTATTGTAAAAGTTAAGAAGAGAGAAGCATTTCTTTTATTGATGAAGTACAAATTAAACCTACTCTACGCAGTAAGAAAATGCTTAATAAGCTTGCTTTTGAACGCTACTAAATTCCGACAGTCTCTGATGTCACTGGTAGGGTATTCCACAAGCGCGAGTTCGAGATTGTGTATGATGATGAATACGATGATGTCTTGTGTGTTGGTATGGCTAGTATGCGGTTATTTTGCGTGCGTGTGAAGAGATTGTGATATGATGACAGGTAACTGAAACGGGAGGCAAGGTAGGTAGGTGTAGAGGTGTGAAGGACTTGGAAAAGGAGAACAAGAGAATAAAAAAAAATTATACGTTCGTTGAGCCGTAGCCAGTTTACAGTTTGGAAGGATGGGGTAATGTGGTCAGCGCGACGGACATCGCAGACGAAGCGAACACAAGAATTATGAACACGTAATTTTTGCGACTGGTTGAAATTGAGGTTAGTCAGTAGAAAATCACAATAATAATCGTAGTGGGGCATTACTAGTTTTTCCACTAGTATTTTCTTGAGTGATAGCTGAAGGAATTTTCGAATGCTGTTTAAGGAATGCAGTATGGAAAGCACTTGATTTAGTACTGAAATCAGAAAAAAAGGAAATAAATTAATGAAAGGTGGGAATGGGAGAACTATTAAAAGGTACGCGACAACGCGTCCATGCAAGGGAGTTCGGGCTGAGAAAAACTGAAAATGTGAGCTCGAAGTCTGTTGCCCACTTGTCTCAATCCGAGTTTCGCTGTTTCACTGAAGGAACTAAAGAGATTTTTGAGGAGAAAAGCCGAAAATAGATTAACTAATAGCTACCACATAAAGGGAGAAGGGGAGAGAAGCTTGACAGCAGCATCGGGAGAAGAAACGCCGGAAGATATAGACCTAATCCTGCACATTGAAAAGTACCGCTTCCTTTCCCAGCGCGAGTGGAGTCGAGTAAAATCGCCCGTGTACCAAGTAGGAAGTAAAGTGTACCTACTGTATAGCCTACTCCTTTTAATCATTTGCAAGGAGTAAAGGCTGTGCAGCTTCAGCAGACAGTTTTCTGCTTGCATAAATGAACATACGGACAGTTTTTATATGTGCCGCAAATTAGGAATTTATACGAAAACTAATCTAAAGAAACCTGGATTGATTCTAAGTGGGGGAGTGAAAATTTGTCTTCCTTAAATGTGCACTTTCTGTTGCATTCCTATTTTTATTTATTCTCGTAGGCATGTCCGTCACTTTTCTGTTTTAGTTGTGTCAGCACCACCGCATCCTGCATAACTCTTCTTCTTCTTCCGATGTATCGGTTTCTTTTTTGTCTTACAGCTTGAAATGTAGTATCTGTATCTTTATTTTCCTCCGCCACACACAAAGAATTTTTTATAATATAATCTTAAAATCATATTGTAACAGTTTTAGGGCCGATTGTATAAACCATTTAATCTTAGATCAGAGATTAAATTGATCATCGTTCTAGCTGAACTTGGAATTTTGTGTTGTATAAAGTCTAATGTGAGATTAATTTGTCTTAAACTAAAGTCAACTTTGGCTGAAGAAATTTCTTCGATTAAGTTAGATGATCCAAGTTCAGTTATTTCTTTTCTGTTTGAAATGTACGCGTGGCAGATTGTGCAAATAGAATAACCATTATTATTAATATTAATAGATATGGTAGGTACATTTATATATATTCAATTTCTTGCCTTTATACACAAACATTCTTATATTTTACAAGGCTTTATCGTGTTCAGCAGTATCAAGTAACATAACCTATAATTATATTATGTTTATAACAACCACTAATTATTATTAATGGATATGATAGGTACATTCATAAATTTTCAATTAACTGTGTTACTAAAGGAAAATTATCGTTTTATAAAGCTTTATTATGTTTAGCAGTATCAAACACCATAACATGATAACAATTTGGAGAACAGTCGAACTTCTTCTAATTGTCCGCCGTTATTTACAATGCACAAAACAAACCAGTGTCTCCAACAGAGTGTACAGAAAGTCGCCAAAATGTAGTTGGAAATCGCTAGATTTCCCATTATCAACAAAGAAAGATTAAATTTTGTCACTATGGGGTGCTAAAAAGGTCGCTAAATTCCTATTTAAACAATATAAAAGTTAAAAGAAATTGTCGTTGAAAAAGAGTTAAAGTCGCTAAATTGGCAACACTGAACACACCTGTACAACATGGTCCGCGCATCACATACTTCACCTGTTTATGCGATGTTGCCAAATCCTCTTCACGTGAACTTAGATTGCATTTGAACCAAGGTAATTTGGTCGCAGAAAAGTTTTATACAATAGAAGAAGTGTCTGAACTCGGTTCACTTTCCGATCTTCGATCAAAGTTGATCTTTAGTCAGGGAGTTTTATACAATTGGGCCTTAAAATACTACATTATATTCTGTAAAAATTCTGTACGTTAAAATTATTGTAGACATGTTTCGAGGTCTGCTGCCCCATTACACTGAACAACAAATTTTTACTTTTTGTCTTGATCCGAAATAAAAATAGGTGAATATTACTAATATGTGTGCTCTAAATCTGAATTTAAAATCCAAATTGCCCATCACGTACCATTTTTCGAGGGAAGTGAATTGAATTTTTTATTTAAAAACTTCTTTTTTTTAATTTTCCACTGCTACTCATAAAATTACAACACACTAGGATTCAAAATGCCTCATAATACTTGAAAAATGTGTACTGAATACAAGAATGATGTTACATAGTTTAAAACACGACTACAATAAAAATATTTCAAGCATATAATGAGAAAAATTTCGAAATTTGAGCTTTGCACTTAAACGAATTTTCTGAATGACTTCCGTTTTTAATTAGACCCGGGACTGTTTTTCACAAGGGACCAACAAGCATGCTGGATGATGATCTTCCTTTATATCGCCTTCCCATTTTAAAATATTTCTTGATGAAATCTTTCCCCATGCTCGTCCCTTACCGCTCCAAAATTAGGAGGAAATAAATTCAAATGAGAATGTAAAAGTGTATTTTGAGAGACATATTACACCCCATTTTCTCATTTACACTTAATATGGTTTCCACAAGTTCGATATATAGTAGTTATCTGCCCTAGAATTTCCAAGGAAATTTGAGCAAACTTCTTCGAAAGCGCGCCATGCCATTTTTTCTGCATTGGAAAGTTTTTCCTCAAACAAAGAGCCAATCTTAAGTTTGTGCATTTGCGGACCGATGAAAATGCCCTCTTTTAATTTGCGTTCACTCAAACTGGTAAACATTTCTTTCAATACTGAAAACCACACTCTTGTTTGTTCATTGCATAGACCTCACTTTGAACTGTTATGAAATTTACTGAATACAGGGACCAATATCTGTTTATTTATTAGAAGTACAAAAGAGCTTGCCAACAAACATAAGAAACTGGAAATAGGTCATAAACTCATAAGATATATTAGCTTTTGTTTTGGTTTACAACCCCCAACCAGCGCCAGAATTTTCCTGGGAGAGCGCTTATTGAAAAGTGAAATCATAGTATATCTTAAAAATCTTACGTGGTACGAAGAAAATAGATGCGTTTTCGGATTCAGCACACATCAAACCATAAGGGACACGTTGTTTGAAGTCGGACCAAAATTCTTGTTATTCAGTGTTATCAGCACAAGTGCCTCAAGGTCAACTTGGGAAGCGTAAGATCCAATCTTACGTTGTAACTTGCTAGTTGTTAGATTTTTTTCTTGTTCCGGTAAGGAAAAAACTCGGATAAATCGCAATATAGCGAACGCCAGTAGGGGAAGTTATCCCCACCCACATGAAATGTGCATTCGACACAACACTCGCCTATCACGTAGAGTGTATGGTGAGCTAGTAGGGGAAAAGTGGAAGGGGTCGTGGGCGGAGCTTCTACGTTCGCTATATTGCGATTTGCCCACAACTCGACGACCGTAAACATCTTTGGTACGTCAGAGTTAAGAAATAATACCATCATTAAAAGTAAAATTATGTTCCTTTTAATAATGACAGTAGTAATGATGTATTTCATTCCGTAGTACAGAAACGTGGATCATTAGCATATACAAGTAAAAGTATTATGTGCAATACGATTATTGAATCCTGACAGTCGCCGGAGATGTGCGCCTGGGTCAGGCGAGTCCATTTAGTTACGCCAAGGGGTGTTTGGGTTATTCACTCGCTTGCCTTCGGAGCGATCGGATGTCATGCGTGCGGTAGAGCTGTATGTTTCTAGTACAGTTAAGCTGTACTACATTCCTTTACAGACCGCTCGCCCTTATCTGTACTCCGGAGCTCTCCCCACTACTCCTGTTAGTTCCCGTCTTTCGCGTCGCCGAGCTGTCAGGACTAAATAATCGGTCTGTACAACATAAATGGATTTTTGGAAAATGTAGACGAGTGAATCCAGGAGGAGTAAAGTCTGAAATAGTACTGTAAAAGAAACTATGGAAGTGGGAAAGAACATTGCAGTTGTAATAGAAGAGGAAAAATTATGTGATTTGGATATACAGGGACATCATTTTATTTTTAGTAACATTTTTAATATTAACTTGCCTATACCTCTGGATCAACGCCGTTTGCTGCCCCCTTCCACGACTGGAGTTCGATGATACTAGCGTAGAATACAAACAAATTACTTTACTAGGTATAGGAGGGAAGAAAAGTAGTTCATCCATTTACGTAAGCTAGGAAATATCGAGCTTTTGAGTTTGGTAATTTTCATTAGGTTTTTGTTTAATCAAAATACAGTACAGTATTAACAATGAGTGTTTTTACTCACCAACTGAGTTATCCATGCGAACGTATTCATTATGCAGTGTATATTATAATGTCTACAGCACTTTAGCATACAATATAGAGAATGAAGTTAAATTGAAAAATAATTATAATATGGATATTTAAACACATTTTTAAAATGGTTGTTGTTCATTTCGATACAGGCTTCAGTTCGTTTGTGCATATTATTGCATTATAGACTATTGTACCTAATCCCAATTACCAGTTTCGTTCTTTGTACTCGTAACTCATGTTGAAATAATTCTGTACCTACTCTATAAAAGAGTACCTTACGTACTGTAAATTCAATCTTCACTTCTGTCCGATCCGAAAAAGATAAAATTACTCAGACATACTATCTGCTGTCCGTCCAAGTGGTTATGTCGTAGGGTCGTAGAAAGGGAGGAAATAACGTGACAGTTAATTACTTAACGAGCCCGTTTTATTTAAGCTATTTTAAACAGTTGTATAATATTACGTAGACGTCCAATTCCTAGCTGAAATTAATGTTCTCAGAAAAGAGCTAAGACAGCCCAGCCACTAGCTGGCGAATAAAAGCTGGTGGGGGAAACCGGGATACGACGTAGGCAAATGGACGATAGTACCTGTGCGAAAATGATTCAATATTGAAAGCTCTTTCGTCACTGGAAAACGCGAACATATTTTTGGAATGTACTGTTTACTATGACCGTAAGGCTACTATGACTGTTTATGCGGTCTTGGATCTGTGTGCAGGACGGTTGAACTTCATTAGTAGAAGGGGTGGGAGTGAAGTACATTAAAAAACTCAGGTACAATAAAAATTGAAGTAAAAATAAAATGATGTCCCTGTATATTTAGTAGCTTATTTAACAACGAAGTATCAACTATTTTTTGTTGTAGCTAATTCTCTTAACTAAACACGTATTGATAAATCCAGAAGTACATATAGAGTGCTTGTTGGGAGACCTGAGAGGTATCACCGGAACGTTGTGTGTAGTGTGCCGCGTCTGTGGCTCAGGTGCTAGCGCGCTGACCTTCCATCCTGATTCGATCGTCGGCTAGGAAGTGATGGAACTTGTAGTGACGTTGCAGTGTTTTTCTCTTGGTACTCACGTTTCCGCCATCATTCCACTAACACACTCTACGTCCCCCTTATTTAACCTATAATTTCAAATAGTAGAAATAGGCTGGGGTGAAGACTGGACAGGATAGTATGGATTTCCGATGCCGATACAGGAAGTGCTTGAGGTCCGGGCATCTCAGGCTTATCAGGCTACTCATTTGCGAATGGGATCTGGCTCTATCCGGGGCTCGGACAGTACAACCTCCTGAGTCCTGAGTGTATAGTATAATATACTATACTTCATACATAATTATTAGGGTTGGATAAAAAGTAATGGCAACAGTTCGATATATCTGACATGGCTTTATTCACAGGGTACAACATTTACGTACCTTCTATATAGTCGCCCCCCTTATTTATTACCTTTTGCCAAATGTTTGGAAGGCGTCGTACACCATCAGCGCGTCCATCTTTGTTGATGTTCCGTATTGACCGCCCTAAAGCACGGATAAGTTCATCTCTGGTATTGTGCCGGGTCCCTCGCAGTGGTTCTTTCGCTTTGGTGAAAAGATCGTAATCGCATGGATCATATCGGGTGAGTACGGTGGAAGGTGGATGTTCCTGTAGTCCGCGTTTTCCGTCTGTCTTGGAGGTACAGCGTGAAGCGGTATTAACCCCATCAATGTCATACGCCACAATGAACATCTCCTTCACAGCGCTTTGTGTAGGGTGCATATTCTTTGGACGAGGAGAACCGGGATGCTTCCATTCATTTGATTGGCCTTTCAAGTTTGGTTCATACGAGCGAGTCCAGGTTTCGTCCATAGCGACGATTCGTCCAAGAAAGTCGTCACCTTCCCTTTGGTACCGG
Source organism: Periplaneta americana (assembly GCA_025594305.2). Classification (NCBI taxonomy): domain Eukaryota; kingdom Metazoa; phylum Arthropoda; class Insecta; order Blattodea; family Blattidae; genus Periplaneta; species Periplaneta americana. The sequence goes on along the minus strand of JAJSOF020000040.1, from coordinate 33,630,845 downwards.
TGCAACAAGGCCTTCCCGGAACGCTTTAACCCATCATGCAACTGTGAGATATGGCAACGCTGCATCGCCACATGCTTCACGCGGTCCCTGAAAACATTCTTGTGCACTATGACCTCGTGCCATTTCAATTTTTATCCAGGAACGTTGCTCTAGTTTTGTAAGAATGGTCTTAGGGCGCTCGCACTATCCCTATGAAAATGAACGTTCTACACACTGCAGTAGATTGATGGAGTACTGTCGCCGCTGGCTGCACTAACTCATCTAACAGTCCTTGTTCATGTCCACACAGCTAGCAGCTCTCGAAGGCACCATCGTCACGTGACAGCAGTGTTGCCAACCTATGTATGATATAAGATATATGTGCAGAGATCCGAAGTATAGTATAATATACCTGCATTTGTGCCCTAACTGTAACCTGCAGAATTTTTAACGTTTTGCTCAGGCCAGTGACTTTTTTTTGAAGTGTAGAATTGTATTGGACTTTAAAAATAAAACAACAAATGCCTCAGGACTCAAGAGGATAGGCGACCTGTCAGCGTCTGTTGATCACGAAGGGCTTGACGATACGGGCTCCTGGGGCTTATCAGGCCACTCGTCTGCGAAACGGGACTGTGTCAGGGGCTGAGGCAGTATGGCCCACCTGTCAGCGTCGGATTCATGAATGCAACCCAGGCCACCTATCTGATTTGGACAATCATCACATATGTTGGTCCGCACAATGGGCCAATATGTGGCTAAGTGTACGGACAGAGCAGGGTCCCGCCATCGTAAAGTGAAGCCAAGTAGATCTAGGCCTATATAATGTAGTAGACTTATAATGAGGTTTAATAATAATAACCCTGTACTATATTAATTAGGGCTAGGATTTTGATCAAATTGCATCTTTTTTCTAGTAAGCCAGAAACATAGCTGAATAATTTCGAGGGAAAAAATTGTTCCGAGGCCGGGTATCGAACCCGGAACCTTTCGTTAAACGTACCAACCAAAGGTCCTGGGTTCGATACCCAGCCTCGGAACAATTTTTCCCTCGAAATTATTCAAAATCAACTTTGCAGGGAGTTATGCCTGAAAGCTTGATTTGCAGAAACATAGCTGCTTTAGTATTAAATGTTATGTGATAAACTGAGTGTTTCAAAACATATTTGTTAGGGCATTTTATTGCACTTTTTACCTCTTACAACTCATAATAGCTTTTTTTGTTTTATTCGGTCATTTTTGGGGTATTTATTTAATTTCGGCCATAAATCCCCATTATTAATGTAAAATATTATTTATTTCCTTTGTTATTTTCTCTACATATTTTTTCAAATATTATCCATTATTTTGTATATTATTTTAATCGTTTTTAAACACAAACATTTTCATTTTAACGTAGTACACCCCATGTAATGGATCAGTCCAACCACCCCTTCAATATAGACTCCTCTATACCTGCTAGTTCCGGATAAGAGTGGCCTTGTGATGGGCTACATGCAACTACATCAGGTAAAATAATTAATTAAAGTGTACTACTTAGAAACATTATGTAAAATTAAATAAACTTGAATGTTGGGAATGTTGGTACTAGAATTTAATTTAATTACTAATTTAAATATTAATATTACAACTAAGCCAATTATGTAAGACAAATTTTTAGGGCATTTTAATGGCATCTTTTGAAAGATTTTTAGTTCATAAATTCATTGTTTTTAGGACATTTTTTCATGATTTATGGGTCATCAAAATCCTAACCCTAATAATAATGAATATAGAAGTTTTACACGTCTATATAATAATAATAATAATAATAATAATAATAATAATAATAATAATAATAATAATAATAATAATAATAATAATATTCCCTTTCTCTCTTATACCGAATTTTGCACACCTCTACTCCCTCTTACTTATCTGTCCGATTCCGCAGTCTTTCTCGGTATCATAACTTAAATACTCGGTCACAATATGATAACACGCTAGAAATACCACTGCACACATCATCTCTTTATTCTTCATGTTTCACTGTTGCTACTTCTCGTCACTGGAATTCTCTGCCGCCTGAAGTCAAGGGCTGCCGAACTTTAATTTCCTTCAAATGTAAATTAGAAAAATTTATTATGATGAGTTGCCAGACCTGACGTGTTGCAAATGTGTTTCACTGTATTTATTTTTATTATTTATTATTTTTTTTGTTTCTTATTTTTATTATCTAAATCGTGTTTATTTATCACTTAATGCCAATATGTATCCCACTATGTTGTTGTTTTTTATTATTAATCTATTTCTTGTGTACATTTTATTCAATTGTCGGTTTCTGGTTTAATTATGTAAATCCTACTTAATTGTAATCTAATACTTATATGTATACTAATGCATTTATTTTTATTTTTACTGTGTACACTTTTCTTTTTTTTTTATTGAATTATCGGCTTCTGTTTTTATATGATTCGTATTTGATTCTAACAAATTAATATGTATTTCACTATGTTAATTTTTATTTTATAAGGTAAATTTTATGTAACTACCTCTTTTGATCTCATTATGTATCAGTATATAATTACTTAATTCCGATCCAGTTTTATGTTCAACTGTGTAAGCAAGTTTTACTCCTGGTTGAGTGTAAGAGAAGGCCTTACGGCCTTAACTCTGCCAGGTTAAATAAACCCATTAATAATAATAATAATAATAATAATAATAATAATAATAATAATAATAATAATAATAATAATGCCTCTGGTTGAGGTTCTGGCTGACACGTACATCTATTATCAGACAGTACATCTCACTTGACGATATGTGTCAGAGGAAGAACAATAAATTATTCTATGCATAGGCCTACATCTGAAATCTGATTAGTGTAATATGTTGGAATGGAATGGAATTTAAGGGAGGAGGCACTATGGCCCAGCACTGCGACCTGTTACGATCTATTGCGCTACCCTCAGGCTAGGTACATTCCAAACCAACACCGGCTGACTACACTGAAGGTCTCTGCGTATCCAGGGCAACTCCATCCGTCTCTAGGTCAGCCTCAGGTCCCAGCCGGCGATGAGGGAATGCTAGGAGATAATGACGAAATGGAGAAATGGTGACGGAATGATGTAATGTCCAATATGGGAAGAACGGGAGAACCCCGAGAAAAACCCCTACTGCGACCTTGTCCGCCAGGAGTGTCAATATGGATTTTTCAATGAAAAATCTCAGACCTGACCGGAACTATAAACTGGGCCGCCTGCCTTGCAGGCAGTGTAATATGTTACTAGTCAGTGATGTATCCAGTGGAGGAAGAAAGAAACTGGCCAACCTTCTCATTATCTCCTGGCTTAATTTCCTCATGAATGATGCCTTATTGGTGTCACGAGATTGAAACCTGACTTCGAACAATTGACTAAAACAAAAATAATAATGTGTAATAATAATAATAATAATAATAATAATAATAATAATAATAATAATAATAATAATAATATCACGTGAGCTAGCACGGCCGAGTTTCACTCACAAACATTTAAAATAGGTACCTATGTAACAATCTTATGCAGCATATTCTGAATAAAATTGCATAAGATGTAATTTTGTATAGCTAATGTGGAAGCTTGTGCAATTTGAGGAATAAGTTCGATTGTTTGCGATTCTTCTTACAGCAAGTTTCACTGTGCCACGATATAGTACATTATGCAACGAGCCTATAATGGTAGTAATTAAGACGCGAGTATGTTTATGAAACGAGCGCAAGCGAGTTTCATAATTTTCATACGAGCGTCTTAATTACCATTATAGGCAAGTTTCATACGACTTTTTTGCTCGACCATATTTCTAACTTGAAATTATTCATAAGTATTCATGTTATTCTTATCTGACTGGGGAGCGGAACTGACCTTGTGCAATATCTCGTAAATTGTGAGATGTGCGCAGACGCGAAAGTATTGATTTTTTCCGAGAAACAAATGTCATTGACCTTGATATAATCTACAGAGTAAAATAAAGATTAATCTTGATATAACCTTGAAATTGATTTAGACATTGAAAAACGAGATGACAGATTGAATTTATTTGAATATTATTTATAATTAACGCTAAGAAGTAACAGAACATAACTTTTTTTAATAAAAATGTGTCCCCTTTTTATTCAGTATGCTCCATTGCAGTGATGCAATACTACACACATTTGTTGCTACACTGTTTTTACATTCTGTCGGAACTTAAAACAAAAACTAATAGTAAACTATTTACAATATTTACAAGGATGTAAAGTCAGCTGACTGAATACAGTTTATGAATTATTTAAAATTATTAATACTAATACTATTTTAACTGGAGTAGTGCTTTCACTATTTACAATAATTACACTGCCGTGAAGTCTATTGACTTAATAAAGGTGGTGAATTGCTTATAATTATTTTAACATAATATCTAACTACTACTACTACTGAATACTAATACTAATACTAATTTTAAGTAGAGTAGTTTTTTCACTATTTACAATATTTACAGTGATGTGAAGTCTATTGATTGAACAAAGTTTCTGAATCCCTTATAGTGTTTTAACAATAGTTTCTCATGAGACACTGGCCATCTATCTTGATTTCTATATATTCCCTGCTTCAGAATAACCTTCTGCGACAGTATTGGATTTCCAGCCTCCGTGACGTTTCGCTGCTTGTCTTTCGATTGCATATCCGAGAATAATAGATACTTGCGCTTTCATATTGCTACAATGGTGATTTGCAGGGAACGGATTTATATGGACTAAAAATATATGAAATATGTAAATATATATGTAGTTATTTTTACCAAAATATGGAATTAAATATGGATTTTTACCAAAATATGGAATTAAATATGGACTTAAAATTATAAAAATGACTATGTACGTTAAATATTGGTACATTTTAATCAAACTAAACAAAAAATATAATGGACGTACCTTATCTTCCAATGTAGTTTCAACAAAACACAATTTTTATTGTCTGTTACCATAACAATAGGTTACAAACATTTCTTTCAAGTGCTGAAAAGTGAATCTTCTTCTATTGTCTCTGAGGATAGATTTATACTGACTAAAAGAGCGTTCGACGTCACAAGAAGTAACTGGTACATAATTCAATTTCACAATGTCTGCTGGGGATAAGTCCAAGTTAATCTTCACTGTTGATTCACCACTCATCACAGCAACAACCTTTTGTAGTTCTTCATATCCAGGGTTTTTGAAAGTACAGTGTCCACCTTAGCTCTTACTGCATCTGCAACTTTACCTCTACCACGATTCAGTTGTTCCACAGTACTATTTATAATTTCAAAACTTTCAGATAGTGAAAGGTGCCTATTTTGGAGACTTTTGAGCGTTTTTATGATGCATGAAAATGTATGCTGAATGTGAGCTAAGTCATTCTTCACACTTATGTCACAGGTAACTGTTTTCGCAGTATCAATTGAGACTGCATCTTCAGAGTCCAATGCAAGGAGAACATTGTTAATAGAGTCTATATGTTCGGCATAATATTCAACTGCTTCTAGCCATGTACCCCATCTAGTTAAAATTGGCTTTGGTGGCAATGGAATTTCAGGGTACATTTCTTTCAACACGTTAACTCTACTGGGAGCTTTGAGAAATACTTTTTCACTGATGAAATCAACAAATCTACTTTAGGAAATTGTCTCTGACCACTTCTGCCACACGATGAAATGCATGCGCCACACAAGTAAAATGAGTCAATTTAGGATATACAACAGATAATGCTTGTCCAGCTTTGACCATATAAGGGGCAGCATCGCTAATAAAGAATAACACATTATCGTACATAATACCCTTTGGCCACAGGATACCCATAGCTTCGTTGAACAGTTTAACTATAGTTTTGTTATTGCACTTTTCTAGAACATCACAATGTAAAAGAATTCGTTCAGAATATTGTTCACTTAACAAACCGATAACTACATTACCAACAAGTCTACCTTCTTTGTCGGGAGTCTCATCAATGGAAACCCAAATTGAACTATCTTTAATTTCATCTCTTATCTTCTGTATTGTCTCATCGTAGATGGATGGAGCATACGTCTTCCTAAGTGTTGACTCATCCGGGATTGTATGTTGAGTATATTTTTCAAGGAATTCCCTGAAGACCTTATTCTTTAGTTTGTAGAGAGGAATATCAGCAGAGATGAGAGAACGGCACAGGTCGATGTTAAACTCAGATCTTACATTCGATGTTGTTGGTTGTGTTAAAAACAATTGTCTCTGCTTGGAATTTAGTTGTTTGTTGGCCTGATGTTTACTAGTTGTAATGTGTTGTTGCACCAGGAACTTTTGTGTAGATGATACTGCACACTGACACAAATTACAAAATAATATTTTATTGTCAGTTGATAAACCATCTTCTTTAAATTCTGAAATGTAACTTGTTAGTTTTGATTTTAAATTGACTGAATGACGTACTTTTGGCATATTTACCGTCTTTATAGTATGATTTACAAAACTGAACCTATGTGTACTCTGACTGGCATTTAACTGTTGAGCTGCACAACTGAAGTCTGTTAAAAATTTTAAATTAAATTAATACAGTTTTGTAACTTACTTTCCCATTGTTGATAGGACTGCTAATTTTCAAATAACTCTGATGTTAAAGGGATTACTGAACATGTGTTTAAATCTCTATTGTTGAAATGTATTTTTAAAAGTTAATGGAATTTTGTTTTGTTTTATTGTTAAACCTAATATAATATGGACTGTTTTATATGAAATATGGAAAATATATGGAAATTAACGAAAATATGTACTAAACTCTAAAATATGGAAAAATATGGAAAATAAAAGTAGGATTTTTCAACCCTACACATTGTGAAACATAAAGATAATGCAAAATATAAATTATATTAGCTTTATAAGTAAATATGTATTTACATATAAATCCTTTCCTGGTGATTTGTGATTGTTGGAACACCTGAACTTTAATGAATAGATGTACTTTAATGAGGTCTGTTAAAGGGCTGCTACCAGGTGTATAATTACTACATTTCGGCATAGTCGAGCATAAAATTATGTAATAAATATATTACGAGTACACACGTTCTTGTGCATTATAAATTCCTGTTGTATTTTTCAGTATACGAACCGGATTTTCAGCGAGGCTAGTCTATATACCGTACTAGTATTTCGGTTAAAATTGTGTCCAGCTTCATAGTGCCATAAATTTTACTTTGCCGTTTTTATAGCTTAATATTTCTGTTGTGAATGTTACCGGTAACTCATAATATATGGTAAATCTTTTAACATGGGATAAGTGCAACGTAACAGAAGAATTATATCTCGGGGCTAGAACGGAGAGGCAAATCCTCTATCACTGGCCACCGCCCTTCATCATGGATCTCGTGTAACCTCAGCCCTGATACATGAACAGTACGGTTCATTTGTCTGCATTAGCGATAATTTATAATTACCATATTTTGCCACTAATGGAAGAGGGGAAAAAATTATCAGTTGTGTCCGCATTGCAAAGTGAACAAGTGGGAATCGGGGGCTGCGATTCCAGACCGGCGGAATTAAATATGCCGCCCGCCCACGCGCTGGAATTTATCGACTACCACCAGCGCCGTCCCTGGTGACTCGCCAGATATTCGATGATGATTAATATTTCTTCCTGTGTCTATTGCAGAGGGGCGACAGGAATTCCATATGAAACCACGTTACTCTGTCCTCTCCCGTTTCATAGTTCCACACAATCCATTTCATGTACGGTGAACACTGCATGTAACATCATTTTTATACTTATCCTAGCTTATACTAGTGGCTTGTGCAGCAGCTGATGCAAACTAAGCTCATTAGACATTCAGATAAACATATTTCAGATTTATTTTCAACTAGCCGTACCCGTGCGCTCCGCTGCACCCGTTAGAAATAAATGTAAAGTAATTACATAATTAAAATAGGACATTTGATCCAGGGAACATTCGTGTTTGATAGAAGGATAAATCGTTTAATATGTTACTTAATTTAAATTGTATTTAGATAATTAAAATGCGATCATTTTGGTCCAGAGGCCACTCATTTGGTGCAATGACAATTCCTTTAACATGTTTCTTAATTTTTATTACATGCAACCATAGTTTAATGAAGATTGACATCATTTAGATTTAATGTGTAGCCTATACTTTATTTTACTTGCAATATGCTTCCATTGAATTATGGTAATAACTTAATTTTAACCCTTGTTTTCTATGTATTCAGTAAATGGCGCTTGGCCCACTATGGTTCTAAATGGCGCTTGGCCCACTATGGTTCTGAACCCTTCAAATAACTTAAATTATATTATATTATATTATATTATATTATATTATATTATATTATATTATATTATATTATATTATATTATATTATATTATATTATATAAAAAGTGTGTTTATAAAGGATGTAACTTACATAAACATTATTTTAAGCTACAGGAAACGAATATACAGAATAGCCTATCAAGTTTTCAGTGCAAAAGAAGCTATTTTAATCATACCTGTCCTCAATTCACTCAGACGTTACTGTAATAACATTATAGCATTATGTCCATATAGTAGAGAAACTACATTTTCAAATGATTATACAAATCGGTTAATTTAGCTTCCGATATTACTTCATACAAACCCAGAAACATTCTCTGTAGGCTATGTTTCATAGCTTTCGATTGTTGTCCAAGGCCCCTTATAGACGAAGTCATTTGTTTTTTATTTCATTACACCGCCTAAGATGGCAGTTATTTTAATTTTAAAACTCATTTATCTCATTAAATATCAGTCCCATCAAAATTTTGCAAAGAATAAAACTTATCGGAAATGTTTTTAAAGAAACTTTTGTTAAGTAATATTTTTCACAAAAATCAATAATAAGAGAGATATTTCGATTTATTTAATTCACACCCCCTTATAACCCTCCTTTTAAATAATGTATTTTGAATTCCATATAGCCTAAAATCTAAGTTACAACGAACGTAATTTATATTCTAATTTTCATCAAAATTCGTTCAGCCATTATCGCGTGAAAAGGTAACAAACATCCAGACAGACAGACAGGCAGACAGACAGACAGACAGACAGACAGACAGACAGACAGACATACAAACAAGAATTTCAAAAAAGCTATTTTCGGTTTCAGGGTGGTTAATTATATATGTTAGGACCAATTATTTTTGGGAAATCGAAAATTAGCAGAAAAATTTCGGCTACAGATTTATTATTAGTATAGATGAAAAATACCAGATATTATGAAAGTTATTTGCTTCCATAAACTCCCTCTGAATGTTTTTTTTTATCCCAAATACATTTTCTTGAACCTATACATGTTCAGTTTTTGATTTTGAACGTGGAAACGCAAGTAACAATGTCAGGACGATCAGTGAGTTAATCATGTGGGAGTAAAGCAATAGCTATTTCAGGTCATTGTGGAATGTAGGCTAGTTGAAAGTCAAAAAAATGTCAGGTTTGCCATGCTTTCGAACAATAGACATAGCATCTTGGTATAGCTGCTGCATGTAGAGCTTGAAATGTAGAGGGTAAAATCATTTTATCCTGCTAAGAGATCTTGCTGAAATGATCGGGAGACTACAAAATCTTGTAGGCCTCTTATTTTATCAGTAAGTAATACCTTTTGGTCTTTCCTTAGGAACTGTAATTTTTGCGCTCTCTCGAGCCAATACTGAAGAGAATGACGCATATAAATATCTACACCACACCGCCATTAAGTATATGAAAAAGACCCAACCCCACTTGATTAATAACTATAAAAATATTTTTATATTTAATAATATTATCTTACGTAAGCTTTCTAGTTTTCAGTAACATATACTATATATATATATATATATATATATATATATATATATATATATAGGGGAGAGTCGGGTAGTATCGGACATCGGCTAATATCGGACAGTGAGTTTCTTTCATCTACCACACGATGATAGTACCTGATTGACATGGTTACGTTTCTGTGATGTCGCATAGAGAAACGTTACCATGTCATTCAGGTACTACCATATGGTTGTAGATGAAAAAAAACGCACTGTCTGATACTACCCGATGTCCGATACTACCCGACTCTCCCCTATACTATATAGCCGCCACTCAGTAAATTATAGAAATGAAGATCGAACTTGAGATATTCTCTACATCCACTTATATAACCCGAAAACGTTTCACTTTCATATCATCTATATAGCATTAATAATATGTAATAATTAATGAAAAATAGTCGCATCATGGTATAACAATATTTCATTTCTAATGGTAATAATGTCCTCAAACCACCTCAAGTTTTGTAGTTTTTAATATCCAATACACAGCTGTACTCAGAAAATTACACACTCCAAAATCAGACCTGTAAATAATTTTTTAGTAAGCCTTGAAGTTTTTAATAACCATTTAAATTTGAGCTCTAAATATGTCAGCAATCCTGCAGGTCGTGGCCTTCGTGTACTATTGTTTATTGTAGTGTGTGTTTTGTTTTATTCTGAATTCTCAAAACTGACGACAGATGGATTTTGGAAAATAGAAAAATTATATAGGAAAACTAACGCTTCACTGCAAGTTACTATTTTTCTGAAAATCCTTGGATGCCAAGCTTCAAAATTACGGGTCACTCATTAAAATCCGTTCAGCAGTTTTCCCGTAATTTACATTACCATTTCAAATTATATATATAGACATTGTTTCGTGCGTTTTTTTCCTTCCTCTTATTTATCTCAGTGCCAATATTAATCGAGGCACAGGACTAGTCATTTTGAGAAAAACACAAAAAAATTTAAAACCTGCATTGTGCTTCCTTTACCCCTTGCTTTTTGTGTTGGTACCTTGCACTCAGCCACATCTGCTTGTCTCAGAGGCAGTTAATTTAAAAAAAAAAACGGAACATAGGCCTATAGAAAAATAGGTTTGAAAATGCGGGTATATTCCCTTCTTGATCTAAAGCAGCATTTTGCAACCTTTTTCAACATATGTCATACTAGACCAGTTATTTAAGGCTACTGGGATATGACGACTGCCTATTTTAGGACTTGAACTTGCAAATGACATATAGGCCCTACTGAAACATTTCTATGTCACAGTTTTACGAAAATTATATCATGCATTAAACAATGCTTACAGTATATTTTGATAAAAAAAATTAAATCAGTTATCCTCAACAGAATATTTATAGGGTGTCCTCAAATACGATAAATGAAAATAAGTTAGATTGTTACGCATGGTTCATCACTTAGGTACACATATGTCATGGAATTTTAGCCAAACTCTAATTTTTTCCGAGTATAATGAGAATATATCACATGACATAATTATTGCACTATTTTCTTAACTAAACATCAAATATGTTACCACTTGCATTGAACGGGTTACATCAGCTACTTGTCTATGCGGATGACGTGAATATGTTAGGAGAAAATCCACAAACGATTAGGAAAAGACGGAAATTTTACTTGAAGCAAGTAAAGCGATGGGTTTGGAAGTAAATCCCGAAAAGACAAAGTATATGATTATGTCTCGTGTCCAGAATATTGTACGAAATGGAAATATAAAAATTGGAGATTTATCCTTCGAAGAGATGGAAATATTCAAATATCTTGGAGCAACAGTAACAATATAAATGACACTCGGGAGGAAACTAAACGCAGAATAAATATGGGAAATGCGTGTTATTATTCAAGAAATCTGCTGTCAAGAAATCTGAAACTTAGAATGTATAAAACAGTTATATTACTGGTTGTTCTGTAAGGTTGTGAAACTTGGACTCTTACTTTGAGAGAGGAACAGAGATTAAGGGTATTTGAGAATAAGGTTCTTAGGAAAATACTTAGGGCTAAGAGGGATGAAGTTACAGGAGAATGCAGAAAGTTACACAACTGCACGCATTGTATTCTTCACCTAACATAATTAGGAACATTAAATCCAGACGTTTGAGATGGGCAGGGCATGTAGCACGTATGGGTGAATCCAGAAATGCATATAGAGTGTTAATTGGGAGTCCGGAGGGAAAAAGACCTTTGGGAAGGCCGAGACGTAGATGGGATGATACAATTAAAATGGATTTGAGGGAGATGGGATATGATGATAGGGAGTGGATTAATCTTGTACAGGATAGGGACCGATGGCGGGCTTATGTGAGGGCGGCAATGAACCTTCGGGCTCCTTAAAAGCCATTTGTAAGTATGTAAACATCACATATGTGCAACAATTAAAAAAATATGAACATTACTTTTTTCCTAAATTGTACTTAATTTTGAATTTTTTAAAATTCAGTGATGAAATTTAAAAGCAAACCACTCCATTTACTTAAAAGAGCTAATTAATAGTACCTGCAACAAAAATTTTATGAAACTATCTTCATTAATTTATGAGATAAGTGTAGGCTACGTAAGTTTTGAAAAATCAAGGTTACAGGGAATTCTAATTACCGTATTTAGGGGCACCCTAGAAATGTTCTGTTGGGGATAAGTGTTTTTATTTTTCATCAAATGATACTGTAAGCATTGTTTAATGCATGGTATACATTTCGTAAACCTGTGACATAGGAGTGCTTCAGTAGGGCCTATAGGACACTTGCAAGTTCAAGAGCTAAAATAGACAGTCGTTATATCCCAGTACCCTTAAAATCCCTTATATAATCTAAAGCTGTGGTTCACAACCAGGAGGGAATTTTGAGGGTTTCTGCAGGAAATGAGGAGTATAAAATACGTATAAATTACATAAATATACTCTTGTACGTATTAAAATATAAAAATAAAATATTTTTTTATTGAATATGCATTATTTTTGAGTCAACATAGGGAGTAATACTCTTATGTATTGTAGTAATACATCAATACTATTATAAACCACGAGGAAGACGGGACCCTTATAATACAGTAGCATGTATAATGAGTATAGCCTGAGAATAGTAATATGCGTTACAAGAGCGGTATGTTGAAGTTTTCATGTTCGAGGAAAAGTTTGAAAAAGCGAAACGTAGTCCGAAGATCGTTTATTACATATCTGAAAGAGGAATTTCTAATTAGTTGCAATGAAATCTCCATCTTGGTTTCTGTTCAATGACGGCAAATTTGCAAAACAAAAATATCTATCTTCAACATTGTTGCTTTAAATGTTTTCTGTGTTTACTATACTCCAGCAGGCCGCGATATACGTCTGTCTTTTTTCCCCCCAGTCTATAAATGCGAACTTGAAACAAACGGCTTCCTTAATGTTACATGCATCACGAATGCAGTAACTTTAGTAATGATTTAGAGTTTACTTAATTTTTGCAAATATTTAAAAACAATAATTAACAGTGCAATTTAGGTGAAATTGCAGTGGTAAGTTTCCAATTTATAATTATTACTATATTGAACGTCTCTAAAAATAATATGTTAAAAGCCTAAAGCAGTAAAATCAATATGTCACTTAAGCGGTAAGAAGAGGGAGATTGTTATGTGTGTTAGGTTGGGAATACTGAATGTGGAATTTTATACTTACCGCGGATTGGTTTTGTGCGGAAACCAAGCAAATACGCACGATCTCGCACAAAACATTATTACAGTCCTTGCTACATTATCTTGCTAATTCCATCATTCTTTCCGGAATTTAAATGTTGGTGTTATATTCAGTTACTTAGTACCCAATTCTCTGCTTAATTTGACAGTTTGCAGTGATATTATTTAGAAAACTCTCAAATGTTGTGTTTAAAAGAAACTAACATTCATTCTGGAAACAAATGACAGAGCAGGACCGCCGTTACTGTGACGTCAGATGTCTTGTTGACGTCAAAGCTAGCACATCTCGTTGTCTACAAGGGAGTGATGGATCTTTTCTGGTTGTACAAGAAAATCTAACCTTTCCTCCATAAATTTAAGAGGTGTGTCAAAGGAAATAGATCGTCCTTCAGGGAAACTGTAATTGACTATGTGAACAGGAAGTGGCATCTTTCACCGGCGTCGCCTCTCGAAGCTGAGAGGGTTTGCAAGACCAGAACGTGGGTGTGAATGGGATAATGCTGCTAGAGGTTGCAAAACTCAGTCCGTAAATTTGACTGTCTTGTAATACGCTTTTATAAGACTTCTTCCATTCTCTCCATTACAACCATGACTACTGTTGTCATCATTACTAGGGAGCGGATTTTTATGTGCTAAAAAATTTAAATATATTTATTTTTTATGTGCTAAAAAGTACGAAAATATTTGCTAAAAATAAAAAAATATATATATTTTTTTTTAAATATGACAAAAATACCTTACTTAGCTTGAAAAAAATGTTACTAGTTAGGCCTACTGACCAACCACACTTGAGTGCTAGTAGTTGGCCGAGAATTGCAGTGAACAACAAAGGTTATCTCCAAATTCTCTATCACAAATGCATACCGATTATCTCTGAACAACGACTTATACTGTGAAAACGATCTTTCCCCATCACAGGACGTCAGATGTGCATATTTAAAGAGAGGAATGTCACAAACACATACACCGTCAGTTTCACCTATAGGCACATCTTCCAATACTTAAGCAACTTTACACATTTTTTTATATCCACTGTTTTTCCCAAACACATTCTGGAATTTGTCCCTTCTGAACCTGGAAGTGAGTCTAGTTTAATTTTCACGGCACGCACCTCCCTGTTTCAGACAACAGGTTTTTAGATGTTTCGAGTTTTTTTTATGGTGTCACATAAAAAGCTTAGATTTGCTAATAGGAAAGCCAAATCGTTTTTTAAATAACCATCTTTCAGTATATCTTGAAGGATATCGATTGACGAAGCCCGATAACAGGGAATCACAACAAGATGTATTGCCTTACTTGATAGGCATGAGCGAGAGGCGAGAGATTTGTTTAAATTAAATAATATTTATACCCGAGCTCCTATCTGTTGTGTTTCACAAACAAAACGTGGAATGAAATCATCTTCAGCAACAATAAACGTTTCTAATTTTGTGTTACAAGATCTCTCCTTCCTGTCCATGTTAATTTATTCTCTAATAATAACACTGATATGCTGCCTAGCAGTTCTCAGAACTTGAGGCGATACTATTACGAAAATGGATCACGGATACACCACACAGCGCTTAGAAACACGAAGCAACCAAGAATTCTTAAAAAAGATAACGTACTTCTGAGTGATATAATTGATTTAGTTTTAAAATATTTAAAAGTTCTTGTAAAAAATTATTTAATTAAAAAAACTCCAAGATTTATGTGTTTATAAAAGATTTCCTGAAAATATGTATTTACATTTTTTTTGTGAAAATATGTGTTTTTATGTGAAATAAAATTCGGGTTTTAAACTTGAAACATCATGTTCGGAATTTTTAACTTTGTTAATTGTGTTTTCTCACACGCAAAAAGAATATTTAATTACAAAGGAATCCGCTCCTTAATCATTACAATCATCGTTATCAAAATAGTTAACATCAACATCACAATAAACATCATAACAATCACTCTAACATTAAATTATTGTCAATATCAATGACATTATTATTGTCGCATCAATATCATTAGCAAAATTACATAAATATCACCACCAACTTCACATCATTGTCACTACCAATACCACATGAATGTCACCACTAATACCACATGAATGTCACCACTAGTGCCACATGAATGTCACCACTACCAATACCACATGAATGAATTCACCACCAATATCACATCAATGAATGTCACCACTTGTATCACATGAATGTCACCACGATTATTATATTAATGTCATCACCAATACCACATGAATGAATGTTACCACAAGTATCACATGAATGTCACCACCAGTATCACATAATGTCGCCATCAGTACCACATGAATGTCACCACCAATTATCACATGAATGAACCAATACCACACGAATATCACCACCAATACCGCATCAATATCATCATCAATACCGCATCAATATCATTACCAATACCACATAAATATCACCACCAACTTTACATCAATGTTGTTACCAATAATATCACATCAATATCACCACCAACATTACATGAATGTCACCGCAAACGTCAAATCAATATCATGATCAACGTCATAAATGTCACCACAAACGCTAAATAAATGTCGCCTTTATTATCAGCATCACATCCGCCATACAAATGTCACTGTCATCTCTATCACAATCACCATTTTAACTAATCATAATAATCATCATCACTAATCACATTTATTATTACTATCACCACTATCAACATAATTTCTGTCACATCCATCATAATCGTCATGATAATACTGGGTGTTCAGTTCAAAGTGTGTCATGGCTCGCTATATGTCGTCATGTGGCTAGCCGATGAGCCTAGAGAATTCAATCTTCCTACACTTCCGCAGAGGTGTATAACCTATGAGGCAGAGAAGTTGCCTAGCAAGTACGGCGTTCATTCTGAAGAGTACGTACCGATACGTACGGTAACGCCGGTAGTGGCAGGAATGTGAACTGTTTGGAAATACGTACTGTCGGGATATGGGGAGAGGGTTAAGACGATTACTTACGTATTTGTTGACATTAACTTCGACGGTCAACATGGACACGGAGCATTTGATTTGTGTTGTGGAATGTTGCCGTACGCAACCGATGATAACAAATACCCTGCGTACGACTTGCCGGCGCAAAACACAGTTCGAAAGAGGTTATGGTAGCACACAGACCGTACAGACCGCCATCTGTTGCTACGACGTTGAAGTTATACCGTACACGTTCTCTAGTTCAGATTGAAGAATGCCTTAAATAATAGGCAACTTCTCTGACATATAAGCTGAAACTCGCTTCAAATCGGTGACCCAACAACAGTGACGTCATGACACACTTTGAAATGAACAGCCAGTAGTTGTCCTCGGTGATTCTGCTGGCTGAGAATCGCGATTTCAAGTTCGGCTGCAGCGATGGGCTTTAAAGGGAAATAAAATTCTCAGTGTGGTTTTTCTAGAAAGGAATTCAAGGTTTGAAGTCCGTGGTGTAGAATTACGGAATGTGAAAGAATTATTTTTGATGCAGGACTCCAGAAAATATTTGTTGGCCATTTATCTCCCACGTTGAATTTCGCAGCTAAATAATCTTTCCACTTCCAACTGATTTTAAGTAAATATCACTACAATCATTACCACCGCTATAGAAATAACAACCACCGCCTTCAACATAAGTACCATTACCAATACTTACACTGTCACTGATATCAGTACCACGAACACTGTCAGCGCCGTGGGTTATGTCATCACCGTCAGTCACAATCAACACCACAGGACTGTATACCATCATCATCTTCAGAATCACAGTCACAATCACGATCATAGTAGA
Source organism: Periplaneta americana (assembly GCA_025594305.2). Classification (NCBI taxonomy): domain Eukaryota; kingdom Metazoa; phylum Arthropoda; class Insecta; order Blattodea; family Blattidae; genus Periplaneta; species Periplaneta americana. The sequence continues at coordinate 33,613,578 of JAJSOF020000040.1, read as the reverse complement.
AATATCACGATAACTGCCACCATTTTATTCTACCACTGCTCCATATGACCATAGTGTGCAAAGTTGAAACAATATAAAATCATGAAAAACACTGTGAAATAAACTGTTACACAGTCGCTTGAATACATCTGATCCATGGTAATAATTAGCTACTCTTTATGTAGCCTTGATTGATTGATTGATTGATTGATTGATTATTTATTTATTTATCTGTTTATTTATTTACTAGCCGTACTCGTGCGCTCCGCTGCACCCGTTAGAAATAAATATAAAGTAATTATATAATTAAAATAGGACATTTGATGCAGGGAACATTCGTGTTTGATAGAAGGATAAATCGTTTACTTAATATTTTACTTCATTTAAATTGGATCCAAATAATTAAAATGCGATCATTTTGGTCCAGAGACACTCATTTGGTGCAATGACAATTCCTTTAACATGTTTCTTAACTTTTATTACAAGCAACCATAGTTTAATGAAGATTGACATCATTTAGAGTTAATGTGTATATTTTATTTTAATTGTTATAGGTTTCCATTGAATTATGCTAATAACTTAATTTTAACCCCTGTTTTCTACGTATTCAGTAAATGGCGCTTGGCCCACTATGGTTCTGAACCCTTCAAATAACTTAAATTATATTATATTATATTATATTATATTATATTATATTATATTATATTATATTATATTATATTATGTTATATTATATTATATTATATTATTATTATATTATATTATATTATATTATATTATATTATATTATATTATATCAGAAGTTACTGTAATAACAGGATAGCATTATGTCCATCTAGAGAAACTACACTTTCCAATGGTGAAATAATAATTAATTATACAAATCGGTTAATTTAGCTTCGTACTTCATACAAACACAGAAACATTCTCTGTAGGCTATCTTTCATAGTTTTCGATTGTTGCTGTCCAAGGCCCCTTATAGACGAAGTCATTTGTTTTTTAATTCATTATACGGCCTTAGATGGCAGTTATTTTAATTTTAAAACTCATTTATCTCATTAAATATCAGTACTATCAAAATTTTTCAAGGAATAAAACTTGTCGCAAATTATTTTTAAAGAAACGTTTGTTATGTAACATTTTTCACAAAAATCAATAATAAGCGACATATTTCGATTTACTTAATTCAGGCCCCCTTATAACCCCACTTTTAAATAATGTATTTTGAATGCCATTTAGCCTAAAATCTAAGTTACAACGAACTTAATTTATATTCCAATTTTCATATACATCGGTTCAGCCATTATCGCGTGAAAAGGTAACAAACATGCAGACAGACAGACAAACAAAAATTTCAAAAATGCGATTTTCGGTTTCAGGGTGGTTAATTATATATGTTAGGACCAATTATTTTTGGAAAATCGAAAATTACCAGAAAAATTTCGGCTACAGATTTATTATTAGTATAGATTTCGTTGATTTTATTTTGGTTTGTTTTGTTTTTTTTTGTTTGATTTGGTTTAGTTTTGCTTTGTTTGGTTTTGTTTTGTTTTGTTTTGTATTTTGTTTTTTGGTTTGGTTTGATGTTGTATAGTCAACCGTCAGCTTCATAAGTGTCACAAATAAGGCATCACTCATGAGTCAAATAAGCCAGAAGATAATGGGGTAGGGTAGCCAGTTCCTTTTCCCTCCATTGCATACATCACTGACTCCGTTTCTGGAATCTGTAAAGGAAGTCGACACATTTGGGTGGAGCCGTTGACGAGCAAATGGGCCGGACCTATCAGTGCGGGAATGTGTCCCGGGTTGCGTCTGCTCACATCCGCTAAGGGGTAAGATGCGCATGGAAGAAGGTGATGTGTAAGTTGGCACTTTAGATGCTCGTCTTCAAGCAATGCTCCAGAGCGGTCATTGGACTGTCCCCCTCCACTCATCACTTGCACAGAGGACTTGTTTCGTCTCCTACACTCTACAGATTCCAGAAACGGAGCTAGCTAGTTTACCTACACTAATCAGATTTCAGATGTATACATACAATGTTCTTCCTCTGACACGTCAAATGAGATGTACTGCCTGATAATAAATTTACATACTTACTTACTTACAAATGGCTTTTAAGGAACCCGAAGGTTCATTGCCGCCCTCACATAAGCCCGCCATCGGTCCCTATCCTGTGCAAGATTAATCCAGTCTCTATCATCACACCCCACCTCCCTCAAATCCATTTTAATATTATCCTCCCATCTACGTCTCGGCCTCCCTAAAGGTCTTTTTCCTCCGGTCTCCCACCTAACACTCTATATGCATTTATGGATTCGCCCATACGTGCTACATGCCCTGCCCATCTCAAACGTCTGGATTTTAAGTTCCTAATTATGTCAGGTGAAGAATGCAATGCGTGCAGTTTTGTGTTGTGTAACTTTCTCCATTCTCCTGTATCTTCATCCCGCTTAGCCCCAAATATTTTCCTAAGCACCTTATTCTCAAACACCCTTAACCTATGTTCCTCTCTCAGAGCGACAGTCCAAGTTTCACAACCATACAGAACAACCGGTAATATAACTGTTTTATAAATTCTAACTTTCAGATTTTTGGACAGCAGACTGGATGATAAGAGCTTCTCAACCGAATAATAACACGCATTTCCCATATTTATTCTGCGTTTAATTTCCTCCCGAGTGTCATTTATATTTGTTACTGTTGCTCCAAGATATTTGAAATTTCCACCTCTTCGAAGGATAAATCTCTTATTTTTATATTTCCATTTCGTAGAATATTCTGTTCACGAGACATAATCATATAGCCTACTTTGTCTTTTCGGGATTTACTTCCAAACCATCGCTTTACTTGCTTCAAGTAAAATTTCCGTGTTTTCCCTAATCGTTTGTGTATTTTCTCCTAACATATTCACGTTATCCGCATAGACAAGAAGCTGATGTAACCCGTTCAATTTCAAACCTTGCCTGTTATCCTGAACTTTCCTAATGGCATATTCTAGAGCGAAGTTAAAAAGTAAAGGTGATAGTGCATCTCCCTGCTTTAGCCCGCAGTGAATTGGAAAAGCATCAGATAGAAACTGACCTATACGGACTCTGCTGTATGTTTCACTGAGACACATTTTAATTAATCGAACTAGTTTCTTGGGAATACCAAATTCAATAAGAATACCATATAATACTTTCCTCTTAACCGAGTCATATGACTTTTTGAAATCTATGAATAACTGATGTACTGTACCCTTATACTCCCATTTTTTCTCCATTATCTGTCGAATACAAAAAATTTGATCAATAGTCGATCTATTACGCCCAAAAACCGAACTGATGATCCCCAAAAATTTCATCTACGTACGCAGTTCATCTTCTCAAAAGAATATTAGACAAAATTTTGTACGACGTCAACAAAAGTGATATTCCTCGAAAGTTACCACTGTTGGTTTTGTCCCCCTTCTTAATAATAGGTACAATTATGGACTCCTTCCATTGGTCTGGTACAATTTCCCTTTCCCAAATAGCAAGTACAAGTTTATAAATTTCGCTATATAATGCACTTCCACCCTCTTGTATTAATTCTGCTAGAATTTGATCGATACCTGGAGACTTGTATTTTTTCAGATTTTCTATCGCAATTTCGACTTCTGAATGCGTGGGTTCGGGTATAAATGGCTCAGCAGTTTGTATTTCAATTTCGTCCCGATCATTTCTATTTGGCCTATGTACATTTAGTAGTTGCGCAAAATAGTTACATAAGAGACAGAAACTCAAACAGAGGTAATTGATTGATGGATCGATTTTAAGAGGGGTGGATCTTGCATTTAGGCCGTTTAGACCAATTATACATTATATATGCGATGATTATCCAAGTCCGACGAAAGGCCTGGTTGGCATTTGTGAATCAGACATTAACAGGCGGGCCATCCTTTCTGATCACTGTAAATAAGGTCCCAGGATGAGTCCAAACCCAGAGCTTGGAGCCCCAAGCCCATAGAACCTAGATCAGCATCGAAAACCCGTACTACATCACATTTTATGACCCCAGTCAATTTTTAGTATTGTGGATGATAGATAAAATAAGGGAATAATGGAGATGGTTGGTGGAATAGAAGATAGAAATGGGAGTCACCAAAAAAACCCTTCTGTACTCCATCTGTAACTTCTGTTTTTTTCCACCACAAATTCCACCCAGACCAGTTCGTGGCTCGAACCCGGGCCTTTTAGATGGAAGTCAGCGCGCTAGCACTGTAGCCACAGATGCGACGCTTCTGTGATGTTACAACTAATAAAATAACATAACATAAATAAAATAATTCCTCTGTACCCCATCTGTAACTTCTGTTTTTTTCCACCACAAATTCCACCCAGACCAGATCGTGGCTCGAACCTGGGCCTTTTGGATGGAAGGTCAGCGCGCTAGCACTGTAGCCACAGATGCGACGCTTCTGTGATGTTACAACTAATAAAATAACTTGTTCTGCACCATGCATTAGTAAGTGAACGAATTGAAGTAGGATAGTAATGTTCAGTAAAACGAAGAGGATAGGCCTGAATAATATTAAGAGAAGAAAAGAAAGAAGATTGTAAATAATTCAACCTTACTTGAATAACTAAATTTGTATGTTTAACAGTGTGACATTTGTAAAGCCATAGGAAATATTATTATGTCAATGATGATACCAATAAATCTTATGCCTTACCCTGCATACTTCGATATGCGCCTGCTGTACACACCATTGTTTTCTTGCCAAATGGACTATAAATGCTAATACTGGAACATTATGTGGCACAGAAAAGTATATAACGTCTGAGCGTAGCCTGACTGCCTGCTTGTCTGGCAGCACGTCGGAAACCTCTGCATTATTCTCTCTTCACAATCTTGCCATCATATTCTTTCGTATCCGCTCTAGGATAACAAATGACTCATACGTACACTAAAATAGGGAATTATATTACGATTTGTCTATTGACAATGTATGTAAATATTGGGAATAACTTATATTGAACTTTCACTAAGAAATTGGCAAAATTTCAGGATATACTTTCTTAAACGTAATAATATAATCAATGTTAAAATTTAAATTAAAAGGTACACTATAGATACTAGAACAAATGCTCAAAAACAACTACACACCACAAAAACAGATCAAAGAAATCATCCACACTACAGACATCATTACAAAACAAAACTACTTCACATACAATAACAAATATTACACACAAACCGAAGGCCTACCCATGGGCTCACCCATTTCCAGCATACTAGCAGAAATATTCTTACACCACATAGAACAGACATACATACTAAACAAAGACAACAACAAACACGCAGATAACATCATATATTGGCACAGATACGTAGATGACATAATAATACTATACAAAGGAAACAAAAGACAGATCCAAAACCTACATCAACACATAAACAAAATACACCCAAAGCTACACTACACATTAGAAATTGAAAACAACAAATCCATAAATTTCCTAGACATCACAATAACAAAAGTAGACAACAAACACAAGTGTACGGAAAACCCACAACAACAACAACAACACACATACACAACACATCTAACCACCCACACAACACAAACAAGCTGCATTCCGAACAATGGTACACAGACTACTCAACATACCAATGAACCAACAGGATTACAACGAAGAGGTAAACACAATCAAATACATAGCACAAGAGAACGGATACAACCCCAACAGAATAGACAACATAATACGTAAGACAAAACAAAACCACAACAGAAGCATACAACACAAACACAAGAACACAAAAAATACATCACACTAACATACGAAAACAAAAACACACATAAAATTGCAACCTCATTCAAGAAATTAAACTACAACATCGCATACAGAACAAATAACACTCTACAAAAATATCTCAACACACAAACAACACAAACAAACAAATACAACCACACAGGCGTATACAAACTCAAATGTAACACCTGAAACTACATAGGAAAGACAGGCAGATCATTTCAAACACGTTACCAAGAACACATCACAGCCATAAAAAAATTACAAAACACCTCCTCATATGTAGAACACATCACAAATGCCAACCACACCCAAAGAGACATCAACACAGGGATGGAAATACTGCACATCCAACCAAAGAGCCAGAAACTCAACACACTAGAACAATATGAAATATACAGACACACGAAAACACACCCCAACGATATTCTCAACACACAACTCAATTTCAAAACACATACACTCTTTGACTCTACACTACGAACGCACCCACACAGGAAACAAGAGGCGCCAAGACCAACAACGACCAGTTCCGAAGATGACCGAAAATAGGTCGAAACATGTTAACAAGGTACGTTAAAATTTAACACAAAGTTCATATCATACATATTCCGATTTAAATTAAAATTAAATTATGTTTTTTTAATGACGCTCGCAACTGCCGAGGTAATATCAGCGTCGCCGGTGTGCCGGAATTTTGTCCCGCAGGAGTTCTTTTACATGCCAGTAAATCTACTGACATGAGCCTGTCGCATTTAAGCACACTTGAATGCCATCGACCTGAACCGGCATTGAACCCGCAACCTCGGGCACAGAATGCCAGGGCTATACCAACTGCGTCACTCACGGCGACGAATATCAATGTTATGTCATAAACCTATAGTAATAATAAATCTGTAGTCCAAATTTTTCTGGTAATTTTCGATTTTCCAAAAATAATAGATCCTAACATATATAATTAATCGCCCTGAAACCGAAAATATATTTTTTGAAATTTTTGTTTGTATGTCTGTCTGTCTGTCTGTCTGGATGTTTGTTACATTTTCACGCAATAATGGCTGAACCGATTTACATGAAAATTGGAATATAAATTAAGTTCGTTGTAACTTAGAATTTGGGCTATATGGTATTCAAAATATTTAATTTAAAAGTGGGGTTATACGGGGACTTGAATTAAATAAATCGAAATATCTCCCTTATTATTAATTTTCGTGAAAAATATTACATAACATAAGTTTCTTTAAAAATGATTTCCGATAAGTTTTATTCTATGCAAAAGTTTGATAGGACTGATTTTTAATGAGATAAATGAGTTTCAAAATTACAATAACAACGCCAGCTAAGGCTGTGTAAAGAAATAAAAAACAAATGACTTCGTCTATAAGGGCCCTTGGACAACAACAATCGAAAGCTATGAAACATAGCCTACAGAGAATGTTTCTGTGTTTGTATGAAGTAATATCGGAAGTTAATTAATAGATTTGTATAATTAATTATTAATTCACCATTGGGAAGTGTAGTTTCTCTAGATGGACATAATGCTATAATGTTATTACTGTAACGTCTGAGTGAATCGAGGACAGGTAAGATTAAAATAGCTTCTTATGCACAGAAAACTTGATAGGCTATTCTGTACATTCGTTTCCTGTATTTCCTAAAATAATTTTTATGACCAAATGAGTGGTCTCTGGATAAAAATGATCGCATTTTAATTCAATTTAAATTAAGTAACATAATAAACGATTTATCCTTCTATCAAACACGAATGTTCCCTGGATCAAATGTCCTATTTTAATTATGAATTACTTTGTATTAATTTCTAACGGGTGCAGCGATGCGCACGGGTACGGCTAGTTAATAATAAATGTACAACCACAGAGCTTCTTCCAGAAAACAGGTTTTGCTCAGCTTACTGTTAAAGATCGAATGTGACAAACAAGGAATTGGTGTGTACGATACATTTCCTCTGGATTGAACATGGAGAGGTTTTGTGTTGCGTAGTATGACACACGGGAAGAAATTAAACGCAAAATAAATATAGGAAATGCCTGTCATTATTCAGTTGAGAAGCTTTTATCATCTAGTCTGTTGTCAAAAAATCTGAAAGTTAAAATTTATAAAACAGTTATATTACCGGTTGTTCTGTATGGCTGTGAAACTTTGAGAGAGGAACAGAGACTAAGGGTTCTTAGGAAAATATTTGGGGCTAAGAGATATGAAGTTACAGGAGAATGGATATCTGCATGGAAATATCATATGTACTTCGGTAGGCCTACATCAAAATATATATATGATATGCGTAATAAATCACTTTGTGATTTAAGACGGCGCCCATACCGTCGGATCCCGGCCAACCAGTCACTCATTCGAGTGCACCTCAACACATGTATGGACTTCGGTCCTGCGTTCATAGACATCTATGACGTAGTGGAGAGGGCGGCCACTAGAGGGAACCCAAGAGATGGAGCTTAATCTGAGACGATTCTAACCGGCGTCGGGGTTGTATCCGGCGTGGCTTAGTGGATAAAGCATCAGCACGTAGAGGTGAAAACCCGGGTTCAAATCCCGGCGCCGGAGAGAATTTTTCTCCGTTCCATCACTCTTTCATCTTTCGACTAGTAAAGTGCTGTGTGTGGAGTGTGACATTGTATGGGGCAGAAACATGGACATTACTAGGAAGTGAAGAGAAGCGAATAGAATATTTTATGATGAAAGTTGAGTGGAACGGAGAAAATTCTCTCCGGCACCGGGATTTGAACCCGGTTTTCAGCTCTACGTGCTGATGCTCTATCCACTAAGCCACACCGGATTCCCATCCCGATGTAGGATTTAATCCTCTCAGTTTAAGTTCCACCTCTTGGGTTTCCTCTAGTGGCCTACCCTCATGCACTGCGTCATAGATGTATGACAGTGGCACAATGTCCACACATGTGCAGAGGTGCACTCGTTATGAGTGACTAAGTGGCCGGGATCCCACGGAATAAGCGCCGTCTTAAATCACTAAGGGCCATATTCATAGACATTCTTAGCGCGGGCTTTCGGTGGATGATCAGCGAACTAACGTTTTCCTAAACCAGTGTTAGCGATATGATATGATATGAATCCTGTACAAGTAATCAGTCGATAGCCGGGGCTAGTTTAGCACGCTCGTAGCGCGGGCTAGCGAAATGTCTATGCATAGCAGTAAGTGATTATTTTTCATATATCATGTATTATTGTGATGTACCGAAGTACATATGATATTTCCGTGCAGAAATTCTGCGTCATCATATGAAAATACTACACATTCATCCAAAAAGCCAGAAACTTGACACTTAGAACAATACGAAATTTAGAGAACAGGAAACCAGAAGGTAGCGTGGGAACTCACTAGAATTCAGAGGATGATGAAAACTACATCGAAAGTAGTCAGTCAGATAAAATAACACAAATTAAACATTAACACAGTGAAGTTCTTCGATGTTATAGACTAAAAAAAAAAGAGTAATCAGGAATTAACAATTTTATTGTTGTAGATATTAGTGTGATATCCCTATCACAGATTTTATTACTGAGATTTGTGAATTTCGTGGATGTTTTCTCCCATGATACTTATAGAGGTTACGTATCGGATACGGCATTAGGTTATTTTGTTTTTGTTGTTATTTAATCAACTGTCCAAAGACAGGTCTGAACGTCACAAGTGATAGCAACAAGGCACCACTTATGAGGCAACTAGGCCAGGAGATAATGGGATAGGGTGTCAATTTCCTTTCCCCTCCATTGCATACATCGCCGACTAGCTACATATTACACTAACCAGACTTCAGATGTATACAAACAATTGTTCTTCCTCCGACACATATCGTCAAGTGAGATGTACTGCCTGATAATAGATGTACATATCAGCCAGAACCTCAATCAGAGGTAGTTATTTAGTTAATGGTTTGTTACAATTCTATAGAAATATCATGAAAACGTTAATGTAGTGGTAGTGGTGGTGGTGGTGGGGGGGGCTGCGGCGGTGGTGGTGGTGATGTCACAGGAATCAATTAAATATCCCTTTTTTATGAAATCGAAATGTTGTGGATTCTAATCAGATTCTTCATATTACAAATTTTAAGTCAACAATGTTTTGAACATAATCGATTTATTCAAAGTTGGTGGTACGAATGATAATGGGGCAATGAAGGAATTGAATAATTTAAAAACTGAATCACTGGTAGGAAACTTTTGCAATCCAGCTTCTTGCAGCCTGTTTCAGAGGTGAAACTACAGTCTCCATGAGAGAAGCCCTCGGGAAAGCGAATAATTAATACGTCGAAAATATAACTGAAATTTAAACTAATTAGCAATGTGAAGAGAGCAGTCAATTAGTTGGTGTGTCTTGCCTCGTAAATGGCATTAGCATCAGAACAAAGGAGCTGGAAGTTTCGCGGCATAACAAACATCAGGAATGTGTTGGAAGTACAGGAGAACCGATAATGACTCACACGGAAGCGAGCGTCGGTACAAATAAGACGAAAGCCTTGCTGAAAGCGGTGGAGACGGAAATATATTGTAAGACCTGGCAGATGATGTATGTAGCATGCGAGAATACATTGTGATTCAGGAGGAAAGAAAATCTATATTCAAAGCTTCTAAATCCATTCCACTTATCTGCCAAAATATTAAACAACAGAATTAAAAATAATACAAATTATAAAAGTACACTAATAGACGTTATTACAACCTCTTACAGTGCTTATTTCTGAACACATATTGAGTAAACATGTTATATAAACATGGAACCTATCATCAATATTTTCAGAGTTACACTAATTGGAAGATATTTGTAAAATACCTTTCCTTATTTATAATGAAGGATCGGTGGAGCGGAGAAAAATTCTCTCCGGCACTGGGATTTGAACCCGGGTTTTCAGCTCTACGTGCTGATGCTCTATCCACTAACAAGGGAAGGGTTTCGGCTCGAACAGGAATTTTTGGTTAAAAATTTGTACAGAGGCTTTCCTCACAATGGTGATGAAGTCCGTAAAAGCATTCATTTGTGTAATCTCCGTTTGGTTGGTATTGGTCAATACACTTCTTTAAAAATGTACATGAGGATTCTCTATAAAATGCATGAAACAGCATGGAGCAGAGCAATAAGCACAACACACAGAAACAACACCTGAACAATCTTCTGAACCACACTCCAGTGCTGAAAAATCAAATGCTACCTGAATTACATTTTTGAAGTCGGAGACTTGTTCAGGATTCACGTAACCAGCTGACTGCCAGGAATACTGAAGCATAGGGCGGTACACTGGAGCAGACAACTGGTTATGAATAACAGAGTGCATTTTCATTATAAACACTCGATTTCCCAAGTTAAGTTCTGGATTCTCAGCAAGAGTCCTTATGCAATCTGTTATCCTCCAAGCATATATTTTGTATTGTCTAAAGAAATAGATATCCAGAGGCTGGATATATTTAGTTTTTTAGGTGGAATGATCATACATTCCATGTCCTAGCCTTGGAATGATTCATTTATTAAGGTCGTGTCCTTGTGCGCATTCAATGACTCACACAACAGTGTACATTTTTGATTAGCTGCAATATTTTCAGACAGAACGTTAGAGAAAAATGTTCTTAAAAGGGCTTTACACATTTTACCACTCGCACTAGCTTCTAGGCTAGACAAGGCTTACGGGTAAGGTGTCCCATCCCCTTAATTTGTGCAGTGCTCTCCCCACCCCTCAACTTGTACATGCTCTAACAGACAAACCACACAAACGAATGCTTTTGGGAGCTTTACAGAGATGTAATGATGGGCCAGTATACATATTTTGGATAAGAAATTCCTGTTCGAGCTGAAACCCTTCCCTTGTAAGACACACCGGATTCCAATTCCAATGCCGGATTGAATCGCCATAAACATTAGAAAAAGTATATGGATAATCTACTTCTTGATCTACTCCATATTAACTTTAGCTATTTTTATTGTTTTAAGAAATTGTTTCTTTATTAAATTTTTGATTTTGTAATGCATTTATGCGTACTTGTTGGTAAATTGATTTTTAGTAACATAAGATATAAATTAATTATTCAGTTTAAGTTCCACCTCTTAGTTTTCCCTTAGTGGCCAATCCTCATGCACTGTGTCACAGATGTGTGACAGTGGCACAATGTCCAACACACTGATGTGCAGAGGTGCACTCATTATGAGTGACTAAGTGGCTATGTACTTCGGTATATCGCTATAATATTTTTTGTGCGAGATCGTGCGTATTTGCTTGGTTTCCGTACAAAACCAATCCGCGGAAAGTCTTAAATTCCACATTCAGTATTCCCAACCAAACACACATAACAATTTCCCTCTTCTTACCGCTTAAGTGACATATTGATTTTATTTATTATTATTTATTTTATTATTTATTTATTTAACCTGGTAGAGATAAGGCCATCAGGCCTTCTCTTCCCCTCTACCAGGGGTTTACAACTACAATATTAAGAATATAATTACAATTATAATTACAATTAATACTGAATTTACAAATACAATAAAAATCAAAGTACTAAAAGAATTAACAGACTAATAAAAGCTAGACAGTTCATTGTAAAAATTAAGAAGAGAGAAAATTTTTTATTAACTAAGTAAAAATTAAACCTACTCTACGCAGTAAGAAAATGCTTAATAAGTTTGCTTTTGAACGCTACTAAATTCCGACAGTCTCTGATGTCACTGTGTAGGGTATTTCACAAGCGCGAAAGGGAGATTGTGTATGATGATGAATACGATGAAGTCTTATGTATTGGTATGACTAGTATGAGGCTATTTTGCGTGCGTGTGAAGGGATTATGATATGAAGAGAGGTAGCTGAAACGGGAGGCAAGGTAGGTAAGTGCTTTAGGCTTTTAACATATTATTTTTAGAGACGTTCAATATAGTAATAATTATAAATTGGAAACTTACCACTGTTATTTCACCTAAATTTCACTGATAATTATTGTTTTTAAATATTTGCAAAAATTAAGTAAACTCTACAACTCCACTAAAGTTCTGCATTCGTGATGCAAGTAACATTAAGGAAGCCGTGAAAAAATCAACAAGATTTATAGACGGGGGGAAAAAAAGACAGACGTATATCACGGCCTGCTGGAGTATAGTAAACACAGAAAACATTTTAAAGCAACAATGTTGAAGACAGATATTTTTGTTTTGCAAATTTGCCGTCATTGAACAGAAACCAAGATGGAGATTACATTGCAACTAATTATAAATTTTTCTTTCAGGTATGTAATAAACGATCTTCGCACAAAATAATGAACGATACACGAGCGGTATGTTTTCTTTCAAATTCTCGGAAATTAAAAAAGCTCAACTACGTTTCGCTTTTTCAATCTTTACCTCGAACATGAAAACTTCAACATACCGCTCTTGTAACGCATATTACTATTATTTAGTTTTAAGGGTACCGGTAAAAGAATATTACTAATAGAGAATGAACTATTCAGAAGTATCATTTCTTTAATCGGCTATTATTCTGAAGCTAAAAGTTCGTTAGTTGCTTTGTATAGAACTTCTTTTCCGATTTTTTACTTCAAAATTATATTATTCTTATTCACTTATTACAACAATTGTTACAAATCACGCCACTCCTGTAAACTTTTTAAGACAGTACATGAGGATGCAAAATTGAATTGTACAGAATCAAATCGTTAGATTTATAACAACTGTGGTAAATTTGTAAGAATAATGCAATTTTGTAGTTACAATCTGTAGGAATCAATTATTAATGAATTCACAACACATTTTAGCTTCAGAATACTATCCAATTAAAGAAATGATACTCCTGAATAGTCCATTCTCTATTTGTAATATTCTTTTGCCATTCAAACTAAAGAAAAAAGGTATCTTACTAAGAATTTCAAATCAGTGTAACTCTGAAAATATTTAGAACTAGCCGTACCCGTGCGCTCCGCTGCACCCGTTAGAAATAAATATAAAGTAATTACATAATTAAAATAGGACATTTGATCCAGGGAACATTCGTGTTTGATAGAAGGATAAATCGTTTATTATGTTACTTAATTTAAATTGCATTTAAAAAATTAAAATTTAATCATTTTGATCCAGAGACCGCTCATTTGGTCTTAAAAATTATTTTAGGAAATACAGGAAACGAATGTACAGAATAGCCTATCAAGTTTTCTGTGCACAAGAAGCTATTTTAATCTTAACTGTTCTCAATTCACTCAGAAGTTACTGTAATAACATTATAGCATTATGTCCATCTAGAGAAACTACACTTTCCAATGGTGAATTAATTAATTATACAAATCAATTAATTTAGCTTCCGATATTACTTCATACAAACACAGACACATTCGCTGTAGGCTATGTTTCATAGCTTTCGATTGGTATTGTCCAAGGCCCTTTATAGACGAAGTCACTTGTTTTTTATTTCATTACACCGCTTTAGATGGCGTTGTTATTGTAATTTTGAAACTCATTTATCTCATTAAATATCAGTCCTATCAAACTTTGCATAGAATAAAACTTATCGGAAATCATTTTTAAAGAAACGTGTGCCACGTAACATATTTCAAAAGAGTCAATAATAAGCGTGATATTTCGATTTATTTAATTCAGGCCCCCTTATAACCCCCCTTTTAAATAAAGTATTTTGAATGTCATATAGCCTATAATCTAAGTTACAACGAACTTAATTTATATTCCAATTTTCATCGAAATCCGTTCAGCCATTATTGCGTGAAAAGGTAACAAACATCCAGACAGACAGACATACAAACAAAAATTTCAAAAAGCGATTTTCGGCATCAGGATGGTTAATTATATATGTTAACACCAATTATTTTTGGAAAATCGAAAATTACCAGAAAAATTTTAGCTACATATTTATTATTAGTATAGATAAGACCCATGTTTATATGATATTTTGTGCTCAAAATGTCTTCGGAAATATGCTTCGAAAGTGGGGTAACTTCTCCAGATCAGCCTGGATATTGTGACTGTTCACAATGCACTTGATGGCTTGACCACCATCATTCTTGTTATGGTTTGAACTCCATCTTGCAACATTAAAACGTAATAATTAATCTCATGATAGAGCTTCTAACTGAACTCAGTCTATTAGAATTATAATTTAATGTTCTTCGTGCAATTATTGTTGCTGACATAAGGTTATTTTAATAACTTGATATGATATCCTACATGTTAAATCCTGGTTTGATTTCGCATATTTTTCTACATAGCGACATGTAACCTCTTACAAATCTTCATTTTGCTTCTTCAATTATTTCATATTTTTTATATCCAATTTTCACTATCTTATAACAGAACACATAATATACGTAATTCGTTATCTCTTAAAACCAAATGGTTTCGTGCGCCGTAGCATATAGTAAGAAACTTATGGTGGGGGTAAGCGAGCTCGCTAGCTACAAGTAGAAGCGTAGCGAGGGAGGGAAGCTTCTCAGTCCACATTCTTCTTCCCCTGACACGCAGATAAGTTTCACGAGATACCGAATGGCCTATACACGATTACACAATTTTTTTGTAGGAATAGCTTGCATTACGACCTCTCTTTCATATATTTCGGCATAGGGTTGCACATACATAATAATTATTGAAGACCTCCCCGGAAAAGGGATGTAACCAGCAAAACTCTAATTTTTCAGGAGAAAGGAGTATTTTCATAAATAGTATTTTATGCTTGTTTTGATGTTGGTACTCCAGAATTGCTAGGATTTACAGTTGTGTATATATTTCGATATTCAAAGGAACTAAGTCATAAAGCTGCATGCAAAGTCAAACATTCATCTCACCATATCTCAAAATGGAGATTTTGGACTTACTTATTTATGTCTTCTGAGGTAAGACTTGGCAGGAAACGTTTTTATAACTTCGTCAAGTGCATCACGCCAACTGTCTGGTAAAATTACTTCACGATGTTTATGTCTCAAGAAAATGTAAAGCTTCATCATAATAAGCGCATGGTGTAAATTAGCCTCCAGATTAAATTGAACTTTTCTTAGAGGGGTTGAGTCGTTGAACACGAATGAAATAATACAAATCCAAAATTGTCTACGGTTAGCGAGAGGTTCGCAGTAGTTTCTTTGTATAAGCCTAATCGGGTATGAAGTACCTAACCGGTAAATATTTTCTTTTACGTCCAATATCGCTTGGCTTGTCACTTATAAAGCCGTTCAGGATCTTTCTAGATAGTGCCAACATAGGTATGCATCACTTTCCCAGGTATCGTTCTTCCCTGATTAGAATATCCCGATTGAAATATCTCCCATGCTTATCAGTTATCACTAATCATGTTCCAATTACCGGTCAAGAAATTCAAGTAAGAATGGAGGGAATGTATCTTTAAGGATATATGCACCCAAGTTTGTCATACAGCGACATGTCAACCTGTTGATTGCATTTTTAAGCCTTGACATTTGCGACAAAGTTAGTTGATTCCGGACGAAACGCGTCCAAACTTTTCTTCATCACCCTGTAGAGGTTGTCGAACATATCGACAACGAAGAACTCCTCGGAACTGAGGAGTTGCGAAAACTCCCTATTTAATTTTCGCTTCACTAAATCGAAGGAATTTGTGTGATCTGGCCTGGTCCATGTCTTTCACAACGTTTTCCAGAAGATGGAATTTGATATGTACGAGCGGTCCGATGATTTTGTGCGTTTCTTCCAGCAGTGCTGGGTACTGTACATTCTTCTTTCCTATCTTCAGTCACTCACACAGCGAGTTTTATTCTCATTGTGCAAAGTCTGCTCATCTGTCCCCTTCAACAGTATTTTGTCGTACATATATTGAAGACGGTCCAATAGCTGTTTTAAGTTCCCGTGGGTTTATTTCATATGTTAGGCTCTTGGTCTGCTACTGTAGTGGTTAGAGACGCTGCCTCCTAATCAGTCCTAACCGGGAAGAAGCTTTAGAGTTCGATTCCTGACTCTGCCAAGGCACTTTTTCTTGGTTAGGAATTGTTCCTTGGTGTGTATGGCCTGAGTGTTGTGTTGTCCTTCAGTTTAAGTTAGATTTAGATACATGTAGACTAAGTATTAGACGGAGACTGGTGCACTCTGCCAAAAATCCTTGTGAATATCAGCTTAATGGATGAACAGACCTACCACATGGATTTAACATCCATTATTTCATGTAAAAAGTATGTCTACTAGGTCACCTTAAAATTGACAATACGTCGTTAAAAATTACCGATAAAAAGCGAATTACGTGAAACATCTTTATTGTTGGCATATAATTTTTAGTTAAGGTGAGGATGGATTTAAGAATGAAATACGAGGTGCGTCAAGAAAGTAAATTTCCCTGGGCCGTTTACAGGAAGAAGACACAATTTCATGAGAAGATTTATTGGAAGGGATACAGCAATTGTTGAACTATTTTTGAACATATTCCCCACCAAAATTGAAGCATTTGTTATATTGTGGAATCAACAGAGAGGTGTAGACGGCTGTCACACACTGGTTTCGAACCCAGGCGACAGACTTCTACGACACAGGGATACAAAATTTAACCCACGGTGTGACAGATGTCTCATTTCCGGTGAGGAATATTTTGAAAAGTTTTAAAAAAGGCTGTATTTGTTCCAATAAATCGTTCCATAAAATAGTGTTTTTCGTTATGTAAACGGCCCCAGGGAAACTTACTTTCTGGACTGCCCTCGTAAATACTACCACAGGCAGACTCTGTACAACACAGATGATGAAGCAAAACAGCCGTGTGGAATAACTCGGGGCGCATTAAACAGAGAATGACTGACCCCTTAAAAATCACGAGGCACGAAGTTCATCTTACACTTCTCTTTCAATATTATTATAAGTAATGAAAATGTTAACAGAAAAACGGTAACATTTTTCCCTCCTTGTAGATCTAGTATAGACATTTTACGACAGAAATGAAATCCTAAGAGTAGTACTATACCTGGTTTAGCGTGGTGCGAAGTGAAAGCTTTCACAGTGTCTGAAAAGATTTGAAACGAATAGTATTATATACAGCTGTGAGCATTATGGGATGAAGATAAATGCAAATAAGACGAATAGCATAGTTATAGAACAAAAATACAGAAGATGAACTTGCGAATTCTAAACGAGGCAGTAGAGCAAGTGGACAGCTTCAGATACTTGGGGTGTACTATAAGCAGTAACATGAGCTGCTGCCAAGAAGTCAAAAGGAGGATAGCAATGGCAAAGGAAGCTTTTAATAGGAAAAGGAGCATCTTATGCTGACATCTGGGAAAAGGACTAAGGAAGAGACTAGTGAAGTGCTTTGTAGGAAGTGTGGCATTTTATGGACATTACGGCGAAGTGAAGAGAAGCGAATAGAAGCATTTGAAATGTGGATATGGAGAAGAATGGAACCTGTGAAGTGGACAGACAGAACAAGAAAGGAATCTGTATTGGAAAGAGTTGGTGAAGAAAGAATGATGCTGAAACTAATCAGGAAGAGGAAAAGTAATTGGTTGGGTCACTGGCTGAGAAGAAACTGCCTACTGAAGGATCCACTAGAAGGAATGGTGAAAGGTAGAAGAGTTCGGGATAGAAGAAGATATCAGATAGACGACATTAAGATATATGGATAATATGGGAAACAAAGAGGAAGGCAGAAAACAGGAAAATTGGAAAAAGCTGGATTTGCAGTGAAAGACCTGCCCTTGGTCAGAACACTAATTGAATGAATACATACATACATACATACATACATACATACATACATACATACATACATACATACATACATACATACATACATACATACATACATACATACATACATACATACATACATACATAGTGATTTACGAAGATTGTGCAGTAATATAGGATGTGATTTCTGACATCATTCTGATGCTAAAAAGTTAATGTATACATGTGTCCGATTTTGAATAGTTTCGGATAAAATCAGGGTTCTTTCTTCCGTAACACGCATTCTTGTGAACTTCTTTTTCTCGCTTTCTCTCTCTCTCTCTCTCTCATTCTGTCTGGACGTCTGGAGCTGTATGTGTTAGAGTACAAGTGATAGCAGCTACACAAAATCTCGTGACATGAGAGATAACTCAACACCGGTACAACGTATCTACCTAGCATCCGAACAACGGAAGTTAGGGAATGCAGCGCGCGCAGTTCACAGTCGGGCGGCTACGTATATTGCTGAAGAAGGTGGGGTCTTTGGCAACCAGTTTTAATACAGATTTTTCAGGTCAGTAATAACGTGAATGTTCTCTAATGAATTTATAAGACATCCAGTACCTTTGTTGAAAATATTTAAATTATTAAACCTTCATAATATCTACGTTTATGTTTAACATTCAGGGGGGCGTAAGTCATTCAATTTAAAAAATATAACATATGTTTATATAAGTTCTTTCATCAGAATGATGCCGGAAATCACATCATAGAGCATTGCACATTCTTCGTGAATCACCCTGTATATATATATAGGCTATACAGACAGTGATTCAGGATCTGTGCAACAAATTCTGGGGATCGATAGATGTCGAAATGAGGATCATTTTTCATAAAACAACCCATGTTCTGTGATGTCTCGTGTAAGAGCTAGACGATATAGAAAAAAAGAAACGTTTTAGTTATATTTACAGTTAATTATGAAATGAATTATTCATTTATTTCTTCAAGTACTCTTGCGGACAGGTTACAAGTGCCCTGTCATTTTTTTGCCCCGTTTGAATGGCGCGCTCTTCGGAATACGCTTCTGCTGCTAATGGAGGATGTACCCTTCACGATGTGGGGGGGGGGGACATGTGATTCAACATAACGTCCCAACGCACTTCAACATGGTTGTATGATCACATCTGAACAACATCTACGGGAAGCAATGGATAGGGAGAGCAGACCTGTTGCGTGGTTAGTGTGATCATCCGACTACACGCTCTTGATCTTTTTGGGGGTGGGGGCATGTGAAGTAATACACCACTCGAATTGACACGAGAGAGAAACCAACTAGACGAGTATTAGCATCTTTCGATCAAATTCGACACAGGCCGATAACCACTGCTATGACCGTATAATCAATGTAATCAGATTCAGGGTAGGCACTTTGAACACCTGTAACTTGTTACCAAACATACTAAGTCAGAAACGTTGGATCTACACACTAATTGTGGAAAATAGAAATTTAGTGGAGAAGAAAACATGATTGGCTCAAGAACCGAAGAAAGATTTTGATACATAAGAAGATGAGTAGTGAAACTTTGATTACTAACCAAAAATTGTATTTGTAAGTTGGCTTCCTTTTGCCTGCATGGAATTCTTGTAAATAATAATAATAATAATAATAATAATAATAATAATAATAATAATAATAATAATAATAATAACAATAATAATAATAATAATGTATTTGTGGACCTAGAAATGGCGTTTGACAGAGTGCATTGGAATGAACTGCTGGGGATCCTGAAGAAAATTTGCGTGGACTGGAAAGAGAGGAGGCCGTTCATTAACTTTTATTATGAAACGAGTCAAAGTCAGAACAGCAGAAGAAATGTCAGAAGAAAGCGAAACAGAGACAGGAGTATTTGCTTCTCTACTGTCTGTCACCTATTCTTCTTGCACACTCACACATTCGCTTCTAAACTGTCATCTATTCTTCTTGCACACTCACACATTCGCTTCTAAACTGTCATCTATTCTTCTTGCACACTCACACATTCGCTTCTAAACTGTCATCTATTCTTCTTGCACACTCACACATTCGCTTCTAAACTGTCATCTATTCTTCTTGCACACTCACACATTCGCTTCTAAACTGTCATCTATTCCTCTTGCACACTCACACATTCGCTTCTAAACTGTCATCTATTCTTCTTGCACACGCACACATTCGCTTCTAAACTGTCATCTATTCTTCTTGCACACTCACACATTCGCTTCTAAACTGTCATCTATTCTTCTTGCACACTCACACATTCGCTTCTAAACTGTCATCTATTCTTCTTGCACACTCACACATTCGCTTCTAAACTGTCATCTATTCTTCTTGCACACTCACACATTCGCTTCTAAACTGACATCTATTCTTCTTGCACACTCACACATTCGCTTCTAAACTGTCATCTATTCTTCTTGCACACTCACACATTCGCTTCTAAACTGACATCTATTCTTCTTGCACACTCACACATTCGCTTCTAAACTGTCATCTATTCTTCTTGCACACTCACACATTCGCTTCTAAACTGTCATCTATTCTTCTTGCACACTCACACATTCGCTTCTAAACTGTCATCTATTCTTCCTTGCACACTCACACATTCATTCTAAACTGTCATCTATTCTTCTTGCACACTCACACATTCGCTTCTAAACTGTCATCTATTCTTCTTGCACACTCACACATTCGCTTCTAAACTGTCATCTATTCTTCTTGCACACTCACACATTCGCTTCTAAACTGTCATCTATTCTTCTTGCACACTCACACATTCCTTCTAAACTGTCATCTATTCTTCTTGCACACTCACACATTCGCTTCTAAACTGTCATCTATTCTTCTTGCACACTCACACATTCGCTTCTAAACTGTCATCTATTCTTCTTGCACACTCACACATTCGCTTCTAAACTGTCATCTATTCTTCTTGCACACTCACACATTCGCTTCTAAACTGTCATCTATTCTTCTTGCACACTCACACATTCGCTTCTAAACTGTCATCTATTCTTCTTGCACACACACACACATTCGCTTCTAAACTGTCATCTATTCTTCTTGTACACTCACACACTCGCTTCTACACTGTCACCTATTTTCTTGCACATTCACACACACATACACTCGCTTCTAAACTGTCACCTATTCTTTTTGCATACATACTCCCTTCTATACTGTTACCTATTTTTCTTGCACACACACACACACACACACACACACTAGCTTCTTAACTGTCACCTATTCTTCTTGCACACATACTCGCTTCTACACTGTCACCTATTTTTCTTGCACACACACACTCGCTTCTAAACTGTCACCTATTCTTCTTGCACACATACTCGCTTCTACACTGTCACCTATTTTTCTTGCACACACACACTCGCTTCTAAACTGTCACCTATTCTTCTTGCACACATACTCGCTTCTATACTGTTACCTATTTTTCTTGCACACACACACACACACACACACACACTAGCTTCTTAACTGTCACCTATTCTTCTTGCACACATACTCGCTTCTACACTGTCACCTATTTTTCTTGCACACACACACACTCGCTTCTAAACTGTCACCTATTCTTCTTGCACACATACTCGCTTCTACACTGTCACCTATTTTTCTTGCACACACACACACACTCGCTTCTAAACTGTCACCTATTCTTCTTGCACACATACTCGCTTCTAAACTGTCACCTATTCTTCTTGCACACACAGTCGCGTCTACATTGTTATCTATTCTATTAGCACAGACACTCGTTTAGACACTGTCACAAAGTACTATACATTTACAATAAATGTATTAAATTCTTACATAAGTTACTTCTAATTCTGCATACATGGTTTACATCTTTATCTGTAAAAACATGTGGGGAGCTTGACAATTTTTCTATTCACAGTACAGAAGGTCAGAACTACTTAACAGCATTTAGGATTGAAGAACTGGAGTATCGGTTCAAAGAAACAACTTACTTTATTACATGAAAATAGGCTATAATTCATATCATGACGCTGTATCAACTACTATGCTATTCAGCGTCGATAGAATTTGAAATACCGAGGGCCGAGAATTTGCCATGGGGATTAACTAACATCCGCTTTATAGTTCGGGAAAGATCAGGAAAAACCCAACCAAGTAATCAGTCCAAGCGGGAAACGAACCCATGCTCGAGTGCATTCCAGATCAGCAGATAAACGTGCTACCATCTGAGCTACGTCGGTGTGTGCCAATGATAATGATAGTAATACTACTACTACTACTACTACTACTACTACTACTACTACTACTACTACTCATAATAATAAAATAATGATAATAATAATAATAATAATAATAATAGTAATACTTATAATAATAATAATAATAATAATAATAATTATAGTAGTAATACTACTACTACTCATAATAATAATAATAATAATAATAATAATAAATAGGGACCGAATTTTTATGTAGTTACATATTCTATTCCTTTCAATCTAATCGTATATAAATCTTGCGAATCTTGTAATTACCATTGATATATTAAAATGTGATTCTACATATTTTTACATATTAACCCCACATTACATACTATGGCTTAGTATTACATAAAACTACATATTTAGGGGTTTTATTCATTTTTACTTCTCTAAAAGGAAAAAAAAAAAAAAAACAATTTCTGCTGAGAAAGTTTACAATTTGAAATACACAGATTTAAAAAGCCTTTTTACCTACCCAAGAAAGGATAAATTTCGGGACGAAACATAACGTCCTTAGTTTCAGGAAGTAATAGATGCACTCACCCCATACCGCCCACTGTAAATATGAGTGAACAAAAGGCAACCTTTGCCATACAACTGCCTTATATTGTAAAAATCACTCAGAAAGAAGCGTTGACTTCTTGCGGTGAAGTGGGACGAGGACGACATGATTTGTCTCGAAATGTAATTGTTCTGCACACGTCTTAACAAGCCGTTTCCATTCAATTTGCAACCTTATCAACCCTCTTCCTAATCCTTCCAGGGAAAGCCCGTGTGAAGTCTGACATGAGCCACAATAAAGTAGCCGACTTTTGAAAAGAAGTTTGAGTAAGGGAACAAACTGGGAAGATTTTGAAAGATTAAAATAAATAGCTTTTCAGGTTATTGTTTGACCGCTTTACTTTAAATTTAGTAGATTTATACGGAAATGGGATTTTCCGAGTTATTACAAAGTATGATTCTCGGCTGGAATAATCCTACTCTTCTGAATGAGACAGGAATGTCACTTTTCAAACAACAGTTTGTAAATGCCTATAGTTTGAGGTTTTAGTAGGTACTTTGTTTCTTACGGGAGCAGCTAAAATGCATGTGTCCCACATCTCCTATTTTCTCCTAATCCAGTAAAGCAAAACAGTGCTTGCAGTACTGTTGTGTCATTCATTTCACTCTGTTCTCTACTTTTAGTACTTACATTATAAATTGCAAGTGAGTTATTTACTGCTTTCAGCTAACTAAAATGGCCCCTGTATCTTCAAACCTAACGAAAAAAATAAAATCATGGATTGCGATGGACGAAGCTTTCACTACATATGAAAAAATAGTAATGTGTCAAGTGTGCGGTAAAAAAAGTCAGGTGCTCTGTGAAATTACAACTGGAGAGTCTTACCTACCCTATAGCTCCCAGATATTGATATTAAATATTTTCATGATTTTACATATTTTGGTACATATTCAGTTTATTTTTCTTACATAAATATGTACACATTTCACACCTTAATATTGCATAAAAATCCGGTCCCTAATTATAAACCTCGGTAGTGTGGAAAGGCATAAAAGGTCGCAAACACGATATTTATTCGGCAATTACATTCACTGTATTAAACCGTGAGGGAAGTCAATATTTGGCTGCGAACTGTTTGATTGTGGGCAAGGAAATGTAGTAAAGCTAACAAACAATAGAAAAGGCTGCAGGATATTTTTACAGGCATTTAACAAACTTGGTGCTTAAGCGGCTAATCAATAAATTATTTTGTCCTGCGAAATAAAAGCCTATTATTACCCCTTCCCAAACTATAAATTTCCTTACTAGCTCGTTTTCAGTGTAAATTCCTAACCACTTCCAACACATATTGCCTAACACTTCGTACTATCCCAAGACTGTTCTTTTCCTGTTCTTCTAACCAAAAAAATACTAAGTTATTCTTCCTTTTCCCTTCTTCTTTCCAATTCACTGTGGGTTAAAGCAAGGAGATGCACTATCACCTTTACTTTTTAACTTTGCTCTAGAGTATGCCATTAGGAAAGTCAAGGATAACAGAAAGGGTTTGGAATTGAACGGGTTACATCAGCTGCTTGTCTGTGCAGATGACGTGAATATGTTCGGAGAAAATCCACAAACGGTTAGGGAAAACACGGGAATTTTACTTGAAGCAAGTAAAGAGATAGCTTTGGAAGTAAATCCGAAAAGACAAAGTGTATGATTATGTCTCGTGACGCGAATATTGTACGAACTGGAAATATAACAATTGGAAATTTATCTTTTGAAGAGGTGGAGAAGTTCAAATATCTTGGAGCAACAGTAACAAATATAAATGCTACTCGGGACGAAATTAAACAAAGGATAAATATGGGAAATGCCTGTTATTATTCGGTTGAGAAGCTTTTATCATCCAGTCTGCTGTCAAAAAATCTGAAAGTTATAATTTATAAAACAGTTATATTACCGACTGTTCTTTATGGTTGTGAAACTTGTACTCTCACTTTGAGAGTGTAACATAGGTTAAGGGTGTTTGAGAATAAGGTGCTTAGGAAAATATTTGGGACTAAGAGGGATGAAGTTACAGGAGAATGGAGAAAGTTACACAACACGGAACTGCACGCATTGTATTCTTCACCTGACATAATTAGGAACATTAAATCCAGACGCTTGGGATGGGCTGGGCATGTAGCACGTATGGGCGAATCCAGAAATGCATATAGAGTGTTAGTTGGGAGGCCGGAGGGAAAAAGACCTTTAGGCAGGCCGAGACGTAGATGGGAAGATAATATTAAAATGGATTTTAGGGAGGTGGGATATGATGATAGAGACTGGATTAATCTTTCTCAGGATAGGGACCAATGGCGGGCTTATGTGAGGGCGGCAATGAACCTCCGGGTTCCTTAAAAGCCAGTAAGTAAATAAGTAAGTAAGTAAGTAAGTTTCCTTCTTCTAAGTATTTCACCTTCCTTTTTAACATATTATTCTCCTCTTGTGGATCTTCTATTTTTTTATTATTTTTGTCGATGCTCACTTAAGCTTGTGATATTCTTTCTAAAACAGTTCTTTCACCTTACTTATTGTCAACTTCAGAATGACTATCGTACACTACTGCATTTAGCTACTCTAGCAGTCTCCCGGTCACTCACGTCTTACTGACTCGCTGTTCGTAGAGTCCTGACAGTAAAATAATATATGTTTTATTTTATCAACAGTAATCTCACTAGAGGTTTTGATTTATCCAGAGAAAATCAAAACTCGAGTGGGATTTAATTGACTATTACACGATTAGAAGAAAGTACATAAAGATTAGAAGTAACAAAGTACTCCAATGCAATAAAATATTAATTGACTTACGAAAATACAACTGTCTTCAAAATAATGTATTATTCTACCATCTCAATATTACAAATATTACGCTAGATGCATGCTAGATGGCAGTGGTGTGTTATGATTATGTGATGTTATGAGGTGTGTCAACTATGGAATCTTCATTGAACTCTGTAGACGGTTACTAGTCAAGAAGGCTTGGTTGATTCAATTTCATTTTTATTAAAGCAGTTGCATTCCACTTTAATTATCCGGATCCCAGTAATCAACGTCACTTGACAGATGATTTTCAATAAATCTTAGTATTAAACAATCTCTGATACATGACTATCCACAATATCATATAGCGGAAGCTTTAAACATAACCTAAATAATGTAAACAAGTGTTAGAAATATTTTAATTAGGGATGATGAAATAAACAAGAAAATTTTCAATCAACGATGATGACAAAAAATAAACATGAATAATTTTAAAAGAAACAATTATTGAAAGTACAATTTCCAAATTTGAATGTTTTAGTGGTTGGTGTTAGTGTTTTATATTAGACGTGTGCTTAAAAGAAGTGAACTCCATGATGTACATGGTTTATTCCTCAACTTATTCAGGATTTCCGAATGGTTATCTTCATATATTTGTAAATAGGATTTCAGGGAAGATGCATAGCTATGACCAGTGATCTTTATTAATTCTTGTTCTTGAATGCCAATGGGAGTCATATTTGAAACTGCTGTGCATCGACTGGAGTGGTTTGTAATTTTTTGTTTTGTTTGTTTGTTTGTTTTTTTTTAAGACGTCCAGACCAGCGTAGTTTGAAATGTTGGCAAACAAAGAAACAAATGCTAGGGACGTGAAATTATTGTGCGATAAGCAGCCATAATTGGTTGAAATACGTCCTTTGGTACCGTTTTATTGGTCAAAAGTAGTATGACGTAGTAAAAGTGTAATACTCACTATGAAAGAGAGCATGCATTTCACATCAGCAGACTTTCGAAATTAGAAAAAGTACCAGACGCATCATGAAGTTAGAAATTACGCACTATACGTCCAAAAACGCCGAAGCATTTTACCCCAAGACATAAAGCCGTTACTTTTTATTGTTTTGTTTATTAATGAAATATTTAACATACAGGTAAGGCCGTGGTAGTAATCGTTATGACAAGAAGACTGATGACATAGTAGATTGTTCCTTTATACTTCATGAAATATTTCACAACAAATTAGGCACCTCGTATTTTCGCCATCAGCACGAAACAAAAAACTGTTCCTCCCGTGCTTCTTACAATGTTCGTCTTTCTGTATTTATTTTCTATTTCGAAAGAGACATTTCGAAACACAGTATCCTTCACAATTACAGTATTAAAACCGTACGTCCGCTGTTGATGTCTATCTGCTTACTTCTAAAGTGTAGGTATAAGAAGAGGATGGGGTATGATGTCATCGTCAGACTTGAGTAGAGGCAGACAGGGGCGAGTGTCGCGACATATCTTTTGTCGATCACTGCTTTACATAATATTAAAGTACATGTATTAAATGCCTGAAATAAACTAATTTCTGGCGAACTTAGAAAAAGAACAAATAATACACCTTTTAGTTGAAAAAATGCGTATATTAAAATGTTATTGCTGAAAACAAATAAAACATCTAGGAATTTCGAGATTTTACTAAAAGTAGTCTATGGATTCAACTCGATAGCCTATCAAGTTACAAGAAATATAAATTGCCGAGAATCCTCTGTTACTTACAGTTAATATTCTTGTTAATACTATTTCATTTTTTTTTTTTCAATAATTCGTGGAGATATTACTTGTTCAATGAATATTGCGTCTTTCAATATTCCTCAAGAATTTTGTCACATAATCTGTAATAGTCTTATGTTGGAGTCTCGTAACAACCATTTTTAAGGGGTTGTTAGCCTTTCGTCCATCCCCCAAGCTGGAGGACCACTCCTTAACGACTGTCCGTGACTGCCTATATAATATCTGTCGCGGCTACCATCCATATCAGGAGTCTTGTCTCCTCTATCCGAAACCTGAGGACGCGCCAATCTAGTTCGATTAATTAAAATGTGTCTCGGTGAAACGTACAGCAGAGTCTGTATAGGTCAGTTTCTGTCAGATGCGTTTCCAATTCATTGTGGGCTAAAGCAAGGAGATGCACTATCACCTTTACTATTTTACTTTGTTCTAAATAATGCCATTAGGAAAGTCCACGAAAACAGTGAGAGTTTGGACTTCAACGGGTCACATCAGCTGCTTGTTTATGCGGATGACATGAATATGTTAGGAGAAAATCCACAAACTATTAGGGAAAACACGGGAATTTTACTTGAAGCAAGTAACGTGATAGTTTTGAAAGTAAATCCCGAAAGGACAGTATATGATTAGCCCTATGTGTCGTGCCAGGACATAGTATTGAATGAAAATTTAAAAACTGGGAATTTCTTCTTTGAAGAGGTGGAAAAATTCAAATGCCGTCCACACCTGTGGAGTAACGGCCAGCGCGTCTGGCTGCGAAACCAGGTGTCCCGTGTTCGATTCTCGGAGCAAGTTACCTGGTTGAGGTTTTTTCCGGGGTTTTCCCCCAACCTAATATGAGCAAATGCTGGGTAACTTTCGGTGCTTTCTTAAGAAAAATATTAATAAAATAAACTAACAGCATTTCTCACAAAATAAATGCATAGAAACATGCAGCCACCCCATAAATATTTGCAGTAAAAATTTCATCCAGATTGATTAATATTTGGCATAAGAAAGTTGGTGTTGAATCAACAAAAATTAACACAGAAAAATAGATTTGAAAATAAAATGAATATATATGTAAATTAATATTCTCCTGCGCTACATTCATCTAGTAAATTCAGGGAGCCAAGAAAAAGTTACTAGATTTGTAATCAGAAATTTTAAAAAAGGATTTTTCGATGAAAAGCAATTTTGACAGCTCTTTAAATTCCACGCCCCCTTCCAGCCTTAATTTAAAAAAGTGTAAACATACGAGTATTTGTAATCAGAATTGAGCTGAATCCATTTGGGGTATGAAAATATAAATTATGAATAAGTCAAATAGCTAAAAAAAAATTGGAAAATTTTTCATTATTTTGAGTGGAGTCTTCCCTTAAGCGGACAGAGTTTCTCGATTTTATGTCCCTTATTTTAGCTTCAGGTATCAGAATTGAAGAAGGAAAAGGAAGGAAAAAAACTAAATAACAGACGAAGGT
Source organism: Periplaneta americana (assembly GCA_025594305.2). Lineage (NCBI taxonomy): Eukaryota > Metazoa > Arthropoda > Insecta > Blattodea > Blattidae > Periplaneta > Periplaneta americana. Next base: position 33,584,373 of record JAJSOF020000040.1, on the reverse strand, counting down.
TCATTCAAGTTTGCACTCATAACTTCTTGCGATATAGAGAGGTCATTCTCTGCCTGCAAAAACATATTGATTGACAAGCGCAGAAACCTCACAGAATCCAATTTAGAAATGTTGTTAGTCGTTAACTGCGCAAAAAAAAAAAAAAAAGTGAAAAGACGTAAAATAAGAAATTTCGAATAAAAATTAAAGTGCATATTTCAGTGTAATTTTAGACTGATCGTGCATGTTTCATTGTTTGATAGTGCTTGAATGCATGCATATTTTGGGATTTTATAGTGCATGAAATTCTCGTCTCTACTGATAAATTAACGGGAAACATCTCCAAATGAACCACAAAGGAGAAGTTGGAAGCGGTTTCCAACATAAATATGTATGACATACTACTCAATAAATATTGATTATAAAACACTGGAAACGTACTACCATTTTTATTATACTTTTAGGGATGAGGTCATGTCTTTCATTCTACAGGGATATCATTTTATTTTTACTAACATTTTTAATTTTAACTTGCCTATACCTCTGGATCAACGCCGTTTCTTACCCCCTTCCACAACTGGAGTTCGATGATACTGGCGTAATACACAAACAAATCACTTTACTAGGTATAGGAGGGAAGAAAAGTAGTTCATCCATTTACGTAAACTAGGAAATATTGCGCTTTTAAGTTTGATCATTTTCATTAGGTTTTTGTTTAATCAAAATACATTACTGTATTAAAAATTAGTGTTTTTACTCACGAACTGAGCTATCCATGCAGTGTATATTATAATGTCTACAGTACATTAGCGTACAATATAGAGAATGAAGTTAAATTGAAAAATAATCATGATATGGATATTTAAACACATTTTCTAAAATGGTGGCCGTTCATTTCGATACAGTCTTCAGTTCTAATGTGCATATTATCGCACTATAGACTATTGTACCTAATCCCAATTACCACTTTCGTTCTTCGTACTGGTAACTCATATTGAAATAATTCTGTACCTACTCTATAAAAGAGTATCTTACGTATTGTGAATTCAATCTTCACTTCTGCCCGATCCGAAAAGATAAAATTACTCGGACATACTATCTACTGTCCGTCCAAGTGGTTATGTCGTAGGGTCGTAGAAAGGAGGGAAATCACGTGACAGTTAATTACTTAACGAGGCCCATTTAAGTTTTTTTAAACAGTTGTATAATATTACGTAGACGTCCAATTCCTAACAGAAATTAATGTTCTCACAAAAGAGTTAAGACAACCCAGCCACTAGCTGGTGAATAAAAGCAGGTGGGGGAAACCGGGATACGACGTAGGCAAATGTACGACAGTACCTGTGCGAAAATGATTCAATATTGAAATCTCTTTCGTCACTGGAAAACGCGAACATATTTTTGGAACGTACTGTTTACTATGACCGTAAGAATACTATGACTGTATATGCGGTCTTGGATCTGTTTGCAGGACGGTTGAACTTCGTTAGTAGAAGGGGTGGAAGTGAAGTACATTCAAAAACTCAGGTACAATAAAAATTGAAGTAAAAATGAAATGATGTTCCTGTATCTCCTTTCTTAGTTCAGAGTCGTATGTAATGAGTACTGCCATCTTTCGAGAGCGGTAGAAAACAGATTAGCTAACCGCAATGGATCAATCGGTCAGGATTAACATCTGTACCTGTTCGTGTTTCTTTTGCTAGGAAGTGTGTGACTTCCTCGACTTCCATTTTCTTTTAAACGTATTCGTAATTGATATTGTGTACGACTGTAGCAGCCATTACTACCTAGTATTAACATTCCCCCACCGGGGTTTCTCTCCATGGAACAGACGTTCTTTCACTGTGGCCTAGTGGTGCATAACTGTCATCAAACAGCAGTAGGCCTGTCATCTAAATAGGAATTATTTCTTTCTTTCTGAGATTCCGGGATACCTGTTCCCTTTCGACCAATGATTCAGGGGTTCTATTAACAGAATCAAATTTTTATCATTCTTCTCCAATCCATAAACTGCCCATATGCCTTTTCATAATTTCTTTGATTTTGCAAGTAATAAATTATTGCTCACTTTTGCATCTTCCTGCATTATTTCCATTTAAAATTGCTTGAATCAGACATTATTCAATAATTTTTATATTTCAGTTAACGTTAAAACTTACAAAAAGGAACTGTGATTTCATTTATTTATTTTCGTAACTATAGGAACTGCTGACAAATATCACTTGCATTGTTTTGTTTCTCACTGTCTCGTGCAGTTTTTGACGCTCGCTCCTCTTGCTTCGAAACTGACCCTGTGACTCGTGTCTCAATAGCTGCCATTATATGATCGTTGCATAAATAACTATTATTTTATAAAGGGACATGAGCATCGTTATTGTTTACGTTCTCCAGAACATTCAGTTGAAGTGGGAGAGTAGAGATATGTCTAAATTTTTTTCATTTAATTTGTAATGAGCGTATCTTATTCCGTTTATTGAATTTGTTAATCCCAAGAAACTAGTTCGATTAATTAAAATGTGTCTCAGTGAAACATACAGCACAGTCCGTATAAGTCAATTTCTGTCAGATGCGTTTCCAATTCACTGTGAGCTAAAGCAAGGAGATGCACTATCACCTTTACTTTTAACTTTGCTCTAGAGTATGTCATTAGGAAAGTCCAGGATAACAGAGAGGGTTTGGAATTGAACGGGTTACATCAGCTTCTTGTCTATGCGGATGACGTGAATATGTTAGGAGAAAATACACAAACGATTAGGGAAAACACGGAAATTTTACTTGAAGCAAGTAAAGCGATCGGTTTGGAAGTAAATCCCGAAAAGACAAAGTATATTATTATGTCTCGTGACGAGAATATTGTACGAAATGGAAATATAAAAATTGGAAATTTATCCTTTGAAGAGATGGAAAAATTCAAATACCTGAGAGCAACAGTAACAAATAGGCATATAAATGATCTCGGGAGGAAATTAAACACAGAATAAATATGGGAAATACCTGTTGGTATTCGGTTGAGAAGCTTTTGTCATCCAGTCTGCTGTCAAAAAGTCTGAAAGTTAGAATTTATAAAACAGTTATATTACCGATTGTTCTTGATGGTTGTGAAACTTGGACTCTCACTTTGAGAGAGGAACATAGGTTAAGGATGTTTGAGAATAATGTGCTTAGGAAAATATTTGGGGCTAAGAGGGATGAAGTTACAGGAGAATGGATAAATTTACACAACACAGAACTGCAAGCATTGTATTCTTCACCTGACATAATTAGAAACATTAAATCCAGACGTTTGAGATGGGCAGGGCACATATGGGCGAATCCAGAAATGCATATAGAGTGTTAGTTGGCAGACCGGAGGGAAAACGTCCTTTGGGGAGGCCGAGACGTAGATGGGAAGATAACATTAAAATGAATTTGAAGGAGGTGGGATATGTTGATAGAGACTGGATTAATCTTGCTCAGGATAGGGACCAATGGCGGGTTTATGTGAGGGCGGCAATGAACCTACGGGTTCCTTAAAAGCCAGTAAGTAAGTAAGTATTTTATAGTGTGCGTTTTCCGAATATTTAATTAAAATTGGCTTGTAGAGTTTATTACAAATTGTCCAAGATTTTATTTAATGTGAAATGAGCAGTGTTCATGCTCTGCTCTTCAACACAGATTAAATAGAAAAATTAAAGGGTATATCAACTGTATTTTTCTTACGAGTTTAAAAAAAACTAAGGTGGCAGTGACCTTCAACTTCCCTGTTCAAGTCAGATGAAAGGGATGTTCAGAGCGACACAGCCTCATGTGCACTTCCTGCTGATTACACAGCGTTGCACGATCTCGTAATTCATGTATTTTAGAATACTCGTTTTTCTGGAAAACTACTTAAAGTACAGCAAAGTGATCTGTGACTTTCTTGTTGCTATTTACTAAAGTAATCATCCACCAGAATTAATGACATTGCTTACGGTTCAACAAGTACAGGAACTTCATTTTATTTTTACTTCAATTTTTATTGTACCTGAGTTTTTGAATGTACGTCACTCCCATCCCTTCTACTAATGAAGTTCAACCGTCCTTCACACAGATCCAAAACCGCATATACAGTCATAGCAGCGTTACGATCATAGTAAACAGTATGTTCCAAAAATATGTTCGCGTTTTCCAGTGACAAAAGAGCTTTCAATAGTGCATCATTTTCCATTTGCTTACGTCGCATCCCGGTTTCCCCCACCTGCTTCTATTCGCCTCTCTGTAAATGCTAGTGGCTGGGCTGTCTTAGCTCTTTTCTGAGAACATTAATTTCTGTTAGGAATTGGACGTCTACGTAATATTATACCCATACAATTGTTTAAAATAACTTAAATAAAAGGGCCTCGTAAAGTAATTAACTGTCACGTGATTTCCTCCCTTTCTATGACCCTGCTATATAACCACTTGGACGGACAGTAGATAGCATGTCTGAGTAATTTTATCTCTTCGGATCGGGCAGAAGTGAATATTGAATTTACAGTACGTAAGCTCTCTTTTATAGAGTAGTACAGAATTATTTCAACATGAGTTACTGATACGAAGTACGAACCTGGTAATTGGAATTACGTACAATAGTCTATAGTGCGATAATACACACATTAGAACTGAAGCCTGTATCGAAATTAACGGCTACCATTTTCAAAAATGTCCTTAAATATCCATATTATGATTATTTTTCAATTTAACTTCATTCTCTATATTGTATGCTAATGTGCTTGTAGACAGTATACTACTGGGTTCAAAAAGTTCCCGGAATTTTACTACCATTTTTCGTATTAATATATAACAAGAAATATTATATATTTGTTTTGTTGGTAACATTCATGATGTCATTTCCTTAAAGTTTGTTGATAATGGCGATTGTTGGTTTTGAGTTGTAGCAAATGTTTATCATAGTGTTTTGTTTGTTCGTCGCATTTGTAATTAATGTCCACAGAGCAAAGTACAAACACAAAACTCCTGCAGAGACATTAAGATTACACAGTGTTCTTCACAAGCATCTCAACATGCATTACGTGTCTCAGAAGTTAGTTCCGAAAATGTTGTCGGCAGAACAGAAAGAAACAAGAATGACTTGCTGGGGACATGATCAGTATGGTTGATGAAGATGGTGATTTCTTAAACAAAATTATTGCTGGTGATGAAACTTGGTGCTACTTGTACGACCCAGTCCCTAAACGACAGTCATCTGAGTGGAAATCGAAAACATCTCCTCGGAAGCAAAAATTTCCTAGGGACACTTCCAAAGGCAAAGTTATGTTGGAAGTTTTCTTCGACTCTCAGGTTCTCATCCACCATGAGTTCATTCCAGAAGGTCGTACTGTAACGAAAGAATTGTACGTAGAAACCCTCCGTCGCCTCGGGGACGCAGTGAGAAGGAAACGTCCAGAAAAGTGGGTAGAAAACAACTGGTTCCTTATGCATGACAATGCACCTGCTCATCGCGCAATTATTGTAAAGAATTTTCTTGCCAGGCACAACATAACTGCTTTGGATCACCCACCATACTCTCCTGATCTCTCACCACCTGATTGCTTTCTGTTTCCCCGTCTGAAAAGTCATCTGAAAGGACGGAGATTCAATGCTGAAGAGGTTATCGCAAACGCGACGAGAGCGCTAAGACGGGTTTCACAAAATGGCTTCCAGGCCTGCTTCCAGGAACTCTACACGCGTTGGCAAAAGTGTATTGTTGCGGAAGGCAACTATTTTGAAGGGAATGCTGTAGAATAGTGTTTAAGGTACATTGTTTCTATGATACTAGCAAATTCCGGGAACTTTTTGAACCTAGTATGTAATATACACTGCATAATGAATACGTCCGCATGGAAAGCTCAGTTCGTGAGTAAAAACACTCATTGTTAATACTGTACTGTATTTTGATTAAATAAAATCCTAATGAAAATGATCGAAGTCAAAATCGCGATATTTCCTAGTTTACGTAAATGGATTAACTACTTTTCTTCCCCCCTATACCTAGTAAAGTGAATTGTTTGTATTTTACGCCAGTATCATCGAACTCCAGTCGTGGAAAGGGGTAGCAAACGGTGTTTCCGGTCCTTAATCGTTGATCCAAAGGTATAGCCAGGTTAATATTAGAAATGTTAGCAAAAATAAAATGATGTCCTGTATATAAATGCACATCTGCAAGAAAAAAACGGAAATGAAAAATATTATTATATTTGTATTGCAGAAGCTGTAACTCGAAAACAAGAAATAACAGATCTGCAGACCCTGGATCGCTCTTGTGCTTATGCTTGGTATAACTGTCATAAGCTGAGTACAACTTCCTGTGGTTTACTTAGTAAGCCAACGACGATTCTAAATTCGATTCCGGGAGACGTTTACGACGTCCGTGGAAAACTCCCAGCTCGTACAGCATGACTTGCATTTACGATGTGGTCAGGAACCGCCCGCTTTCGCCCCGTTACTGTCTCTACGTTACAACAGACAGAAGGTGACCCAATACGGCGATGCGAAGGTTTGCAGTGTATATCAAATCCTGGAGGCGGTCATATCCACATTAAATATGAGCGCCTAGCCACGACATGTTACTGTAATTGTTGCTACACGCAGACTGTATTAAAGTACGTGCCGTTTCGTTAGCTGCGTTGTTGTGCAACATTTCGCTATATCTTGGTTTATCGATTATGTTATAGTAAAATGAATTAATGGTCATCATGTTGGCTGCTCTGTTGTATGACATGAAACCTGCATTTAGGAAACAGAATTTCTGGCTGTGACACTTTAGCCTTTTAGCGTGACGTAATTAATTTCGAAGGTTCAGAATATTTCCATATATGACAAAGCGAGACTAATTTTCATTTTTAAACGAAATCACAATGATTTAACAAGTAAATTGTTTTAATTACTGTTTTGTAGGCTCGTATCAGATATCTTACTTTAATTGGAGTATAACTTTACTTAAGGGGAGAGGATGGTATTTTTTGGTGAAAAATGAATAAATTTTCATCTTTAAAATACTCTGTGATATGTGTGGAATGCATAGCATAACATTTTGTGGGTATTTGTGCCCTTATCAGATGTTGAGTCGTCATTTTTAAACATCCTGCGTTATGGATTTTTAAGCCCACTTTTATTGGTTTCCGGTAAATTAAACTTTCAATTTTTTTTCTTTAAAATACCCTTTATATGTGTGGAATGTATTGCATAACATTTTGTGGGTATTTGTGCCCTTATCGGATGTTGAGTCGTCATTTTTAAACTTCCTGCGTTATGGATTTTTAAATCACACGCCCGCTTTTATCGGTTTCCAGTAACTTCATTTTTTTGCTACATTGCCAGACAAAAATGGATATAATTTCTGAACTATTAAAGATACATGCATGAAATTTAGAACACACATTCTTTAGAATATTAGAAACTCTTTTCTTTAACATAATTTTGTTAATTGATTTCGTTTAAAAATACGTCCGTTTGTTTGCAAGAAAGGAAATCAGAAAGTTCTAATTAAATTTTAATTGTTTATTTTACAAACGTAGGGACTAATATCAAAATTCTGTTACAGACAGTTTGTAGAACATACTTTTGCAAATACATTACAAAAAACTGTTTGAATCTATCTTTAAAAACGGTTTAGATATATCGGTTTTAGTACAATCCTGCATTGGGTATACTTTTTTTCAAATTTGGGCCACCAAATAATTTTTTTTTCCAAAATATTTATATTTGGCTGAGTTTCCACAGCTATGAGCTCTCTACATACAAAAAATTAATATTGTACACCAAATAGGAAAAAAAGTTTTAAAAAATACCATCCTCTCCCCTTAATTTAACTATACAAGCACATCCATTTCAACCAGCATTTCCCTTCATATGATAACAGAGTGACCCTATTTTATTTTAAAAGCCGATAAGCGACACTTTCATTATCCGCAACTACGCTACCGACTTCTTGGACAGTGGTTATTACCAATAATTTTTATTTACATTAAAATAAAAAGTACACTAGTGAAGTGCTTTGTGTGGAGTGTGGAATTGTATGGGGCAGAAACATGGACATTACGACGGAATAAAGAGAAACGATTGAAAGCATTTTAAATGTGGATATGGAGAAGAATGGAGTGTGTGAAATGGACAGAGTAAGAAATGAAGCTGTGCTAGAAGCAGTGGGAAGAGAGACACTAATGCTGAAGCTGATCAGGAAGATAAAAACAAATAGACTGTGTTACGGCTAAGAAGAAACTGCCTACCCAAGGATGCACTTGAAGAAATGGTGAAAAGAAGAAAAGTTCGTGGCATAAGAAGTTACCGTTTTATAGACAAGATATTGTATAATACAGGGTGAGTCAAGAGAAAAGGTACATGGTTTGAGGGGTGATAACATTGGTGATTCTGAACAAAAAAGTTTATATGAACTATATCCTGTTCTTAATGGTTTCGAGAAAAACTAATCGAGGTGGCAGTAAATTAAAACATGGTTACCTTATGTTCTGTTTAATTGTGTATTTTTCTTTAGAGAACATGTTCAAGAAGTCCACCGTCAACTTCAGTGCACTTTGCAGCTCTTGTATACAGTTGCTGTGTTGCTGATCTGAGCTGATTCGGACATTCCTTTACTGGAGCAAAAGCATGTGAAATGCGAGCAAGAACTTCTCCCTTGTTTCCACTTTGCGGTTGTAGACTTCGCTCTTAAGGGAACCACACACGCACGCACGCGCTCACGCACACACGCACTCACTCGCTCACTCACTCACTCACTCACACAGTAATCCATTGGAGTAAGGTCGGGTGACCTCGGTGGCCAAGAAATGACTCCACCACGACCGATCCAACGCCCAATGCGTATCGAAATGACCAATAAATACAATAGTACAACCTGATGTCGTTTCTATTCCGTCCACATGTGAGTGCTGATGAAGGACATGAGACTGACCCCGTGATTTTCAAATAGCTGTATGTCAGATACTGTTTATTATTGATTTATTATTATTGATTTATTGATATAGTTCACAAGTACAAAACTTAATAATATAACAAAAGATCTATAAACAAATGTAGTTCTACATACTAAATATACAATTTCCTAGACTCCTTATTTTATTGCAAATCTCAATAATTTATTGGTTCAAACTTGCACTTACGTCTGGTTTTAGTGCATGTTTAAACCAATCGTGATAACCATTAATACATTAAACCTTATTTTATCTGCTCCTTTTCACAATTTAATTGTAATTATTTAGGTCTTACTTTAATAATAACTTATTATTCCAATTAGGTTATCAGATGTCGACATACTGTAAGTCATGAACCTGAATTAGCTGTCTCGATACATTCTATATGTAGGTTGTCTTTATTTCTTACAATATTTCCTTGTCAGCAGAAACGTTTGCGTAACTTCAATGAGGACTACAGCATACCTGTTAAACACAAACTTGACAAGTTGCTTACATAATCAACCTCAATTTAGTTTCATTATTGTGTCGCATGTAATGTCAGATACTGTTAAGAACAGGGCATATGTTTATATAAACTTTTTGTTCAGAATCGCCAATAACATCACCCCTCACATCATCTACCTTTCCTCCTGATTCATCCTGTATGACAGTGATGTCAAAGCAAGCGCATTTTTCTGACTTTGACGTCGTGCGCGGGCATCAAGCGCTAGGTATGAAAGGAGCAATTATGTATATGAATAAGGAGCCTGTTGGATCAAGAAAACAGTGGTGTACAAACTTCAAACAGAACGTGAAATTTTATGTCGTTATTTTATATGGCTATCCGCTGTTCGATATTATCTATATTGTCTGTAAAACAAAGTGCTAACACCAGTTTCTTAATATTGCAGTTAATAACATAATATAGAGTTAAGAAGGAATATTCACATAAATTTCATAGCAGTAAAACTAAACTATATTAAGTGAATGAAACACCATTCTTAAAGAAAGTGATATCCCAAAAAAACAAATTAAGTATGACATGATAAGTTGGAATTGATATTGATGGTATCTTTAGCCTTACAAAAGTAATCAATAAACTAATCAAAACAATATTATAGTACAAAGCAAAGTTACCTAGGTATATGTTTTAACTGTAACTAATATTACATAAAACTCTTATCCCATTATGCTTTTAAGGTGATATTGATGCTCAACTACCTGTCATCAGAATATTAAATTATTTTCTCGAAATCTGCTGAAGCTATAGAGCTGACATTTTTACAACACATGTTTATGATGTAACAGTAGTTTCTTTGTTAATTCAGTTTCTTACGAACATTTTCCATGCGAATATTTTCAAAATTTTCAATACGTATCTTCAGTAATACATATTTACGATATCTTAGATTTACGAAAACATTGTTTCAGTACCTGTAAGGCTACTAAACAACGCCTTGATTAATAGGCAACTTTTCTGACATAAAAGCTGAAACTCGCTTCAAATCGCTGACTCACAACAGTGACGTCATGACACACTTTGAAATGAACATCCAGTATTACTTGCTATATGTTTCAATTGAATTATGGTAATAACTTCATTTTAACTCTTGTTTTCTACGGTTTTAGTAAATGGCGCTTGGCCCACTATGGTTCTGAACCCTTCAGTTTCTATCATAACTTAAAAGAATTTCTCATTCGTACTAAGTGCCACATCAAATAGAAATTTAATCCTTTCTATAAGAACTTCTTCTTCTTACTCTTCTTTTTACTCTTCTTAGTCTGCCGTTTCCTCAAACGAAACTGGTGACTATGAGCCGTGATCAGATATAGAAAAATAAATATGGAATATTGCTATTATCTTCTTAAATTTTAATTTTACAAAAAAAAAGTTTCAGACAAAAGCTGTTGGAGATAAACCATACAATACAATTTTACTGTTCGAAAAAAAGTTAGTTATTCAGGCACACAGTGTGTGATAGTAAACTTTATTTTTTTAACTGGCACCCTATATTAAAATTCACGTATTTCGAATGCAAAGAGTTATTTTCTTCGGTTTCAACGGCAAGATAAGAAAATCTAAATGCTCTGCGGCATTCTGTTGACAAATGCAAATATATTAAAACTAAGAATAATGCTTAATTTTAAATACTACCGTACTCAGCATTGTGACCTAACTCATATTTTATTACAATTAAGTACACAATTTTATATTATTTAACTAGTGGCTTGTGCAGCAAATGCTGCAAACTAAGTTCATTAGACGTTCAAATAAACATTTTTCAGATTTATTTTCAATGAAGAATACCAGAAAGTTATTTGCTTCCATAACAATGAAAGATACTCTCTCTCGAGCCAATACTGAAGAGAACCACGCATATAAATATCTACACCACACCGCCATTAAATATATGAAAAAGACCCAACCCCACTTGATTAATAACTATAAAATTATTTGATTTTTAATAATATTATCTTACGTAAGTTTTATAGCTTTCAGTAACATATACTATATAGCCGCCACTCAGTAAAATATAGAAATCAAAATCTAATTTAAGTTATTCTCTACATCTACTTTCATAACCCTAAAACCTTTCACGTTCATATCATCAATATAGCATTTATATGTATAATTAATGAAAAATAGTCACATCATGGCATTAACTACAATAATATTTCATTTCTAATGGTAATGTCATCAAACCACCTCAAGTTTTGTAGTTTTTAATATCCAATACACAGCTGTACCCAGAAAATTACACACCACAGAATCCAACTTGTAAATTATTTTTAGTAAGTTAAGTTTTTAATAACCAATTTAATTTGAGCTCTAAATATGCCAGCATTGTTGCAGATCATGGTCTTCGTGTAATATTGTTTACTATAGTATGTGTTTTGTTTTATTCTGAAATGCAACACGGCCGACTTGATGCTCGCTTCGCTTCTCCTTTACAAAAAAGCGAAGGGAATATCAAGTCGGCCGTGAATGCTATTAGATAGTTCTCAAAACTGACGACAGATGGATTTTGGAAAATAGGAAAATTATGTTTAAAATTGACATTTCATTTAAAACTATTATTTTCCCGAAAAACTTTGAGTTCCAAGCTTCAAAATGAGGGGTCATTTATTAAAATCCGTCCAGCCGTTTTCCCTTAATTTTCATTATTATTTCAAATTATATATATAGATATTAACCATTCCATAAATGAATATTGGCTTCACACCTCCCTGCAAAATTGTCGTAAAAATTAATCGTGATCAAGTCTCCTGTATTTTTGTGATCATAGGTTAGTCACTCTAATACGAATGCTGAAGCACGGGTGTTTCACTTGAAGTCCCTGAATCAACTCCCATCGAATGCAGGTAAAGCTGTCAACGAAAAATACTGTGTTAGAACACGTCTTCTCGAGTGGTTTATAGCGTTTCATCATTTACTGTAAGAGAAAACGAGGTCGAACATGACAAACTTGCGGGCCGACGTACTCGAAATGTGTGACGTACTATTTCGTACTGAATTTTCTAGGGAAATTTGTTTTCCTTCCTTCCGCATTCATTTGAGCAGCAGATACAAAGTGTGGCGACGGCATTCAGTGTGATGTACTCGTTATGGCTGCTCGTGTGCTTTTACGAGCAGTTACCTCAGATTATGTCCCATCGTGTTCTGTCCGTGCATAACAGGGATTAAATCGCGGTGATGATTTCAAATCATATTTTACCCACACATTCCTCTGCTGCAAACTGTATTATACCCACGAGTGCATTTTATTACGTTGGCTGTCCTGGAAATTAGCGCTTTCGCAAATTATATTCATGTAACTGAACTGTTGGTAATTGTAAGATTCGAGATTGCCCGAAAAGGACTGTAGGCTATGACTAAAATATTTTTGCAAACATTTTTAGTAACGGAATGGCTGTTAACGGCAATGAGTTTTTTTTTAATTTATTGTGTATGCTCCAATGAGTATAACTCATATGTAGGGGCTATACAAGAACACATACATATGTTGTACAATGTAATTGAAAACGTCATGAAACTACAGTCTGTGAAAAACAAATAATAACACAAGAATTTATTAAAGAAAGAAAGCAAAATAAGAACAAATAGTAAGATAACATAAAGTTTTGGGCAGTAAGAAGAAAACGTTTGAAACCATGAAACGAATAAATCAACTGAGAATTAAAATAAATAATCTTCCCAAAAATGTATTTTTAAACAATTCTTAAACACCGGCAATTTGGTAAAATTCTATATTCTAAAGGAAGTTGGTTAAAAGTTGTTGTTAAAAATGGTTAAGTCCTTTCGTTCCATAAGTTACGGAGCTATGCTGAGAAAATATATATTGTCTTTTTGTCTTGTTAAATAAGTATGTAGGTCTATATCTTTATTAAACTGAAATATAATATTACTATGTATTAAATTGTTAATAACATTGTACATGAAAATAGCAGCACCTAATTTGATAATTGATTCAACTGGTAGAACGAAAGAAAATTGATATAGTATTTAACTGGAGTCAAATAATGAAAACCCAATAAATTTCTTAAAGCTCTATTTTGAATAATTTGTAAAGGTCTCAAAGCAGTTTTCTTATTATGTCCCTAAATAAATTACATAAACATTAAATGAGAATGGATAAAAGCATAATATACATTCAAGAGACAAGATATAGGCAAAGATCTTTTAAGCCTTTTCAAAATACCAAACATTGGAACAATTTTCTCACAGACAGTCGAAATATGCTTATCCCATGTTAAATGTTCATCAACAGTCAAACATAAAAATTTAACTGATGCAACTTTTTGTATTACAGAATGATTAAACTTTAATTCTTTCGGAATAATGTAATAAAATGAAGGTTTAGTAAAAATCGTATACACAGTTTTTTTCAAATTCAAAGGAAGCCTATTTGCGCGTAACCAGTTTTCAAGAGTAATAATGTCTGTCTCAAACTTTTCAAACAGTTCTTCAATGGAGTCAGTAATATAAAATACACTAGTGTCATCTGCAAAAAGAGTAGCAGTACCATGTAAATGATGAAATTTTATGTCGTTGACATATATTAAAAACAGAAGAGGTCCCAAAATTGATCCTTGCGGCACACCGCATGATAATAACAGAGTACTGAGACATATTGATACCGTTCACTTAAATAATTCCGAAACCACTGTAAAACATCACCTGTAATACCAATAGATTCCAGTTTACGCAACAAAATTGAATAATTAACTGTATCAAATGCTTTTCTAAGATCAATAAATAAACCTGCTGGAATTTTATTTTATTTTATTTTATGCACAATATGGAAACACGTACAATAATCGCCTACAACAGGTCGATACGCCTCAATCGCATTCAGTTAAAATTATGCAATAATGTTTCTCTGTCTCCAGGTGTGAGAATGTTATGGTTAGGGAAAGGGATTTGGAGTATTATAAAGAATGGTGAAACGTAGTATAGATATTCGTAGATCAGTGACTGTCAAGCGAGCTGCGTCACAGAGCATGGACGAGTACAGTTCACTTCATACAAACTTACACGCAACGTGCTGTGAACGTATTTCAGAATAAACAAATGGAATAGTTTAATGACATATAGTGGCCTACATACATAATCTGCATTTCACTTTGAACTATATGTGTTTTTCCTAGCAACGCACAAGACACCAATAAACAACAATACAAATATACATAATTAAATATCAATCTCTGCTTCCTCGCGTGTCAGTGGAAACAATGATGGCTGATAGTTGTCTTCTGTATGGAACTCGACTATGGATGTGTGTGTTTTCTGTCAGGAGCGTGCTAAATTAAAACCTTTATTTACAATATCATAAAATATGATAATATGTACACAACATACACTACAGTATTTACTATATATATATATATATATATATATATATATATATATATATATATATATATATATACTACAATATTTACAACATGGCCTAATAGAGTATCATTAAATGTTGAACAAAATGCAGAGCCAAACGAAATGGTATTTTCAATTAATGCTATGTTTTGGTGATGAAACAATTATTCCTGCTGTGCATTGTTACAATAAATTGTAAATATAATTTTCAAATTTTCTAAACACAACTTTGCTCTTTTGCAAGGAAGGAAATTTTTAACATGGAAAAACTCCGCCCTACATCTGCAGAGACAATTGGAGAGTACTTGAAACAAGATACGTCAATTAAATTCACATGTTGAATGACGTCATTGGGACACGTGTTTGTTAGTGCATCTGAAATCCGACTGAGAAAACTGTACCTATCATTTTTAATCAAAACTCTGTTCATTTTTTCACCAACACGTTTTCCTACTTCACCTTCTACTCCACTCAATTTATTTACAATAGTACTCATAATATTTATTTGCTCAACTAGTTCTACTCCTGACTGTACTAATCGAATAATGGCATCCGGTAAATATAAAAAATTTGACTTAATATCCATGATTTTTTTTTATTATTCTATCATTTAGCAGTTCCTGGCATATTTGAATCGCAGCCGAAAGACTGGACCACTTTCTTCACAGATTGGAGGTGATGTGCGTAATAATAATTATTGCAAGCTTCTAACCATGACCCCCAGCTCTTAAGAACTGGACATGAGAGAAGCGATAATTTAGGGAATTGTTTCCTGAATTTTGATACTCGATCTTAGCTTTTACAAATATAGTCTTTCAATTTTGTATTGTTAGTTGGTTTCACTTTCGGCATTGTACCTGCACTTCACTTCGCTGAACTGCAAACCTGCATGTTGAAGTTCTTATGCGACAACTGTCCCGTTCACCTGTTGTTGACGTGCAGAGATCTGCGAGTATGTCATGGAGGGGAGGACTTGGTATAAAGGGTTGTAAACAAATGACTGTGTAGATGCCAATACTAGCTTTTACTACTTCAAATTCCGTTCCCTAGTTATGGTGTATATTTGAATGCATAAAATTAAGCTGCTCCTGAAAGGGTGATAAATAATTGAAGACTTTTTATTTAATCACAGTCTAAGAACATAGTGTTTTGTTTCTCCTGAAAATTCATCTGTCATGGGTATTACTGACACTTCAAGTATGAAATTCATTATGCTATTTCTTAAGATGTTGTAAGAAGTACATTTATATGTTAAATTTCCTCATAGAGATACATGCGTAAATGTATGTAACTGTGAACAATAGAATAGAATGTTTTACTTTCTCTGGCAGAGTTAAGACCATAACGCCTTCTCTTCCGCTCAACCAGCCTTAATGAATGCAATAGTGACACACATATTTAAATTATGAATATTTACAATACACTAAGATTATCCAGCAATATTCTTCCGTTATATTTTAACGACTAGTAGGCTATATTTTTTATTTAATTTGAGATATGAGCTAATGTAATTCAATTCAGTCTGTGCAGTATGTAAAGAACTATAATTAAGTTGAGATAGCTGTAGTGGTTTTAAGAAAAAATACTCTGTTGTGGCTGAAGTGTGCCTCTCCTTTAATCTTCTTTTTCTTTATCATATCCTGTTTCTTCTCCTTTCGTTGCTTACGTTTCTTCCATGGGGTTAACTTCTGCACCTGAAGATGACTCCATAACTAATACAACAATTCACGTGAAGTATTTTCTCTGAGGTTGTTTTTGCCGCGTACGTAGAAAGCAGTACTGCCAATCTACTACAGTTTAAAATGTTATGGATAAATGTTTCAAGATGATATGAATGGGATATTTGTAAATGCTACCAATAGTCCTGGCTGGACAATGACTGTTTTCACAAAAAAGTCTTTGGAGTATGAGGTATACGTACCAAATAACGCCACCTTAACATTTCAGTCACTTTTGCTATGGAAATAAGTTATGTACAAACACGAAAATTATGTAATCTTATCTTTACAAAATAGTACAATGAAAATGGATATATTATATACCGAACAAGAATTAGAACTCAAATAGGAAAACTTTGTAAACTGGCGTTATTAGGAACGGGTTGTCTAATTAACGCCACCTATTTTCTAGTAACCTATACACTTATAATTGTTAATGAATTATTTTTCCTAAGCAACACAAATTGAACTAAGCGACTAAATTTCAGTTTGTGTTAATAAAAGATACAAAATCACTCAATACTAATGAAAGATTCTTGATCTGAAACTGAAACACCAGATGGATTAGGAAAATATGTTTTCCAGTGACTCCTTACTTAAAAAAGAGACAATTTGACTCGGTAGAAAGTTATTAAACACAAAACATTTACCTTAGTTTAATATGAATGTTTTCCAATAAGTAAAACAAAAAATTAAGTTATGTAAAATAAAAAATAATTAAGAGTTCGATAAGCAATTGAACCATTATCATCACTGCACATTCTGAACATTTGTAAGTTGAAAGCTTAGTGATTTTCCTGAGGTTTTCACACTGATGCTGTACTGTCAGCCTTAGTACTAACACAACCTAAAATTTTGTCTGTAGACCTTTAACACCACATGGCGTTAAAGCGGTACTGAGTACTTGATAACATGACATGCCTGTTTCTCCAACATTTTCAAATTTTATAGATAGCAAATACTTTCTATACATAGAAGAATGTTTAACGATCACGAAAATATATAGTTTAATATAGTTATTATTTGCTCAACACACAAAATAAAATATTGCCTCTTACCTTGATATAAGAACAGCCATTCACTATCAACACACAACAGGAAAATGATGGAATATAATGTCACTCGTAAATGTCAGCGGACAGCTAGTAACTCATTTCATCACTAGATTGCAAGCGAATGCAGGCTACAGTAGTGCACCACAGAAAACTGGTGTCGTTAACAAATTTTAATAGGGTGGCGTTAAAGGTATACATGGCGTTATTTGGTTCAGGGACCTTGGTTGTTTTATGAAAATATCCACTCCTATAACAATTTAGGCCTATGTTTTTTTCCCCTAACGGCTACTTCAATAGATGGCCGCTGCAATACGCTCACCATATGCTTAATATCTCAAATTCGAATTTATTGGATTATGGTTTGTTTAAAAAAAACTTGAATTGTATTTGTTATTTTATTATGGTCCTGACAAAAACTTAGCTTTTCCAAAATGAATGAATCAAGATCTGTTTTGTCCAGCACATTGCCATCAATAATTTAAAATCAAATCTTCCATATTACGGTGATTGGTCTATGTTTCAAAATTAATATGTCTGTATAGTCTATTTATAGTGAAGTTGTCTTTTTATAGTTTGACGGTATTGTAAACAATTAAAGAATACGCGGTACCTCAATTTTATTAATTCTCTCAAATAATGCTGTTTCCAACATTTTCTCATTTTCATTGTTTGATTTACAATTTATTCATTGTAATTACATTTTCTTGGCAAAGGAAAACATTTCTTTATGATTTCTCTAACTAAATTTCATAGTTTTACTGAAAGTCACGTAATTAACAGGGACCCTACAGTTTGAACCATCGCAGCGTTCGAATTGTTCGCTATTATTATTTCATTTGATTATTCAATGAAGCTGTATCAACTTTCAAGTTATTTATCGTCGATGAAGTTGCTGATAGCGAGAGGGTATTTTACAAGACGAGGCCGAGAATTTCTCATTAGATTACCAGACATTCGCCTTACGGTTGAGAAAATCTCGCTAAAAATCCCGACCCAAAAGAGAATCGAACCTACGCCCGATCGCGGCACCGATGCGTAGACACAAGCTCTACCGCTTGAGCTACGCCAGTGGATGTTCGTCACTATACTGCTCCGTTGATAGAGGTCAAAGTTAATGTTCACCTACTTAGATATTTCACGCAGAGCAAGTCTCCTGCAATCGGCAAGCGGTGAAGTATGAAAGTCGTGGAATATTATAGACAGGAAGACATCGATCATACGGGAATGGGCATTTATGAGTTGTCAATTTATTATAAAAAGTGAATCTGATACAACGCTAATACAAACAAATTTTATTTCCTAGAATATATCTATAACTAAAATACAATAGTAAATAAATGAGTACATAAGCACATAAGTAACTACCTAAGTAAATAAATAAACAAATACATGAATACATGAGTTAGTGAGTCAGTGAGTGAGTAAATGAATGAATAAATAGATAAATGAATAAGTAGATAAATACATATAGGGTAACCAAGGGTGAATAGGGTCAAAATTCATATTTACTCTAATAACTCACATAATAGATTAAAATATTCTGTGGTTATTCCTATCTTCAAAAAGGAAAAAACAACGTCTCCAGAGAATTACAGACCCATATCACTTCTACCAGTGTTCTCCAGAGTCTTTGAAAAAGTAATGTATAAAAGATTACATCATCATCTAGAAACATATAACATTTTATTCCCAGAACAATTTGGATTTAGGAAAAATAAAGGCACAGAAAATGCAACATTTAGTTAAACTGACAAAATTCTGGAGGAAGTTAATAAAAAATTACAAGTTGGAGGGATTTTCTGTGATTTATCCGAAGCATTTGACTGTATAAATCATAAAATGCTGCTAGATAAATTAGATTATTATGGAATTAAAGGTGTTGCACACCAATGGTTTCAATCATATCCCACAGATAGGAAACAGAAAGTTGAAATCAATACAACTATGAAATCTGCATTGACATGGGGAACTATTAATAATGGAATTCCTCAAGGATCAGTATTAGGTCCCCTACTTTCTCTAGTGTTTATAAATGATCTTGCCCCCCTTATTAAAGATGTAGGTCATCCCATATTATTTGCAGATGACACAAGTATAGTAATTACAGCCAATAACTCCAACACATTCCAATCTTCAACAGAGGAAATTCTCTTCAAAATATGTGACTGTTCTCAGTCAATAAATTAGTATTAAATTGTAACAAAACTAACATAATTCAATTTAAATCCTGCCCATATTCAATGTCGCAAATTTCTAGCTCACTAATTAATAATAGATCCCTATTAGAAACAACAACAACCAAATTTCTTGGCTTAAAATCGATAATGTGTTAAATTGGAAAAATCATATTAAAAAAATTACCCCCAAACTAAATTCAGCTCGTTTTGCTATTAGATCTATGCAAAAGATAGTAAATATCAATACCTTAAAAACAATATACTTTGCATACCTCCACTCGGTAATGAGTTTTGGAATAATATTCTGGGGAAATTCCACAGATAGTAACAGTGTATTTCTATTACAAAAAATAGTAATTAGAATAATAATAGGTGCCAAATCTAGGGAATCGTGTAGGACTATTTTCAAAAAAACTACAAATAATGTCCATGGCTTGTCAGTATATCTTTTCATTAATAGTCTTCCTCGTATGTAATCGTGAAAACTTTGTAACTAATTCAACAGTTCATAGCATAAATACACTCCAACGGCAAGTCTATCATGCTATGAAAAAGGAGTGCGTTATATGGCAGTAAAAATTTTTAATAGCCTCCCTATCGATATAAAAAATGAAACTCAAAACATAAAATTATTTAGGGCCAAATTAAAGAAGTACCTAATTTCTCACGCCTCTTCTATTCTGTAGGTGAATTCATGACATTCAATAACACTTCATGAAATTGAAACTAAAACTTTGTGTTGTACTAGTAGACTATATTGTAAATCTCGTCTGTATATATTTCATCTAGACTGTGACTATAAATTATGATGTTATAATAATATTAATTTTTTGACTTGCTCCATATTCTAGCTGTAAGCATGTATGAATACCGCGGAATGTTAATAAATACAATACAATGCAATACAACAAACCTAAAGTTGATACTTCGTCAGAAAGATTGAAAATTTTAGCTACACGTTTAAATGTCTATATTAGAATTAACTCTGCAACAATTTAGCATATTCAGAAATTAAACAAAGTACTGCATGACGCTAATACAAAAATAATTTTATTACCTACAGTATATCTATATATAAAATACAATAATAAATAAATAAGGCCACCGGAGTGGCTCAGTCGGTTAAGGCGCTTGCCTGCCAGTTTGAAGTTGCGCTCGGGCCGGCTTCGATTCCCGCTTGGGCTGATTAATTAGTGTGATCAAATTCTCAACACACAGCTCAATTTCAGTACACACACATTATTTGAGACCACATTTCAACACTTTTCAACAATCTAACGCACCCACACAACAGGCAGCGAAGTTCGAGATGACGCCGAGATCTAGTAGACTCTGAGGATGGTGTGAAGACGCACCGAAACAGCTCTAAGCCGCACATGCTTACACAATTAACACGAGTAAGATCACCATTTAATCAATTATTTATATTCAAGTGTTAAAAGTAGTGTACGAATGATTCAACATGGATTATCAAGATAATTAAATGGTTCCGTTCTATATTCATGACTCTGTAGTTCTGATTTTTTTGTATTTTAATTTATCTCGTAATGTTAATTTCCCCTTTATATTGAGAACTTTTTACCATAACGTCGCTGTTACTCTAAAACTTCGTAACTTCCGAAACCAATTTGTTTTTTGTCTTTAAAAAGTTACTAATGGAACTTCTCTTTGCTACAAGAATAAAAAGAAAGTTAAATGGGCCTATGACATGTTAATGCACATAATATGTCTATTTTTATATATTTTTATTCATGTAAAATGTAAAGTTTCATTAATATATTTATTCTTACTGAATTTTTTTGTTGTGGAGTTAGGAAGATTTGGAATAACAGCGACGATATCGCGCTCAATGTTTGTTCTTCAACAACAGAAACGAGAGAGAGAGAGAGAGAGAGAGAGAGAGAGCGCAATTCTAGGGAACTTCTATTGTATATTATGGTGGATCTGTCAAGTACTTTAACAAGTCATTGATACTCTGTTTCTAAATGTTTTTAGGGTAAACGTTGTGTGAAACATTCAAAGTCATCAAGTTTTCTGCTATCGAGTTAAGATTTGAATTTCTGACTTGTTAGTCAGGATGTTAATGTTCTGCAGATTCACTAGCATATTTGTTTTGTTTCCAAATTGTTTTACGTTTTTGAGGGCCAATTTCGCTCTTCTCTTCAATGTTGCTATGAGAATAACACCATCTGCAAATGTATGTTAGGTGACTTTACTCTATCTATTTTAATTCCATAGTGACCTTTAAACTTTCTAAAGACGTGTTTCATGATGCTCATAAATAGTTTCGGAGATAGAGAGTCACCTTGACTGACGCTTCTTTCTAACATAAATGTCACAAATAGTGCTCAAATCCTATGTTTAATGCAGGGTAATGTTTTACAAAAGCTATTGACCTCCATTTCTCTCACGATCGCTTTCTTCTACAGAAGAGGAGGGTCTGCTGTCATTTTTAGCTTGACCATAAGGTATGATTAGGAAAATTGTATTACAATTTCATTCAAAAACTAATCAGATTAGTACAAAAATAAATTTTGTTACGATAATAATAATAATAATAATAATAATAATAATAATAATAATAATAATAATAATAATAACAATAATAATAGCACAATTTTAATTTCAAAGTATTATTAATTGCATTAACGTTTATTTATGGTGTGATTAGAATGTGTACTGTCATAGATGTAATAATCTCTTATGGTTAAATTTAAAAGTCATGTTGAAGTTAAAGTTCAGATAAGTTGAATTATATATAATAAGGAAAATTATATTACAATTTCATTCAAAAACTTATCTGATTTGTACAAAAACAAGTTTTATTACAATAATCACAATATAATTCTTGGTTATATACAGGAATATTTTATATTTTACAGAAAATCATCATCAGGTGGAAAAGCAATAAATTAGACAAATTGAACACAATTTTTCTTTTTTGATCCTTTATAAGATTGGGGGTTACCTTATCTTATAAAGAAGACTATGATCAAAAAGAAAAAATTGAAAAATTTAATTAGGCTACATAAATGGAACAATAAGAAGAACCCTGAAATCAAAAGTTAGAAAAGATACGTTGTTAAAATGTTATAAGGTGATGTCAGTGCCAAGTTTACTATATGGAAGCGAAACATGGGTTATGAAAAAGAAAGATGCCTCTAGATTACAAACAAATGAGATGAAATTTTTGAGAAGCGTAGCAGGTTGCAGGAAAATAGAACATAAAGGAAACGAAGAAATAAGATAATAACTTGAGATATATAAATTAAACAACAAAATAGAAGAATATAGGAATACATGGATGTCTCACATTTCAAGGATGCAGGAGGACAGGATACCATATAAGTTTTGAAATATAAACCTATGGGAAGAAGAGATATTGGAAGACCAGCCAAAAGATGGATGGACTAATTTGAGTAGCTGCCACAGGAATCAATTTCCTAATGCATGAAGGATGATGATGATGATGATGATGATGATGATGATGATCACAAATGAAATATAAAAATATAAAGCATACATAATAAATAAAACAGTTAGGAATATTATCGAATAACTCTTCTCGGGTTCTCAGCCAGGTGAGTTGGACATTAGCTTCCAAGCTTTCGACGGCCAGCTCTGCCATCTTTTTCGTCCCTGAAGAAGATGGCAGAGCTAGCCGTCGAAAGCTTGGAAGCTAATCTCCAACTCACCTGGCCGAGAACCCGAGAAGAGTTATTCTATATCAAACGCCGGGAAAGCCTCAAGTCATACAGGAACATTATCATACATAAAAAATTAAAACAACTTATAAAATTCAATGATAACATGCATTCAAAAGGTGATGCATACGCATTTTGAATTTTAACGATTGCAAGAATATAAATGTAATATATATGTGGTATGTTGAAAGTTAAAATTTAATAATGGCATATTTTGATGGCGGTTGAAAACTGAAGTTCTATGGAATATTTCGTCACTTGGGTCGATGAGGTGATTAAGACATGATGTTGAAGATGGAGCGGAGTCAGATGCTGAAGCCAACTCATCGACTCGTTACATGACTTGTCACAAAAGCAATGTAACGTGTGGATGAGTTGACTTCAGCATCTGAATCCGCTCCATCCATCGACCCGAGTGACAAAATATTCCATAGAACTTCAGTTTTCATTCACTATAAAAAGACCATCATCAAATTTTAACTTTCAACATACACATCGTCGATGTTCCTGCAATAACTATGTGCAAAATATGAAATTTTTCAGTATGAAGAAAAAACACAGTCGTTCCTCTATGACATTAGTGCATAGGAGATTGTGAATTCTTAGATTTTCGAAAAAAAAATATATAATTACATACAGAAGATTTTATAATTTGCTGTATCACTATTATTATTAATTGTATATTTTTCCTCTATTGCTGTCATTTTTATATTTATATTTGCTATTGTCCTTATACACTATCACCTTTACTTTTTAGCTTCGCTCTAGAATATGCCATTAGGAAAGTTCAGGATAACACAGAGGGTTTGGAATTGAACGGATTACATCAGCTTCTTGTCTATGCGGATGACGTGAATATGTTAGGAGAAAATCCACAAACAATTAGGGAAAACGCGGAAATTCTTGTTGAAGCAAGTAGAGCGATAGGTTTGGAAGTAAATCCCGAAAAGACTAAGTATATGATTATGTCTTGTGACCAGAATATTGTACGAAATGGAACTATAAAAATTGGAGATTTATTCTTCGAAGAGGTGGAAAAATTCAAATATCTTGGAGCAACAGTAACAAATATGAATGACACTCGGGAGGAAATTAAACGCAGAATAAATATGGGAAATGCCTGTTATTATTCGGTTGAGAAGCTTTTGTCATCTAGTCTTCTGTCAAAATGTCTGAAAGTTAGAATTTATAAAACAGTTATATTACCGGTTGTTCTGTATGGTTGTGAAACTTGGACTCTCACTTTGAGAGAGGAACAGAGTTTAAGGGTGTTTGAGAATAAGGTTCTTAGGAAAATATTTGGGGCTAAGAGGGATGAAGTTACAGGAGAATGGAGAAAGTTACACAAAGCAGAGCTGCACGCATTGTATACTTCACCTGACATAATTAGGAACATAAAATCCTGACGTTTGAGATGGGCAGGACATGTAGCACGTATGGGCGAATCCAGAAATGCATATAGAGTGTTAGTTGGGAGGCCGGAGGGAAAAGACCTTTGGGGAGGCCGAGACGTAGATGGGAAGATAATATTAAAATGGATTTGAGGGAGGTAGGATATGATGGTAGAGACTGGATTAATCTTGCTCAGGATAGGGACCAATGGCGAGCTTATGTGAGGGCGGCAATGAACCTACGGGTTCCTTAAAAGCCAGTAAGTAAATAAGTAAGTTATTGTTCTTATACTGGTTGAGTGAAAGAGAAGTCTTCATGGCCTCACGTCTTGCAGTAGAAATAAATCTATGAAATAGGCCTAAATAAAATATATATATATATATATATATATATATATATATATATATATGTCAGTCCGCAGTCAGGGACGGAAACTTGTATTGCCATTTACGGAGGAAACAGAGCCACGGAATATATTGTGTTAATGCACAAGTTCGTAGCGATTTTTCGCTGTGACAAAAGTAGGGGAGAGTTGCCGAAATTGGACCGTTGCCTATATTGGACCGCAGTTACATTTCCATATATAGAAGTATTTCAAACATTTCAGTTGGCACCTCTGCTTGCTATCGCTCCCTTAGGTTACTCATCTTGAAGTTCAGTCAGCTGCAGCCATCTTAGCGAATAGGATTGCCGTTAATGGGTTTTGGCAGAGCCTTCTTTAGTTACAAGCCGGGGCTATACGTCGGCAACTCTGTAATTAACTGTCACCCGGAGGTTGACCGTGCAGTACACGTGTTTGTGCTAATGCCAATTTTCAATGTAAATTAATGTTACAATATAAGTGTGTCGATGGAATTATGTTTGCGGTCGTACCAAACGTTAATTGTTGATGTATTATAAACTAAATGCGTAATGGTGATAAAAAAAACAAGACAATAAATGAAAATAAAATGGTTGAAGTCTTTGGGAATTTTTACGGTTATGGATGACAAAGTAATTGACTATTCTATTAAATATTAAATATTGTATAACCACATTTTTATATTCTTATTTGTGATTTGTGTGTATCAGAATTCTAGTCAAATTGTTGGGTCTCGCCTGCTGTATCAATAAAGTTACGCCGTTGGTTTTCAAAGTCATTATAAACAGCTGTTTTGTGATCCCATAAATGTTGCAGTTTTGTTGAAGATTCGGAATGCCTGCTATACGTCAGAACTATCTATAATTTGTAGATGCATATAATCACTTTGTTGGTTTGGTCAATGTTACTTATGTCCCGCCCACTATAGAGACATAGGCCAATTTTACACATATTTAGTATAACTTGTTGCTTCTTTGACAGGTTAGGTTTGGTTAGTTTAGGTTTTTGTTATAGCCTACATTGCATATACGATTATAGCGCAACATTGGCAATGATAAAAGTGAAATATTCGTTCAGTGGGCGTTGGATACTCTACATTCACCCACTTCGTATTTACAGGATTTAAAGTCCACAGAGTTTACGCTAATTGATACATACATTTACTTAATAGATAATGTTGCGTTTTGTTACGTATTATGTTCAAGGGATGTGTTTTCATTTTTTCATAGATTGTTTTACTTGGCTTAACTGTATTTACATCCTCATACTTTTATTATAATAGGAATGTCAATAGTTTCTTCTGTTAACATTTTATTTTAGGCCTATTTGCATAATTCACATTCTTACTTTGTTTTCTGTAGTTATATTTATTTAAAATTATATTTTAAAAAGTTCATAACTAATAATTTAGGATAAAAGTATTGTTATGGTGACTGGCCAGGTTCAAATTAAAACTGGCTTCCTGAACATCTGAAATCTATATATATAATTTGAGCTGGTAATGGAAATTACGGGAAAACGGCTGAACGGATTTTAATAAATGGCCCCTCATTTTGAAGCTTGGAACCTAACGTTTTTCGGAAAAGTAGTAATTTTCATTGAAAAGTCAATTTTCCTACATAATTTTCCTATTTTCCAAAATCCATCTGTTGTCAGTTTTGAGAACTAATTTTATTCAATCACGGCCGACTTGATTGAATTTCAGAACAAAACACACACTAGAATAAACAATAGGCCATTACACGAAGGCCATGACCTGCAGATTGCCGACATATTTAGAGCTCAATTCAATTTGTTATTAAAAACTGATTCTGCAGTGTATAATTTTCTTCGAAATTAAATATCATTATAGTATAGCTTTGTATTGGATATTCAAATCTACGAAACTTGGGGTGGTTTGATGACATTATTACCATTAGAAATTAAATATCATTATAGTTAATATCATGATGCATATATTTTTCATTAATTGTACATAATATTGATGCTATATTGATGACATGAAACTGAAACGTTTTGTGGTTATGTAAGTAAATGTAGAGAATATCTTAATTTAGATCTTAATTTCTATAATTTACTGAGTGGCTGCTTTATATAACTATAAAACTTAAGTAAGATAATAATATTGTTATTAAAAATCAAATATTTTTATACTTATTAACCCAGTGGGGTTAATGGCGGTGTAGTGTAGATATTGATATGTGTCATTGTCTTCAGTATTGGCTCGAGAGAGCGCAAAAATTACAGTCCCTAAGGAAAGATCAAAAGTTATTACTTACTGATAAAATAAGAAGCCTAGAAAATTTTATAGTCTCCAGATCATTTCAGCAACATCTCTTAGTAGGATGAAATGATTTTACGATCTACATTTCAAGTTCTACATGCAGCAGCTATACGAAAATGCTATTGTTCGAAAGCTTAGCAAACCTGACATTTTTTTAACTTTTGCCTACAATCCACAATGACCTGAAATAGCTCCTGCTATCGTCCTGACATTGATACTTGCGTTTTCGCGTTGAAACTCAAAAACTGAAGTTGGATAGGTTCAAGGAAAAGTATTTGGCCTAAAAAATCCATTCAGAGGGAGTATGTTTCATTATTATGGAAGCAAATAACTATCAAAAAGACAAGTATTCTTCATTGAAAATAAATCTGAAAAATGTTTATATGAACGTCTAACGAACTTAGTTTGCAGCAGTATTTGCTGCACAAGCCACTAGTATTTATAGAAAAGTACGACATAATCACAAGAAATTAAAATGCATATGATATCCTACACCTTTCATGTCAGAGGTGAAACAACATTAAGCGGCAAAACATTGTCAATTTACTAGCCACATAATGGTTAATTGATTGGAATAAGGTATTGCGAAAGTACGTCATTATTTTTGGTACAAGTAACATTTCTTTAAGTCTTTATTTATTTTCCCTTGTACCAACAATAAAAAACAAGCATGTTTTTATTTCTTTTTAATTATAAGTGTAGTTGCTACGACACATAGGCACACAGCACTCTCTAGGCATCTGAAATATTTGTAGAAAAACACGATAGATAATCGCATAAGATAATATTAAAATATATCCTAAACCTTTCACAGATGAAACACCATTAAGTCGCAAAACATTGTCAATTTGCTAGCCACAAATTTGTTAACTGAATGGAACTTAAGAATACTGCGTAGGAACTTACGTCTTTATTGCATTATTGATTTTATTATTTTCGGTGCAAGGAATATCTTTTTTATCTATTTATTTATTTACCTTCGTACTATCAACAAAAACGTGGTTTTTTTTGTAATTATTTTAAGTGGCAGCCTTTGTATGTAAGTAGCCTACTTACGCCATATTCTGCAGTATAGCTAATTGATTGCAATAAAACACTATTTTTGAACCCGTAATAATTTACATCACTATATGAATCTTGATCTTACCTTTGTGCATGAAGTAATATTGAAAAAATACGCGTTACATATAACGAAAGCAATGAGCAAACACAATATCACTCTAAAATCTCCCGCCTCCACTCTGCGTTGCCAAACCTACCCATGCCCCGGCTTGTAACTAAAGAAGGCTCTGGTTTTGGTCTTTTCTCTTACCATTTTTGCGATACGGATCTTAAGCTTTTGTATACAGTGGGAATAAGTAATAACAATGTCTATACTA
The DNA here is from genome assembly GCA_025594305.2 of Periplaneta americana. NCBI lineage: Eukaryota > Metazoa > Arthropoda > Insecta > Blattodea > Blattidae > Periplaneta > Periplaneta americana. The sequence goes on along the minus strand of JAJSOF020000040.1, from coordinate 33,555,540 downwards.
TACATTCCAAGTATTTTTCATTAGCTACTATCTGCGTGTTTTAAAACTAGTTTTTAATTTCATGTGTTTGTTTAGTGACGTCTGTTTGCATAAGTGAACAAGTTGCCTAGGTTGGACCTCTGCGCGTTGTCTGGTTTGGACTAGTCCAATTTAGGAAACTGTTTAGTATTTTTTTCAACATGAATATAAAGCATAATATTACTAGCCGTACCCGTGCGCTCCGCTGCACCCGTTAGAAATAAATATAAAGTAATTACATAATTAAAATAGGACATTTGATCCAGGGAACATTCGTGTTTGATAGAACGATAAATCGTTTAATATGTTACTTAATTTAAATTGCATCCAAATAATTAAAATGCGATCATTTTGGTCCAGAGCACTCATTTGGTGCAATGACAATTCCTTTAACATGTTTCTTAATTGTTATTACATGCAACCATAGTTTAATGAACATTGACATCATTTAGATTTAATGTGTATACTTTATTTTACTTGTTATAGGTTTCCATTGAATTATGGTAATAACTTAATTTTAACCCTTCTTTTCTACGTATTCAGTAAATGGCGCTTGGCCCACTATGGTTCTGAACCCTTCAAATAACTTAAATTATATTATATATATTATATTATATTATATTATATTATATTATATTATATTATATTATATTATATTATATTATATTATATCAGAAGTTACTGTAATAACAGGATAGCATTATATCCATGTAGAGCAGTAGTGTCAGAGTTGTAAGCTCCGAAACCAGTTGTGGAGCTAGAGACGTTCATTCGAAGCGTGAACTTGCTTATGTCTGTGGAAGCACCGGAGCAGCGCTCCGCTCCGTTTAGGCTCTGTCTGACAAGGCTGATCTAGAGAAACTACACTTTCCAATGGTGAAATAATAATTAATTATACAAAACGGTTAATTTAGCTTCCGATATTACTTCATACAAACACAGAAACATTCTCTGTAGGCTATCTTTCATAGCTTTCGATTGTTGCTGTCCAAGGCCCCTTATAGACGAAGTCATTTGTTTTTTATTTCATTATACGGCCTTACTGTAGATGGCAGTTATTTTAATTTTAAAACTCATTTATCTCATAAAATATCAGTCCTATAAAAATTTTTCAAGGAATAAAACTTATCGCAAATTATGTTTAAAGAAACTTTTGTTATGTAACATTTTTCACAAAAATCAATAATAAGCGAGATATTTCGATTAATTTAATTCAGGCTCCCTTATAACCCCCTTTTAAATAATGTATTTTGAATTCCATACAGCCTAAAATCTAAGTTACAACGAACATAATTTATATTCCAATTTTCATCGAAATCCGTTCATCCATTATCGCGTGAAAAGGTAACAAACATACAGACAGACATACAAACAAAAATTTCAAAAAAGCGATTTTCGGTTTCAGGGTGGTTAATTATATATGTTAGGACCAATTATTTTTGGAAAATCGAAAATTACCAGAAATATTTCGGCTACAGATTTATTATTAGTATAGATGGTCAACGGTAAGAAAAAGTAATGTTTTGGGGGATTCTGTGTCTTTATGTTTCCAAGATGTCAAAAAGAGGAACCTACCGGAAATGAAATGATACTTTGAAGATGGCGGTAGCAGCATAAAGGAATGGTGACTATGGACTCAACGAATGTGCTCGCGTATATGGAGAGCCATAGGCTACAGCAAATATATATGCTGATTGTAAAAACAGTCTCCAATGAATCCTTCGGAAGGCAAGCAACATTCATTTGAGATATGGAAGAAATTATTGCAGACCACATTCTTTTCTTTCAAGAAAGATTTTTGGGTTGGCAATCAAAGATGTACATAAGCTTGTTTTTGATGTCGCAGAAAAATATGATACTCCCTACACCTTAAGAAGAAAAAAACGGCCTTAAAGAAATGGTTCTGTGCTTCTATGAAGCGAAACTCAAAACTTACTCTCCGTTACCCAGAAGGTATATCAATGGCCCGAGCTAAGGGGTTCAATAGGGAGACTGTTAACCAGTTTTCCGACATGCTGGAAAAAACTGTCGATGAAAATGGTATCACAGCAAACACTGTGTTCAACGTTGACGAATCTGGGTTTACAACGGTGCAAAAGAGGCAACAAAAAGTTATATCTCAGAAAGAGAAGAACCAAGTCGGAGCCATAAGTGGTGAAAGAGGTGCAAACACCACAGTAGTCTGTGTTGTCAATGCGGCGGGGTTCTTTATACTGCCACTGGTAACTTTCAAACGCAAGGGGAAATAATGTCAGCTTTTCATTTTTTTATGTCTATGTAGTCTACCAGTCGTTAAAACTTAACTGAAGAATATTGCTGGAGAACCTTTTAAGTGTAGTGTAAATATTCGTAATTTAAATATGTATTGTATTGATTAAGGCTGGTTGAGTGGAAGAGAAGGCCTTATGGCCTTAACTCTGCCAGCGAAAATAAAACATCATCATCATTATTATTATTATTATTATTATTATTATTATTATTATTATTATTTTCTTATTCACAAGAGTTTCGCAGCCAAACAGGGAACTTTCCAGTTCTATGTAACATTTTTGCATTTTTTTACTTATCTATGAGTTTTCCTGTAATTTTGAAATAGGCTATGTAACCGAGACGAGCAACTAATATAAAACTAATTCAGTGCAAAGAGAAATATTCTGAGTGTAAAATCAGCTTGAATGCAATAGTGTTTCTGTAATTAATTTATTTTGTTTTTCTTTAATTTTTCATCAAAGTTCAGAGAATTGTGTAACTTCTTTCACCAAATGTTAATATCTGATACATTTAAACGTAAACTTTGAATTAAAGATATTTATAATAAATACCCTTCTTCTACTTATTTGTTTACTAGTACTAATGTATTTTTGCGAGGTCCAAATTGGGACACTATGAGTCCAAATTAGGCAACCAGTTTCCCAATTTGGACCATTTCCATGATTTTGGTTTTACCTTTTTATATTTATTAGGAATTGTGTAATTTAAAATATAACATTATAACCTATTACTTGATACAACGTCGTGTCGGCCTGGGTAGCGTAGTAGGTATAGCGCCGACCTTCTTTGCTCGAATTTGTGGGTTCGATCCCGATCCACGTCGATGGCACATAAGTGTGCTTAAATGCGACAGGCTCATGTCAGTAGATTTACTGGCATGTAAAATAACTCCTGCGAGACAAAATTTCGGTAACCGTCGACACTGATATAACCTCTACAACATTGTTAATTAACCGGGTAAAAGAGAATTTAATGTACCATCTCTCAGTAGTCGCAGGATAAGAGCACAACAACTGTATTTGTTCAAAACCATAAATGGTTTAATAGACAACCCTGATCTTCTACAGCTAATTAGTTTCAATATTGGTAAATCAAATTTGATAAAGCGATCTCTCTTTTATGTACAGACAACAAAAACACTACCTCATAAAATGTCTCCACTTTTATTAATGCTTCGAAATTACAATCATCTATCAAATAAACAGGATTTAGATGTTTCGTTATCGTACAATATTTACAAGAAAAAGTTATGTAAAGCATTACTTGAAACACATGTTCTGTGTTGATGAGTTTTTTGAATAAATGAATTGAGCCTATTGGGCCCGCTGTGTAGTGCTGTATATTGAAATTGTATGGTTTTGTATTTGCTCTGAAATTTGCAAATTACAGGTACGCCTACATTTTGCATTTTTGGCTGTGATGTCTGTACCTGGCTCTTTTTGATTTGTTTTTATTTGGTGTTTTTCATTTATATCTGTATCTGTGTCTTCTATTTGGGTGGTATCTATTTGTTTTTGTTTTCTTCTCTTTTCCATTTTTAATTTGTTATTACACTTGTATATGTTTTACCTCTTTTTTCGTGTTGTATGCAATTTTATGTTTTTTTATCTGTACTGTCTATTGTAATTGGGGTTTTGCCTTGTTATGGACATAAGTAGATAAATAAATAAACAGGTCAAAGCCTTCAAGTCTTGAATGTACGTTATTATTATTATTATTATTATTATTATTATTATTATTATTACTATTACTATTGTTTTCAAATATGGAGGTGCTCATTTAGGCCTACGGTTGTTAAACATTGTAGAGAAATTAATATTATATTACCGGTATAATACATCGTAGCGTAGCCAGATTCGTGTGACCACCTGTTTCACCCGAAGACAGAAACATAAATACAAACTGTAGTGTCTGGACTGTTTGTATGTTTAGCGGTGTTTCTCCTAAGTCGTGTCTTCTCTGAGTGTTTGCTTTAAATTCACATCTTCACTCCTTACTTCGTCCCCCGAACCCCTGCCACATCCCATCATGCATAACACTTTTCCACAGCAAATCCCCAGCGAATATTGAGTGACGAAATAATCCCATTTATTAAGGAGAAAAGACGTCACCACTCATTTTCAGGTCTGTCAGTCACTGACTCCTCCTCGTCGTGCAATGGAGCAAGAAGTCTGGCATTGCTTAACATCAGTCTTACCTATTAGCATTCATTTCTGCCAGCTCCAGTTGATGCGGTGGAGTGAAATATCAGGGGACTTCGATTCGATTGCAGCTAAGAAAGTGAATATTTCTCTGGATTATAAAAACAGTAATAATATTGTTACTTACTTACGCACTTACTTACTTATACTTACTTACTGGCTTTTAAGGAACCCGGAGGTTCATTGCCGCCCTCACATAACCGCGCCATTGATCCCTATCCTGAGCAAGATTAATCCACTCTAATATCATATCCCACCTCCCTCAAATCTATTTCATATTACCTTCCCATCTACGTCTCGGCCTCCCCAAAGGTCTTTTTCCCTTCGGCCTCCCAACTAACACTCTATATGCATTTCTGGATTCGCCCATACGTGCTACATGCCTTGCCCATCTCAAACGTCGTGATTTAATGTTCCTGATTATGTCGGGTGAAGAATACAATCCGTGCAGTTTTGTGTTGTGTAACTTTCTCCATTCTCCTGTAACTCCATCCCTCTCAGCCCCAAATATTTTCCCAAGCACCTTATTCTCAAACACCCTTAACCTATGTTCCTCTCTCAAAGTGAGAGTCCAAGTTTCACATCCATAAAGAACAACCGATAATATAACTGTTTTATAAATTCTAACTTTCAGATTTTTTTGACAGCAGACTGGATATTATTTTAATGTACCGAAGCACATATGATATTTCCATGGAGATATTCTGCGTCATCATACGATGCTAGAGTAATGGAACGGAGAAAAATTCTCTCCGGCGCCGGGATTTGAACCTGGGTTTTCAGCTCTACGTGCTGATGCTTTATCCACTAAGCCACACCGTATCCGGGTTCAAATCCCGGCGCCGGAGAGAATTTTTCTCCGTCCCATTACTCTTTCATAGCAGACTGGGTGATAAAAGCTTCTCAACCGAATAATAACACCATTTCCCATATTTATTCTGCGTTTAATTTCCTCCCGAGTATCATTTATATATGAGCCGTTGGGAGCAGAAGTGGTGTAAGTCAAAAATGGGTAATGAGGGTTAAAGTAATCATTATGTAAAATACAGCGCAAAGTAGCAATTAATATTCAATTTATTTAAACTATTAGTAGTCAGTGGATAGCACGAAGGACATATTAATTGCTACTTTGCGCTGTATTTTATAAAATTTTTACTTTAAACCTCATTGCCCAATTTTGACTTGCACCACTTCTGCTCTGAATGGCTCATTTGTTTCTGTTGCTTCCACGTATTTGAATTTTTCCACCTCTTCAAAAGATAAATTTCCAATTTTTATATTTCCATTTCGTACAATATTCTCGTCACGAGACATAATCATATTACGATTATTATCATTATTATTATTATTATTATTATTATTATTATTATTATTATTATTATTATTATTATTTTCTTCCCCACTTCATGCATTATGCAATAGAAACTGTTCAGCGTAATTCATTACTTCTTTTTCAAATTCGACGACGAAATGTTCTTTCTCAGGTCTATAATATAACATACGTATTATCTTTCATTCTTTGAACGTGTTCTAATTAAAGTGCTTTGAAAACATATATTTTTATTGTAACAGAAAACTTCTAACAAGTCTCATATTGTGATTTCTATATGGTCTAGTCTCGTGTAACCTTTAATGCATCTCAAGTATCATATTTCGCTTGTTTGTAATTTTTATTATCTTTGGTGAATATGACTAATCTTCGCTTTCGTCAGTTAAGGTATTGCTGAAGTCTTATTTTTAACTTGCGTTCCTTTCTCTATTTTATTCTTCAGTATTGTCTTAATATGCTGCATAAAGCATTATTCAATTTCTTGAGTTTTTATTTACATATCTTTCACACAATATATAAGGGTCATTAATTTCAGGAGGTTATTCTTTTGAGATATTTCAAACAAAAAAGTGTAATACAATTTTGCTCATTTTTGCTTCCCCTATGCAGAGTAATTGGTATTCTTATTCTAAAATACAAAATTAACTATTTTTATTGTGACTGGGAATTTTTTTTTTCTTATTTCAAATTGTAATTTAAATTGCTTTGCTTTTTCTAATTTTTCCTTGCGTACTTGTATTGTAATTAAATAATCAACAAACATAGACATGCTTAAGTATTGTCCTCGTCTTATATTAACATCTGCTATTGAGTTGTGTTGCGAAATCGATACGAGACAATGTATATAGATGTTAATTAAGTTAGATGACAAATTGCATCCTTGACTTGCATCCGATTTATAATTTTATCTCTTTGTAACGGGTGTACGGCTGGAAATAGGTTTCGCTTAGTACGACGCCGCTAGAAAAATGGTGTGTGCAAGTAACGTCCGCCTTTGCTGTAATTCAGAGGGTCAGCTTTCAGCAGTAATATCTCCCAACTTATGTATTGCATTACATATGTAATTTATTGGCTTAGCTTATAATAAGTGTCGAAACTGTAATGTACATCTTTTGAAAATATTTCTAAACACACGTTGGATTTCGTCTCTATTGATAGAACTGAACTCTAGTCGCACGGTTCGTTTCATTCTGTTTATTCTTATAAGACTTCAGTTTTAACAATTTCGTCGTTTTCCATGCTGATGCCTTGGCTACTCTTGCCCTTTGAATCTTAACGACTTCGTGGGGGACTGTTCTAGCCTGTACCCAAATTGACAGTAACACCTTTTATCAGAGTTACTATGCTGTCATATACTGCGTGTTCAGTTCAAAGTGTGTCATGTCGCTGTATGCCGTCATGTGGCTACCCGATGAGCCTAGAGAATTCAATCTTCCTACACTTCCGCAAACGCGTAATACCTTTGTGCCAGAGAAGTTGCGTATCAAGTACGGCGTTCATTCTGAAGAGTACTTACCGATACGTACGGTAACGCCGGTAGTGGCAGGAATGTAAACTGTTTGGAAACATGTACTGAGGTGAGTTTTTTCCTTACTGTCGGGATATAGCGAGAGGGTTAAGACGATTACTTACGTATTTGTTGATATTAACTTAGATGGTCAACATGGACACGGAGCATTTGATTTGTGTTGTGGAATGTTGTGGTACGCAACCGATGATAACAAATACCCTGGGTACGACTTGCCCGCGCAGAATACAGTTCGAAAGAGGTTATGGTAGCACACAGACCGTACAGACCGCCATCTTTTGCTACGACGTTCAAGTTATACCGTACACGTTCTCCAGTTCAGATTGAACGCCTTGAATAATAGGCAACTTCTCTGACATAAAAACTGAAACTCGCTTCAGATCGCTGACTCACAACAGTGACGTCATGACACACTTTGAAATGAACACCCAGTAGTTATTACATAAGGAGTCACGTCATAACTCCCATTTGAATTGCATTAGCGATTGTACTGCCATCTAGTGTTCGTTTACGGCGGACGAGAGGTGATCCTGGCGGTTGTTCTCTTCAAAGTGCAACCGATTTTAACATAGGAATGAGGATTCTATATGTGAGCTGGGCCTATAATATGTCATCGAAATTTTCGTCAGTTTAAATGCGATTTATACGACTTCTTTTTATTTAAAATTAGCCCGATATTATTCACTATTTCAGTAAATTCTAGATTGATGAATCAGATGGTGGTTGAATGTCAGAATGTTTCAGTCAAAATATAACACGACACTTTTGTCTAATATTTCTTCGTAATATACACATTATAAATGAATATTCGCTGTATAAAAGTGTACTACACTGTCAGGAACTGGACTGAACCGAACTGAACTGCAGTGAATGGAAGTCAGCTTTGTACTAAAGCTCTAACGTTGACGTTCCTTCAGCCTGTGTTACATGGCTATACTACGCAACACAAAACCTTCCCACACTCATTCCAGGGTAAATGTATTCACCATTTCCTCGGCAGTCACGTTCGATTTCTGTATAACAGCAGACGGTCGAATGAAAGCTATCTAATGCAAGCTTTATACAAATTTAATTTTATTATTGTCATTATTAGTATTGTTATTGTTATTATTAGCATTAGTAATCTTATTTGTAGCTCTGTTTCTGTCGGATGCTTTTCCAATTAACTGCAGGCTAGAGCAACAGATGCACTATCACCTTTACTTTTTAACTTCGCTCTAGAATATGTCATTAGGAAAGTCCAGGATAACAAAGAAAGTTTGGAATTGAACGGGTTACAACAGCTGCTTGTCTATGCGGATGACGTGAATATGTTGGAAGATAATCCACAAATTCTTAGGGAAAATACGGGAATTTTACTTGAAGCAAGTAAAGAGATAGGTTTGGAAGTAAATCCCGAAAAGGCAGAATATATGATTATGTCTCGTGACCAGAATATTGTACGAAATGGAAATATAAAAATTTGAAATTTATTTTTCAAGAGGTCAAAAAATTCAAATAGGTTATATTGGAGAAAAAGTAACAAATATAAATGACACTCGGGAGGAAATTAAACGCATAATAAATATGGGAAAAAACTGTTATTATTCGGTTGAGAAGCTTTTATCATCCAGTCTGCTGTCAAAAAATCTGAAAGTTAGAATTTATAAAACAGTTATATTATCGGTTGTTCTGTAAGGTTGTGAAACTTGGACTCTCACTTAGAGAGAGAACAGATGTTAAGGGTGTTTGAGAATTAGGTGTTTACAAAAATATTTGGGGCTAAGAGGGATGAAGTTACAGGAGAATGGAGGAAGTTACACAACGCAGAGCTGCAAGCATTGTATTCTTCACCTGACATAATTAGGAACATTAAATCCAGACATTTGAGATGGGCAGGGCTTGTAGCACGTATGGGCGAATCCATAAATGTTTATAGAGTGTTAGTTGGAAGGTTGGAAGGAAAAAGACCTTTGGGGAGGCTGAGACATAGAAGGGAAGATAACATTAAAATGGATTTGAGGGAGATAGGATATGATGGTAGGGACTGGATTAATCTTGGTCAAGATAGGAACCGATGGCGGGCTTATATGAGAGCGGCAATGAACCTCCGGGTTCCTTAAAAGCCAGTAAGTAAGTAAGAGGGATGAAGTTACAGGAGAATGGAGAAAGTTACACAACACAGAGCTGCAAGCATTGTATTCTTCATCTGACATAATTAGGGGCATTAAATCCAGACGTTTGAGATGGGCAGGGCATGTAGCACGTATGGTCGGATCCAGAAATGTTTATATAGTGTTAGTTGGAAGGACGGAGGAAAAAGACTTTTGGGGAGGCTGAGACATAGAAGGAAGATAATATTAAAATGGAATTGAGGGAGGAGGGATATGATGATAGGAACTGGATTAATCTTGGTCAGGATAGGAACCGATGTCGGGCTTATGTGAGAGCGGCAATGAACCTCCGGGTTCCTTAAAAGCCATAAGTAAGTTAGTATTATTATTATTATTATTATTATTATTATTATTATTACTGAGTGCAAAGAAAGACACAGCCTACACTACTGAGGAGGGAAAAGGCGTGTATAGAGTCAGCAATAATAATAATAATAATAATAATAATAATAATAATAATATAAATCTAAATAATAATCTATAGAACGTCTAATTTCCGATTGTCCGATTCTAACTCAAGAATAATAATAACAATTAGTAAGTAAATATTCTACTCTTAATTTTTCGCACTTCGTTGAAGTAACTGCTTTCAAGTAAATGCTGCCAGTTTGTCCAAGTAATGTTTAATTTTGCTTAATGAATGTTAAATTAACAGTCTGTTTATTTTTAACGCTTTGTTAATGTATTTTCCATTTCTTCAACATAATTTTGTTTAAGATAACCATCACTTAACTATTTTAACTACTGAACAGCAGTTGGTAATGATTATACACATGTAAGACAATTTTTGATTGGCTAAAATTAATCTTTAAATTCTATATTATAGAGAGTCATGAAACTTGCATAAAATGACAACCTGTTATAGTAGGCCACGCTCCATAAACAGTTGACAAATGAAAGTTGTAGGTGACGTGCTAAATAATAATTACAAAGAAGGTTATATTTCCTCATTTCTTTTATGGATACGAAATACGAAAGAAATAAAATAACACTGATGTATTTAAACAGTCCAAAGTATTTTTTGAATGTTATATTACCAGTCATATGCTAAACATTGCCTACGGAGAGACACAAAATATTAATTTCGCAACTTCTGTTCTAACAGCTGTGGAGACACCGGCCATATTTAACTAACTGTTAAACGAGTTAATTGCCCGAAATCCTACATTTAAAATTAACAAACTGTTAATCTGTTAAACCAAACTGGTGTTGAAAACATACAATTTTATTAATTAACAAACTGTTTAGAGTTTAACAGTCGTTAAATTTTCTAACAATACTTGGAAAAACCGGCCATTAAAGTTATTTTTGACATTTTATTCCGAGGTTTTGCCGCTAGATGGATGTGCATTAATCAGTATGTCAGAACGGTTGAGAAAATCTATATGTCTCAAACTGTCATGAAACAACATCTGTTACCACAGCGCAGCGAGGATGCTTATGAAATATTGTAAGATCTCAGATAGCAAGACTTAATTTATCTTTGGTTTGAGCGCTTTGCCAGCGGCGGCTGTTTGGAAACGCAGAAGTTTCGGAATATTGTGAGTGAAGAATACGATGAAGTCATTTTGCAGTAATCGTGTTCATCCCGCAAAAATATGAAGAGTTTAAGTTGAAAAACACGTTGTCCATAAAAGGTAAAATGGAGAAAAATTAAAAAAATAGTACATTATGCAACGAGCCTATAATGGTAGTAATTAAGACGCGAGTACGTTTATGAAACGAGCGCAAGCGAGTTTCATAATTTTCATACGAGCGTCTTAATTACCATTATAGGTAAGTTTCATACGACTTTCTATGCTCGACCATATTTCTAACTTGAAATTATTCATAAGTATTCATGTTATTCTTATCTGACTGGGAAGCGGAACTGACCTTGTGCAATATCTCGTAAATTGTGAGATGTGCGCAGACGCGAAAGTATTGATTTTTTCCGAGAAACAAATGTCACTGACCTTGATATAATCTAGAGAGTAAAATAAAGATTAATCTTGATATAGCCTTGAAATTGATTTAGACATTGAAAAACGAGATAAAATTGAATTTATTTGAATATTATTTACAATTAACGCTAATTATTATAGTAACAGAACATAATTTTCAGCGACAGTATTGGATTTCCAGCCTCCGTGACCTTTCGCAAGTTGTCTTTCGATAGCATATCCGAGAATAATCGGTACTTGCGCTTTCATATTGCTACAATGGTGTTTTCTGATTGGTGGAACACCTGAACTTTAATGAATAGATGTACTTTAATGATGTCCAGTAAAGGGCTGCTACCAGGTGTATAATTACTACATTTCGGCATGGTCGAGCATAAAAACTGTTAAACTGAAGCAACATACGTCATTAATTGTTTTATCTTATCAGTAATTTGATTGAGCACTCGGTGAACAATGGTCTTAAACTAAAAAATTCCCCTCCAATACTTAATGACTTGCAAATGAAAATATTCTGAAATTAAACTCTGAACAAAGTTAAGAATAAAAAAAAAAAACAATTGACAAACAAACTTTTGAAAAAAAAAATTGGAAACAGAGTATAGTGGAGAGTCGGGTAGTATCGGACAGTGCGTTTTTTTCATCTACCACCATATGGTAGTACCTGAATGACATGGTTACGTTTCTCTATGCGACATCACAGAAACGTAACCATGTCAATCAGGTACTATCATCGTGTGGTAGATGAAAGAAACTCACTGTCCGATATTACCCTATGTCCGATACTACCCGACTCTCCCCTAAGTTTTAATAGTTAAAACACATGTATGTATGTATTTATTTACACTGCAAGTGGGCAAGCACCCGGTGGCAGTGGTATACACAATATAAACAATACACATAAAAAATGATAAGTAATACACAGTAAATTTACAATACACAATACAATTTTATACACAATACAATAAGAATACACAATATAATTTAACACAATAATAATAAAACATAAATAAAATACCTAATTTTACATTACAACCTACATAATTATGTATAGGTCCTACATAAGTTTCAATAGTCTTTCACTTTACTCTCATCTCACTCACTGTAGTGGCACTATGACGCATTTCACTGACACTTTAGCACACATTTCACTGACACTATACAACACATTTCACTGACACTATAGAACACATTTCATTGACACTATAAATTATCACTGATCGGAACTATTCACTGCACTGTAAAACCATAACTTCACTGACTCACCTCCCTTCACTGATACAACAGTTCAAATAAGTCAAATAATTACACCCTTATGCATACTTATAAACAGAACTACATTTAAACTAAACATTTCTAGCCTAAGACCCTCTTACACGCTATTTTTAAATAATTTACAATTCAAACCAAGGAAGTAACTCATCAGGCTAAATAAATACATGTCACATTAAAAAATTAAATGTTAAATGCCACCTTAATTTTAATTTGCACTTGATACACAACTTTTTAAATTCTTCTTGAAACTCCTTAAGGAAGGACAGCCCTCAAAGACCGCTGCAGGTAGGTCATTCCAATCATTTATAGTTCTATTTAAAAATGAAAATTTACCTACATCCATATATATTTGATGTACCGAAGTACATATGATATTTCCATGCAGATATTCTGCGTCATCATATGATGAAAGAGTGATGGAACGGAGAAAAATTCTCTCCGGCGCCGGGTTGTATCCGGCGTGGCTAGTGGATAAAGCATCAGCACGTAGAGCTGAAAACCCGGGTTCAAATCCCGGCGCCGGAGAGAAATTTTCTCCGTTCCATCACTCTTTCATCATATGATGACGCAGAATATCTGCATGGAAATATCATATGTACTTCGGTACATCAAAATATATATGATATGCGTAATAAATCACTTTGTGATTTAAGACGGCGCCTATACCGTCGGATCCCGGCCAACCAGTCACTCATTCGAGTGCACCTCAACACATGTATGGACTTCGGTCCTGCGTTCATAGACATCTATGACGTATTGCAGAGGGCGGCCACTAGAGGGAACCCAAGAGATGGAGCTTAATCTGAGACGATTCTAACCGGCGTCGGGGTTGTATCCGGCGTGGCTTAGTGGATAAAGCATCAGCACGTAGAGGTGAAAACCCGGGTTCGAATCCCGGCGCCGGAGAGAATTTTTCTCCGTTCCATCACTCTTTCATCATTACCTACATCCGTTTTCTGTTTCCTACATTTGATTTTAAAATCGTGATCGTTCCTACCATAGTACGTTGGCTTTTCTAACCGAGCCGTTAGGTCTACCCATACTTTCTGACCTAGATGTGCTCTATACAATGATGTTATTCTAGTTTTCCTACGTCTGTTTTCCAAAGTTTCCCATTTAAGTTCTTTTATCGTATCGTTTCCATCTTCTCTTTTACCTTTAACAAATTTAGCTGCCCTATACTGGATTCTTTCTAAGGAATTTATCTGATATATTCTATAGGGATCCCAACATGTAGTTCCGTATTCCATTAACGGTCGCACTAACGTTAGATATGCTATTTCCCTCGATTTGGGGCTAGCCTTTCTCAAGATTCTCATAATAAAGTGAAGTGCCCTCCATGCTTTACCCGTAACATTATCAACATGCTCTCCCCAAGAAAGTTTGGAGTTTAAATACACTCCTAGGTATTTACAACATTGTACTTGCGGAATTACAACACCACTGAATTCGTAATTAAGACTAGTTTCCTCTCGGGTTTTACAAAATGTTATAGATTTACTTTTAGGACCATTTATTTTCATCCTATGCATTAACGCCCAGTTATAAATTTTATTCAAGTCTGTTTGAATAGCATCTACATCTGAATTATTTCTAATCTTTCTATAGATAATGCAGTCGTCTGCAAATAGCCTCACATTTGATTATACCACATTATAACATAATAATCATGTTTGGAAAATGATCTGCAAGAAATATCAGCATTTGCAATCTAAATATAACATAAGTTGAGGTTCACTCTGTATGGGTGTCATAAGTGCAGTTCAAAGTTCTGCTGAATAATAAATTACATGTAGCGTGATTCGAAAGACTAATAGTTACAAACGCTATGACGTATGTAAAGAGACATCCCAGGGTATGTAACATTTGTGCATATATTCGAATGCATGTGGAAACATAGGCCAATAATAACACTGAACAACAAGAATTTTGCTCCGACTTAAAACAATGTGTCCCTTTTGGTTTGGTGTGCGCTGAATCCGAAAATGCATCTCTTTTCTTCGTATCACGTACAGTAAGGTAGCGTTTCTCACACTTTTTTGAAGTGGGGACCACTTTTTTAAGTCACAACAGTTCCGCGGACCACCTTACTCTTGTTCCCTTTGAAAGCAAATTTATCATTTTTGTAGCATATTTTAATATCAGTATACCTATATTTTAAAATAGAATTAATTAATGAAAATTAATTTATTTCAATTAATTTTATATAGGAAGAAAATTTATTTTCGTTTATTTTTTATAATTCAAGGCTGTTAGAGTTTGGATAATCTTTAACTTATTAATTAACAAAATAATTAAATGTTGGTACTCACATTAATAATTGCGTGTTTCGTCTCTAAGTGCCGTTTCAATTTCGCGGGTTTCATACACTCGTTTCAAAGCACTTCGTAACAAACAACGCACAGAGGTTTTGGTTCACTATCATTGCCACACCAAGTAAATCCAAGTTCCAAATAACTCTTGTAATATTTACGAAAGTATTTTTTCTTGAACAGGACTAGATAAGCTTATTTCTCTAACGGCACTAGAATCACTGATATTAATATCTTCACACACAGCTTCTGAACTATTAGCACTGCCTACATGAAGCGTATAATCACGTTCCTTTCTTTTCAAAGACCCGGATCGAAGCCAGTTTTCCATTATGTATAATTGACACTATTTAGCAGAGACATAGATAACTGCTAGCCTGTACGACACAAGAAAGATTTAAAAAAATAACTGCTAAAAGGCAAGCGACGAATCAACAATGCACAGAATTTGTTTTAAAGTTACTTGTGATTGGCTACAAAAAATATAATTAGAAAAGTATTGTAATTTAAATTTCTGGATCTCATTCGCCCGGATTTTAATATAGGCGGAGTCTAAAATTTCTTATATCGACATCCGGAAAAACAGAAATAAAAAGAATTAATGCAGAAACATCCCAGATTTTCAAAAAAGTAAATATGCAATTTGGCATGTTCTGTTATTGGTGTACGACGTACAGTACATGACCATTTCAGTGTGCATACTGTATGTCGGCAAATCTATTAACAAAGTCATCAATACATGAAAAGATTCGGTACTTTGATCCTCTGTTATGAATTCGGGTGGTCTCTGGCTGGGTTACAGACGCGGGATGTGCAGGGAAAAGATGGCGAGGAACACCACGTTCATAGTTCTTTAAATCCCTCTTTTGTTGCTGAGAGTAGAGTGGGAAGTGGGTAGACGGATAGGGTAAGAAATTTCATAAAATATCAGTACTGGAAGAAAAAGTGAAAGGCGATTGCCATGTGTCATTCCCAAACTCCGAGATTTTCAGTTATAGTGTGACACGCAGTTCGTTTGAATTTTATTTTTTCTTCTGTCTTTTTTGAAGCACCCCAAGGGCAGACCTCGAGGACCACAGGTGGTCCGCGGACGATAGTTTGAGAAACGCTGAATTGTAAGGTTTTTAAGATATACTACGATTTCACTTTTCGATAAACGCTCCCCCAGGAAACATTTGGGGGTACAAACCAAAACAAAAGCTAATGTATTTTATGAGTTTATGACTTATTTACGGATTATTATGGTTGTTGGCATGTTATTTCGTACTTCTATTAAATAAACAGATATTGGTCCCTTCTATTAAGTAAATTTCATAGCAGTTCAAAGTGAGGTCTACGCAATGAACAAACAAGGGTGCGGTTTTCAGTATTTAAAGGAAAAGTTCACCAGTTTGAGTGAAGGAAAAGTAAAAGAGGGCATTTTCATCGGTCCACAAATTCACAAAGTTATGGTTGACCCTTTGTTTGAGAAAAAACTTTCCGTTACAGAAAGAATGGCATGGCGCACTTTCAAAGACGTTTGCTCAAATTTCCTTGGCAAAGAACTACATAGAACTTGTTGTGGAAATCATGTTAAGTGCATATGACAAAATGGAGTGTCATATGTCTCTCAAAATACACTTTTTACATTCTCATTTGGATTTCTTTCTTCCTAACTTTGGAGCGGTAAGCGACGAGCATGGGGAAAGATTTCATCAAGAAATATCTGAAATGGAGAGGCGATATAAAGGAAGATTATCATCCAGCATGCTTGCAGACTATTATAGGTTCCTTGTAAAATGCAGTCCCGGGTCTAGTTATAAACAGAAGTCATCCAGAAAATATTTTAATATGTAAGTTCAAATTCCGAGATTTTTCTCATTATATGTATGAAATATTTTTATTGTTGTGTTTTAAACTATGTTACATTATTTTTGTATCCAGTACACATTTTTCAAGTATTATGAGGAATTTTGAATCCCTAGTGTGTTGTAATTTTATCAGTATCAGCGAAAAATTAAAAACAAATAAGTTTTGTTATAAAAGATTCAATTTATTTTCCCCGGAAAATGGTACGTGATGGGGCAATTTGTATTTTAAATTCAGATTTAGGGCACACATATTAATAATATTCACCTATTTGTATTTCGGAGCAAGACAAAAAGTAAAAATTTGTTGTTCAGTGTAATTTATTTAATTATTTAATAATAATTTATTTATTTAATCTGGCAGAGCTAAGGCCAGTAGGCCTTCTCTTCCGCCCAGCCAGACTCTAATTCTAATTGAATACAATTGCTTACATAGTTATTACATTAATATCTAGACCATAAAACAACATGAAAGTGAATAATGAAAGTTGGATAAGTAATGTTAGTGTGACAATAATAAACATTGGTAAGAAATAATAATAATAATAATAATAATAATAATAATAATAATAATAATAATAATAATAATAATAATAATAATGAGATATTTTAAATATTTATTCTGATATATATAACCATTAAACATTGAGAAACTTGAAACAGCTATTATTGTTAACAAGAATTGTTAGAAAAATATTTCCTTAGTCTATTCTTAAATTGGTTTGATGTCTGACAGTCCCTGACATTACTCGCTAGGGAATTGCAAAGCCGAGGAACAGCCACAGTGAAAGAAGATGAATATGAGGATGTTCGGTGGGAGGGGATGGATAATATTGAGGAGTGTTGTGATCGTGTGTCTAGGTTATGATGGGTGGATAGATTTTGAAAACGAGACGCAAGATAGACAGGAGTGGAGAAATGCAATATGTGAAAGAGAAGGGAAAGACAGTGGATTTTCCTACGATCTTCTAGACGGAGCCAGGACAACATTTCGAGGGATGGTGTTACGTGATATTGCAGACGAAACGGACGCACATATTATGAACACGTTGTAGTCTCTGCGCCGAAGTAACGCTTAGGTCAGTAAGCAGAATATCACAGTAATCGAAGTGGGGCATCACGAGTGTTTGCACTAACATTCTTTTTCATGGAAAAGAGTAGAAAATTCTTCAATCGCCTAAACGAGTGGATTAATGAGAATACTTTTTTGCAACTTGAATGTTTCAGTTTAAACTTTTGTACATTATACTGTAAATAGCTAGGTTCTTTACTGATTCACTGAACGAAATTTCGGTGCCGTATATTTTAATCAAGGACAAATTCGGTATGGTAATAGTGCTTAACGAACGTGAATGGCCACAATGATTGATTGTGATTTTTCTGGATTTAGTTTAAATCGGAATTTCCGTGTCTATGTCCAAATTGAGTCCAGATCGTCATTAATTTTAGTTATTGCATCATTTATTTCGTCAGTATGGAATTTTATGTATATTTGAAGGTCGTCTGCATAGAGATGGTGTCGGCAGTCCTTTAGAGATTCTGATATGTAGTTTATATAAATTGTATATATTGTAAAGGGCCAAGAACATGAGAACATAATTAAATACATGCCAGAAAGCGAAAAGTCGCAAGTTAAATTATCCAGAATTATGACTTTGAGTAAGATTAAACACACAATAAATGATAAATTTAGAACATGAACACTATAGAAAACATCAGTAGTGTTTGTATTCATGAGTTACAAAGGAATGTACGAACGGGGGTAAAAACAAAATAAAAAGTTACCTTTTCAGAAAATAAAATTTCAGAAAATAAGTTATGTAAGTTTTGAAACGTATAAAAGTATCCAGAGTGTTACGAATTGTGTGTGTGATTACATTATATGGAAATATTCGACGTTTCGGACCTGTCAATCGATAGCAATGCAAGAAAAGGAGAACCAAATACCTTACTATAATAATACCGCGAAATATCGCGGACCTGACATCTAGCGGAGCAGAATGGAATTATGTCCACATATACAAATATTAACATAGCGGGATTCGGACTATTGTTTAAAACGTGAATTACTAGTGTGGAATAATATATGAAACACTTAAGAAACGTTGAATAATATTTAATGTAAAATTACTACCTTATATCAAAGCTGCATAGGCCCTATTATGAGAAATATTGTATACTTCATATTACTTTCCGTAATTAATTGTTACATATTTTCTCTGCTTTAGTGAGACAAAATCAATTCTGACATTAAGAATGAATTAATAATGCATTATATACGCATTGCTGACAACTGCAAAGATAAAATTGATAGTAATCTGATGCTTGTAATATTAGTAAAGGCATGTGGACAACAATGAAACTTAATTGATAAAACCTTAAAATTTCAAATACATTTTAAGTTCTATTCATTTATTAGGTCTAAATAAAAAAGCTAATTTGTATTGTTCTATCAACACAAAGACGAAGGAATTAGGCCTACTAAAGAATATTGTTGACTCACGTTTTATGATCCTTCGGAAATCGAAAGTACGATTTGGTGTATAATATACACCCTGACATTTTAACACAGCACTAATTAATAAAACTATTAACTAGCCCAGCAACAATATATATTGCAGTTAATTACAGCTTGTTTCACGAGTATCACCACACCGTCCGCCTAGGTAGCAGCACCAGCGTCGTTCGCACGTAAAATTGCTAGCTGTCCGGTATTATTATAGTATGGTATTTGGGAGAACCTAACTATTAAATCAATTACCAAAAACCATTGTTTGGGACTGGACAATTTTTTAACACTCTCGAATTGGGTTTCCAACATCTATGAAACTCTAGTATAGCTAAGAAATGTTGGATAAAATTACTTATTTGTTTGTATATTTATTTACGAAGTTTACAAGTCCTTGTGAATCTTGCTATGTCAAAATTTCACTTTATTCCTTCCGGCTAAAATAATTTGTGAACCAGATGTTCAATTGTTTTTTTCAACAAATAGAAAGTTATGTAGTGCGTTTATCATCATCCAGAAGGTTAGGCATCCTTTTCATAATTCAGTGGGCTCCACGACAGCTGAAGATTCTCATTTTCGTTCTTTTGGCAGCATCTATTTCATAGCGGTTCAATGAGACATTACTGGTTACAAATTGCAACCGAGGTAGTCAACAGTATGATATATGTTTGGGTTGTGGGGATCAGAATCAATAGAGCTATCGATGTTAGTGAGCTGGAAGATTTCTTATATAACAAAAAGTAAGAAGAGTAGGCCTATATGACTTTAGTGGGCTTGCCTATAAATCATGACATCCAGTGAAAAGGAGACATAAAAGTCAGCAAATAGAAGGAAGTTGGTATAAAAATTAAAGCAAAAGGTCGTGATAGTACACCGTGTTCCGTATTAATTTCAATTATTCCAATGCAGGTTCCTACTAAAACTACTAGCACTGTACTTCTACTTCTACTGCCACATTGTGAGAAAATGTCTGTATTGCAACGATATAATATTATCTGGTAAAACCTGCAAACTGGTACGACGAAATCATACTATAAGAATGAGAGAATTATTGTCACATTACGCAACACATCACAGGAAAATGCAAATTACTTACATAGACTGATGAGATTAACACGCATAACCAAGTTATAAACTTTTCTGATCAGATTTGTGTCAAACACAACTTAAATTAAGATTCAAAAAGGCATTCATTCATAGTTTGTTGCCCAAGGGCAAGTATTTCACTGCAAACCCACATTCTCCAACCTTTACTATTTTCTGCCTTCCTCTTAGTCTCCGCATATGATAAATATAGTCTATCTTAATGTCGTCTATCATCTGATAGCTTCTTCTGCCCCAAACTCTTATCCCGTTTACCATTCTTTCCTGTGTATCCTTCAGCATGCAGTTTCTTCTCAGCCAGTACGTAACCCAAACAATTCCTTTTTCTATTCCCGACCAGTTTCAGCATCATTCTTTCTTCACCCACCCTTTCCAACAGAGCTTTATTCCTTATTCTGGCAGACGACTGTCCCCGAAGAGCTTAATTAGCTGCGGATATTCTGGAAGGAATTGAACAACACAGTGACTACCGTAAGAAAGTTTATTTTTATGAAGAGGCAATCTTTTACACGTCCGGAAAAGTCAACAGACACAATGTTCGGATTTTGGGGGTCGGAAAATTGAGATGCTTCCGAAAACATAGCATGAAATAAGATTTTGATCCGATATTTTCCGGTCCACCGCTGTGAAGTAACTGTTAGCAAGTCTAGCCGTGAAACGAGCGGGCCCGGGTTCATATCCTGGTTGGGACAAGTTGCCTGGTTGAGGTTTTTTCCGGGGCTTTCTCTCAACCCATTAAGAACAAATAATTTTTCAGTAATACATGATCACAATGAGGGAAATACTTAACGTTTACTCTGTATAAAGAATGAACAATTCCAGGCTACCGACAATAAATTGTACTTAAATATCATCCAACTGAAACAAGAGATGTTGGAAGGCATAAACTCTGAAAAGATGACTTTCATTGGTGGCGACAGAACCGACTCTAGAAGTTTGAACCTTGAAAGACGACGATGATGATGATGATGATGATGATGATGATGATGATGATGGTGATGATGATGAAAGAGGTTAATAAAGGTTTAATCATTTAAAATTTCTATACTCGAAGTGAGTGGAAACAACCACTAGAAACATACACCTCATAGGCCCCATTGTCGTCAATTGAATGGCATTCTTACAGTATCTTAAGAGAAAAAATATTAATGTGCATTCTACATATTGATTACACAACCAGGTACGATAGAATTTAACACGAGAAAGACATATAATATATATTCCTAATGTGCATTCTTTACAATACTTACTTACTTACTTACTTACTTACTTACTTACTTACTTACTTACTTACTTACTTACTTACTTACTTACTTACTTACTTACTTACTTACTTACTTACTTACTGGCTTTTAAGGAATCCGGAGGTTCATTGCCGCCCTCACATAAGCCCGCCATTGGTCCCTATCCTGAGAAAGATTAATCCAGTCTCTACCATCACATCCCACCTCCCTCAAATCCATTTTAATATTATTCTCCCATTTACGTCTCGGCCTCCCCAAAGATCTTTTCCCCTCCGGCCTCCCAACTAACACTCTATATGCATTTCTGGATTCGCTCATACGTGCTACATGCCCTGCCCATCTCAAACGTCTGGATTTAATGTTCCTAATTATGTCAGGTGAAGGATGCAATGCGTGCAGCTCTGCGTTGTGTAACTTTCTCCATTCTCCTGTAACTTCATCCCTCTTAGCCCCAAATATTTTCCTAAGAACCTTATTTTCAAAAACCCTCAATCTCTGTTCCTCTCTCAAAGTGAGAGTCCAAGTTTCACAGGCATACAGAACAACCGGTAATGTAACTGTTTTATAAATCCTAACTTTCAGATTTTTTGACATCAGACTAGATGACAAAAGCTTCTCAACCGAATAATAACAGGCATTTCCCATATTTATTCTGCGTTTAATTTCCTCCCGAGTATCATTTATATTTGTTACTGTTGCTCCAAGATATTTGAATTTTTCCACCTCTTCGAAGGATAAATCTCCAACTTTTATAGTTCCATTTCGTACAATATTCTGATCACGAGACATAATCATATACTTAGTCTTTTCGGGATTTACTTCCAACCCTGTCTCTTTACTTGCTTCAAGTAGAATTTCCGCGTTTTCCCTAATCATTTGTGCATTCTTTATAAAACACTACAAAAAGAGTGAGAAGATAAATACAGGCATCGACCTGGTTGGCAAGTTGGTATAGCGCTGGCCTTCTATGCCCAAGGTTGAGGTTGTTCGATCCCGGGCCAGGTCGATGGCATTTAAGTTTTCTTAAATGCGACAGGCTCATGTCAGTAGGTTTATTGACATGTAAAAGAACTTCGGGACAAAATTCCGGCACATCAGGCGACGCTGATATAACCTCTGCATTTGCGAGCGTCGTTAAATAAAACATAACATTTAACATCTTTAAATACTGGTTTCAGCAGAATTGCAAGACAAATTTTAAACTAAGTAGGCCTAGTGGTTCTTCTAAATGAAGATATGAATAATTAACTCGCAAAATTTGAACTTAACGTCATTAAGGGAGTCGGCCTGGATGGCGCAGTAGGTACAATACTTGCCTTCTGTGCCCGAGTTGCGGGTTCGATCCCGGTCTAGATCGATGGCATTTAAGTGTACTTAAGTTTACTCATGTCAGTAGATTTACTAGCATGTAAAAGAACTCCTGCGGGACAAAATTCCGGCACACTGGTAGAGCTGATATAACCTTGGCATTTGCGAGCGTCGTTAAATAAAACATAGTTTACAATTCACAATTTCATTAAGAGAGAATTGACAAAATGGAAAAGTAAATTGACGTTGTTTTCATTTATTTAAACTGGATGTTCCACCTTAAGATCTGAACTTAGTATTTCTAACGCATTAGATTACGTCCATTTTCGTCTCCTCTTAAAAATTCCCAATTTCCTTCAACGAAACGACAAAACAATGAGTGAGATAAGTTGTCAACCGGCTTAGAGCTCACATAGATTCTTTCTCATAGTCCTAGATTCCCTTACCAAGGCCCACGATCGCGTAACTTCTGATCGTTTCTCCTCCCAGTTCTTCCTTTCATTTGCAGTCTTCCATTTGTATCATTTCCTTCGGAATAGTACATTATGCAACGAGCCTATAATGAAGGTAATTAAGAAGTGAGTATGAATATTTATGAAACGAGCGCAAGCGAGTTTCATAATTTTCATACGAGCTTCTTAATTACCATTATAGGTGAGTTTCATACGACTTTTTATGCTCGACCGTATTTCTAACTTGATATTATTAATTTTTGAGCAATGTCCCGTATGTTGTGAGATGTACGCAGACGCGAAAGTATTGATTTTTCCGAGGAACAGATGTCCACATTGACCTTGCTAGGCCATAAGAACCTACAGAAATAACATTGAAATTAAATTAGACATTCAAAAACGAGATGACAAAATGAATTTATTTGAATATTATTTACAATTAACGCTAATTATTATAGTAACAGAACATAACCTTCTGCGACAGTATTGGATTTCAAGCCTCCGTGACTTTTCGCTAATTCTCTTTCGATTGCATATCCGAGAATAATCGATACTTGCGGTTTTATAACGGTAGAAAGCTGACCTGTCATTGGCTGAGCAGTTGTAACCTGAGTCGTCATTGGCTGAAAGATCTGACCTTTAATGAGTAGGTGTACTTTAATGACATGCATTAAAGGTCTGCTACCAGGTGTATAATTACTACATTTCGGCATGGTCGGGCATAAACCAATTTTTGTAGATGATAACGATAATCTAGTGATTAAAGCAATAAAGCATAACCGACCGCAAATCTTTACAGCTGCTGAAATGTCTGCTTCACGAACGTCACCTAAGGAAAATCCGAGCGTTTCCTCCTTAATATCTATCCCCTTGAAGTTGTCGCTATTTACTGAAATGTTGTAACAAATATCATAAGCGTTTTGCATAGCGGACGTGTGGGCGGAGTATCGTAACTTCGTACTCCTCGCCGCGGTGCGACCTCAGGATATTTGCGCAAACCGCCGAACTGCATCTGACTACCGCTTAATGGTCGCGAGTGCGGTCGTAACGTGTGTCAACCAATTCGTAGTGGCGATATTAAAACGTGACATTCCAACCACACACATTTCATGCTGCATTCTCCACACTCATTTGATCCATAACACATGTCACTAGCACAAAACTGTAACTTCTAATTCCACCTACATCAAAACGATGGTTAGATGGCTGAAATGGGCGGATTAATTAACAAGTGGGCGGACAGATGAATGGATGTATGCAGAGAAGAATGGATACATATTATGAATAGATAGGTATCAAAGTGAAATTTGAATAGATCGATATACAGGGTGTAAAAATATGTTACAAGACTCCGTGGTAGGTAGTAGTAGTAGGTTTATTTTGCCTGGCAGAGTTAAGGCCATGAGGCCTTCTCTTCCACTCAACCAGGTTTCAATAATATACATGAAATACAAAATTTGATTACAAAACAACACAAAAGAAAATACCTTAGAAATTATATAAAATATAGTAGAAAATTACAATAGAAAAGATCAGTTAGCCTACATAATATAAAATTACAAATAGTCAAGATCGGTTATGTAATATATAAAATAAATGAATAATTTCGAGGGAAAAATTGTTCCGGAGCCGGGTATCGAACCCGGGACCTTTGGTTTAACGTACCAAATCAACTTTACAGGGAGTTATACCTGAAAATCTTGATTTGCATAATACACGTCACTGTTCGTTGACAGAAAACCACGATTTAAGTCACACGGAGTTAGTGTGCACTCGAAGTTGGTTGCTTGACGGTTGTCAGCCCACTTTGAGGTCTGTGGATATAGAGGGAGAAATTGGATCGGTGTCGGTTAGAGTTCCCGAGTAGCTCAGTGGTAGAGCGTTGGTACGTTAAACCAAAGGTCCCGGGTTCGATACCCGGCTCCGGAACAATTTTTCCCTCGAAATTATTCAAATTAACTTTACAGGGAGTTATACCTGAAAATCTTGATTTGCATATAAAATAAAGTAGAAAATTACACATAATCAAAATCAGTTACATAACATAAAGGGGAGTATACACACTCAAACACACACAGACACACACAAACACACAATTTATAAGACCTAAAATGCCCGAGATAATACGACGATTAATTCACTTGAGATATATTATACAGTTAATATACTAATAGGAGAATACATGTGAGTTACAAGACATAAAATGTTGATTAGCAAATTCGTACTAAATGGCATACAAACACAAATGATTAAGAAATATATCAAGATAATAAAAAAAGAAAAGAGAAAAAAAAGAAGAAGAGAGAGGAGAAAAAATAACAACTTGGTAGGTAGATGGGTATCATGTGATCATATTTTGTTAATAAATCCATGTCCAGAAACCCTTTGTTTACGTGGTAGCTTCTCTGAAATGTAGAGGAGGACGTAGGCAGTACCCTAGATCATATATGTAACAGATAACTCATCACTATGTCAAAATCGGCAGCACTTTGAAGAGAACAACCGCCAGAATCGCCACCCGTCCGCCGTAAACGAACACGAGATGGCAGTACAGTCGCTAATGCAATTCAAATGGGAATTATGACGTGAATTCTTATGTAACAACTAGATGGCAGCCGTAGTAAACCTGACAAAAGTTGTTAACGTCAAAACCTATAAGGCCGACCTTTCTGTTACATATATGATCTAGGGCAGTACGAATCACAAAAGCTGGTTCGAGCAAGATGGCGCTCCAGCAAACGTCGGTCATGAGGTTCGTGGACACTTGAATGACACCTTTGGCAACAGATGGATTGGACGTGGAGGCCCAATAGTCTGGCCCCTCGCTCACCTGACCTGACACCATTGGATTTCTTTTCCTGGAGGTACGTGAACATGAAAACCCTGATGTTCGAGACTCCCGTGGAGACACAAGATCTTGTGGCACGAATTTAAGTAGCAACTGGAGTCATCTGAGATATGCCGGGAATCTTTCTAAGAGTTCGATATAATATAATCATGCGATGCACAAAATGTACGGAAGTTGGTCGCAGTCATTTGGAGCATTTCCTGTAGTTGATTAAAATGCTGTTCACTTACAGTGTTTCAATTGTATTTTTTACTTCGTTCCTAGCTTTTGTGAACCGTACTGCCCACGTACTCCTCCACATTTCAGAGATGCTAGCACGTAAACAAAGCGTTTCTGGACATGGGTTTATTAACAAAATGAAGAGTCCACTGCAAGAATGATGGATGTCATATGGAATACATTTTGCAGGAGAAGTAATTGAAAGTTTAAAATGCTTAGGGCTCAAAGCTTAACTGTGATTTTCCGATCATTACTGGACAATGATTATCAGTGTTAATGCCATATAACTCTCTATGTACATTCTATATGTCTTAAGCTATGCATTGACAGTCTTGGTTCATTTTCGACAAGAAAGTGACATCCATCATTCTTACAGTGGACTCTTCAAATATGATCATATGGTACCCCATCTACCTATCACCAAGCCTTCTAATATATATTAAAAAAATAGTTCAGTATTTACAAAGTAAAAAATAATTAATACGACTATTTCGTTTGTATGACGTCATTCCATTTTCGACCGATGAAGTGTAATGAAATTTTGAATTCCAACCAATCACAGTCAAACATCGCGATAATTTTTGCAGCTAGATTTATCGCCATCAATTTATCGCATGGTCGTTCTTTTGTTTAGTCGTTGTCGCCAACTGTTTCCCCGTAAATTGATGAGCATGAATCCATTAAGATGCATCTACACGGTTAAACTGTTCTTTCAACTTTACACATTCAAGCAATGAATTCAAGAATGATATTTAATATTATTAATATATTTACGCTGTGAAGGCGATGTTCAAAACGGCACACCATGTAGACACAAATTCTTTATGCATCTTAATTGTACGTACGTTTTAAACTTGATCATTTCAACATCATTTCCAGACAGCATGCATACTGTACATGCATGGAAAGTTGAACTGTGTAGTCTAGATGCAGCTTCAGTCCCGTTACACACTACAGCGAGAATGCGTTCGTCGATCTATGGAAAATGCTTTCCTGTAGCACGGAGTAACGGTCGAAATAAGGCACAGATGACACATGGCCCCGCGCCCACAGGTAACACACCTAATTGTAACCTATAAAATCTGTACTACGTGAATGAAATTAAACAATTACTAGAAAGTCAGATTCTCAAATTTATGTAACATCAACGCATATCAAACCCAAAAACCTTGTATACTATATACAAACTGCCTTCAGTATGGCTTAATAAAACCGTGTTTTAATTATCTATACAGACATAGGCTCACTGTTTAGCAACATGTCTCGCTGTAGTGCGAATACATATACATTGCTATATAGCTGTTTCCACACAATACACATAGTTCTTAGTTCTCGGTGTAGTGTGTAATGTAACTACGAAGTACTAAATAAAGTGTGAAATTCTACTTCCACATCTTCATCTTCTAAGTCCATGTCCATTGTAGGTTATCTGAAAAAATCAAACTCCTTCATTCAGATTTGATAACTGCGTTTTCAACAGTTCTTCTTTTAATTAATGTATTAATCAGGTTATTTGTAATTATATTATAATATGTTTAAATTATATTATGATTTCTGAAAAAGTATTTCTGTTATAATAATAAGAGAAAAGTGCAGTACATGTAATTAAAATTGTTAAACCTGTATTTCGCTTTTCACAGTTGGCATTACTGAATAATAACATCGAACTTCTTTATTGCAGTAATAGATATTCAATCTGTCTCGACTTCACAATGTCTGAATAGGTTAAGTATTCGTAAATACACAATTATTAACAATTTGTGAGCGAATTTTAGGGATATATTGTTTATATTTGTATTTTATTCACGAAATAGTTCTAATAAGTGTGCCTGTTTTACAAAAAGTAGCTTCTCAAATCTGGATATATATTTGATATATACACATTGATATTTTCAATTTCCAGGAGATTTTTCACTTTTGTTTTGACGGCAATCATAAATTATAAACTTACTTTGAATAAATATGAGTTTGTAAATCAGGTAGAGCCATAAGTCACGTTACCCCCTGTAATTTACTTCACAAGTAACTAACAAGTAACGACTCATATAACTTACATACACATACCTTATTTATCCAGAAGATCTGTGTGCACCGTCGTTATCATGACGTACCTGAATACAATGCCAAGTTCGACGAGAGATTTTGCGAAGAAAATCTTCTGTTATATTCCTGAATGCTTCTGCCACACCACCCGCGGTTGGTTGATTGCAAAATATTATAAGTATTAAATTATTATAGGGGTAACGTGACTTATGGTCCAACTGTATAAAAAAGTAAGAGCTTTTTGCAAGCTCCAGGTAATCTTGTATTCTTTTGGTCCAAAACTAGTTTACGCTCTACCAAAAAAGCAGGCTATAGTTTCAACATTCCATCAGTAGGTACATATTTCAATGAGTCTTTTCTTAATAAAATGTACAGGGATATCACTTTATTTTTACCAACATTTTTAACGTTAACCTGGCTATACTCGGAAACACTGTTGCCCACTTCCATTACAGGAGTTTGATGTTACTAGTGCAATATGTAAACAAATCATTTTACTAGCTATAGGAGGAGAGAAAAGCAGTGTATCCGTTTATGTTGTAGGGAAATACGATATTACGATTTTCAGTTTGATTATCACTTTTACGAAATTTATCAATATACAGTAGAGTAGTAACATTTTTTTTTTCTAAAAACTCAACTTTTCAGGCGGCTATGTTCGTTATGTAATGTCTGCTTTATTTAGCACATTAATTATTGATGTTAACATACAATATAGAGAGTGCATTTAAATTGAGGAGGTCATAAGTAAAGGGCTGTAAGTGCACTTAAGTTACTTTTGAGAAAATGGGGATTAAATATTTAAGCTTGCGTAAAATCGGTGAAATTTGTATTTAAATTTTAATGTATGATGCGATTAAAATATCCCTTTGCCACTAAACTTTTAGATACTTTAGCTTACACTGGATGCACTAAACTCATGTTATTACAAATGTCACTAGCATTCCTTTGCTTCTAGCCACCTCAATTCAAAATAAGCTAATATGAATTTTTAAACAAGTTGCCGAAAATGGTTGCCGTTCATTACAATGCAGGCTTCAATTCTTTACGCATATTATTAAAAACATTTTGAATCATATCCTCTGAAATTGAAATTATCGTTTCTTGAATATAATTTTTTAGTACGATATTATTAATATAGGTTCTTTCTTCTATAGAAAACGCAACCATATTTCTGAAACACACTATACACTGCAGTGTTTACTTCACTGCTTGAAGACTTCGAACGCAACAGCGGCCGTAAGTTTGTGTGTCTGACGGGAGCAAGGACATTAGTGAAGGGGTGAGAGTGAAGTACATTCAGAAATGCAGGTACAATAAAAATGCAAGTAAAAATAAAATGATGTCCCTGTATAAAATTTAATGCACAATATTTATTTGAAATTTCAGACAATTGAACCCAACTGTCTAAACACGGATTCCACTTTGTCATAATTGTTTCGAATTTCTTCCGGAAAGCACTCAAAAAGCAGTAGTTTACAATCATTATGCAATTTTAATTGCATGCCGCAAACATAAGCTCATTATTTGTCTATCGTATCGAACGTAGCTCAATTTTCCGCAAATGCGTTAATACATTGAAATAAATCAAATGTCTTTTTGTCGAGTGATGTCGACCAGATATCAAGTTTCCTTATAAATCCCTCCATTGTATCTCTGGTTATTAGCCTTGTTAACTATTATTCAAACTGCTTAAGTGTCCGAAAAATATATCAGCAACAAATGCTAGTTTAAGAAGCCAAAGAGACTAATAACAGTGAACATCAAGAATTTTGCTCTGACTTAAAACAACGTGTCCCTTATGGTTTGATGTGCGCTGAATCCGAAAATGCATCTCTTTTCTTCGTATCACGTAAGGTTTTTAAGATATACTATGATTTCACTTTTCGATAAGCGCTCCCCCAGGAAATATCTGGCGCGGATTGGGGGTATAAACCAAAACAAAAGCTAATACATTTTATGCGTTTATGACTTATTTATGGTTTATTATGGTTGTTAGCATGTTATTTTGTATTTATAATAAATAAACAGATATTGGTCCCTTCTATTAAGTAAATTTCATAACAGTTCAAAGTAAGGTCTATGCTATGAACAAACAAGGGCGTGGTTTTCAGTATATAAAGGAAAAGATTACCAGTGTGAGTGAAGGAAAATTAAAAGAGGGCATTTTCATCGTTCCATAAATTTACAAAGTTATGGCTGACCCTTTGTTTGAGGAAAAACTTTCCGTTACAGAAAGAATGGCATGACGCGCTATCCTCATATTTCCTTGGATATTCTAGGGCAGAGAACTACATAGAACGTGTTGTAGAAATCATGTTAAGTGCATATGACAAAATGGAGTGTAATAGGTCTCTCAAAATATACTTTTTATGTTCTCATTTGGATTTCTTTGCTCCTAACTTTGGTGCGGTAAACGACGAGCATGGGGAAAGATTTCATTAAGAAATATCTGAAATGGAAAGGCGATATAAAGGAAGATCATCATCCAGCATGCTTGCAGACTATTGTTGGTTCCTTGTAAAATACAGTCCCGGGTCTAGTTATAAACAGAAGTCATCCAGAAAATATTTTTATCGTTGTTGTTATGTTTTAAATTATGTTACATCATTTTTGTATCTAGTACATATTTTTCAAGTATTATGAGGAATTTTAAATCCCTAGTGTGTTATAATTTTATCAGTAGCAGCGAAAATTTAAAAACAATTAAGTCTTCTTATAAAAAAAATTCAATTCATTTTCCCCGGAAAATAGTACGAGATGGGGCAATTTTGATTTTAAATTCAGATTTAGGGCACACATATTAGTAATATTCATCTATTTTTATTTCAGAGCAAGACAAAAAGTAAAAATTTGTTCTTCAGTGTAATTTGTAAAACAGGTTTGTATATTGGGATTTATTCTCTTGCAGGTACCGGTAAACTAAAACGTGGGTGGTAGCCAGTAGTTTTGAGTAAAATTATAGTAGTTTTAGATTTTATAGGATTTGTATTTTTCTAATAGGGTTAAGTACAGGTACGGTAGGCGGGAGTCGCAAACAAATGTCTCGCCAAAATTGGGTCGCTCCTCAAAAAGTTTGGGAACCACTACTCCTTCTTGTTCTCTTAGTTGTCGTCGAACTCTTCTTGCATCAGGTAGAAGGTTGCGAGAATTGAAATTGGCGGTGGTAAGTTGAATACCAAGATCTTTTGAGGCAACTTAAGTATTCGTCATTGAGGTTGCGACAAATGTTAACCTGTTGTAGTATTGTTTCTCAGGCTGCACCAGAGTCCTAATCCTTTAAGACGGCGTTCAGTATACAGCATGTGGTCAGTTACACTGAATAAGGTCTATTCATATTTTAGAGACAAAACCATTATTTATCTGCCTCAAGAATAACTTGAATTGTTGTTTATTTCATTTTCCATATCAACAATGGTGAAGTAACTGAAACAAAAGTTGCTGTAAAAATAAATTCCATTCTTTTATGAACAAAAGGTTATAATTAGGGACCGGATTTTTTTATGCAATTACATATTATATTCCTTTCAACCTAACCGTATATAAATAACAAATCTTTGCGAATATTGTAATTACCATTAAAATATAAAATGTGATACTACAAATTTTTACATATTTACTCCACATTAATGGAATACGTCATATAATATGGCTAAATGTATTGATTATTTTCAATCATATGTTATTACATAAATTTTTAATATATTTAATTTTTTTGATCATATTTAGGGTTTTATTCATTTTTACTTCTTTAAAAGGAAAAGAAACCTTCTGCTGGGGAAGTTTACAATTTGAAATACACAGATTTAAAAAGCCTTTTTACCTACCCGGATAGGATATATTTCGGGATGAAACGTAACATCTTAGTTCCTGGAAGTAAAAGAGGCACTCACCCCTTACCACTCACTGTAAATATGAGTAAACAAAAGGCAACCTTTCTCATACAACTACTTTGTATTGTAAAAATCCATAAGCGGACGACATATTAGTAGGGTCTAGAGGCCTTACAAAGTTACAAGAAACAATAAACATCATGGTAAAATGGTGTAATAAAAACAAATTTGATATAAATGTGGACAAGACAGATGATACTCTGAAACGGCGGAAGAGCACCAGAAACAGTATAAATCATCATGAAGAACAGAAAATTAAAAATTGTACCAGACTATAAATATCTAGCCTTAACAATACAAACCAGCGCAGATATTGATATTAAATATGTTCATGATTTTACAGACTTTGGTACATATTGAGATTATTTTTCTTACATAAATATGTACATATTTCACACTTTGATATTACATAAAAATCCGGTCCCTAGTTATTATTTTTCTGGTATGAATTTGTAAAAAAAAAAAAAAACAAACATATTAGCTGCCTTAAGAATAACTTGAGTTCCTGTTTATTTCATTTCCATAGCAACAATGGAGAATTAACTGAAACAAAAGTTGCTGTAAAAATAAATTCCATTCTATTATTTTTCTGTAAGCTTAACTTCTTAACAATGCTAGAGGACTTTCAAACTTTATTTCACATAATACATTGAAATCACTTGTTAAAATTACTCTTATTACAAATCTTAAAATCTTCGTTTGAATGAGTTAAAGTTTAGTAAGGAAGAAGCTGAGGCTGAATTGCAGCCGCTTTTATGGCTTACAGAGTATTTCAACTAGACACTATGATTCCAACATTCCTCAGCAGTCAGAAAGCAAGCCAGTTTTCACTGAAGCATATCATGTTGTTCATTGTGTAGGAAGACTTCAATGTCATTAATTTTATTCTTTGCATACTGAACGATTAAATTTATCGGCTTTATGAAAGACATTTTGCTGTGATTGAAACTATTCTTAATCCTTAAATTTGGTTTTCTGGCTTTTTAAGCAAGGAAAAAGAAATCTGAAGCAAGCATTTTTGGGTACCTCATCGGGCCCATTGGTAGGGATTGCATTATATTCATTTTTTTAATTAAATACAAATATATAAATCCTATTGTTTTGAAGACAACTATTCATACTTTACCTAAGGAAATTTGGTTTGAGGAAATTTTAAATTTATTTAGCACTATGAGCAAAAGTCTATACACAAGGATGGACTGGGCATTTCTCATGTCTCGTAATATTTCTCCTGCAAGAGATAGCTCTTCTCTCAAAGCTCCTGCTGCTGTTTTGCTTCAACGCAGACGCTGATACGGAATCAGGAGAGCAAAGCGTTATAGGCTTAGAGAGGCGGTTTGCCCCATCAGCAGATTCATTGGCTGTAAGGTGCACTGCATGATGAATGGACCCCCTCCCGTCTAATGATGGATGGATCGTGTTGATTTATGATGTCACGGCTATTCATTATCAGATCCTCCGAGGATGTCCATTAATATAGCAGGACAAATTTTCCAAGAAACAGAATGCAGCCTTTGATATATTGGACCGACACATTTCAGGCCCCACTTGTGCTGATCTATGTATAGTGGCACGGCCCATGAATTACAGAGTCGAGATTTTAATTTCGAACATAACACAATCTGGGCTTAGAGTCCCAATCACTGAGAGTTGCGGTTGAAGAGAATGTTATTCTTGAAAACCGGGATATAGCACTAACTTATTTTTCCTATGTTGTGGTGTAATAGATTCAGTCCTCTTTTGAGCTTTTTACCCATTCAGCATTAACCTAGCCCCTTTAATACAAAAGCGTGCCTTGGAGTGAGACAAGTGGTCAAGAGGTTTGGAGTTCACATAGATTTCTCATCAGGCTACAAAATCATTTGGATGGGCTCCAGATTACTAACCAATCAATTTCTCAACATCATATTACAATAAATGGTTTATTTCCAAAACCTGCTGTTTCACTTTCAGTTATTTTTTACAGGACGGAGCTTCAAAATAAACGGCCAGTTTTTAAATACGTGTTTATTCATATCTTAAGGATATTTTATACCATTCTACTCGGTGTTCATTTCAAAGTGTGTCATGACGTCACTGTTGTGAGTCAGAGATTTGAAGCGATTTCATCTTTTATGTCAGAGAAGTTGCCTATTAATCAAGGCGTTCAATCTAAACTTGAGAACGTGTACGGTATAACTTGAACGTCGTAGCAACAGATGGCGGTCTGTAAAGTTTGTGTGCTACCATAACCTCTTTCGAACTGTGTTTTGCGCCGGCAAGTCGTACGCAGTCGCATATTTGTTATCATCGGTTGCGTACGGCAACATTCCACAACACAAATCAAAATGCTCCGTGTCCATGTTGACCGTCGAAGTTAATGTCAACAAATACGTAAGTAATCGTCTTAACCCTCTCCCCATATCCCGACAGTTAGGAAAAAAAACTCACTTCAGTACGTGTTTCCAAACAGTTCACATTCTTGCCACTACTGGCGTTACCGTACGTATCGGTAAGTAATCTTCAGAATGAACGCCGTACTTGCTAGGCAACTTCACTCGCATTTAGGTAATACGCCTCTGCGGAAGTGTAGGAAGATTGAATTCTCTAGGCTCATCGGATAGCCACATGACGACATACAGCGAGCCATGACACATTTTGAACTGAACACCCAGTATATACTTAATGTACTAAAATACGTCATAGTTTCTCAATTAGGTTTTGTCCTGAAAAACATAAAGTAGGAGGTTTTGGAAAAAAATGACCATATTTTCAAATAATATTTTCAGTGACAAATAGCAGAAATTGGCACAAAGTAACTTTACGAATGAATTCACAGTCTAAGATATGCGTATTAAGTCAAAATCGATTTTTGAGCAAAATTGCAGATTTTAAAATCAAACCATACATTATTATTAGCTCTGTGCTTTTATTAAGAATTCTTAAATTTAGCATTCTTCATGTCATATTTAGCTTTTTTTCATGTTATATTAGGAAAGTATAACAATTAAGAAAGTAGATATTTTTTCAAATTCAACAGAAATGTACATTGTGAGGTTCTGTAGCTATACTTTAGTTGTTTTATAATGATCTTTATATTTATATTCGTGGTGTGCGTCTATTAATTGAATATTAAATTTAGCGTTTTTTCATGTTATATTAGAAAAGTATAATTTTTTTTTTTTTTTCAAATTCGAGAGAAATGTACGTCGTGAGGTTCTGTAGCTATACTTAAGCTGTTTCATAATGATCTTTGTATTTCTATTTGCGATGTGCTTCTGTTAATTGAATTTTTAAATTAAGCTTTTTCATGTTATACTAGGGAAGTATAGCAATTAAGAAAAAAAAAATATTTTTTTTTTTCAAATTCGACAGAAATGTACGTTGTGACGTTGTGTAGCTATCCTTTAGCTGTTTTATAATGATCTTTGCATTTCTATTTATGATGTGCTTCTATTAATTGAATCTCAAATAGAATTCGTATCGTATCTTTAGTCAATTTAGCTTTTCTCATGTTATATTATAAAAGTATAACAAGTAAAATATATATTGGTATATATATATATATATATATATATATATATATTGGTATATATATATTTCACTTTGAAATGTATGTTGTGAGATTCTATAGCTATACTTTAGCTGTTTTATAATAATCTTTATGCTCGACCATGCCGAAATGTAACTTAGTAATTATACACCTGGTAGCAGACCTTTAATGTATGTCATTAAAGTACACCTACTCATTAAAGGTCAGGTCTTTCAGCCAATGACGACTCAGGTTACAACTGTTCAGCCAATGACAGGTCAGCTTTCTACCGTTATAAAACCGCAAGTATCGATTATTCTCGGATATGCAATCGAAAGAGAATTAGCGAAAAGTCACAGAGGCTGGAAATCCAATAATGTCGCAGAAGGTTATGTTCTGTTACTATAATAATTAGCGTTAATTGTAAATAATATTCAAATAAATTCAATTTGTCATCTCGTTTTTCAATGTCTAATTTTATTTCAATGTTGTCTCTGTAGGTTCTTATGGCCTAGCAAGGTCAATGTGCACATCTGTTCCTCGGAAGAAATCAATACTTTCGCGTCTGCGCACATCTCACAACATACGGGACATTGCTCCAGGTCAGATACAATAAAATTAATAATATAAAGTTAGAAAAATGGTCGAGCATAAAAAGTCGTATGAAACTCGCCTATAATGGTAATTAAGAAGTTCGTTTGAAAATTATGAAACTCGCTTGTGCTTTGTTTTATAAATATCCATACTCACTTCTTAATTACCTTCATTATAGGCTCGTTGCATAATGTACTATTCTATTTCTATTTGCGATGTGCTTCTATTAATTGAATTTTTAAATTTAGCTTCTTTCATTATTAAGATTTTTTTTTTTTTTTAATTCGACAGAAATATACGTTGTGAGGTTCTGTAGCTATACTTTAGCTGTTTTATAATGATCTTTGCAATTCTATTTCTGGTGTGCTTCTATTAATTGAATTCTTAAATTTAGCTCTTTCATGTTATATTAGGAAAGTATAACAGACAAGAAACTTAGTTTTTTTTTCAAATTCAACAGAAATGTACGTTGAGAGGTCCCGTAGCTATACTTGAGCTGTTTCACAGAGATCTTTATAGTTCTGTTTGTAGTGAACTATAAGTAGTAACAAGGGCTGCTGTCAAGAAGTCAAAAGGAGGATATAAATGGCAAAGGCAGGAAGATTTCAGTAAAGTGCTTTGTATGGAGTGTGGCATCGCATGGGGCAGAAACATAGACATTGATCTCGAGTAACATCAAAGTTGAGGCCCACTTTACTCAATGATGCCGTCTATACTCACAACTTAATTTTTAATTTGGACAAGAGACAATACACGCGTACAGACTAAATTTTCAAAGGAACTATACGTATTTGAGATAACGAAGCGGAATTCATACAAACAGAAAATGATGAGCACTAATCATCTTAGACGTTTACAGTTACAACAGTTGCTCAAAATGCCCACCATGGGCGTCGACACACTTCTGAGTACGTTGAACTACTGTTCGAGCAACGTTTTCGATAGTGTCCTCAGCGATTGCAGCACATGCCGTTTCAATTTCTTCCCGAAGTGCTGTCATTGTAGCTGGTTTTCTACGGCATACAACATTCTTAAGAGTCCCCCATAGGTAAAAGTCCAACGGAATTATGTCCGGAGAACGCGGTGGACACTCAATCGGACCTCTTCGTCCTATCCAGTGCCCTGGAAGATTGTCATCAAGGTACGCACGTACATCTCGGTGGTAATGTGGTGGTGCACCATCCTGTTGG
Organism: Periplaneta americana; assembly: GCA_025594305.2. NCBI lineage: Eukaryota > Metazoa > Arthropoda > Insecta > Blattodea > Blattidae > Periplaneta > Periplaneta americana. The sequence continues at coordinate 33,517,750 of JAJSOF020000040.1, read as the reverse complement.
AAGTAAAATTCCTCATTTCCATAGAGTGTACGAATAGCGGGTAAGACGGATGTGCGTAACATGCTCAGGTACACTTGGCCAGTTACTGTTCCATCAAAAAAGAATGGTACAATAGACCCCTAGATAACAACCCACACCAAACATTAATTCCAGATATATTAACAGCCTTTTCCACAAAAAAATGTGGATTGTTTGCACACCAGTAGATACAGTTCTGCCGGTTAACAGTTCCGTTCAACTTAAATTGTGCCTCATCGAACCAAACAACTTTCCCTACGAAGGCCTCATTCTCTTTCACCATGTTCCGAAACCACTCACAGTACTGCATTCTCTGATCAAGATTACCTTCATTTAATGCATGCAAAATTCTTGGGATGAAAACTTTCAACTTTGCTCTTTAATAATACGACGTACGCTGGTTCTGCTAATCCCAGTCTCACGTGCACATTGCTTTGTAGATTTCTGCGGTGAGTGCTGAAAATGTTCCAAAACCATATCCGAGGACACGGGGCTTGTTGATGTGCGAGGTCTCCCAGCTCTGCCCTTGTAAACATCGCATACAGTACCATGAGTCTCAAATTTGTCGCGAATGCGTGCAATTGTTAATCGCGTTGGTGGTTCTGTTCTGTACTCACGTCTCTATTGTCGTTGAACTTCAACAACATTCTCGGTTCTCCAATACCACTTCAAAATTGCTTTCCGCTGTTCATTTTGTTGTTGTTGATTCACCTGTCGCGCAGCAACGCTAGCATAACGTATGTGAGACTCATCTGTTTACAGGACATTATATTACACATTACTCTTGTTTTTCTGTCCAATTTTGAAATACAATATATTAACAGTCTTACTAATAAACCGTGTATAGTTTTTATACGAGACTTATGCAGAGTTGAGACAGAAAACGTTACTAATAAACCGTGAATAAGCTATGGACGTATAAACAGGCTGTAACTATACAATGCGAATTGTTTTGCAGTAGTTATATACATGAAACCCCTTGTTTAAACGTTGTATATAGAGAAAAAAATGGCCGCCCCTCTAACAGCTGTTCGTATCGACTGTCATTTTATGATGATGGTTACCTTGTAACCATAGAAGAACAAACCAAAGATCGTAGAATTATTAGAATAATATTGCTGTAGCTTGTACTCTTTGACCAAAATGTAGTGTGGTAATCGATTAGAGCCAGTTGTACTATCGATATTTAACACGCCACACTAGAGCGCTCTAACGGATGCAATAGAGAACCTCAGATATTCTATTACCTTTCGTAACGAAGTAATGACGAAACTATGACGTAGCTGCGTTAACAGTTTTGCTATTATACACGACGTATGTAGTGATTATTAGTAAGAGATTTACACACGACTTATAAACGAGCTACTCATTGGATAAGTATAAGACAGTTAAACGTCTGTATATAGAGTTTTTATTAGTAAGACCGTAAATAGATATCTCCTGTAAAAGTGTGTATACATTTTTTCGGTACCCTCTGTATATTATAGTTTATTTTGAAGCAGGCAAAAAGGGATGTTAAAAAAGTTAAGGTATTTTCATATTATGTTACTACAATATAACAACATTGTTTTCTCACAAAACATTTTATGCGTTGATGTAAACGCATTGCTTAGCTTGTTTGTGAATCTGTGCTCGCTCGAAAATGTTATTTACAGACGAGCTGCTTGTGTGAGGAGGTTCAGGTGTGGATCCTCGGGGTAAGAGATTAAAATCGTCTGTTGTTACAGGTGGAGACGATAGGGGATGCTTATTGTGTTGCTAGCGGTCTGCATAAACAAAGTCCTACGCATGCGCAGCAGATAGCGTGGATGGCTTTGAAGATGCTGGAAACTTGTGCAACCCACCACACCCACGATGGGAAGCCTATCAAGGTAAGTAACATGTCATTCCATTCCTGATCATAGACGAAGTCGGAACTCAAGTTCCTTTTCATTTTGTCATTATCCTAATGTATATTGTAATGCTGAAAACATCCTATAAATAGATTTTCACGTAGACCCTAAATACTCGTTTTTAATATCCCTGAAAAAGTGGAAAATGCTTTTTTAGTAAAACTGTAATCCATTATGACAGCGATTTTTTATTTTTCTTCAGGGAAATGCCACATTGTATGTTCTTTTCAAAAATGAAAATTACTTAAAATGACGGAAAACGGAGTTTAAATTACTAAAACCAAGTTGAATGTTACAAATTCCAAATGTTAAAAAAATCGCTAAAATATATAATTTCTGCAAAGAAAAGGCAAAAATCTTACTTTTAAAAAACATAGCACAATTATAGTGTTTTTTTTTTTCAATTTTCGCAACAAAACAACCTATAGGCCTTTGAAAGGTACACTAAAACCCTAAACAACCCAAATCTAATCTATTACTGATCCAAGATTTTATTGTATTTAGTTATATTTCAAAAAGCATATTCGTATATGCAAGACAGATAAAAAATCTGAACAAACCTAACCTCTCAATGATCTCGATCTTAGGAAAACTCACTTTCAATCTACAAAAAATTGCATGCAAGGCATATACCAAAAGCCTGAACAAATCAAACCTAACCTGTCACTAATTCTTGACCTTACGAAAACTCGCTTATTCCACAGTTCCACAATTTATACAAAGACATTTGTCGGATAATATGTCATGTATTAACAAGAAAGATCACAGTTCTTCAATATCAAATAATGAGCCCTTTCAAAATTCCAAACCCGTCCATTGACAACAGTCGCACAAACCATGCATTTCTCTGGATCATGATCGTTAAGCAAAAGACTCAATGATTTAACTTCAAGGAATGTAATGAAATCAACCACCTACACCAACTAGCTGGAAATCATACACTATCACACATTACGAGAAAACATTACTACAGCAACTTGACAATCTTAGAAGCATATGCACCTCTGGTCACTGGAGAGCCATACTCTACCATGAAACAGTAAAATCACAGAAATTCAAATGAACACAACACAAATTTTTACTGCTTGACCGCCACTTCTTAACTGTCATTAAATGCGCTCAAACCGACACTAACTTCAAAAATATAATTTTATACGGTATTTTATCAGTCTTCTTCATAATCAAGTCATCTCATCCCAGGTATAGTGTAGACCAATCTCCTATGTCGCACCCTGGGCGGTCTGTCAGTAAATTGGTCTACATATGGGTGAATGACGTAAGTCAAGTACCCGCCATTAATTAAAAAAAATAATAATATTTATCAGCCTTGTTATTACAGGTAACATAATTATCATATTTTGTAAATGATTATGTCTATGTGCGTATCATGTGATAAATTACATTATGGTATATATTCTTGTAGAGAAGTTAAAGGTTATGGGATAAATATGTCACTGGGAAAGGTAATGCTGTAGAAGTCAATAACAGTGGAGGAGAAATATACTCCTCCGCCCACCGTCCACTCCTGGATAGCGTGAAAATTCTCCAGCAAGTGGTTATAAATATAGAGTCCTGAGGTATGAGACTAAAGGTATCACGCCTATGCATTAAATTAAATTTCCCTATGTTATGGACTGCGGGCGTTGTTTTAAGCCATTACAAATTTGAGAACCTCAGGATCATGTAAACACGATTATATACTAACTATACAACTTGTAGGATGAATTCGTGATATTGGCCAATAACGTTTCAGAACCTCCTAGTAAATGTAATAAGACGCCTTGTACAGTACTGGACTTGTAATGTATTGTAAGCAGCGATTTAACTTTGAAAGTTGCGTTTTCAGTAACTGAAATTTCAAGTAATAAATAAATAAATATCTGTAAAATTCTTTCGTGTTTTTATTCTCTTAATAAACATTTCAGCTGACCAGCCTCATGGGCTAGTGGTCAGAGCTTCTGACTACAGTTCATGAGGTCCTGGGTTCAATTCCCGGTTATAACATAGGAACTTTTCCTTAAATAGGAATATTCTTGTGTTCGTCCATGGTCTGGGAGCCACCGGCGTAGCTCGATCGGTTAAGGCGCTTCCCTGTCGATCTGGAGTGGCGTTCTGGTGTGTGTTCGATTCCCGCTTGGGGTGATTACCTGGTTGGGTTTTTTCCGAGGTTTTCCCCAGCCATAAGGCAAATGTCAGGTAATCCTCGGCCTCATCTCGCCAAATATCATCTCGCTATCACCAATCCCATCGACGCTGAATAAACTCATAGTTGATACAGCGCCATTAAATAACCAAGTAAAATAAAAGAAATCCATGGTCTGGAAATTAAATTAGGCTTAGGTTTAAGACTCTTCTGGCACTTCATAATCATAATTTCATCGGGGCAGCGTAACTACGCCTTCCAGGCTCCCCAGCCTCAGAATTGGGTTACAAATAAGCCATTGCCAGGAGAGACCAGAAATGTCAAATGACAACTTGATGGCATTGGGAAGAGGGAAACATTTCAGCTTATCTTACTTTTGAGGTTAAGTATTGTTGTTTTGTATTTCCGCTCTGAGACCCAGTACGTAGACCACTACACTACAAAACAACAATGTGTTTAATTGCAATAAAGACGATAATATTTAAAATCCCGCGTCATATAAAATGGCGTTGAATGAACGAAAACAAAGTTTTCTTGTATGACTTGAGGCTTTCCCGGCGTTTTATATAGAATAACTCTTCTTCTCGGGTTCTCAGCCAGGTGAGTTGGCCCGAGAAGCGTTATTCAGAGTTTTCTTGATATGAATTAGAGATGGGTAAAAAATAACACAACAGTTATTTTGGAACTGTTCCGGTCTCGGAACTGTTGCAAAAATGAACAGTAGGTCGGAACCTCCTGTTCCGAAATAACAGTGTTCCGACTCCGAGCTGCTCACTTGCCCAGCTGTTGCGGGCTCGCAGTACCGCGTTGCACAAGGTATGTTCCGACTCCGAGATAACAGTCGGAACGTCGGAGCTTGTTCCGATGAACCAATGACAGCTGCGGTTACACTGTTCTCGTTGTTCTTTATGTTGTACTTGGAACTTCGTTGGATGAAGTTGGTATTTGAAACTCTCACGTGGTTGGAGGGGGGCGCATGGAAATTGAAATCCTTGCGGTGGCGCGAACTTTAATATCAACATTTGTAAGACTGGCCAATCATCTGTAATGTTATAGTAAGTATTTAATAATCTGTAATATTCATTCCCGCTTTATGGTTTATTTCACCATTAGTTGACTAATTCTGTTTTATAAACATTCTACAAAGTCATAAAGTACGCATACTATTATTAATTCATTGATCAGCTGATTCTATACAAAGGTTAAAGTCGTAAATGGTAATGAGTGGTTTAGTTACAATGTCTGTATGTCGTTTGTTGAGGTTAAGTCTGACAAGCACAAGTTTTTGTGCTATCTTCTCTGTTATCAAAGAACGACAAAAATGTTGTAGCATTATTTGTTGAAACTACCCATATAAGTACTGATTTGGAGAGCGATGTTTAATGCGAAGTTTAAATTACACTTTGGTAAAGATGCGATTCCAACATTTTACTAACCCACTGCGGGGTTTCCAGGTTTCAGTACTGCCAATATATATCTTTTTTATTTATGAAATTGTAATATTTATTATTATTATTATTATTATTATTATTATTATTATTATTATTATTATTATTATTATTATTATAACTGTGCATTAAGAAAAGTAAAAATAAAAATTAATGATTTGTTTTTTTATTATTATGTAAGAGAGAGAACAGAAATTACATACCATAAGTTTTAAATGTTATGTTTTTTTTTTTAGTTGGCTACCATGTCTTTATAACTTTATGTACGAAAACAAAATGTTGTATTCTGTCCTTGTAGTCAACAGCTGTGTAATTACTAACATTAAGCTTTTGAGTTCTGTCCGCATGCACAGCAATTTTCCAAAATCGATTCGAATGTGCATTGCAGTGCCATCTATAGATAAGAATGTGTCATGCCTATGTCATGCTGCATGCTGAAGAGGGAGGGTACTGAGTTCGTTTGAACGACTCAACGACTCCGACTCATCACCACTGGTGACTGCTGTTATTTGGAACATAGTATTTTTTCGGAACCGGAACCGTCGGAACTGTTCCGGGAAAAGAACAACTTCGCCCATCACTAATATGAATTACATCTTGAGTAACAAAAGAAACCGAAGCCTTACAAACGAAACATGAGCCTTCTTCATACGCATTTCTTATTGATATTTGTTAAATTATAAATTGTATAAACAAATATTTCAAGTTTTTAGTATTTTTACAAATTTATTAAATTAATAACGAATCGAATGAGACATTTCCCATCGTGATACAGAGTGATTTATATAGAACGGACACATTTCTTTCATTAATTGTTTCAAAATGAATTGTGTTAGCGACAACTTATTATACCTAAAATGTAGAGGAATTTTGGGAGATTATTTGCCTCTATAGCAAATGTTGAAAATGTCCTCCATCCTGCATAAGGCACAACTCAACACGTCGTTCCATGTTACTGGCCACTCGTTGGAGGACTCTGTTGTCAATAGCTTGAATCTCCTGTGTGATGTTGTGCTTCAGATCGTCCAATGTCTGGGGACGTGTGGCGTAAACCCTGTCTTTTAAGTAACTGCATAGAAAGAAAGCCGGCGTTGTCAAATCCGGAGATCTCGGTGGCCACAGGTTCCTGGAAATTATTCGGTCGTCAAAGAAACTTGGTTTTAGGCTGCAATTTTCGTAGCTCTCTGACACATTGAGTAGGTGTACCCTGTCTCCTGGGACAAACGTCTTAATGATTTTTTGCGTGACTGCTCCAGTCGTGCTCTTACGTCAACAACAACCGTGGGAAGCCTAGATGAACGATACTTGCCCTTTTCACTCACCAGAGATCCAGTTGTTTCCAATTTGTTTACCAGTCCCAGTATTGTGTTTCTTTTGGGAGGATTGCGAACACCAAATTCTCTCTGGTATGCCCTTTGAGTAGCTGTAATTGAATTCGTAATCCAGTGTTGCTTCACAAGGAAGAGTCGTTGATTTAATGTGTACTGCATTTTCACGTTGACACAAAATGTCGAAAACAGCTGCCAACAATAGGAATAAAACATAAACATCTGCGCATCTAGTGACAATAGGAATAAAACATAAACATCTGCGCATCTAGTGACAAGGAATCGAAACTCCAGAACATTCTGATTAATTTGATGCTAAAATTGGGTCAGTGCTGCCAACAATAGGAATAAAACATAAACATCTGCGCATCTAGTGATAAGGAATCGAAACTCCAGAACATTCTGCTTAATTTGGTGCTAATTGCGTAAGCAACGAAATATATAAATAACACTGTAATACCACCCTTAAACTTAAAAAATGACAGACGATAGTAGTCTTGATTTGTATGTGAAAATTACGGGAAGATTTAAAAAGCATTACATTGGGACACTTAACGTGTGGACTAATTCTAAAAAATAAAATTGACTTGGTTCTTAACCTCTTCCCTTAATATATATTTTACCAGTTTTGTGAAAAAAATGCCACATTTTTTTTATTTTCGTAAAGAGGTCATTTAATACTGCAGAATCACTGTATATCACTAATTTTCTTACATACTTAAAAAATCACTATGAAATAGACATACATTCATACCTGAATTATTATCCCGAGTTATCTCGTGCACCTTGATTCCAGCTCTGGTAGTTGTCCCACTTTGATTTTCTCCTGAACTATTTACCAATTTTGTTTTTTTATGGATTAATTTATGAGGTACAATACCAGTGCTGTTATAAAGGCGTTAAATGTTGCTTGTCGTGTCATAGACTCGAAAGCAGGGTATTACGCACAGCGGCACATTGCATTCCGGACAGTAGTATCAGCTCTCCTATATGAGAGCGTTTTGGGAAGTATGGTGTAGCAGTCATTGAATATTTGTAGCAGTACATCTGTTCTTCAGGTTTGTGAATAATGTTCTGCAGTATCTCTATGCCCAAAAGTACACGTATTTCAGAGTCTGTAGTAGGCCGCCACAAATTATTTTCAGCATTCTGTGAACACTTATTAGCATGCTGAATCGTGTCCTCGAATATAATGTTGATGTCATTATTAAAGAATAATTTAAAAAATTGAGGATTATCGTTATCAGAAACAATGTTAAAATTTCAGAGAATGGGGACCTCGGAGGTGCAGAAGAAATGGTGCCAGATGTCTTCTATTCAAACCACTGTCGAAAAGACGCGACATCAACTGATCTGAATTTGTTTGTTGGTCTATAACTTCGTCTTCTGATACCGATGTTTCATTTCCTAATCTTCTACAGGAATATATTCCTGATCAAAAGTTTCTGAATCACTAACTTGATCCATCTTTACACAAAACAGCACAAAAACACTAAACACAAACAGAAACCGCCAAAACTAACTAGCATCTACTCACTACGGTGTGTGAATGCTATATGAGCATAGAATTCCACTCGCAAGCAAGAAGTACAAAACACATCACCAGATATAGCAATATCACTAATTTCTGTAGCCATCTAGTGAGAAAAAGGTTAATGGAAGGATGGAAACGTATATATTCGGGATATAATCCTTAGCAGCGAAAATGGGACTCAAACGAGTTAACTCGGGTTAATAAATTTTGACACAAGTTAGCAACCCGAGTTAACTCGGGTTAATCAGGGAAGTGGTTAAGATTGGCATGGAAGCACTTTCTCAAATGCTCAAGCTCTTGCAGCCAATACTCCACTTTGTTATCCCGATACAGTAAAAAATTGACTCTGCTTAAGTCTGTCGGCGAACATGGGCAACATATGCGCCTACACTGTCCTTGTTTGGAATCTGACGTCACTCGATATTCAAGACTCGAACCTAGCATGTACGCCCGGAGAGGCGTGTGGCTGGTGATTGATCGAATGAGCGCCTGGCGGCTCATACTCCCCGATGCACCTCATCGATTCCTTTGATTGATGGAACATCCCAGTGGACACATGAGGAAATGCAGAACTTCTTCAGTCTCTTTTCTTATAATGCTGTGATTGATGTTGTTTCGCATTTTTCATGATGTTTATCGGCATATATTGGAAAAGCTATATGCTTATTTTATTTGGAGAAAAGAAGGATTTTTTTTTATTCTTAAATTTTCGTCATAGTGCTCAATGGAGTAAGTAGAACCATAAACGTGATGAAATCGCTGATGTTTCTTAAATGAAATGAAAAGACAAACGTGGTAAAACTGTAAAATAAATTTTTGAATTTTGACTTCATCTTTGTGGATTATCCAATAAGTCGTGTTAGGATGAACCAGTAATGTGGTTTTAATGTTTCCGTCTTGACTTATCTATAATGTCAACCCAAAAAATATTTTTGTTAACACATTTTAATTATTTTGTGAACGTTTTCGCCCTTATGTGGGTATCTTCAGACAATATAGATATCTGTACACAATGTATATCAAAATTACATAATACTTGTGACCAATTAGACAATTCAAAGACACTTTCAAAAATCTAACTAAAAGTACCGTAGGAGAGGGTAAAGTCGATCAAAATTTTCAATTTTTATGATATTGAGGTTATGTAATGGAGCAAGTTCTCAGAAAATACCATTTTGTCGTCATAAATAGTTCAAATTGATACAAAATTGAAATACAACTATTTCTGATTTTTTATTTGAATTCTTCCAGATACACACATTTTCTTAATTAAACACAGTAATTCATCAACATATGAATTTTTATTTAAGATCGATTTTCAATATTGTGGATAAAGTCGATCACTGTTTGCATTTAAAAACAACATTTAGATTACAATACTTATTTTATTTGTTATAATCTGTAAAACAATAATTTCAATATATGCCTAACCAAAATAGACTATATCTTTGTTACTGTGATAATGCTATTCGATATTAATAAATCATAGGCTTCCACTGTTTACAAACGTGACTATGAATGATAATTTATAAAACATAAAAACACATTTTAATACTGCAAATACCAAAAACAAAGATTTAAAACGTTCAAAATTTAAACATTGAAATAATTCAATTATAATCGAAAATTTTATCATTTATTTATTTGATTTTTATTCACATGATCATAATTTGGCAGTAACATTACACTTGATAAATAATAAACTTATTAATTAAAATACAATTAATAACACTAATAATTAATACTAATCAATATTTAATTAATTATCAACAACAGGTATACTAAATTAAATGAAACGATCATTTAACATTTGAAATATTCTAGTTTGTATCTTAAAACTAAGATCGAACTAAAACTCACTGATGATGTTCATATCTGCAAAACGTTTATATACCTTATATTGATGTAGCAAATAAACATTTGCAGATATTCTGTCTTTGATTGAAAATTTATAACATTATTTTCAAATGACATTACTAGACACATCTGAAATATAAAATGAATTGCAAATTATCAATGGAGCCAAGTTCCTGACACGAAAATAGCATTTTGTCACTCATATCAACTTCACTTCACTGAAGGCAACATTACAAGAACTTCACTGATACAACACTTCAAAACAACTATTTTTTTAAATGACTTGTGATCGAATTACCTGTCTAAATAGTAAGGATCACTTGAATTTTATTTTAAATACATTTTAAAATATTGGTAAAGTTTAGTATCACTGTTTATGCTTTTAAAAAACAAATTAAGTCCCTGATAGTATTTTATTGAGAAAAGAAAACTTTCCTGTGTCCGTCCTATGCCTTCTTTCCCTCAATATAGTGTCAATAAAAACAATAATAATGTCTTTTCAAGAGTACTTTGATTATGCAACCTATTTTTTATTTCAATTAGGCAGGTCGCCGCTGTACAAACGTGACTATGATTGCCAACTTATAAAACATAAAAACACATTTTAATACTGACATACCAACAAACAAAGATTTAAAATTAAAATTTACTAGTGTCTTAATACTTCAATTATAATCTAAAATGCAATATTCCATTGCTTAGGTTTATATAAGATGTTATTTGAAATCTTCCCCTCCTCATGTCACTTTAGAAATTACATTGTTCCCATAGTCAGGTACAGAGAGGTGTACAAAATATGTTCCTTTGGCAGTGCTTCTCTTACGCAAGAAATTCACCATAATTTCATCTTCCTCTTTCCCCACTATCCCATCAATATAAGCTATACTATGATACTTTTTTGTTTATAAGTGTTAGTTGGAGGTATTTCGGTTAACAATGCATTATTCATGCTGGTCCTATCTGTTTTCGAGTAGGTCGATGGCATGATCGACTTAACCCTACAAAGGTACAAGTTTTCTTAAAATAATAAGTTTCAATACTAACATTTACGAACTGCAAAACATTTATTTCAGGATACAATCTCAACGAAATGTACTTACATATACTTCCTGTCTCCTTTCACTGCTGACTATAATTTATAGTTTGTAAGGCTTTGTTTTCATTTAAGAGAAAAAGTTTAAAATAACAATTTTCACTTCAACGGTAATTACACAGTGTTCCCATTGTTGGCATTCGCAGGCTTTTTGTTGTCCCTCTCGCTAACATTTACAATGTCAGGCAATGAAGTCAGCATAACAAAATATTAACAAGTAACTGAGAAGATATATAATTTTCAATAAAAATCGCAAATGATCGATTTTATACCGACTGATTGACTTTACCCACTTCTGTGGTACAGCAACAAGATCAATCAATAAGTATAATATGCATATTAAATATCATACTGTGATCGTCCATTACAGATAGAGATTACATCCGGGCTATTGTGTGGGATCGATAAGCCGTATTGTTATTATATGTGTGAAGACTCGTAGGTGGACACTTATTTGACAATCGGACGCGTAATTAAATGTGCATATTTTAACAAAGAATACCATGAAAATATTTACAAATCAATGAAGGTATATAGGGTCATGGATAACTAATATGCCTCTGAATTGGTGTTTAGGCGTGAATATAAAATGTTATGGATCAATAGGAGGTTTAGAAATACAAGATGAATGTAGTTTACACAAATTTAAGTAAGCAAATATGTAAAGAAAGTATTATTATAAAGAGTTGCGGTTGTATGGTAAGTGAACATCAAATGTTATAAGTGTTATTCAAATTCAAATTCAAATTTATTTATTTAATTTGAATTGAATACATATGGTAGATATGAGCATAACGCTCGTGCTCGGGTACAGTCCAGTAGTCTAAAATTTTACAGGGTTCAAATAATAATGCTGATGATATAAATAATAGTAATAACAACAATAATAATAACAATAATTTTTATTTTATTTTTATTTATTTATTTATTTATTTAGAATATTAACGTGCAAAACAAGCACAAAATTAAAGTTTATTATGATACAAAACAAAACAAAACAACAAATGATGATGAGAATGAATGATAGAAAATGGCAGTGAGATGAAATACAATCAATATAATAGTGTTATAATCATAGATCAAATAAAAATTATAAAATCATAAATTAGTACAATAAGATAATTGAAATAATGGAATAATAATCAATTGACCAAATGTAAGAAAAAAAAAATGGACAAATAATTATTAAAATTTTGAGAAAAAAACTCAGATATACTACACATTAAATGGATCCAAGTTGAATCCATGCAAATTAGCATATTTAATGCATCTGCAGACCGGAAAAGATTTAGAATTCCTATTATAAAACAATTTATGAAATCTTAAACCATTAGCTGGAATAGCGAAGACTGATATTGCTTATGAAAGATTCACAATCAATATTTAATGACTTTGAAAAAAATAAATAATCAAGATCCTGACGTCTGGTGAACAAACTACCGCAATTGAAATAATTGCATTTAATCTCATAGTTATAATCAAAAAAATCTATAAGAACACAAGGAAATCAATTTTCTTTGAATATTCTCCACTTTAGCCGAGTCAGTGGACTGGAGTTCCATACAACAGATGCATATTCAAGCTTGGATCTAACCAACGTATAGTATAAAATTAATAAACACATAGAAAAAAGAATAAGTTATAGACCTAATATATTTCTTAACGAATGGGTATAAATATATTGCACATGATCATGGAAATATAATTTTGAATCAAGTAGGACAAAGATCTCTAATACAATCTTTCCTAGTAATTACGACATTACTGAGAGAATAGTTAAATTTTAGGGAGATAGTTTTCCGTGAAAAGGAAATAACAAAAGTTTTGGATTGATTAATTTTCATTCCATTTTCAACAGACCATTGTGAAATTGAATTAATGTCATTTTGAATAATAATAATAATAATAATAATAATAATAATAATAATAATAATAATAATAGAATAATCGTTGACAGAAATGATACAAAGATTGTAATATAATTCATTAATAATAATAATAATAATAATAATAATAATAATAATAATAATAATAATAATAATAGTGATAAAACAAAAATATTTACAATAATAAAATAAATACTAAGACGGATAAAATAAAATATAAAACCACTAGCGACAGTTAATACAACTTAAATAAGCATATTATAACCGGAAAAAAATGACGAACTCGAAAATCAACAGAAAAGTTCGTTGTATCGCAGACGACAGCAACCGGCGTATTGACATTGTGTTGTGCATTAATGGTAGTAGAGCTGAAAGTCTACGTAACTGCCGTTCTCTTCCAATCTTCTCGTAAAATCATGGGAAGTTAATGCTGAAAAAACAAAATGTCTTTAGTCAAACTGTTCATTATTACCAGGATAAATACAAATAATACTGATATATATTAATCGAGTTTCAGTTATAGATCTCTCCTTTTGTGCAAGAGGTATCATATCGAAATATTTTATGAATGGCGGGGAAAATATAAATTTCAATAACTTTCTAGTGACAAGATATAGTGACAAGTGCAATCAAGTGTATCTGTGGCGATGCTAAGGAACTTATTAACATTTATTAACAAATATGTTGGAAAGATGAAATATTATTATAACGGGATGCAAATGTATGGTGAGTAAACATCAAATAATTGTTAAAAGTGAAGAAGGTTTTAACGAACATTCTGCACTGAGTAAAAGTACCTCTCCCTGGCTAAAAATTAACAATTTTTGTGGTGTTGAATACAAAAACTAACATTGACTATCTTGTTTAATAGGCCTACAACTGCTCTTTGCAAAAAATGAGAGATTTCTTATTAACTAGTGCTTTCAAAGTCGGTGGCTTATCATAACAGATTATGTGTATTATCTCAAGATCATTTCGTTTGCGGAACAATCTTTACTGCTTTTTTCCGTTTGTGTCAGTGTGTAATTTTCATCATTAAATTATAGACCATCACTTTGAATCACCTTGTACAGAAGTGTATCTGCATATATTATTCTGAATAATTTACTTTTGTAAGGTATAAATATAAAGTAGGGTAAACTTATCTAATTCCGTGACTCATGTAATTCCGTTATGCTGAATATAATGAGTAAATGACAAATTGTTGGTAGTTTGTTCAATGGATAGCAGCACTAATCAGCTACCGTCTCAAGAAGTTTGGGCTTCTGGGAATAAGTGCACTGCTAACAGGAAGTCATTTCATAGTGCCCCTTGCTAAGAAATGTTGTTTGAGTTGTCCTGATGTCGTACCCTAAAATATGTTTTAAAAATCATGTATGTGTATAATTATACATATAAATAAATATATATTTCTATAGAGATTGCTTTGAAGATTTAGAATGTGTATACAATTCTCAGTTAACTTACATGATTTAGTCTATAAACCTTAAGTTGTCTGCACAATTTCTTAGGATTTTAAACATTTGGCAGCCATTACTGTATCACGGAATTAAGTGAACAGAATATGAAAATTCGTTAAATGAACGTCACATGGCCTGTACGACTAGTCATCATCTATATGAATTATATCTGCTTAATTTTAAAACAAATTCGGACATATAAAAATTTTTATAATATTTATTTATAGTAATTAGATAATTTATATTAAGTAATCGAATATTAACGCCAATTAAATTGAAGAAAATTATGCATATGATATAGCCTTACTTACTTACTTACTTACTTACTTACTTACTTACTTACTTACTTACTTACTTACTTACTTACTTACTTACTTACTTACTTACTTACTTACTTACTTACTTACTTGCTTTTAAGGAACTCGGTGGTTCATTGCCGCCTTCACATAAGCCCGCCATTGGTCCCTATCCTGAGAAAGATTAATCCAGTCTCTGCCATCATATCCCACCTCCCTCAAATCCATTTTAATATTATCTTTCCATCTACGTCTCGGCCTCCCCAAAAGTCTTTTGCCCTCCGGCCTCCCAACTAACATTCTATGCATTTCTGGATTCGCCCATACGAGCTACATGCCCTGCCCATCTCAAACGTCTGGATTTTATGGTTCTAATTATGTCAGGTGAAGAATACAATGCGTGCAGTTCTGCGTTGTGTAACTTCCTCCATTCTCCTGTAACTTCATCCTTCTTAGCCCCAAATATTTTCCTAAGAACCTTATTCTCAAACACCCTTAATCTCTGTTCCTCTCTCAAAGTGAGAGTCCAAGTTTCACAACCATACAGAACAACCGGTAATATAACTGTTTTATAAATTCTAACTTTCAGATTTTTTGACAGAAGACTAGATGACAGAAGCTTCTCAACCGAATAATAACAGGCATTTCCCATATTTGTTCTGCATTTAATTTCCTCCCGAGTGTCATTTATATTTGTTACTGTTGTTCCAAGATATTTGAATTTTTCCACCTCTTCGAAGGATAAATCTCCAATTTTTTATGATATAGCCTACATATTTAATAATGGACATCTTTGCGTAATGTGTGCCTCGTTTTATGGTGACAACGCTGTTTAGTTCTTTTAGCACTCAGATTATTATATTATTTATGTATTTGTTATATTAAGAATTTTAGATAAGGGCGCAAATAGCCATAGTAGCTGACGCGCCCTTCTTAAACCCTACTACTACTCTTTGCGTAAGGATCAGCACATCTGTTCTCTGATCCGCAAGTGAGTTCGATTCTCAGAATTCTCAAGACATTTTTAGTCAGGGACTGGTCTGAAGCTTTATCTACCCAGATTCTTAAAGATAATTGAATATCTAACTCTCAACAAAGGGATGGTTCAATTGTGATCTATTTCTTGATTCGATGTCTCACTTTGTGAAGAACATCCCTCCAAGAAAACCCTTTCTTTTGTTGATGGACTCGCATGGAAGTCACGTAGGTCCAGAAGTGTTGGCTTTGGCGAGAGAAAACAAGATCATCCTCTTTATCATGCCCTCTCATACCAGCCATATTCTGCAACCATTAGACGTCAGTGTTTATCGTCCCTTAAAGGAAGCTTGGACGAATGAGTTGGACAACTTTCATATGACGAACTCTAATGTTGTACCAACACGATTTGACTTCCACAAGTTGTTCAACGTGGCATATGAGAAGGCAATGACACCAACAAGTATCCGTTCAAGGTTTTATAAAACGGGAATTTATCCATTCAACCCATCTTCTGTGACAGATGAAGCCCTTACAGCTAGCAAGTTAACAGACAAGCCAACTCCTGGAAGCCAACAAACGCAGGGTGAACTTCCAGAAGAAAGACATTGCTCAGCTGGCTGTTTCATCACAACAAAATGATTCTGTTCAGTTGCTTGTTCCAACATCAGAGAAACGACGTTAGGCTGTAAGAGATTTGTTGAAGACACCCACATATGATCCATCAAAGAAAAAGAGAACGGTGAACCGCAAAATAGACGTCAGAACCAAGTGCCTTACGCCACCAACCAAATCTCTAGCTTATGCTTCACCGCAGAAGTCTACAAAATCTTCTCAAGGAAAGCCATCCACATCACGAGCCAGTTCTAACTATGAAAATTGGGTTTGTGGAGTTTGTAATGGATCCTATAATGCTGACATCAAAAAACGAAATGGTGAAAATTGGATTGCTTGCTCATTCTATGGGAAAACATATCATGAGAAGTGTCAAATTGCAGAAACTGATTCTGATGTTTTATGTGTGATAGTTGTCACTTCTGATGCCGATAGTGATGATACAAGTTGTTTTTATGAATAATGGATAACGTTCATGCTAATGTTCAAAATCGCAGTGTAAGCTTATTGTCTTTATTTTATGTAAGCTATTGTGTCACGGAATTAAGGTTACAGTGTCACGGAATTAAGTGAACTATCACGGAATTGAATGGAATGTGAGTAATGTTTTAATTGTTGTTTCTCTCTAAGTAAATACAACTATCAGTTACTACATCACGGATTGTCATGTTACGACCTTTGAACAAATGTTTACAGTAATAAACAATATTATTTTTGTGTCTTCATATGGAAATCTATAGTAATAATAAATCTGTAGCCGGAATTTTTCTGGTAATTTTCGATTTTCCAAAAATAATTGGTCCTAACATATAATTAACCACCCTGAAACCGAAAATCGCTTTTTTGAAATATTTGTTTGTATGTCTGTCTGTATGTTTGTTACCTTTTCACGCGATAATGGCTGAACCGATTTATATGAAAACTGGAATATAAATTAAGTTCGTTGTAACTTAGATTTTAGGCTATATGGCATTCAAAATACTTTATTTAAAATGGGGGTTATAAGGGGGCCTGAATTAAATAAATCGAAATATCTCGCTTATTATTGATTTTTGTGAAAAATGTTACATTCCACAAGTTTGTTTAAAAATAATTTACGATAAGTTTTATTCCATGAACAATTTTGATAGGACTCATATTTAATGAGATAAATGAGTTTTAAAATTAAAATAACTGCCATCTAAGGCCGTGTAATGAATTAAAAAACAAATGACTTCGTCTATAAGGGGCCTTGGACAGCAACAATCGAAAGCTATGAAAGATAGCCTACAGATAATGTTTCTGTGTTTGTATGAAGTGATATCGGAAGCTAAATTAACCGATTTGTATAATTAATTATTAATTCACCATTGGAAAATGTAGTTTCTCTTACTTACAAATGGCTTTTAAGGAACCCGAAAGTTCATTGCCGCCCTCACATAAGCCCGCCATCGGTCCCTATCCTGTGCAAGATTAATCCAGTCTTTATCATCATACCCCACCTCCCTCAAATCCATTTTAACATTATCCTCCCATCTACGTCTCGGCCTCCCTAAAGGTCTTTTTCCCTCCGGTCTCCCAACTAACACTCTATATGCATTTCCGGATTCGCCCATACGTGCTACATGCCCTGCCCATCTCAAACGTCTGGATTTTAAGTTCCTAATTATGTCAGGTGAAGAATACAATGCGTGCAGTTCTGTGTTGTGTAACTTTCTCCATTCTCGTGTAACTTCATCCCTCTTAGCCCCAAATATTTTCCTAAGCACCTTGTTCTCAAACACCCTTAACCTATGTTCCTCTCTCAGAGTGAGAGTCCAAGTTTCACAATCACACAGAAGAACCGGCAATATAATTGTTTTATAAATTCTAACTTTCAGATTTTTGGACAGCAGACTGGATGATAAGAGCTTCTCAGCCGAATAATAACACGCATTTCCCATATTTATTCTGCGTTTAATTTCCTCCCGAGTGTCATTTATATTTGTTACTGTTGCTCCAAGATATTTGAATTTTTCCACCCCTTCGAAGGAGAAATCTCCAATTTTTATATTTCCATTTCGGACAGATGGACATAATTCTGTAATGTTATTACAGTAACTTCTGAGTGAATCGAGGACAGGTAAGATTAAAATAGCTTCTTATGCACAGAAATCTTGATAGGCTATTCTGTACATTCGTTTCCTGTATTTCCTAAAATAATTTTATGACCATATGAGTGGTCTCTGGATCAAAATTATCGCATTTTAATTATGCAAATACAATTTAAATTAAGTAACATAATAAACGATTTATCATTATATCAAACACGAATGTTCCCTGGATCAAATGTCCTATTTTAATTATGTAATTACTTTATATTTATTTCTAACGGGTGCAGCGGAGCGCACGGGTACGGCTAGTAATAGTAATAAAATCTTATTATCACGGAATTAGATGAGTTTACCCTAGTCCCCAGTAAGGTCATCGAGGTCCACAAGAAAGCAGGAAGATAATATTCTCACCTTTGCAGAGAATCATTACTATTATCAGGAGGAGTGGCATTCTACGTGCTGAAGGAAAACTCTCTGATACTCATTTTGTTTAGAGACAGAGTTGAAAGGCAATAAGAAAGATCTGTGACTCCATCGGGAAAGGAAGCTGCGACCTTTGGTTTGCAGCATAGCGTCCTTATTTGTATCATATACTTTGAGGCAATCTCCTATGCAGAGTCCTACATCGCATTTTCTTCAGTATATGACGGTGTATACCTTGAGGCAATCCCCTATAGAGAGACCAGCATCGCATTTTTTTTTTTTTCTTTTTTTTTTTTTTTTTTTTTAGTATACATGACGATGTTTTTCTGTGTATAAACTCTCTATGTTTACACAAACGTCACATTTACGCTGGAAAAACTTTGTTTTGTTGCTGTATGTATTCAGGTCGCGCAATTTCGCATTCATTCTGGACTTCTTCACTCCGCGTCGACCATGCTATGTTAACAACAGAACTATTTCAAGTATCAGATCTTTCCTACAGAGGACATCCAGGTGCTATGTTTAAGTGCGGGGTCTTAATGAGACGTGTTTGTTATTTATTGTGAAAGGAAAAAAACACCAGGAGCTTGAAAACTGTATAAAACCAGTAATTCGACACATGCACTAGTCCATCTAGAGAGCATTATCTCATCTCTGGAATTCTACCACAGTATGTCAGAGACTGTCGGACATTATTAAGTTATAGAAATAAACTGAAACTGATATAGGTTAAACTAGGGTCTGTTGGACAGTCGGGCATGTTGGACACTCTGTAATTTAACGTGTTACCACGCCACTTGTGGACACCACATTCTGCTAGAAGTCAATGACGGAAGTAGCCCCACTCGTGCCTACTTCCGTCATTGACTTCTAGCTGAATGTGGTGCCCACAAGTGGCGTGGTAACACGTTAAATTACAGTGTCCAACATGCCCGACTGTCCAACAGACCCTAGTTTACCCTATATATACAAATAAAAGTTACAATGAATTATTAATATAGTGATGAAGAGTATGTAGTGATGGGAGTATATATACAGGATATATCAAAAGTCCGGTAACACTTTCAATATTTTATTACCCAAAAAACTACTAATGATAGCACTTTCAAACACACGTCAGTTTAAAGTCAAACTCTCAAAGTTCTGCTTACACCTTACAGAGATTCAATGTGTGAACCACGAGTGACTCGGCAGAGGTCCAAACGATAATCAAACTCTTCCCATACCCTTTCCAACATATCCTCTGTGACCGTGGCGGCAGCTTCTCGAATTCTGGTTTTTAGTTCCTCTAAATCACGTGGTAAAGGTGGTACAAACACACGGTCCATTAGGTACCCCCATAGAAAAAAGTCACATGCAGTCATATCGGGTGACCTTGGTGGCCATGTCATGAAACATCTGTCCCTTACTCCAGCACGTCCTATCCAACGATCAGACATCTCCGTATTCAGGTAAGCACGAACTGCATTGTGGAAATGTGGCGGAGCCCCATCTTGCTGAAAGATGAAATCGTCATCGAGATCTTGTCTAAGTTGAGGCACCAACCATTGCTCCAACATGTCCAGATATGAATGTCCAGTCACAGTAGCCTCAATGAAGAAGAAAGGTCCGTACAGTTTTCGTTGTGACGACGCGTAGAAAATATTCATCTTTGGTGAATCACGCTCATGTTCAATGATTCTGTGAGGTTTCTGTGTACCCCAAACACGACAGTTGTGCTTGTTAATTTTCCCACTCGTATGGAATGTCGCTTCGTCGCAATGACAACGACCTGCTGAAAGAAAAAACGTTCCGGTGAATTTCAATGTTGTGAAGGCCATAACTCGGAAATGAAGCATTTCCGGACACATGTTGTAATGAACTATTTTGATTGTCTACATGTGGGAAATACATACCTGAAATTATGCCCCGTATTTTTTAAACACCCTGTATAATGACGACATTTCTTTACTCTACTGATGTACAGTACCTTTACGTTCGTGTACAAACTGAAATACGTCGCGTGAAGGGAACTCTGTTCATTCGAAGTTTACTGGGTGCAGGTTTTGTATTGTTTACTACATTATCATAGTTATTTCGACACAGAACGACTATTCTCTGTTTAAAAAGCAAATCTTTCTTATAGACTTCAGTTGTGATCTAGCAGAGGTGATGTGAAAATGCATTAAAATGTCGCCAAAAAAGTCTGTGCTTGTAAAAGACTTCGGAGATGACTATTTTTTAGTCAAGGACGAAAATATATTGTGGTGTAAAGTGTGTAAGTTAAACTTAGAAGTTAATAAGCGTTATGATTTACAAAATCATTGTGACTCTGAAAGAACATGCAACATCTGGAATTGTTTAGTGATATGATTTCGAATCAGTCCACTTTTTATTATGACTTGTGTCTGATGTTGATATGTGAGAATATTCCGTTCCATAAATTTGAGAATCCACATTTTAAACAGTGACGGAAGTGGGAAAAAGCCAGAGGCGGTATGCTACCCGAAGATTTTCGCCTAGCATGCCACATGTTGTTTGAAAAGTGAACAAAAATGAAACAAATACAGTATAAACTGCCATGTAGGCTATATGTAAAATGTTGCAGGTTCAAGATTAATTATTTGTATTTGTAAAATTAGTTTCTTGGTTTTTGTGCTGGAACATATGATGACAATTTTTTAAACATACTAATTAACAATTCATTCAATAACAAATTCCTTTTTGTGTTTTATTTGAAGGAAAGTAAATGTGTTCTTTTATACGTGAAAAAATAAAAACACAGCTACGGCATAAATAGTGTGTAATTAAACTAATTTAATTAATTACTTCATTTATTCATTGCTTAAAAACAGTGAGTAAATCTAGTTGCATTAAAAACTTTCAGTTTGCTTATACTGTATATAAAAATGGATTAAACTGTAAAATATCCTAATTATAATTATTAACAATAAATGGGCTACTCTTGAGGTAAAAAAGACACAGATAAGTAGCATGAAATTCTAGAGCAGCTAAGTTTATTTATTTATTTATTTATTTATTTATTTATTTATTTATTTATTTATTTATTTATTTATTTATTTAACAGGGCAAAGCCCCAATTACAATACTGTACTCCAACCACGAGAAAGTCTCAGGGGAATGAGACGCAGGGGGTAATGCTGTGAATGAATGTTGATGTCATAAGGTCACACACGTGGGTATACGCATCTTCATTGGCTAACTCTCACAGCACAAACAATAACATTGATACACACATATTTATACTACCCTAGTTACAAATTTTAGATCACTGTTAATCTCCTGGTCTTTTAATCCCTCCATACAGGAAATAACATATGTAGGTGAGCGCATGTTTTTTAAACTGACGTTATAACGGTAATATTATCTATCTACTTCGCTCCAATAGATGACGCAATAGTAAGCACATTCCTTTCACGGTTGATCTTCTGGTTGGAGAACAGTAGACAGTACAGATATTCGTTTACAAAAAATAAAAAACATAGATAACATGAAAAAAATAAAAAAAGAGATGAAACAGATACAAGTGTAAATACAAATTAAAATGGAAAATGAGAAAAGGAAAGAAAAAAAGAACAGACAAATAGATACTACCTAAGTAAAAGATACAGATATAGATATAAATGAAAAATACGAAATAAAATAAATGAAAAATAGTTAAATATAGATATCATAGCCAAAAATGTAAAATGTAGCTATAATTGGCAAATGACAGAGCAAAAAATATCAATATTATATAAAATCAACTACTTTCAGTATATTGATAAGAAAATGTTTGTATTCCATGTAAGAAATGCAGAAATCTAGATCCCATGTTTTACATATTTCATTGAAATTTGAACATATTTTTAACACTGTGAATTTTTATAATATAACAATTGACGATTTCTTAAATGTGAGGTTCTAGCGTTAAGCTGGATTTGTGATAATATTTCGCTGTTATCCAGTAGACCGTTGAATATTTTATACAATAAAAGTTGCTCAGCAAGTAATCTACGACTGGCAAGAGACATTAAATTAAATTCAGCAAGTAGATTGTTGTACGAAATTTCTTTATGGAGGGCTGAACAATGATATCTTCTAAAATACAGATATCTAGAGAATCGTTTTTGAATTTTTTCAATTTGATTACTATATGATTTGCAAGTGGGTGACCAAATTACAGAGGCATATTCCAATTTAGCGCGAAGATGACGATTAAAAAGGAGTGTCAATGTCGAAGTGTTCTGTAAAGTTTTTGAATTTCTAATAATAAAACCCATAATTTTTAAAGCATTATTTGTTATATTAAATATGTGATTACGAAAAGTCAAATTAAGTCAAAACGTTGCGTGGCTAAACGTAATAAATGTTATTGCAAAAAACAAAATCAGTACCGGCAGGTAAAAATATTATGATTATGGTAATAATAACAATAATAATAATAATAATAATAATAATAATAATAATAATAACAATTAATAATATTTACAGCAACAATAACAGGTGGGCTGCCTTCACCCTGTGGGTTCCTGGACATTTGCTAGTCCGCCTACACTGTAGTAACGCCCCTGGGTTTAAATGCTCCGAGAACATTTTGAAAAAACGTGGCCAACCAATTCGACAGTAACTCGAATTTTCGAACAGGAGAGAAGGATTCTGTAGTAAGATTGTATGACACGACGAGGAGCAAGGATCTCACTTCGAGGACTTCTTTTAAAAGTAAGCACGTGAATGTAAAACAAAAAAAACTGACTTGGAATGAAACCTATTCAGGACATACACTTAAACAGACTTTTATATTACCAGTATTTTAGTCGTCCCTGATTTGAATCCATCCGTATGTTATAGATAGGGGGCGGATTTTTATGTGCTAAAAAATTTAAATATATTTATTTTTTATGTGCTAAAAAGTACGAAAATATTTGCTAAAAATAAAAAAAATATATATTTTTTTAATTATGACAAAAATACCTTACTTAGCTTGAAAAAAAAATTACTATGTAGGTCTACTCATCAACCACACTTGAGTGCTAGTAGTTGGCCGAGAATTGCAGTGAACAACAAAGGTCATCTCCAAATTCTCCATCACAAATGCATGCCGATTATCTCTGAACAACGACTTATACTGTGAAAACGATCTTTCCACATCACAGGACGTCAGACGTGCATATTTAAAGAGAGGAATGTCACAAACACACACACCGTCAATTTCACCTACAGGCACACCCTCCAATACTTAGCAACTTTACACATTTTTTTATATCCACCGTTTTTCCCAAACACATTCTGGCATTTGTTCCTTAGTACTTGTACATCTGAACCTGATAGCGAGTCTAGTTTAATTTCCACGGCACGCACCTCTCTGTTTCAGACAACAGTTTTTGGATGTTTCGAGTTTTTTATGGTGTCACACAAAAAGCTTAAATTTGCTAATAGGAAAGCCATATCGTTTTTTAAACAACCATCTTTCAGTATATCTTGAAGGATATCGATTGACGAAGCCCGATAACAGAGAATCATTACAAGATATATTGCCGTACTTGATAGACATGAGCGAGAGGCGAGAGATTTGTTTAAATTAAATAATGTTCATACCCGACCTCTTATCTGTTGTGTTTCACAAACAAAGCGTGGAATGAAATCATCTTCAGCAACAATAAATATTTCTAATTATAGGTAGGTGTTGCAAGATCTCTCCTCCTTGTCCATGTTAATTTATTCTCTAATAATAACACTGATATGCTGCCTAGCAGTTCTCAGAATTTGAGGCGATACTATTACGAAAATGGATCACGGATACACCACACAGCGCTTAGAAACACGAAGCAACCAAGAATTCTTAAAAAGATAACGTTTTAAAATATTTAAAAGTTCTTGTAAAAAATTATTTAAGTAAAAAACTCCAAGATTTATGTGTTTATAATAGATTTCCTGAAAATATGTATTTACATAATTTTTTTGTGAAAATATGTGTTTTATATGAAATAAAATTCGGGTTTTAAACTTGAAACTTCATGTTCGGAATTTTTAACTTTGTTAATTGTGTTTTATCACACGCAAAAAGAATATTTAATTACATAGGAATCTGCTCCTTAGTTATAGAACTCTACCAATAAGGCTAAATTCATGATAAATGATTATGATAAATTAACCAATGAGTGTCATAATTATCCATGGCCACTGCAATGACATTATGCAGGAATCATAAATGAGTAGAAAACAGATTCGTGAGAGATTTTAAGGCAACGTGCTCATGGAGAGAGCAAGTCCAAATGGATAGTGATGCCACCCGAACCACACGTGACCAACTTCACAATTGCTGCGGTTATGGAGAAGAGAACAGCGTTATGGCTCTGTTGTATCATATGACATAATCAAATTCCAAAGCTGAGTGGACATGTATTAAGTTACCCATTCAGAACACAGTAGATAAACATAGCAATGTGACTCAAATGTCGAATAGCCATATTCATGTCTGAAATGAAACGCTTCTTGAACTGTAAGTGTTCTTGTTTGTTCTCTAACTAAATAAGATCGATTATGTCTTTCTTTGAACTATGCCAATTGTTTTTCTTTACTTACACGAACTGCCAACGTCCTAACAATGCCACATATTTCCATCGTGACAGCTTTACAAGGCAATTAAAATTGATGTGAACTTCTGTGAAGGTTGCCTCGATGCCAGTCATGAATACAATGTTTGTTTGTCTTTAGCCTTAATATGTAATGTGTGCATTTATTACATGTGAAAAAGTTATGTCAGTAATGATGTTTCACCCTAAAATTTTTAAACAGTAATCTCACTAGAGGGAGTGGGATTTAATTGACTATTACACGATCAGAAGAAAGTAGGCTATATAAAGATTAGAAGTAATAAAGTATTCCAATACAATATTCTTTGTTTTTCTATGATAAATTATCTAGCTTTAATTAGTCAGGTAATCTTTTCGTACTTTGATTTTTATTGTAATTGTAAATTTAATACTAATTGTAATTTTATTATAAATATGGGAAATGCGTGTTATTATTCGTTTGAGAAGCTTTTGTCATCTAGTCTTCTGTCAAAAAATCTGAAAGTTAGAATTTATACAACAGTTACATTACCGGTTCTGTATGGTTGTGAAACTTGGACTCTCACTTTGAGAGAGGAACAGAGATTAAGGGTATTTAAAGAAGGTTCTTTGGAAAATATTTGGGGCTAAGAGGGATGAAGTTACAGGAGAATGGAGAAAGTTACACAACACAGAGCTGCACGCATTGTATACTTCACCTGACATAATTAGGACCATAAAATCCAGACGTTTGAGATGGGCAGGACATGTAGCTCGTATGGGCGAATCCAGAAATGCATATAGAGTGTTAGTTGGGAGGCCGGAGGGCAAAAAACCTTTGGGGAGGCCGAGACGTAGATGGGAAGATAATATTAAAATGGATTTGAGGGAGTTAGGATATGATGGTAGAGACTGGATTAATCTTGCTCAGGATAGGGACCAATGGCGGGCTTATGTGAGGGCTGCAATGAACCTCCGGGTTCCTTAAAAGCCAGTAAGTAAGTAAGTAATTTTAATTTCATTTGTAATTGTAATTGTAAATTTAGTACTAATTGTAATTTTATTTGTAATTGCAATTGTAAATTTAATACTAATTGTAATTTTATTCTTCATATTATAGTTGGAATCTCCTGGTAGAGGGGCAGAGAAGGCCTCACGGCCTTATCTCTACCAGGTTAAATAAATAAATAAATACTAATAGAATAAAATATTAATTGACTTACGAAAATACAACTGTCTTCAAAAGCATTATTGTACCATCTCAACTAGATGGCACTAGTGTGCTATGATTAGCTGTTTTCTTGTTATCAGTTGTGCCAACTATAGAATCTTCATTGAACTCTGTGGACGGTTACTAGTCAAGAAGGCTTTGTTGATTCAGTTTCATTTTTATTGAAATATTTGCATTCCATTTCAGTCATTCGGATCCCAGTAATCAACGTCACTTGACAGATGATTTTCAATAAATCTTAGTATTAAACAATCTCTGTTACCTATCATAGTATCATATAGCAGAAGCTATAACATAACCTAAATAATATAAACAAGTGTTAGAAAAGTTTTAATTAGGAATGATGAAATAAACAAGAGACGTTTTAATTAACGATGATGAAATATAAAATAAACATGAATAATTTTAAAAGAAACAATTATTGAAAGTACAATTTTCAAATTTGAATGTTTTAGTGGTTGGTCGTTCAGTTGATGTTATATTGGACGTGTGCGTAAAAGAAGTGAACTCGTTGATATACATGGTGTATGGTGTACTACTCAACTTATTCAGGATTTCCGAATGGTGCTCTTCATTTATTTGTAAATAGGGTTTCAGGGAAGATGCATAGCTATGACCGTGATCTTTATCAATTCTTGTGTTTGAATGCCAATGCGAGTCATATTTGAAACTGCTGTGCATCGACTGGAGTGGTTTGTAATTTTCTGTTTTCTTTTTTTTTTTTTTTTACGTCCAGACCAGTGTAGTTTGAAATGTTGGCAAACAAAGAAACAAATGCTAGGGTAGTGATAAAAATAAACAAGTGCTAGGGAAGCGATAAAATATAACAAATGCTAGGGACGCGATACAATTGTGCGATAAGCAGCCATGATTGGTTGAAAGACTCCTTTCGTACCGTTTTAGTGGTCAAAAGTAGTGTGACGTAGTAAAAGTGTAATAGTCAACAGTAATCTCACTAGAGGTTTTGATTTATCTAGAGAAAATCAAAACTCGAGTGGGATTTAATTGACTATTACACGATTAGAAGAAAGTATACAAAGATTAGAAGTAACGAAGTACTCCAATACAATAAAATATTAATTGACTTACGAAAATACAACTGTCTTCAAATGTATTATTGTACCATCTCAACATTACAAATATTACGCTAGATGCATGCTAGATGGCAGTAGTGAGTTACAGTTGCATTCCACTACAATTATCCGGATCCCAGTAATCAACGTCACTTGATAGATGATTTTCAATAAATCTTAGTATTAAACAATCTCTGATACGTGACTATCCATGATATCATATAGCAGAAGCTATAACATAACCTAACTAATATACACAAGTGTTAGAAAAGTTTTAATTAACGACGATGACATAAAAAATAAACATGAATAATTTTAAAAGGAATAATTATTGAATGTACAATTTTCAAATTTGAATGTGGTTGGTGGTTCAATTGATGTTATATTGGACGTGTGCGTAATAGAAGTGAAACTTGTTCATTTATGCCTACATGGTGTATTCAACTTATTCAGGATTTCCGAATGGTGCTCTTCATTTATTTTAAATAGGATTTCAGAAGATGCATAGGTATGATCAGTGATTTTTATTAATTCTTGTTCTTGAATGCCAATGCGAGTCATATTTGAAACCGCTGTGCATCGACTGGAGTGGTTTGTAATTATATATATAATTACAAACCACTCCAGACTCCAGACTCCAGACTTCCAGACCAGCGCAGTTTCAAATGTTGGCAAACAAAGAAACAAATGCTAGGGATGCGATAAAATTAAACAAATGCTAGGGACGCGATAAAATTGTGCGATAAGCAGCCATGATTGGTTGAAATATGTCCTTTCGTACCGTTTTATTGGTCAAAAGTAGTATGACGTAGTAAAAGTGTAATAGTCAATATAGTAGCAAGAATGCCCAGCCGGGGCAGGTCTAGCCATCAGACGAGGTGCAATAATTACGTAGAATCTCAGAATATCATGCAGACACACGCGTAAAAGATATTCTACGCCACTGTCGCACCTCGTTTGAAGGCTAGATCTGCCCCAGCTGCTCATGGCTGATACATAGTACATGTAAAGTACAGTTTCTAGTTTAAAATTATAAAATGAATTATGTCACTGAACGATAACGTAGGGGAAACCCGTGCATAGCAGATAAGCTAAGAATAAACACTGCCACTGGCTGTATTTTGGTGCTCCCGAAATAAAAACTGCGTAACATTTTTGTGACACATGTTGTCCACATATCTAAAAAAACAGCAATTCGTTTCTCGTACCTACGGACAGTGATATGATTTGAGAAAGAAAATGTCGTTAATTATTCGCTTTGCCCGTGTATGCGGGCAAAGTGAATATAACTATAATATTTTCACCTTTCTATTTAATTTCCATTCACTGATAATAAAATTAAATCAACACATAAACACGATGTTAATGAGTCATATGAGACGATGAGAAATGTTAGTACAGCCCTTTACAGCACATTAGATTAGTATAAAATACAAATTTGAACAAGTCGACGTTTCACTGGCACTGAAGACTTGGATTTCTTCTGTTTTGCTCCTGCCCATAAGTTACTTCTCTTTCAACGTTTTTAATAGGTATAAATGTAAAAACTTCAGAGCACTGACATTTTATTCGTTTACCTCGTATCTTTCGAGCATCCATTTTTGGCACTGGTCTAAATCAAAAGAAGTGACTTGGGTTCTCCTGCTGACGATGTTGAAGGTTTTGGTGTAACCGGAACTGAAAATCTGAGTGTATTGATGTATTCAATATTTCTTCAATCTCGGAAGATGAAGACATCACAGAGATAGTTGATTCTGAGTGAGCATTAACTGTTTCTTCACCGCTGAAGAAACTGGCGCCGCTGAATTCGTTAAATCTGAGCCAGCTGTCGTTTCGCTGATTTCTGTCTCAAGTAGGCGATCTGTAAGTTGATCTGGAGCAAAATCTTCATCAAAAAACATGTTAAGGTTGTATGGCCAGATAGCAGAACCAATGATTGGAAGATTTTATTTCTTCAAGTGCTTTCTTCATGGCTTCTTCAGACCATTTGGCTTGTTCCATCTTCCTCTTGAAAAATTAAACCATCTGAAAACACATTACGACCTTTTTAAGTAAAAATTAAGATCAGTGTTACTGATTTATAATTTAATTAGTGTGACTTAATGCCTCCACTATGTACAATGATCTAACACGCTCTATTACAATAGACAAATATATACAAAAGTACAGCTGACACTTATATAGTGGATAAGATATCCACTTTGCCCTATTCACTTTGCCTGCAGACACCATTTCGCTTTTCATTTAACCCTCGGTCTATATCTGCTATGGAAAAACGTACTCTATATCTGGGGTCTTTTTCGACCCCGGATAAATTTCTTTCAACTAACTTGAAAATAGGAAGTTGTAAGGGTAATTATTGGATAATTTATGTATTTTGGTATTTATTCAAGCGTTTCCACATCAGACTATGGCATTATAGAGGAGTATTACTTCTCATTTTCTGTGTTCACATTCACTTATGTCAAAAGAATTATGCAGTGTTGACAACAAGACGGCTTTGAATCTTTTCAGCACATAAGCGGTCACAAGAGTATTTTGTGTATAGCCAATATTTCTAGGATGTTGCTTACGCTGTGGTGATGGCTGAGTAGCATAGTTCAGTTGTCCATTTCTTGATGTAAGTAAATGTGTCACTAATACATTGACGTTATCATCTGCATCAATAGAATCAATATCTACTTCGTCTTCAACTTGAATATCTTCCTGTCACATCTACTTCCGCAACACCGCACCGACATTGCTTTCGAATATGAAATCATTGTCACATTCACTATCACTGTGGGCTGCGTCTTTTAGAGCATGATTAAGGCTATAACCTTTCTGAAAATCAATATTATAAATTATTATTTATAATAAAGAGAGAGACAAACCGACTTACTTCATCAGAAATCTACTGCAAACTGAAAACAGTTAATTAAAAATTGTCAAATATCTCACAACAGTGCATCCCAGTTCAAGAACTATCAATATTAGATCTGTATTTGTCCCGCTGTTGTCATAAAATACACCAAGAGCGAGACCAAGTAACAAATTCATTATAAAAATTAGTATTGCGTACTCTATACCTGGGGTCTTTGCTGACCCCATGTGATAAAAATGAAAAATAATGTTATACCGCTTATACTAGGATCATGACAATGTAACATAATTGTAGCCAAATGCTCACAAATAGCATATCTGGAACATGAAAGAGTTATGTCAACATTTTACATATGCATTTGTAAAAAATAAAGGAGTGGGGTCACAATAGACCCCAGGTATAGACCGAGGGTTAAAATTATACAAACACAAATGTCAATAATCTTCTTCGTAAGTACGGCACTTTAGAAGTAAACGTATCGCCTATATATTAATATCACATAACAAAAAATTTCTTCAGTATTGCATGTTGTACATATGTTTCTCTTACCTTGAAATATTTTAAGAAAACAGTCAATTTTCTTCAAACACACGCTGACTTCTTCTCTCACTAGCTAGAATGACGACAAGTCAGTTCCAGCAGCAAAATCAGGTTGGGATTCTTCCCCAACATAGCAGAAAGCGCCATCTTTTGGCGTTCCTAAGAAATAGGCATTATTCTTTTTGCCCGAGTTATTCGTTTTGCCCGAGTCTCCCCTATTTCTATAAGATTCCATATGAGTAGTTTTATTGTGCTTTAAATATTTCTTCTGATTTACTTTTCACATGCAAATACTCACTTACATGATCAAAAACGCTGTTGCACATTTCATGTAAATGTATCATTCTGATCAGACATTTCTTGCAACAATTTTTTGTCATTATAATATTGTTATTCAGGAGTATAATATATAGTTGGTGTGTGGATAAGCTTCAGGGCTTCTACCGCGTTGTCTTGGTGTTATTGGCTGACGTTTCGATCGCTGTGTTGTGGTCATCTTCAGAGCAGTTGTTGGATAAGGAAATAGTCTGCCAGCTCTTATCTATACAGGGTGTTTCAAAAATACGGGGCATAATTTCAGGTATGTATTTCCCACATATAGACAATCAAAATAGTTCATTACAACATGTGTCCGGAAATGCTTCATTTCCGAGTTATGGCCTTCACAACATTGAAATTCACCGGAACGTTTTTCTTTCCGCAGGTCGTTGTCATTACAGATGTTCAAAATGTCCACCTCCTACTTGAATACAGACCTCACATCGATGTCTCATTGACCTGCGAACACGATCCCAAACTCCAGGAGTATTGCGTATGTCCTCAGAACATGCCACAATTCGATTCCGAAGGGATTCCAAATCAGGCACCGGAGACGAATAAACCACTGATTTTAAATGACCCCACAAGTATAAATCGAGAGGGTTCAGATCAGGTGTACTTCTGTACTTCTGGAGTTGTAGATCTTGGTCGTCCCCTTCCCAAACCAGGAGAGTTAAATTTTCCATACTCGCACAGACGGCAATGGAGACGTACAAATGTCTTCCCATCTTGACATTGTCGCTGTGGGTACCTCTCCTGGTACAAACGACGAGCCAGCGCAGCATTGCCGTCCGCCTTACCATACATGAAGTGTATCTCTGTCAGCTCTTGATTTGAATACATGTCGCACAGTCTAACGCCTACACAACACTGAATGTAACCTTCGCCTCTAAATGAACTGTCAGAGTGCCCTCTTAATGTCTCCTTTGACGGCAACGACCTGCGGAAAGAAAAACGTTCCGGCGAATTTCAATGTTTTGAAGGCCATAACTCGGAAATGAAGCATTTCCGGACACATGTTGTAATGAACTATTTTGATTGTCTACATGTGGGAAATACATACCTGAAATTATGCCCCGTATTTTTTAAACAGCCTGTATATAGTAGTCTCGATGGGGGGGGGGAGTATTTGCTGTGATAGGTCGTAGGTTCTCCTTCTGGCATCTGATTGGTCCTACGTTGTCCAATCCGGTTGAGGTCTGTATGAAGGGGAGTATTCATATTAAATATTGGCCCTCATAAGATGGCCACAACACAGCGGTCGAAACGTCAGCCAATAACACCAAGACAACGCGGTAGAAGCCCTGAAGCTTATCCACACACCATGTTCACCAGCCGCGGAAGCCTACGCGAAGACATTATATAGTTATTTACTTTCACGTGTTAATATTGAACTAAGTTTATAAATACCTAGTTAATTAGTTTCAGCTCGGGAACCAACTTCAGAACTGATGAGGTCTTGCGTCTTCCGCTGTATTCGTTTGGTTTACTGGGTTTTTTTTTTTTTTTTTTTTTTTTTTTTTTTTTGTATATAGTGAGGAAGTCAAGTAGTGTGTGTATTCTGAAATGTGTAGATATATATATATATATATAAAATCATTATTATTATTATTATTATTATTATTATTATTATTAACTTTAATTTATACTAATAATAAATCTGTAATAAAAATTTTTTCTGGTACTTTTCGCTTTTCTAAGAACAGTATATTAGTGTTAAAATGTATAGTTAATTAATCATCCTGAGATAAAAAAATCGCATTTTTGAAATTTTTATTTTTATGTCTGTCTGTCTGGTTGTTTGTTACCTTTCCAATCGATAATGGCTGAACCGATTTCAATGAACATTAAATAGTACATTATGCAACGAGCCTATAATGATAGTAATTAAGACGCAAGTATGGATATTTATGAAACGAGCGCAAGCGAGTTTCATAATATTCATACGAGCGTCTTAATTACCATTATAGGCAAGTTTCATACGACTTTTTATGCTCGACCATATTTCTAACTTGAAATCATTCAGATGTATACATTTTATTTGTATCTGACAAAATCGGAAGTGAAGTTGTTCTAGGTCGTGAATTGTGAGATGTGCGCAGACGCGAAAGTATTGATTTTTTCCGAGGAACAATAATGTCATTGACCTTGATTTAATCCCGTTAAACTTGATATAACCTTGATTATTGAATTCGACATTGAAAAACGAGATGACAAACTGAATTTATTATTATAGTAACAGAACATAACCTTCTGCGACAGTATTGGATTTCCAGCCTCCGTGACTTTTCGCGAATTCTCTTTCGATTGCATATCCGAGAATAATCGATACTTGCGGTTTTATAACGGTACAAAGCTGACTTGTCATTGGCTGAACACCTGTAAGCTGAGTTGTCATTGGCTGAACACCTGACTTTAATTAGTAGGTGTACTTTAATGACATGCATTAAAGGACTGCTACCAGGTGTATAATTACTACATTTCGGCATGGTCGAGCATAAATATAAATTAAGTTAGTTCTAACTTAGATTTTAGGCTATATGGCATTCAAAATACTTTATTTAAAAGAGGGTTTTAAGGAGGCCCGAATTAAATAAATTGAAATATATCGCTTATTATTGATTTTTTTTGATGAAAAATGTTACATAACAAACGTTTCTTTAAAAATTGTTTTCGATCATTTTGGTAGGACTGACACTTAAGGGATATGCCATCTAGCGAAATTTCTGCATTACTGCACTCTAGCAGGCGGAATGTTAACTACTGAGTCAAATTGAATTCGGCTCAAAGTCTGCCATAAGAAACGCATATAAACTAGAATCAATAACCTTTTGTAGTGCTTTATGGACGCAGGCAGTGCCACACCGAACTGGCGCCAACGTTCGGAAAAATGTTGCAAGAGTGCATCCCTATCTGTGCGCGTGCTCGTTCAGATGAAATACAAATAAAATGTGTAGAAATAAACTATTACAACTGCTTTTTAGAATATTATTTTTTGTTTCTTTCATTGGTGGTGCCATGGTACACTGGCACTACCCCAAAAGCCGCCCCTGATTCCAACCCACGTGTTGATAGAGAATCGTTGCTGATGACCAGACACAACTGTGGTACAGTATATGGATTTTCGTCACTCCAGACATAACTATTGCGGCTGTTGAAGACCCCATCACGGGTGAAACAGAACTCATCTGTGAATAGCACAAACTGTAGGAAGTTCGGTACAGTAGTATAACGCCGGATAAACAATTGACAGAACTGAATTGGTCGCTATTGTTTGCAGCTGTAGTCGGTGATAGGGATGTAATTGCTGCTCCCTCAGTACTCGCCAAACAGTCTCTCTCGAAGCATATATTTCATGGGCAAGTTGGCCCGTTTGAATGGTTCACGTTACCTCCGGCAATCGTGTTATTGTTTTGCAAGATAGCGTTATCAAACTTTGATGCGGTTGGCCGTTGTTTGTTAGGCTATAAAAACCAAAGCAGCTTATGAAAACGTTCCTAAAACGTATTTGTTGTTCAAGAGATCGTGACGCACGAATTAGGCATTTCCGACAATTGGCTCCCTATCTCAAAATATTCAGTTCAGACTTCTTCACCATTTTTATTACTTTGATGCAAGAGGTTTCAGAACACCCGGGTTCGACTCCCGGCGTACTCCCGATTTATAACTTGTGTTGGGCAAGCCCGTTGTCCAGGTAACGCAGGGGTTTTCTCCGGGAGCTTCGGTTTCCATTTGACATTCATTAGGCCTATCACCTTATAGCGGGTGTAGCATAGATCAGCCTCCTATGGTGCACCCTGGGCAAGATTCTATCGGTAAATTAGTCTACACCAGCGTTTCTCAAACTGTGGTCAGCTCTTGTGGTCCTTCAGAAAGTACAGCAGAAAAAATAAAATTCAAACGAATTGCGTATCACACCATAGCTGAAAATCTCAGAGTTTGAAAATGACACATGGCAATCGCCCTTCACTTTTTCTCCCAGTACAGACATTTTATGAAATTTATTAACCATCCTGTCTACCGAATTCTCACTCTACTCTCAGCAATAAAAGAGAGATTTTAAGCACTATGAACGTGGTGTTTCTCGTCATCTTTTCGCTGCACATCAGCTGATGACATGTGGCTAAGTACATTGGCATATCTTCCAGATGTATTCTCAAAACTGAACGAACTATATCTCTTTCTATAAGGTAATTCTTTGATTGTTCTCAATGCACATGAGAAAATAAAGATATTCGAGAGGAAACTTGGTTTGTGGGTCAGTTCCGTAAAACAGAGCATTTTTTCTTCACTATTTCCACCCTAGAGTATTTTTTGTTGAAAATGATTTCGTTATTGGAAAATAATTATTATGCACTGACATGTTCGCATCTCGAAAGTCTAAGGTCATAATTTGAAGCTTTTTTCCAATTAAATATGACGAATTTTCTTGGGTTCGTGATCACTTTCATTGCGATATTGAAAATAACAAACTTTCATTGAGTGAAAGAGAACAGTTAATTGAACTCTCCAATGACACCGGACTTAAAATGAAATTCCAAGTCGAATGTAAGGTTAATTTCTCGACCTTATCACAAGTGAAAAGAGAATATAGTGAATTGTACAATGGTGCTTTACAGATTATAATTCGGTTTGCCTTTACGTGTCTGTATGAGAAAGGGTTTTCATCACTAACTCTAATAAAAACAAAGTACCAAAATCGACTTGATGTATGTGACGATCTCCGATTTAAGCTTGCCAGCATACATTTATCCAAAAATAGAACAGCTGTGCAAGAATCGGCAGGCTTATCCATCTCATTAATGTGAGACCAACATTAATTATTTTGTTTAGTTAATAAGTTAAAGATTATCCAAACTCTAATAGCCTTGATTTATTAAAAAACGAAAATGAATTTTTTCTATTAACAATAATGTAATTAGGTAATACTAATATAAAATTAAATGAATTAAATTGATTAATTAATTTTGTTTTAAAATATAAATATATTGGTATTAAATTATGCTACAAAAATGATAAATTTGCTTTCGAAGGTAACAAGTGTAAGGTGGTCCGCGGAACTGTTCTGACTTAAAAAAGTGGTCCCCACTTCAGAAAAGTTTGAGAAACGCTGGTCTACACAACTGACATTCATATAGTTGAATGACGAACAGGGATTTTGTTCTTCACGTTACAGCTTTTATTTTTGAAAATCATTCTCTGTATTTTTAGGTTGGAAGAAACGTAGCTTCGATAGAAACATCAAGAGGTCTCAGATATATTTTTGAAACATTAAGATTTTATCACGAGACATCTAATTTCACAGAATAGTTCTCACGAAACTTTGCTTTCACAGAATCACACGTAGCAAGATTACTATCTTAGCTTTGGGCAATGTTCGAGCATGAGAGGGGAAATGAAAATGTTTCAAATTTCGGCTTAATCCATAGATATCCAAGAATGCGTAGAAGTGAAACATGTAAACTAGAATAACCGAATTCTTTCAAAACCGGTAATGGACCTTATGTTCGTTTCATACCCTCCATGCTCGGCAAACATGAAGGGAACAGGTTATCTGTCATGTACGACTTTCATGTCTAGTATGAAAATGAAATCGTTTATTCTATTTATGAACAGGTTGGATATTACAAGCTAAAATTATGTCTAGTATAAAAATGAATATTTTATTTATAGACTGGCTGGATAATACAGGGACATCATTTTATTTTTACTAACATTTTTAATATTAACTTGCCTATACCTCTGGATCAACGCCTTTTGCTACCCCTCTTCCACGACTGGAGTTCGATGATACTGGCGTAATATACAAACAAATAACTTTACTAGGTATACGAGGGAAGAAAAGTACTTCATCCAATTATGTAAACTAGGAAATATTGCGCTTTTGAGTTTGATCATTTTCATTAGGTTTTTGTTTAATCAAAATACAGTACTGTATTAACAATAAGTGTTTTTTACGCACGAACTGAGCTTTCCATGCGGACGTATTCATTATGCAGTGTATATTATACTGTCTACAGCACATTAGCGTACACTATAGAGAATGAAGTTAAATTGAAATATAATCATAATATGGATATTTAATCACTTCTTTTTAAATGGTGGCCGTTCATTTCGATACAGGCTTCAGTTCTTTTTTGCATATTATCGCACTATAGACTATTGTACCTAATTTCAGGTACCAGTTTCGTCCTTCGTACTAGTAACTCATGTTGAAATAATTCTGTACCTACTTTATAAAAAGAGTACCTTACGTACTGTAAATTCAATCTTCACTTCTGCCAGATACGAAAAGATAAAATTACTCAGACATACTATCTACTGTCCGTCCAAGTGGTTATGTCGTAGGGTCGTAGAAAGGGAGAAAATCACGTGACAGTTAATTACTTAACGAGGCCCTTTTATTTAAGTTATTGTAAACAGTTGTATAATATTACGTAGACGTCCAATTCCTAACAGAAATTAATGTTCTCAGAAAAGAGCTAAGATAGCTCAGTCACTAGCTGGCGAATAAAAGCTGTTAGGGGAAACCGGGATACGACGTAGGCAAATGTATGACAGTACCTGTGCGAAAATGATTCGATATTGAAAGCTCTTTCGTCACTGGAAAACGCGAACATATTTTTGGAACGTACTGTTTACTATGAGCGTAAGGCTACTATGACTGTATATGCGGTCTTGGATCTGTGTGGAGGACGATTGAACTTCATTAGTAGAAGGGGTGGGAGTGAAGTACATTCAAAAACTCAGGTACAATAAAAATTGAAGTAAAAATAAAATGATGTCCCTGTATAAGATATAGGCTAATGGTGTGCAGTAATGAAAATTAAATCGTTCATTTTTGTATATCGGTACTTATGTAATTTATTTTATATTATGTATTCATGTTGTAATACTTTCATCATCCCTATGGTCACATATCTATTGTCACAGAGAGCTTATGATTTATTTGAATATTGCGTCAGAAATGTAATTTATACTTTGTGTCGGTAGTTAGTATAGTGAATAGAGATTGTGATTTACTTACATGTATATTTCTGTGAAAATTTAATTATATTTTATAATAAAATGATCTGTATTTCAGTAGCGGCTGGTGGTCAAAATAATGAGCGTGCTACAATCTCTATATCGGCCTACTGTATACACTTATATGCATTTATCTTAATTTGAGACTCGCCTAGTGACGAAATATGGAGTTCCTTCCTACTGCAGAACTCCTCAATTACCCTGATGTTAAACGTTAAATCCCTCCATCCTGGACATCATACTCTTTTCTATTGACAGTATTGCAAGAGCAGTGAGGCGATCCTGGGACATAGTGTTCCTTAAAAACGTTTTTATGCGTTTCAAGCAAGAAAAACATCTTTCTGGCTCAGCAGTGGTCATTGGTGTTGTAACCGAAATATTTAACAACTTCGTTACTTCACAGAATGGATCCCGTGAATTGTTGGAGACTATGTTTTGTAACAATTGAACAGCCATCTATATTTCGGAAGTCGGATCTTCCGTATAGAACTCCAAGTTGTGTCTTTAACATTCTTTTGTTCAGTACAGTATAGCTGTTGACAGCAACTTCAAGTTCGCGTTCAGAAAAATTTATGCAAAACATTGTCAAAAAATTCGCTGTTTAACAATTTTGTTGCGTCTAGGTAGCTTAAAGATTGGAAACGATGAGTAGTTTCCTGAATTATACGGTTACATACCTCCTTGGCATCAATTTTCTGGGATTCAATTTTCCGTCGCTTGCTGATTGATTCAGGAGGTACCTCAAAAAACTGTTAGATGGCAGCAGCAGTCGAACATTTGAATTACCAAATACACTGTACATAGTTCCGAGTTCCTCCACAAACAAGCATTCTTTCCTTACGCTTTACTTTTGCAATCTCCAAGCTGTGTTGTGCTGAAGCTTACTACAGCACTTCCCCGCGTTAAAATAGCCAATCAGAGCAGTTATTTCAGCTTCGCACATGCGCATTAACTGTCTACATTCTCATGTAAGTTTAGAGTAGCACAACGAACCCCCTGAGGCACCAAAGAGCGAAGAGCGAAGACTAACCACTCTATAACGCGTCATGAACATAACCACGGGAAATTGTCAAATGGCAGATCAGATACTGTGGTGGTATTACAAATACATTATTTGAGCAAAAAATATCATTGTGCTGTAGCACCGTAGCACATAAGGACGGGCCGCCCCTGCTGTATTTACAACTAAATAAGACTTCACAAGATTTGTTCTACAACTCTTATGCAGCTAAAGGATGGAAGGATGGGATGGGAGGAAAAGATAGGAGAGGGCAACGAACTTCAAAGGGCAAGTTTGGACTAACATAACAGACCTGCTTCTCCACAGCGAAGTTCGGTTTTGCCACACTCGACTAACCTACACTGAACATACTGTAGCGCCTGTAATGCATGACGCTTATGCCTATTATAGTTGATGTTTCTTATAAGTAAGGAGCGGATTTTTATGTGCTAAAAATAAAAATATATTTTTAAATATGACAAAAATACCTTACTTAGCTTGAAAAAAAATGTTACTAGGTAGGCCTACTCATCAACCACACTTGAGTGCTAGTAGTTGGCCGAGAATTGCAGTGAACAACAAAGGTCATCTCCAAATTCTCCATCACAAATGCATGCCGATTATCTCTGAACAACGACTTATACTGTGAAAACGATCTTTCCACATCACAGGACGTCAGACGTGCATATTTAAAGAGAGGAATGTCACAAACACATACACCGTCAATTTCACCTACAGGCACACCCTCCAATACTTGAGCAACTTTACACATTTTTTTATATCCACTGTTTTTCCCAAACTCATTCTGGAATCTATCCCTTAGTAATTGTGCTTCTGAACCTGGTAGCGAGTCTAGTTTAATTTCCACGGCACGCACCTCCCTGTTTCAGATGTTTTTGGATGTTACGAGTTTTTTATGGTGTCACAAAAAGCTTAAATTTGCTAATAGGAAAGCCATATCGTTTTTTAAACAACCATCTTTCAGTATATCTTGAAGGATATCGATTGACGAAGCCCGATGACAGGGAATCACAACAAGATGTATTGCCTTACTTGATAGACATGAGCGAGAGGCGAGAGATTTGTTTAAATTAAATAATGTTCATACCCGAGCTCTTATCTGTTGTGTTTCACAAACAAAGCGTTGAATGAAATCATCTTCAGCAACAATAAACATTCCTAATTATGTGTTACAAGTTCTCTTCTACTTGTCCATGTTAATTTATTCTCTAATACTAACACTGTTATACTGCCTAGCAGTTCTCAGAACTTGTGGCGATACTATTACGAAAATTGATCACGGATATACCACACAGCGCTTAGAAACTCGAAGCAACCAAGAATTTTTAAAAAATATAACGTACTTCTGAGTGATATAATTGATTTAGTTTTAAAATGTTTATAAGTTCTTGTAAAAAAATTATTTAATTAAAAGACTCCAAGATTTATATGTTTATAATAGATTTCCTGAAAATATGTATTTGCATATTTTTTTGTGAAAATATGTGTTTTTATGTGAAATAAAATTCGGGTTTTAAACTTGAAACTTCATGTTCGGAATTTTTAACTTTGTTAATTGTGTTTTATCATACGCAAAAAGAATATTTAATTACATAGGAATCAGCTCCTTACTTATTTAAGTAGACTTCGTGGAATTGCCACGAAAATCGCAAGATTTACTGCGCACGCGGTATAGACTGTATGAAAGAGGGTCTGCAACGGATGGAGTATGCCTCTGATCTAAACACTGTGCAGTATACTGCGGTTACAATAAAACCTGTATCCTGCATTCAAGAAATATAATGAATGATTATTGAAGTAGGAAATGTCTATACATGTAAATATACAATTATTTTATAATGAGATATATTAACTCTTAAAATTTAATGTAATATACTCACATCATCCTTGAATATGTGCATTGCAGTGAAGAGTTACGTACATTTTGAGCGACTGCAAAGTAATCTCCTCCGATGGTCACTCAAACCGTTTTTATATTGGGAAAATGTACGTTCAACATTATACGATGTAATAGGTGCATATTTGAAGAACGGAAATTCACTACTTTTTATTACACCAACTTCAGACGTCTTGTCGTGACCTGATAGTACATAATTTATAATACGAAGTTGTGAATAGGCACAATTTTCAGCAATAATGTTTCTCAACTTGCGTTTCACTTTTTCTGAAATTAGTGAATTGTTATTTTTGATAACAGTTTGTGATACTTTATCCACTATATTAAGGGCTTCTGAGAGTTGTAGTTTAGACGATTCTAACAGGATGATGCTTTTGGACACGATTTTAAAATTAGAATCAATGAACATAATATCTTCCAATAGCTGTTCAAAAGGCAATGATTTTACAGCTCCAACAGCGGAACTGTCTATGCTATCCAATTTATCAATTGCCTCCATTATTTTGTCGTAATGTTCTGCATAATAATTAACAGCATCCAACCACGTTTCCCAACGGGTCAAGACTGGCTGCGGGGGTAAAGGTATTCCAGGGGCAATTATTTGGAACAGCAACACTCTCATTGTAGTATGTTTGATTGAATTTTTGTCTGCACTGAACAAACGTTAAGCTTTGACTATTCCAACCACAGTAATGCAAAAACATTAGCTGTAGCTGCTCTATCTATTTGGACCGGTCACAACTCTTAACATGAACTGCTTATACTACGAGACCGGGCGGTCGCTCACCTCCTCTATACTACCGTACATCGGCAACCTGATAGCATGCTGCGCGTGGCAATTCAACGAAGTCTACTTATAACATTTGTTCAGTGCAGACAAGAATTATGCAGAACATTACAGTAAAATAATGGAGGTAATTGATGCATTGGATAGCACAGACAGTTCCGCTGTTGCACCTGTAAAATCATTGCCTTCTGAATATTGGAAGATATTGTGTTCACTGACTCTAATTTTAAAATCGTGTGCAAAAGCATCACCCTGTTAGAATCGTCTAAACTACAACTCTCAGAAGCCCTTAATACAGTGGATAAAGTATCACAAACTGTTATCAAAAATAACAATTCACTAATTTCAGAAAAAGTGAAACGCAAGTTGAGAAACATTATTGCTGAAAATTGTGCCTATTCACAACTTCGTATTATAAATTATGTACTATCAGGTCACGACAAGACGTCTGAAGTTGGTGTAATAAAAAGTAGTGAATTTCCGTTCTTCAAATATGCACCTATTACA
Organism: Periplaneta americana; assembly: GCA_025594305.2. Taxonomy (NCBI): domain Eukaryota; kingdom Metazoa; phylum Arthropoda; class Insecta; order Blattodea; family Blattidae; genus Periplaneta; species Periplaneta americana. The sequence goes on along the minus strand of JAJSOF020000040.1, from coordinate 33,474,914 downwards.
TCGTATAATGTTGAACGTACATTTTCCCAATATAAAAACGGTTTGAGTGACCATCGGAGGAGATTACTTTGCAGTCGCTCAAAATGTACGTAACTCTTCACTGCAATGCACATATTCAAGGATGATGTGAGTATATTACATTAAATTTTAAGAGTTAATATATCTCATTATAAAATAATTGTATATTTACATGTTTAGACATTTCCTACTTCAATGATCATTCATTATATTTCTTGAATGCAGGATACAGGTTTTATTGTAACCGCAGTATACTGCTCAGTGTTTACATCAGAGGCATACTCCATCCTTTGCACGCCCCTTTCTCATACAGTCTATACCGCGTGCGCAGTAAACCTTGCGATTCTCGTGGCAATTCCAGGAAGTCTAGTAATAAGTATTGAAGAGTTGGATATTGGATAGTTGAGAAAATGTATGATATCAATCTCCATGCAAAATCTTCATGTAGTCATGACTACCAAACATGCAGACCAGTGATCTATGGATTAAGTAATTGCTTTATCACTCGTGAATCCGATAATGTTATAGAACCCATTATAGACTACTTTAGTAAGTAATATTTTTGTGTTGACAGATGCGCATCGGCCTTCACACGGGCACCGTGCTGGCAGGCGTTGTGGGCAAGAAGATGCCTCGCTACTGCTTGTTCGGACACAACGTCACCATAGCGAACAAGTTCGAATCAGGCAGCGAACCGCTCAAGACAAACACCAGTCCAACTACTTACGAGTGAGTATGATCTTCGTAAAACATGGGAATCGTACAGCACTGGTAGTCAAAAGCGTGATGTTAAAATCTAATATTTGATAGTATTTTATCCTACGTCAGGCCTGCAGAACTGTAGCTCCTGAGAGCACTGCTATACTCCCCTTTCTTACCCCACCCACCTTTTCTACCAGCGCGGTCATGACGTTCTAGTTACGCTCGGCTGCATTAACATTCATTCTCGCGGCGGCAGGTATACAATACGCTATCAAGAATTACAAATGAACAGATAATAAAATCCTTAGGAACATACCTTTAGAAAGTAAGAGAAAATGAATGAGGGAAATAAAAAAATTAAAAGACATGTAAAATAAATTTTAAAACGCATTTGTGCTAATAATGTAAGAAGATCTACCTATATCGTCCTACTACTAGTAAAGCCGATTAAATCCACTTTTTGTGTAAAATAAGTTAAGTACAGTCCCTGACATGTCTTTCCGTGCTCTGTATTCTACTAAAATGAAATAAGTCCGAAATGTTGCTTGCAGGCAACAAACCAATTACTTTATTTGAATAATTTATTATGATTTTTCGTGCATTAATAAATTTTTAATTCCTGTTTTTACAAAACTTGTATTACTGGTCTTAACTGGTTTTACTAATAATAGGACGATAAATAAATTGTACGTTGATAAGTGAGTGATAGCTATATGACCGGATGTCAATGCTGTCATTCAACATTGTAACGCACTCCAGCCAAATAAATAAATAAATACATAAGTAAATAAGTAAACAAACAAACAAATAATACGCATACTGCAGTTTAAAGAGAACTGGAACATGTCAAAATCTAAACCCGTGAAGGAATACCACTTCCAAAGGAAATGGGAATATGATTATTTTGTTGTTGAAGACGAAAGAATTGCTTGTGTACTGTGTCCCATCCAATTTATTTCCACTCGTCATTTCAATATTAAACTACATTTCAACAAAGTCCATATTAAGAATTATGGAATGCACAAACTTTCGGGTAAATTCATTATTACGAACTGTATATTGATTATTTATTTATATACTGTAAAATTAAGGACGTCACTCGTTGTGTTCATTTTGAATTGAAATTAATAGCGACTTTCAAGGTTCATTACTTAAATGCTATAAATTTATGTTTCCGTAGGTGATGATAGGAGGAAAGTTTTCGAAAATCTAAAACAGGTTAGGTGCAAAGAAATCTCAAAGAAACTACCGACAGGAAATCTAGCATAATTGTAAAACTTGAAACGAGATAATGCGTTATAAAAATAATTAATTTATTACAATCCTTTTTGAAAATTACATGCCGCCACTGATGGACCTTTGACGACAAGAGAAGGCAAATAACTCTACGCGGAAGTCGATCATTCCCAATAGAAGTGGAGTGAGGCTGACGTCATATTTCCCCTTCTTACGAGTTCTGCAGGCCTGTCCTAAGTTCATTGGAGGCAATCATTTCCAAACAGCTCCTTGTCCACAAAAATTACATTTTTCAGCTATTGACACCACTATATTTCTCTCGTTCTCTTCTTGCATAATATGTTTGGTTTACAGATCCAAAAAATCTTAGAGTATACGAAAATAACATTTCAAATGTGGGACGTATTGGGCTTGCAGTTCCAATGTGGCCCTTGTCCACATCTCTGAAACCAATATGGTGGAGCACTGTTTTGAAAACGAAATACAGAACCAAACGGCATCTTGTCCCATCGTCATTAGTACAGAGTAAAGGCCCATTTACAATGAAAATTAAACATAACCGTAACATAAACACAGATGCACAGTCTAATACATACAGTCACGCAACTCATACGTATAAAATATGCCAACATTTGACAGCTGGCGCGACAGTAGCCCTCTAGCGGCAGGTAAGTTAAAACTGTGCACACGACATACGATAACACTTCAGAAAACGGATTTTGCGTAGTTTATTTTATATTTTTATGGTATACAGTAACGGCCTTACTAATAAAAACTCTATATACAGACGTTTAACTGTCTTATACTTATACAATGAGTAGCTCGTTTATAAGTCGTGTGTAAATTCCTTACTAATAATCACTACATACGTCGTGTATAACAGTATAACTGTTACACAGCTACGTCATAGTTTCGTCATTACTTCGTTACGAAAGGCAATAGAATATCTGAGGTTCTCTACTGCATCCGGTAGAGCGCTCTCGTGTGGCGTGTTAAATATCGATAGTACAACTGGCTCTAATCGATAACCACACTACATTTTGGTCAAAGAGTACAAGCTACAGCAATATTATTCTAATAATTCTATGATCTTTGGTTTGTTCTTCTGTGGTTACAAGGTAACCATCATCATAAAATGACAGTCGATACGAACAGCTGTTAGAGGGGCAGCCATTTTTTCCCTATATACAACGCTTAAACAAGGGGTTTCGTGTATATAACTACTGCAAAGCAATTCCCTTTGTATAGTTACAGCCTGGTTATACGTCCATAGCTTATTCACGGTTTATTAGTAACGTTTTCTGTCTCAAATCTGCATAAGTCTCGTATAAAAACTATACACGGTTTATTAGTAAGACTGTAAGTTTATATGGTTCTTATTAATTTTACTTTAGAATCCTAGAAGTATTTCACACGTAGTTAATCTAAATGTTTCAGAAGCTGGGAATAAACGTAATTCTTTCTGCTCCTTACAACTGAATCATGGCCCTGATCACGTATCATGGTTTGAAATAATATAATTGTTCGTACGTGGACGGTTAATTCAATTCATTCATAAATATATTTATGAATCGTTGGAACTCTATATTTCCTGTGAGAAGAGTCAAAATTAATAGCTTCAAAATTATAGGGCATATCTCGTAGGGTACATCACGTGGTGACCTCATCTCCCTATTTCCTGAGAAATTAACTATTTTCCATACCCTAAATTGGGGTAAACTCGGCCGCTGAGGTAAACTTGAAAATAAAAAAGGGGAGGATTTAAACCTTAATATGACATTGATTTATAAAGTTAATTATTTTTCATTTCTTAAGAACCGGTATTTCCTTTATTATTTTGAGTCAAAATAGTGCTGATATTATGGTTTAAATTTTTATGGCAAGTTTACCGCATTTTATATTACATTTCCAGTTTTCACACATAAGCTTAATTTTAACTTATCCTACCTATATAATATTTGTCTTACTAATAAACCGTGTAAAGTTTTTAAACGGACTTATGCAGCGTTGAGACAGAAAACGTTACTAATAAACCATGCATAAACGATGGATGTATAAACAATTTGTAAGTATACGATGGGAATTGCTTTGCAGTAGTTATGTACACGAAACCCCTTGTTTAAGCGTTGTATATAGAGAAAAAATGGCCGCCCCTCTAACAGCTGTTCGTATCGACTGTCATTTTATGATGATGGATGCCTTGTAACCACAGAAGAACAACCAAAGAGCATAGAATAAGTAGAAAATTATTGCTGTAGCTTGTACTCTTTGACCAAAATATAGTGTGGTAATCGATCAGAGCCAGTTGTACTATCGAGTCTTAACATGGCACACTAGAGCGCTCTACCGGATGCAATAGAGAATCTCAGATATTCAGGTATTACCTTTCGTAATGAAGTAATGACGAAACTATGACGTAGCTGTGTAACAGTTATACTGTTATACACGACGTATGTAGTGATTATTAGTAAGGAATTTACACACGACTTATAAACGAGCTACTCATTGTATAAGTATAAGATAGTTAAACGTCTGTATATAGAGTTTTTATAAGTAAGACCGTATGTAATTTAAATGCACTTACTGTTAATATGATGTAGGTGGTGAGAACAAATAAATGAAGACACAATTTTGTTGAAAAAATTGTAGGCCTAACTTCAAATAACTCAGAAAATGTAGACCTAATTTTATTTTCAGAGCAGAAGTGGTGTAAGTCAGAAATGGGTAATGAGGGTTAAAGTAAACATTCTGTAAAATACAACGCAAAGTAGCAGTTAATATTGAATTTATTTAAACTATTAGTAGTCAGGTGAATAGCACGAAGGATATATTAATTGCTACTTTGCGCTGTATTTCACAGAATTTTTACTTTAAACCTCATTATCTAATTTTGACTTACACCACTTCTGCTCTGAACGGCTCAAATAATCACTGGCAATGTAAAATCAATATCAATAACAGTCATGCAAATTATTACAGAAAAGATTCCTTTTTATATTAAATTTAAAAAGGCTCTTTTATTTCTTAAGAACTTAATACGTCTGCCACATGAATCTATACCAACACATCAGAAATTTATCGACACAGTCTGGATTTATTCAAGAAGTGAATATTTTGCAAAAGGATTACAATACTCCATGAATTCTTGAAAAATTAACACCATGATCCCTACTTCAATTTTTGTTTTTAGTAGGTTTTATTTCACTTTGCAGATTGGTCAGCTTTTATGAGTAGCCAACAATAAAATAAATAACATTATTCATCTATCAGTGTTTGCAGCGTGTTGTGTAATGTTTGTGCTAACCTAACCTCTGCACTCTGCACTGTTGTTTGAAATGTGTTGTGAACTTATTAAACACTTTGGCCCGATTGTATAAACGATTTAATCTTAGATCAGAGGTTAAATTGATCCTTGTTTCAGCTGAACTTGGAATTTTGTGTTGTATAAAGTCTAATCTGAGATTAATTTGTCTCAAACTAAAGTCAACTTTGACTGAAGAAATTTCTCCGATTAAGTTAGATGATCCAAGTTCAGTTATTTCTTTTCTGTTTGAAATATACGAGTGACATTGTGCAAATAAAATATCCATTATTATTAATTTTAATAGATATGTTTGGTACATTTATATATATATTTCTTTCAATTTCTTGCCTTAATACACAAACATTCTTATATTTTATAAGGCTCTATCGTGTTCAGCAGTATCAAATAACATAACCTATAATTATATTATGTTTATAACAACCATTAATTATTAATGGATATGATAGGTACATTCATAAATGTTCAATTAACTGTGTTACTAAACGAAAATTGTCGTTTTATAAAGCTTTATTATGTTTAGCAGTATCAAACACCATAACATGATAACAACTTGGAAAACAGTCAGCCTTCTTCTTATTGTCCGCCATTATTTACATTGCACAAAAAAAAAACAGTGTCTGCAACAGAGTGTACGGAAAGTCGCCAAAAAGTAGTTGTAAAGTCGCTAGATTTCTCATTATCAACAAAGAAAGATTACATTTTGTCACTATGGGGTTCTAAAAAGGTCACTAAATCCCTATTTAAGCAATATAAAAGTTAAAAGAAATTGTTGTTGAAAAAGAGTTAAAGTCACTAGATTGGCAATACTGAACAAACCTGTATAACATGGTCCGCGCATCACGTATTTCACCTGTTTATGCGATGTTGCCAAATCCTTTTCACGTGAACTTAAATTGCATTTGAACCAAGGTCATTTGATCGCAGAAAAGTTTTATACAATAGAAGAAATGTCTGAACTCGGTTCACTTTTCGATCTTCGATCAAAGTTGATCTTTAGTCAGGGAGTTTTTATACAATTGGGCCTTCATGAACTAAGTTTAATTTACTGATTAACCTGTACGAGATCCTGTATAAGTTACAATGATGCTGTGATTCTTTCGTTTTTGTTGTTACCAACTTGTTTTATACAAGAGATTATAATAAGCAGGCTGCGGCCTAGGGTCACCGATTCGCGAGACTGAAGTTAGCAACGCACGGAATATACATGACGTAATGAGCCATGGGTTGGGATGCCACTGTGAGAGTACAGTTAGTTTCGTAAGAAGTTAAGGGGAGGGGAGGGTATTTTTTTAACTTTTTTCCTATTTGGTGTAAATTATTAATTGTTTCTATGTAGAGTGCTCATAGCTGTGGCAACTCAACCAAATAAAAATATTTTGAAAAAAAAAAATTATTTCGGGGCCCACATTTGAAAAAAATATACCCAATGCAGGATTGTACTAAAACCGATATATCTAAACCGTTTTTAAAGATAGATTCAAACAGTTTTTTGCAATGTATTTGCAAAAGTATGTCCTACAAACTGTCCGTAACAGAATTTTGATATTAGTCCCTACGTTTGTAAAATAAACAATTAAAATTTAGTAACAATTTTCTGATTTCCTTTCTTGCAAACAAACGGACGTATTTTTAAAATGAAAACAATTAACAAAATTCTGTTACAGAGAAAAGTTTCCTAATAGTCTAAAGAACGTGTGTTCTAAATTTCTTGCATGTATCTTTATTAGTTCAGAAATTATATCCATTTTGTCTGGCAATGTAGCAAAAAAAATGAAGTTACTGGAAACCAATAAAAGCGGGTGTCTGATTTAAAAATCCATAGCGCAGGAAGTTTAAAAATGACGTCTCAACATCCGATAAGGGCACAAATACCCACAAAATGTTATGCAATGCATTCCACACATATCAAAGAGTATTTTAAAGGAAAACATTTTTTGAAAATTTAATTTACCGGAAACAACAATAAAAGTGGGCGGGTGATTTAAAAATCCATAATGCAGGAAGTTTAAAAATGGCGATCCACACATATCACAGAGTGTTTTAAAGATTTTTTTTTTTTTAAATTTAGTCAATTTTCATCAAAAATACCACCCTCTCCCCTTAAATTATCAACTTTCTAATTCTGCTTGGCGTGGGTCTTTGCAATCACCACACGTACTAGAGATCCTGTGAGTAAACAAGTAATTTTATTTCTTTTCATTTACTTATTTATTTGATTATTTGTACATGCATATTTGTGTTAGTGTTAATTTCGCTGTTTTATAATTCACATACTGAGGAACATGTCGAAAATTAAGAGCACCAAGCTTTCCCTTCAGAACAAACTTTAGAGAAGTTCGGAAAGGAATATTTTCTTATTAAAGGAAAAAAACATTGAATTTTGCAAATTGTTAAAAAGTATAATAACAGATAGAACTCGATTCTTTCAAAAGCAGTGTAGTAGCAAAAGTTATATGGAAAATATTTAATAATACAGTCAAAACTGGCTTTCAATATCAAAATCAGACATAAAATATGAAAAAGACTTTCATCGAGATTTGTATATAATGTTGGTACATGCCAACATCTCTTTCAACAATATTTCAAAGCGTTTCTTGAAAAAGTTATTTTGAGTGAAAGTTTCGGTGCATTCAATTGTGAAGAAATATATTTTATGTAAGTATTGTATATTTTTTTTTTTCTGTTCACTCACAAATTATTGGAGTTAAAAATGGGAGTATAAGAGTACAGTACATTATTTATTCATAAATTTCAAAAGGGTATATGACTCGGTTAAGAGAGAAGTTTTATATAATATTCTTATTGAATTTGGTATTCTCAAGAAACTAGTTCGATTAATTAAAACGTGTCTCAGTGAAACCTACAGCAGAGTTCGTATAGGTCAGTTTATCTTATGCTTTTCCAATTCACTGCGGACTAAAGCAAGGAGATCCACTATCACCTTTACTTTTTAAATTCGCCCTAAATATTCCATTAGGAAAGTTCAGGATAACACAAAAAAGGTTTGGAATTGAACGGGTTACATCAGCTTCTTGTCTATGCGGATGACGTGAATATGTTAGGAGAAAATACACAAACGATTAGGGAAAACACAGGAATTTTACTTCAAGCAAGTAAAGCGATAGGTTTGGAAGTAAATCCCGAAAATACAAAAGTAACATGATTTATGTCTCGTGACCAGAATATAGTACGAAATGAAAATACAAAAATTGGAGATTTATCCTTCGAAGAAGTGGAAAAATTCAAATATAAGTAACACTCGAGAGGAAATTAAATACAGAATAAATATGGGAAATGCCTGTTATTATTCGGTTGAGAAACTTTATCATTCAGTCTGCTGTCAAATAATCTGAAAGTTAGAATTTATAAAACAGTTATATTACCGACTGTGAAACTTGGACTCTCACTTTGAGGAGGAACAAAGATTAAGGGTGTTTGAGAATAAGGTTCTTAGGAAAATATTTGAGGCTAAGAGAGATGAAGTTACAGGAGAATGGAGAAAGTTGCACAACGCAGAACTGCACGCATTGTATTCTTCACCTGACATAATTAGGAACATTAAATCCAGACGTTTGAGATGGGCAGGGCATGTAGCACGTATGGGCGAATCCAGAAATACATATAGAGTGTTAGTTGGGAGGCCGGAGGGAAAAAGATCTTTGGGGACGCCGAGACGTAGATGGGAAGATAATATTAAAATTGATTTGAGGGAGGTGGGATATGGTGATAGAAACTGGATTAATCTTGCTCAGGATAGGGACCGATGGTGGGCTTATGTGTGGGCGGCAATGAACCTCCGGGTCCTTTAAAAACCATAAATAAGTAAGTTCACACATAAATGATTATTTTATGTTGTTAAAATTTGCATAGTATAATTAAATTGAAACATGTAATGTTAGGGAATTATTCTTTGTACTAGATATACACTGTATGTATTATACAGTGTTTGTAAACGTGAGCATTTATTTTGTGTCCTACTGTGACTGAATGTTTACATGTTGAGCCAAGGAGTAACTGCACTCTTGACCTCCCATTCCCCTCGATCTACACAACACAGTAGTCAGTGCAGTCCTAATTTAATACGTTTCGGTACCCTGGCCGCAGTCTGGTAATAAGTATTTGCAATTCTTTATTAAGTGTAATGGATAACTTAATTTTTAATTCTAATTTTTGACAAAACATTAAGTTAAAAAATGAATAACAGTGTTCTATAAATATGAGCAAATGTAAAAAGAAAAACGTTGTCACTTATCATCTACTTCTCTGTTTAACAGATTTTTGTTTAACGAAAAGTTGAGTTGTCTTTATTGACTGACTGTATCACTTAATACAGCTCGATACAGCGTCTTCTCCAAGGCAAGATTACTGCCTACATGTTCAAAATGCAAATTGTCCACATCACAATTCCAAAATGAACTTTTTCGAATTAAATTTATTGATAAAGTATAGGCCATTCTTTAACTCGTGAAACCTACCTGCGCGTCAGGAGAACAAGAAAGTGGACTGAGAAGCTTCCCTCCCAGCGAGTTCACTCACCCGGTGCGGGTAAGGCTCTTACCCAGTAGGATGCGAAACTGCGGTCAGCACCATCTCGCGGCGGGGGGCTGAAATAAGATGATCAGCGCCCAACGTCGTAGGTGGTGAACATTAGAACTACGTGTTGGGTACATTACCCAGAGTTCTCTAGTTATCCGTTCGAGATATTGCACAAGAGTCGAGGAGACGCGATGGCAGACAGAAACTTGCTAATAAGTGAACATAAAGTGATACGTGCGTGTATAAGCAGTGTATGTTAAACAGTGATGTTTATGGACGTTGTAAAAATAGTGTTGTTGAATGTATTTTAAAGTAATAGTAATATATAAATTGAACTATCTAAGTAGTTCTTGCAGACTTTTCCATTGTGCTGTACAATAAATACCCAAAGAATACAATCCCACTTATCTAACCTTTTGCTTTATTTTTTGTCTCTGTCTGGTTATGTTTTAATTGGATAGTGTAAAATAGATCTTCTCTTTTATCTTCCTGTTGACTCCAGTAAGAATTTTCAGTAGAAGATGCTGTGAGGAATAAAAATGTAAATGCTTTATTTTAAATTGGGTTAGTTTTGAATATCGATGAGGTTGGGAGGAAATATTTCTGCACAGTTTAACATTTTCGTCACCAGGTGCGCTGCTGAATGCACGGAGTAAGTACTCTTTTCGCTACTTGGTGCGCTGCTAGATGTAATAACGCCCCTCCCCCCAACAGGTGGCAGCAAGATCAATTTCTACAACAGCGCCTCTAGTATGTGTTACGTGAAACTCAGTAAGTTTCGTATCCTGTTATTATATTCATCCATGCCATGGATAAATATATAATAGGATGCGAAACTTAATGAGTTTGCCGTAACACATACTAGAGGCGCTGTTGTAGAAATTGATCTTGCTGCCATCTATTTCTGGATGGGGCGTTATTACATCTAGCAGCGCACCTGGTAACGAAAATACTAAACTGTGCAGAAAGTATTCCCTTCCACCATCAACAATATTCAAAACTAACCCAATTTAAAATAAAACATTTACGGTTTTATTCCTCACAGCATTTTCTACTGAAAATTCTTACCGGAGCCAACAGGAAGATAAAAGAGACGATCTATTTTACACTACCCAATTAAAATATAACCAGACAGAGACAAAAAATAAAGCAAAAGATTAGATAATTGGGATTGTATTCTTTGGGTATTTATTGTACAGCGCAATGGAAAAGTCTGCAAGAACTACTTAGATAGTTCAATTTATTATATTACTATTACTTTACAATACATTCAACAACACTATTTTTACAACCTCCATAAACATCACTGTTTAACATACACTGCTTATACACACACGTATCACTTTATGTTCACTTATTAGCAAGTTTCAATCCGCCATCTTCATCTTCGACTCTCCCGTACAGCAATATCTCGAACGGATAGAGAACTCTCGGTAATGTACCCAACACGTAGTTCTAATATTCACCACCTACGACGTTGGGCGCTGATCACCTTATTTCAAACCCTCAAATCCAGATGGTGCTGACCGCAGTTTCGCATCCTATTATATATTTATCCATGTCCATGCTCTTACTATAAGCTACGGCGCACACATGCATTTGGTTTCACGAGATAATGTATGACCTATAAATAAGCCAACTATTATACTCGTAGTTCTCAGGATCAAACTCTCGCGCAATAATTATAGTCGTATAATAAATAATAGGCCAAAAATCATACTTCTACAAAGAAAATATAACAGTCCAGCTGTTTTCCTTAATTTCCCATATTTTGTATGATCTGGACAAAGAGTTTGTAATACTTACTAGAGACACATACCCGTGAGTGGCAGGCAAGAAAAATGTCACAAATTGAATCGGCTAGAATCCGCCATTAAAGGGAGTGTTAGCGGCGCGAAATTCGAAAACAGTACCACAATACATTGATGTAGCCTGGTGATCGACACTTCTAAACATCTTTTACAAAGGATGAGTCGTGATGAAATAAACATGAATGGCAGAGGAGCGCTATATTTATTAAAGTATTATAATGATTCATCTTTGGCGATATTCTAAAAAATAAATTAAATCACCCATATACACTCGGGATAAGTATGAGAAATATTGAATAATGGCAATGTCAACATTAATTTTCAGTATTACTAGTATTGTTTTAAGGACATACTAATGGATATTTACTGTAATATTTAAAATGATCTATATTTCAATCCTTTCATGCAAAGGAAGAGGAAGGTTTATGGTGCTTAGAAAGTATTTAGTGGTGAAATATATCATAAAAATTCTGGAAACTGATTTAAAATGTAATAAGAATAATTTTTATCACAAAACAATCTATTCATTGTGTAGTTGATGACCACCAAGTTAGAGGTCAGTACAGACTTTTTAATACAATTAGTAGCGGTAATAGTAGGCCTAGGAGTAGTGGCAGTAGTAGGCCTAGTAGTAGTGGTAATAATAGACCTAGTAGTAATGGTAGTAGTAGGCGTAGTAGTAGTGGTAATAGGTGTAGTAGTAGTAGTAGTGGTAATAGTAGGTCTAGTTTTTGTGGCAATAGTAGGCCTAGTAATAGTGGGAATAGTAGGTGTAGTAGTAGTGGTAATAGTAGGCCTACTAGTAGTGGGAATAGTAGGCCTGGTAGTAGTGGGAATAGTAGGCCTAGTAGTTGTGGCAATAGTAGGCCTAGTAGTAGTGTGGGAATAGTAGGCCTATTAGTAGTGGCAATAGTAGGACTACTAGTAGTGACAATAGTAGGCCTACTAGTAGTGACAATAGTAGGCCTACTAGTAGTGGCAATAGTAGGCCTAGTAGTAGTGGTAATAGTAGGCCTAGTAGTAGTGGCAATAATAGGCCTAGTAGTAGTGGTAATAGTAGGCCTAGTATTAGTGGTAGTAGTAGGCCTAGTTTTGTGGTAATAGTGGGCCTAGTAGTAGTGGTAATAATAGACCTAGAAGTAGTGGTAATAATAGGCCTAGTATTAGTGGTAGTAGTAGGCCTAGTTTTAGTGGTAGTAGTAGGCCTAGTTTTAGTGGTAGTAGTAGGCCTAGTTTTTGTGGTAATAGTAGGCCTAGTTTTTGTAGTAATAGTAGGCCTAGTAGTAGTGGCAATAGTAGGCCTAGTAGTAGTGGCAATAATAGGCCTAGTAGTAGTGGCAATAATAGGCCTAATAGTAGTGGTAATAGTAGGCCTAGTTTTGGTGGTATTAGTAGGCCTAGTAGTAGTGAGACCTAGTTAGTAGTAGTGGTAATAATAGACCTAATAGTGGTGATAATAGTAGGCCTAGTAGTAATGGTCATAGTAGACCTAGTAGTAGTGCTAATAATAGGCCTAGCTAGGTCATCAACTATATTTTTACTAATTTCTTTGCATTTAATGCAACCAAAAACTAGATGTACATACTGTACAAAACGAAAATTACATGATTAATTCATATATTGTGAAACAAAACATTTTAGACAGATATAGTCTGAGGAATTTCTTATGCACTGTGCTATTATAATTCACTGTAATGTGATGGCACCTAACCCTTACATACATTGTTGAAATCAACCTTATAAACCTGATTAATGTGTTTCTGGAAAAACTTTATCCAAGAAATATTCCGACATTCTGTAAACACATTCAAAGGAGAAACTGCAATTGGAACATTCTTCCAAATATTAAGATATGCATGCTTTCCTGGGCATCCTACAATAGTAGCTATGTTCGAACAATTATTTGCGGCGCAGTATTTCACCATTTTCTTATTATTTCCCTTCAAGTGTACTTATATTTATTCGTACTCCACAATAAGCATGAACTGCTTGCACTCCCGACGAAGCATCATCTCCCTTTAATGGCGGCCGAACAGCGGTTCAATTTTATACGCGAAACTAGCGCCGTTGGTGTCTCTAGTTATATATTACAAACTCTTTGGATCTGGACAAGGAGCCATTTGGAAATGGACGCCTCATTTGTTTCATTCCAAAGAGTTTGTTCTTTGTTTCATTCCAAGGAGGTTCCTCTTCCTTTCAATTTCTGCTTTCGATTCGATTATTGCCCTCGAAGTTACTAGTGGTCAGTACGAAGCAAGATTTGAATTTTAAAATAGATTAAATGAAGCTGTAAAGGATTTAACATCAACTAACAAATTTAATAAATTGGAGTAAAAGCTTCAGTGTACGGATTGCTACGGGAGTCAACTTATAGCGGAATATTCTGCGATGATTGAGACATGCGAGAGTGGGTGTTGGTAGGAGAAAGAAAGCAGATTGCCACTTGAAGTAGGAGAAAGAGATAAGTGGTGATGGTAAAAGAGAATCAAGCAATCCGTACACTAACGGTCTTACTAATAAAAAGTCTATATACAGATGTTTAACTGTCTTATACTTATGCAATGAGTAGCTCGTTTATAAGTCGTGTGTAAATTCCTTACTAATAATCACTACATACGTCGTGTATAACAGTATAACTGTTACACAGCTACGTCATAGCTTCGTCATTACTTCGTTACGAAAGGTAATAGAATATCTGAGGTTCTCTATTGCATCCGGTAGAGCGCTCTAGTGTGGGGTATTAAATATCGATAGTACAACTGGCTCTAATCGATTACCACACTACATTTTGGTCAAAGAGTACAAGCTACAGCAATATTATTCTAATAATTCTATGATCTTTGGTTTGTTCTTCTGGGGTCACAAGGTAACCATCATCATAAAATGACAATCGATACGAACAGCTGTTGGAGGGGCGGCCATTTTTTCGCTATATACAACGCTTAAACAAGGGGTTTCGTGTATATAACTACTGCAAAGCAATTCCCATTGTATAGTTACAGGCTGCTTATACATCCATCGCTTATGCATGGTTTATTAGTAACGTTTTCTGCCTCAACTCTGCATAAGTCTAGTATAAAAACTATACACGGTTTATTAGTAAGACTGTAAGTTTAAACGAAAATGAGTTCACAATAAATTTAATATTGTGAAAAATAAATAAATTAAATCTATTTAATGACAAAGTACTGTGACATTACAATCTCAAATGAGTGTATAATGCCTACCCACGTTACTTGCGTGATTCGGGTTCCGCATACTGCCGATAGATGGCAGGACTGTGATCCATTTCAAGTTGCACACTACCTCGGCGGGCCATGTTATGCAGGATGTGTATCTGTGAAGAGATGTCGTGTACTAGGGTGAGTGTATGTATAAATGCTTATGTAAGTGTAGTGTAGGAAATGGGTGAGAAAGTGAGAAGGTTAAACGAGGTATATCCGTGAATTTCATATTTGCAAGAGGGTTGTATATATTAAGACAGCACTTCTGACTTTTTCAATACCACTCAACTACAGAAATTCCATTTTTATTACCACCGTTTAATCTCCAGGATTTGATATTACATAATACTAACATAGCTCATTCTTTGTTCAACTTACTGCAGCACCAATACTTTACTTTTAAAGGTCGCATAACTGTTCAACACAATCCCTAACATATCACTGGCCCATACTTATGGAGTAAAGGCTAGCGCGTCTGGCCGCGAAACCAGGTGGCACGGGTTCGAATCCCGGTCGGGGCAAGTTACCTGGTTGAGGTTTTTTCCGGCGTTTTCCCACAACCCAATATGAGAAAATGCTGGGTAACTATCTATGCTGGACTCCGGACTCATTTCACAGGCATTATCACCTTCACTTCATTCAGACGTTAAATAATCTGAGATGTTGATACAGTGTCGTAAAATAACCTACTAAAAATATCACTTGTGTTTATTGTAATGATCGTGGAACTGTTCAACATATTCCATAACATATTACTGCAGCGTTTATGTTTAATATTCGTGTAATTTTTCAACACATTCCCTATTATATTGCAGTGTCTATTTGTAATGGTCATGTAACTGTTCAACACATTCCCTAACATACTATTGCAGTGTCTATTTGTAATGGTCATGTAACTGTTCAACACATTCCCTAACATATTATTGCAGTGTCTATTTGTAATGGTCATGTAACTGTTCAACACATTCCCTAACATACTATTGCAGTGTCTATTTGTAATGGTCATGTAACTGTTCAACACATTCCCTAACATACTACTGCAGTGTCTATTTGTAATGGTCATGTAACTGTTCAACACATTCCCTAACATATTATTGCAGTGTCTATTTGTAATGGTCATGTAACTGTTCAACACATTCCCTAACATACTATTGCAGTGTCTATTTGTAATGGTCATGTAACTGTTCAACACATTCCCTAACATATTATTGCAGTGTCTATTTGTAATGGTCATGTAACTGTTCAACACATTCCCTAACATACTATTGCAGTGTCTATTTGTAATGGTCATGTAACTGTTCAACACATTCCCTAACATACTATTGCAGTGTCTATTTGTAACGGTCATGTAACATTCCCTAACATACTATTGCAGTGTCTATTTGTAATGGTCATGTAACTGTTAAACACATTCCCTAACATACTATTGCAGTGTCTATTTGTAATGATCATGTAACTGTTCAACACATTCTCTTAAATATTTTTGCAGTGTTTGTATTGTCGCGTGACTTCAACACATTCCCTAACATATTATTGCATTGTTTACGTCGTAGCAGTGAAAACATGCAGTGTATTATATCCAGAATAATTAAAATGACTAAACTTTCGTTATCTTGCTTGTTTTTTACCTTATGAAATATAATTTATATTTTACAAGTATTGTATTACAGGAAGTACAGTATTTACAACTAACTTCCAAGGCAAGAGATTATTGTTATTTTATTTTCCACCATCCCTCAGAATATGTGTAAACATTCGTTTTTTCTTATTACATACAAGAAACATTTTTTCATAATTCCAGGAAATGTTACATTTAATTTTGTATATAAATTTTGCAACATAAAAGTAATTCAGCAGAAATTCACATAGAATAGATATATGCCTGTTGTATACTTTTTTAAGATTGTTTTCTAATTACGAAAATCATAATTTCAAATATATAGAAATAATCTAATCTGAGGCACTTGCAATGAGATTTTCATATTACTCAGTTGTTAAATGTGCAATAGTAGATTATATTGTGAAAAGAAATTCCTGGTCTGCAATTTTTACTTTCCGAAAAATATATTAAGGATATCGCCTCCGAACACTAACCGTTCGAAGTAATCCTTATACAAAACGTTTCTAAGGTGGGTCCCTCTTATTGATAAATTACAATTATTTCTACTAAGAGAGAAGCACAGATTCTGAAACCACATTTGCATCTTCGTCTTAAAAAAAAAAAAAAAAAAGCATTATTCTCTAAAGAAATTTTCTATAAAACAGCTATGGTAATATCAACTACATGAAATAATTCTTATAAATACTTACAATTTCCAGTACCATTCACAGGAAAAGTTTTCGATTAGATATGTAATTATGTAGGCCTATAAATAATCATTAACATTTTCAATACATACGTTTTTAAGCAATAACTATAAGATTTCATTTATAACAATTTCTAAAATGAATTACAATTTTATATTTTCTTAAAACGAAGTTCTTCTTGACTTCAGGGATTAGATAACATAACAGTTTTGTCTTCACATTTTGCTTCAGTTCCTTATTTTCTCAAGGTGTTCATCTATTCTTCCTTGGGGCTTATATTTGGCTAGTCGTCTGTCAGAGCCCACACGGTTAAAATGCCCAGCGTTCTCTGTATCTCTCTATCTCCTCTTCATTGTTTTATGTAATAATTGTCTTATATCTTAACTCCTTGCTGCATGATTATTTTTATTTTCTGGAAATACAATATCCTTACCTTAGAAAAGATAGTTAGAAATTCTAATAAGCATATTAATAATATTGGATTGTACCATATATGGCACTGAATACAATCATGGTTACTTTTTTAGGAACCTGTCTCAGAGGGAAAGATACAAATTAGGAACCAAACATAAATTAAAAATTTCAAACATGTATATATGAAAATCTGAATATAATAACTCGTTTTACAGATTAGACCTAATAATGAAAATCACACAAATTCTCACAAGTACAGTATTTTCCCCCTCTCTTTCACTCTAGCCCTCATGGACCTTGACGAAGCAATTCATGTCCTTGTTGAGGCACAATTATTCCGAATTGCACTTCTGGAATGTGATATAGGATTTCCCTGTACAGTCAGGGTACTTGCAGAACAAAAGTTTTGAATCCCCACTTATGTGAGTTTTAGGGTTGTATTGTTTCAACGATGATCTACACTTAGCAGGGATTATCTGCTCAACGACAGCCAGAAATTCCTCTTTCGGAATGAGCAGCACTCTTTCACGCAATTTGTCCAGTAATGGACGAATTTTGAATAGTGTATCATGGTTAGGTTCATCTGGTGAGATCCAGTTATTCTTGACAGTGTGCCATATCTATCCCAGTATGCAGTTTTGAAATACGTACATGCTTATATTATAAGTTATATGAATATAAAACTGGTATGTGCCATATCTGTCCCAGTATGCGGTAAGGGGTTTATTTTATATGATACCGTCTAAGTCACCATATAACTCTTTTGAGATATATCATTGCTGCAGGTTTGATATAAAAGTCGAATGAACAATTACCTAATTTAAACCATTTTTATTTACTGTGTGTATAATTTCAGATAGAGTAGACTTGTAGATATATGAACAAAATCTTTCTAATACTTTAGTATGATAGCGCATTTGCCACATCATACGAAAGCAGATTGTAAAGTACCAATATATTAGAAAATTAAATCCATAGGAATATTACAAAATGAAATCCATAGGAAATATGGAAACACAATAGATCCATCACAATTTTAAAAAATGCAGTCAGAAAAAGTGTGGGGAACAGGAATTTCAAGGATAATAATAATAATAATAATAATAATAATAATAATAATAATAATAATAATAATGATTTATTTTAGCTGGCAGAGTTAAGGCCGTAAGGCCTTCTCTTCCACTCAACCAGCAAAAAGTGTAGTAGTAGTAGTGTAGAAATAGTAATAGTGTAGTAGTAGTAGTAGTAGTAGCAGTGTAGTAGTAGTAACAGTAGTAGTAGTAGTAGTAGTAGTAGTAGTGTAGTAGTAGTAATAGTGTAATAGTAGTAGTAGTAGTGTAGTAGTAGTAGTAGTAGTAATAGTGTAGTAGTAGTAGTAGACTAATAGTGCCAGTATTAACAGCAATGTGTAGTAGTAGTAATAATATTAGTAGTAGTAGTGTAGGAGTAATAGTAGTAGTGTAGTAGTAGTGTTAATAGTGTAGTAGTAGTGATAGTAATAGTAGTAGTAGTAATAGTGTAGTAGTAGTAATAGTAGTAGTAGTAATAGTGTAGTAGTAGTAGTAATAGTAATAGTAGTAGTAGCAATAGTAATAGTAGTAGTGTAGTAGTAGTAATAGTGTAGTAGTAGTGGTGTAGTAAGTGTAGTAGTAGTAGTTGTAATAGTAGTAGTAGTAATAGTAGTAGTAGTAGTAGTAGTAGTAGTAATAGTGTAGTAGTAGTAGTAGTAGTAGTAGTAGTAATAGTAATAGTAGTAGTAGCAATAGTAATAGTAGTAGTGTAGTAGTAGTAATAGTGTAGTAGTAGTGGTGTAGTAAGTGTAGTAGTAGTAGTTGTAATAGTAGTAGTAGTGTAGTAGTAGTAGTAGTAGTAGTGTCTTAGTAGTAGTAGTAGTAGTAGTGGTAGTAGTAGTAGTAGGGGAATGTATAGATCTATATCTCTGGAGAATGAGGGTAACTTCTCGCTTATGAGAAAAATTCTTTGCTTACAATAACCATAATTCTTTTCACTTTGTTACTGTTGTTTATTGTTACTATTATTGTCCTTACAGTTCTTGTTATTTTTGATAAACTTACAACAGAGACTGTTTCAACCAATTAATTCAATACATTTCTTAAACACAACAAAACGAAACCATGGCAATATTAATCATCTTTGTATTACCTCCTATTTATGTTACATTACAGAAAATTCTTTCAATGTACCAATACGTACAAGGTTATTGAAATCATAAATAGCAAAGGCATACCGAACTGTATCCAATGATGCATTGTGCGTGATAACGGGAATAATCCCAATAAACATCCAAATAGAGGAGACAGCAGAGTATTACCGAGTTGTCAAAAGAAACAGAAACCAACATGACCACGAGAACAGGAATCAGATTGACCATGATATGGAGTTAAAACATTGGCAGCATCCAGGTGACCACGTAAAAATCAGAGAAGGAAAAGAGGACAACGAATATAATATAATTAAAATATTCACAGATGGGAGCAAAGGTGAACTCGGTGTTGGAGCAGGAGTAGCTATATTCAAAGAAGGCCACCTGGAGAAAGCGCTAAAATACAGACTGAATGGCAAATGTTCCAACAATCAGGCTGAACAACTAGCCATATTAAAAGCTATTCAACATGTACAGACTCTGGAAAGTCAACAGCAAAAAATTTCAATATTTACAGACAGCAGGATAACATTAGACTTCCTTAGAAATCAAACAAATCATACGCATCTTATAGAAGAAATAAATCAGAAGAGAAGTAAAGGAAGCGGAGAGGAAGAAGAGGCAAATAGAATTCAACTGGATTAAGGCCCACGCTGGACACGAGGGGAATGAATTAGCAGATCAACTTGCGAAGGAGGCAGCACGCTCCGAGGATATTCCAGAGAGCTACAGCAAGACACCAAAAAGTGAAATACACACTCTCAGTTTAGTGAAGTGGCAAAACGAATGGGACAACACGGCAAAAGGACAAATCACAAAATCTTTCTTCCCAAATATAAATGATCGGTTAAAATTGAAACTTAACATAACCCCAAACTTCACAACTATAATAACAGGACACGGAAATATAAAATCTTATCTACATAAATATAAAATTATAGATAGCCCATTATGTCCATGCAACAATGACGAACAAACGATAGATCATTTGTTATACAATTGTGAATTACTTGAGAGAGAAAGAGACATTCTGAAAGCGGCAGTTCTAAAGTCTGAAAACTGGCCAGTGAATAAAGACAAACTAGTGCACAGATACCAGAAGAACTTTATCAAATTTACTAACAATATACAGTTTGACAAATTACAATGAAAGAAAAGTACAAAATTCATCCATCTATATTGCCTATAAAGAAACGTTTAGAACAATATAAAGTAATTATATGAACATAGTTTAAGTTAAACCAATGCATGTAGTATTACTCTACAGTAATGGAGCATGCAGGCTGTAAAAAAAAAAAAAAAAGATATGAAATTAATTCTCCTCTCCAAATAGGCACAATATATTAATAAAGGAGACTGTTTCACCCATTCCATTCAATACATTTCTTGAACACAGCCACAAAACGAAACCATAACAAATCAAATCAGTCCCTGATCGCCAGTCACTTGATGTCTGATTTATTTGATTGTTCATTGCGTTGCACAAACGTGAATCCCCAATCAACTTGTCTCAATTTACTAATTGCTGATTTGGGAAAGAAATACATTTGACAACAGCGCTATTTAGCAACCACAGCCAATTTGATGCTCTTTAAAAGTCGCGAAACGAATGCATCAAGTGGGCGGTGACTAGTAAAACAAGTGAATGTTTTGCTGGTTTGTTGCTTTTTGTAGAAAGGAAACAGGCGGATTCTGTTTGTATATAGACTACAATATAGTGAAAAAAAAATGAAGCAAACAAAAAAGAAAGACGTGAGGGGGCTTCTGTTGTGCGATTTACTAGGGGAGTCGACAAGAAATTGGAATATGCATAGCCTCCATAACCTAAAATAATTCCATTTCCCATCTCTCTGTTTACAAATGGAGCTCGTAACCTACTCATTAAAAATATTGTGTTGTCATGTGTAGAACCCTGCCAACGGGCTACAACATTCCAGAATTTCAATGATGGCGTAGACTACATATTGCCTGTATATTCACAGAAAAGAAACCTTTTCTATTTCGATAAAGTTCGGCATCATTTCAACCAGGTGATTGGACGGGGATGTGAGCAGTCTATACAACCAATATTAGGCTACTCTTGGAAATCCTGACATGGCTGAAAATTCTCTCTGGATTTCAAATCGTTCCCTGTTTGAAGTTTGGGAATTTATGAGACCCTGCCATAACAAAGCAATTTCATACGTAACATTCCTAACTACTCGGCAAATAGTTGATTTGTGCAACTTGGTTCATAGGAGAAAGTGAAAGGTTTCGATTTGTCTGTCTGCATATATTTGTTTCAATTTTTGAAAGTAACAAAACACACGAATTCTTACTTAACCTAAATCTTTGCTCAAATTCTCTGTCATTATACATAAAGACAATTCATGTCTATCACGGAAACGCCTTCTTCTTAGGCCCGGTTGCAGAAACACCGATCAAAATATGATTGGCAATCAAGGAGGGTTTGATTGGCCATCAGTTCTATTTCTGTTGCAGCAAGAACAATCAGTGTTTGATCGGAGATCAGTCTTCCATCAGATTTGATCAACAGATTTTTGCTGGTTAAGTCACTGATCATTGATCAAGTAGGCTATTTATGTTGTTCTGTTGTAATGCAGTTACTGTACTTATATAGTAAATAGTTATAGTGTAACAATATTGTTTTCGACATAATGGATTCTTCTGATGAAGAAATTTTAGAATGAAAAAAATATTAAGAAGAAGGCGTTTCCGTGATAGACATGAATTGTCTTTATGTATAATGTCAGAGAATTTGAGCAAAGATTTAGGTTAAGTAAGAATTCGTGTGTTTTGTTACTTTCAAAAATTGAAACAAATATATGCAGACAGACAAATCGAAACCTTTCACTTTCTCCTATGAACCAAGTTCCACAAATCACCTATTTGCCGAGTAGTTAGGAATGTTACGTATGAAATTGCAGGGTCTCATAAATTCCCAAACTTCAAACAGGGAACGATTTGAAATCCAGAGAGAATTTTCAGCCATGTCAGGATTTCCAAGAGTAGCCTAATATTGGTTGTATAGACTGCTCACATCCCCGTCCAATCACCTGGTTGACATGATGCCGAACTTTATCGAAATAGAAAAGGTTTCTTTTCTGTGAATATACAGGCAATATGTAGTCTACACCATCATTGAAATTCTGGAATGTTGTAGCCCGTTGGCAGGGTTCTACACATGACAACACAATATTTTTAATGAGTAGGTTACGAGCTCCATTTGTAAACAGAGAGATGGGAAATGGAATTATTTTAGGTTATGGAGGCTATGCATATTCCAATTTCTTGTCGACTCCCCTAGTAAATCGCACAGCAGAAGCCCCCTCACGTCTTTCTTTTTTGTTTGCTTCATTTTTTTTCACTATATTGTAGTCTATATACAAACAGAATCCGCCTGTTTCCTTTCTACAAAAAGCAACAAACCAGCAAAACATTCACTTGTTTTACTAGTCACCGCCCACTTGATGCATTCGTTTCGCGACTTTTAAAGAGCATCAAATTGGCTGTGGTTGCTAAATAGCGCTGTTGTCAAATGTATTTCTTTCCCAAATCAGCAATTAGTAAATTGAGACAAGTTGATTGGGGATTCACGTTTGTGCAACGCAATGAACAATCAAATAAATCAGACATCAACTGACTGGCGATCAGGGACTGATTTGATTTGCGTTTCTGCAACCGGGCCTTAATATTTTTTTCATTCTAAAATTTCTTCATCAGAAGAATCCATTATGTCGAAAACAATATTGTTACGCTATAACTATTTACTATATAATTACAGTGACTGCATTACAAACAGAACAACATAAATAGCCTACTTGATCAATGATCAGTGACTTAACCAGCAAAAATCTGTTGATCAAATCTGATGGAAGACTGATCTCCGATCAAACACTGATTGTTCTTTCTGCAACAGAAATAGAACTGATGGCCAATCAAACCCTCCTTGATTGCCAATCATATTTTGATCGGTGTTTCTGCAACCGGGCCTAAACATCACTGTATTACCTCCAATATATTACATTATTATTATTATTCAAAATTATTCATTATTAAACTTAATGTTTGAGATTTACATTTACTCTTTAGTTCAGTTCAAATATTAGTTCAGAAGACATTTGCTCATTACTGTTTATCAGTGTTGCTTTCTTTGAAAACTTCAACATAAAGAAACACTGTGAGTCCTAAGTTTTTATGAGAATATTGCACTAATCACGTTCATGTTTGTCGATATTCCAGGTGCTTGATTCAGACTCCGGCTTCTCCTTCATGGCACGTCCTAGGTCATGTCTACCCAGAGGATTTCCTGCAAACATCCCCGGAACATGTCATTTCTTGCTGGGATATCGGCATCCAGACCTTCCGGAAAGCGCAGCTCTATCTGAGCACGTAGAAGCTGGGGTAAGAGATCTCGGCGTCTTCGTTTGAGCAGGACAGTGTTGTGATAATAGACAGGCCTGAAAACTTAACGCAAAAAGACCTTGCCTTTCAAATTTTAGGACTTAAATTATTCTGAGACTTTTTTTTTTTTTGGAGTGCAAGTATGGCTTTCCTTATATGTGAGACGTGATGTATGCTATACAAGCTGTTAAGTGATCCCCCAGCTTAGGTAACAACAGTATTCTCACTTAAGATTTCTTATTCTGTGGAATTGATTGTTAATAATAGACAATTTAAAGAAAATAATGAGTTATTTTTCAGAATAGATTTGCCATCGAAGTGACACATCTAATGTTACAAACTGTACAAAAATAGATAAAATTGATATTCTTCAGAGATTGGCCCCCCTTGCTATTTTTTATTATCGAGTAGATTGGGAGCTGCTTTAAGCCATTTTTAAAAGTCTCATTACTCAGAGTATTGTCGCAAACAATGATAAATGCAACTTAAACGCAATTGGAAACTTGTTATACAGTTGTTAAGACTTCTGCTAAAAAAACTGTGTCGTCATTGTTGTATCATTTCTACTATAGTGGTTATAATTTATTCTTATTGAATTTGTGTATTATAATTTATTTCAGTGTGTTGAAATACATATTATTTCTTTATTTCAGTTAACGTTAAGAGACCAAAGAATTTGTTTTAAGAATTTGAAGAAATAAAAGGTACAAATAATTTGCTCACATTTTCTCAAATACCTTTCAAAAGTATAGGGGAGACTGTTGTACTTTTAGCATAGTGTACCTTTGAACATTTTTTTATTTTTGATTTTTTGTTGCTACCTAGAGGACTCAAACTGAAGTAGATTGTAGAGAAAGCTACTAAGTAGCCCTGGTCGTAGTTTCGATTTGATTTATTGCGAAGTGCGAGTTCTGTGAGCAAAACAATCTTTTTAGTAGCAAAAGTAAACATTTCGTTCATTGATATATGTTTTCTAACACAAAACCAGATTGTATTTGTTACTATCCATCAATTACAGTGTGTTCCCTATCATCTGGTGAGTAATAACATATTTTAATTTCCATGATTTATTTGAATCTCTAGTTTTGGGAGCCATATTTATTTAAACGTGCACCCTCTTGTACCTTTGAACACAAAACATCTTGTACCATGGAACATCTTCCAAGGTGCACGATACTATCGGTTTTTGTCTTTCTTTTATTGTAAGATCATGTCACGAAGTAAGTCTGGAGTTAAGAGGCCCCCAATTGATCTGGATGTCTTGAAGAAAGCTCTTGAAGCAATTCTTGCTACTCAAGGAAATATAATCTAAATCAGAGAAGCCTGCTCTGGTTTATGATGGCAAATACATTTTACATTTGATTGTCAGTTCTTACCACTGTTTTCTCACCTATATTCCATGTGCTTCAACTTACAAGAGGGTATGTTCTAAGGTACATGAACCTGTTGTACCTTTGAACATATTACATTTTATTTTTTCCAGCCTTAATAGATGTGTAGAACAGGAAAATACATACAGGAAGCTGTGAAAGAATCTTCAATAATTATTTACTTAAAGAATTTTTTAATTAAAAAAAATGTCATTTCCCAAAATTAAAAAAAAATAAAATGTGAAAAATGTTTAAAGGTACAACAGTCTCCCCTACTTCATAATATGTATACCAATCACTTCTAGTTTTAATTTACCATACCGTCAACCAGGTATACTTTACACAAGGGAGGTAACTTTACACATTTCTAGAAAAATGTTTAGAAGGCAGCACATTACAGACAATGTGTAGCAACTCCGTGGAACTGATTCTATGTGACAACAGCACATATGTGTAGTAGACTGAAGTGTGTGCCATTATTAAAACTGTTGTACACCATTTTTCTATAAATGTGTAAAGTTACCCCCCTTGTGTGTAAAGTATACCCGGTCGACGGTACCTGAAGACTCGGCTGTCGACATCAGCTCAAGAAGTGTCAGTGGCAATCGGCACTATATAAGTTGGGTCATGAGAAAAAGGTGATGGTTATCTAATTATTGATAAATTGGTTTCCACGATTCCGCAGGCTATATCTAGGGTAAATTGGGTTCCCAAATTTTACCTGGTTATGATATAGTATGGGATACCTAGTAAAAATCATTCCCAAACAGAACTTTTACAGTGCATTAGCCTATATCATACAACGAATTTCATATTCGAGATGTAGGCCTAACACCTAGCAAATGATGATCTACAATCCTCGACTAGTAGAAGTTCAGTGGCATTGTACATGATTACCAATCTAGAAGAAATGAAAACTGAGCATATTTAGCTTCACATGGTTTTCTTTTTGCATAAAACTTCTCTGACACACAAATGTATTCAAATATAATTATTTGCATATACTGGGTGAAAAATCCTTCGCGCGACCGTGCTTTCATGGCTTACGACTAGCCGACTGAACCGGTTACTAAGTCTCCCATCTCCACCGGGCTGAACATCGCGTCAGGCATCAGTGTGAGTTGTACTCTTGCAACATAAACACGTGTTCTTCAGGCGACGTAATACAGTGTATTAATTAAGTTAATATGGTTCAATTCAGGTATTCTATTTCCCAAAGAGTATTGATGTATGATTCGTATGTACGTACAGAATCGGCTCATGCTGTAAGCATATTATTTCAAGAGAGATTCCTTGGTGTCCAAGTTCCTACTCAAAGTTCTATTCAAAGTGTATTAGAGTTTATTTTTAAGTGTTAATTAGTAATAGCATATGCGACAAACTGTAGGCAGATTTACTGCGGACTTCCTAACACCCGTGCTCCATGGTTATCGGCTTGATTCGCTCAAGACACGCCAGCAGTGGAAGTGGGCGCACAGAGAATTGTTCACCCAATACACGTGACAATATACATATGAGTTTTCATAGAACAATTTTTTCATCTACTAAAAATTATGTTAGAAATTTTTGAACAGAAATCAACAATATATGTCATAATACTGTCAGAAGACATTTTCTCTTCTTGAGAGTCGGAAGTTGATAAATGGAAGATTCTGTGAACGGTAGAGGAATAGCTACATGCGATAACTCTGAAGGTTTATCGTTTTTCCCTCCATCATTTGTACATCACTAATACTAATTAAAATATCACCACCTTCAATATAACTGACATTATCGTTTCAAGCACAACTGGCATCATTGTCATTATGACATTCACTGCTATCATCACCATAGCCACTAATGATTCTTGAACCTCCTTGTATTGCAGAGATAGCGTACCATTTTTTTAATGAAAGAGCTTAGTTGCAATAGTGTGCATTTGCAAATCGTGGAAGTTAATATTGAGATATCTGTCAGAAGGAAGTGAAATAGAAAGAGTAGTATGCGATAAGAATGCCATTTCGATGGTTGAGAACCAGACTGTTCCAAGTTCATTTTACCAAATTTTTCAGGAGAGCTACTTTAAGTTTCTGACTTTCGAAACTGTCCCACATTGATGTAATAGGTCTGATGGTGGGAGCATGAGGTACCATACCCCCTTCTTTGTCAACAAATGTAAAAACCTGGGCCTAACACACAGCATTGTGAAAGAAATAGCCATTAGTGCCCTCAAAGGATCGGTTCAGATATTGAGAAATCACTTGTATGGGAGTGATAATGGAAATCTTAACCGATGGATGTTGATTAGTTTAGATATCAATTCCAGTAAATCCGTGCTATTATTTTTTTCGCGGTAAGCTTATATGGCATTCAAATTATTCTAACCTATCTGATGATATTTTTCCCCCTTTCTTAACTGTAAATGAGCACAAACGCTACTTAGGTGTAAATTTTTCTGACATTTTTTATATTCGATTCCCTAACCACCTGTTTATCACTTTACTTTTTAGGGTTGTTTTCAAATTATGTAATAGCTTTGTCAGGTCTGGCAACCTTTTCATAAGGGAAGCTAAATTTATATTATATTATATTATATTATATATTAACATATAACCACAGTACCGGTATGTTGCTAGCATGTCTTCAAGGATGTTTTTGGCATTGTTAATAAAGCAATTAAAAAATTAATTTTATTCCTAAATATAAGTGGGCATGGTGTAAGGAGATCTTTAAAACCAAAGTGTTCCATGTCCAGTTGAAATCAATAAATGATTAATTGTATTATGTAATGAACAATAATACAACACATTTTCCTCTCATTCTTTCAATATATCATTACAAATTTGCCTATCCACTGGAAAGAAGTATTTTCTTTTTCTTTTTTTTTTTTTAACTTGGTTTAAAAAGTAATTGCATAACCTATTCAATATCATTTTTTTCACTATAAAGATACCCCTGCTATTTGGTTTTACCCCCACTGATACGCCTCTTCCTCAGATTATATGCTGTAACTAGAAAGAAGTACTTGCACAGAGATTTAATGTCCTGTATCTTTTAAATTTTCCGAACACTAATGTTTGTGGGATAGGTATATTCAGTACCGTATATTCAGTATAATACAGTCAGAGCACACAACATAGTGCAATTGACAAAGTCAGTAATAAAAAGTAAACAACAAAACAATAAAATTAATCCAAAAACTCTCAACAACGTTGACATTACAAAACTCATTAATTTCATAAAATGGTTTGTTGATTAACCAACCGGGGACAAGTCTGTTAAAAGACTTCCTTTCCAGATTAAAAAGATATCTCGGAAATTTATTTGCTATTTAACGACATAATAAAATAGTTAGCCTATACTCAGGTATAGATGGATGTATAGATTTATTCGTTCCATAATATTCTTACATTTGCTTTATAGCATAGAATAAAGAACATGTCCAATTCTTATTATAAATGCAATACATATAAAATGCAAATATGAAATATGTACAGAATTAATACCTTAATAAAAATAATATTTCATATAATGTAATATGTTTACCATTTAATAGTATTAAAATATTTTACACAGTACTGTGAAATGTCAAGAATTCATCTACAGAATAGAAAGTGTGAGATATTAAGTAATTTTTTAGTTTTAGCTTAAATAATGCAGGGCTTTGGCTATGATTCTTAATGTCTTCAGGAAGATTATTGAACATTTTTATCGCCATGTAACGTACTCCCCTTTGTTAGCATGATAAATTTGATGATGGCGTATGAAAATCATTCCTTCTGCGGGTATTTATACATACTATGTATGGCTGAGTTAGTTGGAAAATTGTATTTATTACATAAGAGGAATTTTATTATAGAGTATATGTATTGATTTGTTAAGGTTAGAATCTCTAATTTTCTAAAAAATAATCTACATGATTCTCTAGCCTTTGCTCCAACTATTATTCTAATGTCTCTTTTTTGTAATAAGAATATATTTTTACTATCTGCAGAATTTCCCCAAAATATTATTCCGTAGGACATAATGGAATGAAAATATGCAAAATATATTGTCTTTAAGATACTGCTGTTTAGAAATTGTTGTAACGACCTAATTGCGAAGCATGCTGAGCTAAGTTTGGGGGTTATTTCTTTGATATGATTTTTCCAATTTATTGTATTATTAATCCGTCTTAGCCCAAACTCATTACAGATGTACAAATTGTTTATAAATGATTAAATAATGTTTATTACAGCCTATAGAAGTATTGTTTATTGAGAATTCATGGAAAATCATATTTAAAAACGGACTGTAGGGGTGTCACCTGTAGGTGACATTGGGCAATAAATCTTATTGTCACATTTAATGATTGCAATATCATATTTTATTCATTGGAGAATATTTAAGATAGCATATATGTAATAATACTACTGAATGGGACTGAATCGCTGGCTGGATGTCTGTATGGAGCTTTCTCATAGAGACCACAACATACTTGCACGATATTTCGCCGGAATTCACAATATGTCAAGTCTTTTTGTATTGCATCTCTTCTTGATACTAACCACGCATTATGACAGGCTGCATCGAGATAAAATGCAAAATTGGGTACCACCATTTCGTTCCATGAAAGCTCACTTTCAAAGAATGAACATTTTCGTCAAATCTGTCTACTCCTTCCATGTATTTGATGTACTATTCAATAACCGAAGGGCAATCCACTTGAATTTTGCTTCGTTTCCCTGCAATAGCACTGACTCGATCTGCTTTCAAAATTGGAGTTACATTGTGTCAGTTTGAAGCAAGAGTGACAATATTATTATCATGCCATCGAACAACAGCATCATCCTGTGTCACAGCGAAAGATATTGCACCACGATTGCGCTTTTTCATCTACTTAAAGACGTTAGCTGCTGACCATAGTTTATATACAAAACGCATGAATGTGAATATGCTGATTGTCACTGTCTCCCATAATAGGGAACCATTGTTTCATGAATAGATTTGTGACTCCACCGTATCTTTTCAAACTGTTGGCCAAAATTGCCATTTAGAATATCGAAGTATCTTCGGACTTTACCAAATTCATCATTAGGAGGAAGATTGAAATTGTCCGAAAGATGTAAATACTTATGGATTTCTGTAAACCTACTTCTCCTCATGGTATTGGATACAAGTTCATTGTGTACATCTGATTTTGTTTCGCAAAACATTGTTATGCTTTGGGGAGACATATAGCCTGTCAGTAAGAGAATGACAATGTAAACTTTTTATATCATTTTTGTCCAATTCAATAGAATGATTCCTTTGGAAGGCATACAATTTTGACATTTTACACATGACAGCGAGTATTTCTTCACTGAACAGGAGCTCGAAACATTAGACAGAAGTAAGTTTTGATTCCTTATAATCCGTAAATGTTTCATCTACGTCGCCTCTTCCAGATTTACAAGTAAAGATTTCTTCTTTGTCAGACCTTTCTTTATTACGAAAAGAAATATTAGAAGTAGATTTTTTTTTTCTCTGCTGAAGTCTAATACTAGAAATAGATAGTCTTTCATCGCGATAAATGTTAGAATAACACTTGTGTTCTTTCGTAGACCATAATTATTTCTTCCATGTATATTCATATCTGATTTCGGTAGTTTGTTTTTGTATGTTGAAACTTCAGTGTTTATTTCCTCAATATAAGAATTGGACATTGTTATCTCGTCAATTGTTTATAGTCTAGGGTTACTTCCTTCATCATTATCTATTAGTACGTCATTGGCAGAAGTAACGTTGACTTCAAAATGTAGATCTGAGTATTCTTCCGGGAAGATGGTTGATGTCACTGGTTGTTTCGTCACCACTTTCCTCATCGATATCTGGTCCATCAGCCTGTGGAAATATGGTAATATCAATAACAGACGAAGCTCCAAGTGTAGCTTCGTCCATCATCTCCAGTATTTCATACACAGTCAGGCTATAAAAGAATAATAAGTAACATAACTATATTAATATAATGAGATCGGACGTTTAATGTATCTGACCAATGTCACCTGGAGGTGACATGTCACTTTGTAGTCCCAATATACACTAAATGCAACTTTTTTACTTGTTTTTGAAAATTGCATATAAAATATCAATAGTTTAGTAATGTATATATCGAAACAAAAATAAAACTATAAATGACAATTTATTACATGTGTCGTCTATGCTTATCCTTATTTAACAAATATATTGGTTATACAATATTTTGTTACATAATATATTTATTTGAACGTTTTCGGCTCTATAGAGCCATCATCAGAAACAAGTAAGCCCATATGTATGGTGTGAGTACACTATCGTACAAGTAAACTCAATTAATGTTATAATTAAAATGACATGTTTCTATTTAAAATCAATAATTGTAAGGCAGAAATTACAATATAAATACAAGCCGCCATCATCATCATCATCCTTCACGAATTAGGCCTCTGTAGACCTGTTTCGGCCCCATCTAGCAGTCTTCTTAACGGTCTTCCTGGTCGACGATGTCCTCTAGATTTATATTGCATCATAATTTTTGGGATTCTTGAATTTTCCATTCTTCTTACATGATCTAGCCAATTGAATTTGTACCTTATACTGCTTGTTTGAGGCTTGAAAGTAATGTAGTTTTCCCTAATCCTTATCGTTAGGTAGTCCAGTAGTGGGGCTGCCACTTTTAGCCTCTGGACAGGCTTGTAATGCAGCATTTCCTCTGCATTTGATGAAACAGTTATACCGCCGTGACTCGGTCGCCATTTCCTCGTTGGTAGAAACAGGGTGGACCACGGGAAGGTGAGGATGGCATTTGGATAGGAGAGGCTGTATGTTTCGCATCACTATCCCTTCTTCACCCCATACAAGCCGCCTTGTATTTATATTGTAATTTTTGCCTTACAATTATTGATTTTAAATAGAAACATGTCATTTTAATTATAACATTGAGTTTACTTGTACGGCAACATATAGTGTACTCACACCATACATATGGTCTTACTTGTTTCTGATGATGGCTCCATAGAGCCGAAAACGTTCAAATAAATATATTATGTAACAAAATATTGTATAACCAATATATTTGTTAAATAAGGATAAGCACAGATGGCACATGTAATAAATTGTCATTTATAGTAATTAGCTTATCGGCCCCATCATGCCTCTTAAAAAATAAAACTACTTATCTCTTAGTTCTATTTTTACAAGCCATTATGTGAAGTGCGCACAAACTTGAGATTCTTCTGCACCC
The DNA here is from genome assembly GCA_025594305.2 of Periplaneta americana. Taxonomy (NCBI): domain Eukaryota; kingdom Metazoa; phylum Arthropoda; class Insecta; order Blattodea; family Blattidae; genus Periplaneta; species Periplaneta americana. The sequence goes on along the minus strand of JAJSOF020000040.1, from coordinate 33,442,184 downwards.
ACGCTGATGTTTTCTTCTCTACTGCTGCAGATTTACGAGCTAGTCGCCAAAAGTGGTTGAAATTCTGTTACCAGATGTCTGATAAGGCATTGTCGACGGCGATTTATGTTTAAATATATTTATTAGTAATTTTGGACAGCTTGTTAGGGAGCGTCACTTGTAGGTGACATTGGGACATCAAGAGTTAATATACAAACCAAGAAATTTGGTTGTTGATGTTTCTAGTAGAGGTATACGTTGATAGCTGTGTCCAATGTTTCAGACATTAAATTTGAAGTGGTTTTAAATTTAATTATGTTAGTTTTATTAATATTTAATGCTAGTTTATTGGTTGTAAACCAGTCATAAATTTTAAGGAGAATTATTTCTGTTTTATATTTGAATGTGGCAAAGTTCTTGTCCGTAATTATGATACTTGTGTTATCTGTTCCTTTTATAATGGGGCCAAGGTCATTTATAAAAATTAAAAAAGAAGAGGCCCTAATATAGATAAAAAAAGGTCACGGTTTCTGGTGTTGTATATATGTACATCATTCCTATGTGTCAACATATGTGAATTTTCTTTGACGAAATTTAGGGCTTGATAAATATACAGTAATGTTACAGTCATGTTTTTTTCATTTACAAATAACGGTGTGCAGTGTGCCTTCATTGATGAATTAGTTATAATTCTAATAGCTTTTTTTGTAACATAAATACCTTATTAGTATGAGAACTATTACTCCATAAAAGTAGTCCATAAGAAAGTATACTATGAAAATAAGAAAAATAGACAACTCTAATGTAATTCTTCGGAACATACATTTTCAAATTTCGCAGAAGAAATATTACTCTTGACAATTTTTTACAAACAGAATCAACATGGTCTGCGCCCAAGTAAGTATTCTGTCCACAGTGATACCAAGAAGTTTAAAATGATCATTTTCCATGACTGTACTACTAAACAACAAAGATGCAGTTTTACTTTCATTTAAAAGAACCATTTCTTGGCTTGATTAAAAACGGAATTACTAAGAGTTTTCAATTCATTAATATCTCTATGACTTGTCATAGTTGAATACCGGTATTATGCTGTGCTCTGGCTTTTTTAGGTTTCATTTTGACTTCTTCCTTGAATTCCTCTTCATAAAATATGCATTGTTGTTCAGCTTTCCTCTTAATTTCCTTTCAGCTTTTTGTAAGCTTTTAAAATTCTTCTCTCTCTTTCTACTTACTGAAACTGATGTGTGAGAAAATTCTTCACTGGTATCTGGTGACGTCCCTGGCCCTTATTCCACTGAATAAACATGGATCTGTTCGTTAATATATGTATTTATCTTACTATTTTCCATTTTGTAATACTTCCTGAGAAAGGTTACACACAACAGAAGTACTTTTGTTTAGGTTTTTGCCTTGTGCGAGAGTCTGTAATTTGGATAATATATTTTTTCCTGTGGAGTTTCTATATATTATAATTCCCTGTTTAAAGTAGAATCAACATGGTAATCTGGGTCTTTCACGCTGTTATCTGAGTCCCAATCCATTTTAAACAATGAAATTAAACTGAAATATCACAAACAATCTGCTTAAGAAGTCCGAGAGGATAAATATGCAAGGCACCATTAAAGAATAAGCAGGCTAACCAACATTCGCTATACAAACACACTAGGAATTAAAATTATACTAAATAATAACGAAAAATCTTAAAATAACTTATAAAATCCATAAAATTGTTCAATTTTAAATTAAAGAAAGTCATATTTAAATAGGTTTTTTTTGAATGGAACCATCTAATGCTTATCTACTAATATAATATTAATCCAGAAAAATCACAGTCAATCATTGTGGGCCATTCACGTTTGTTAAGCACTATTACCATACCAAATTTGTCCCCGATTAAAATACACGGCACCGAAATTCCGTTCAGTGAATCAATAAAGAATCTAGGTATTTATATGGATAAAAGTTTAAATTGGAACATTCAAGTTACAGAAACCTGAAAAAGGTATTCTCATTAATCCACTCGTTTAGACGATTGAAGAATTTTCTACCCTTTTCCATGAAAAAAATGCTAGTGCAAACACTCGTGATGCCCCACTTCGATTACTGTGATATTCCGCTTACTGACCTAAGCATTACTTCGGCGCAGAGACTACAACGTGTTCATAATATGTGCGTCCGTTTCGTCTGCAATATTCACCGGCTGATCACGTAACACCATCCCTCGAAATGTTGTCCTGGCTCCGTCTAGAAGATCGTAGGAAAATCCACTGTCTTTCCCTTCTCTTTCACATATTGCATTTCTCCACTTCTGTCTATCTTGCGTCTCGTTTTCAAAATTTATCCACCCATCATAACCTAGATACACGATCACAACACTCCTCAATATTATCCATTCCCTCCCACCGAACATCCTGATATTCATCTTCTTTCACTGTGGCTGTTCCTCGACTTTAGAATTCCCTACCGAGTAATGTCAGGGACTGTCAGACATCAAATCAATTTAAGAATAGGCTAACGAGATATTTTTCTAACAATTATTGTCAACAATAATAGCTGTTTCAGGTTTCTCAATGTTTAATGGTTATATATATCACAGATAAATATCTAAATTATCTCATTATTATTATTATTATTATTATTATTATTATTATTACCCTATAATATTATTATTATTATTATTATTATTATTATTATTATTATTATTATTATTATCATTATTATTATAACTATTTCTTACCAGTGTTTATTATTGTCACACTAACATTAGTTATCCAACTTTCATTATTTACTTTCATGTTGTTTTATGGTCTAGATATTAATGTAATAACTATGTAAGCAATTGTATTCAATTAGAATTAGAGTCTGGCTGGGCGGAAGAGAAGGCCCACTGGCCTTAGCTCTGCCAGATTAAATAAATAAATTATTATTATTATGTTACAATTTATACAACATGAACCTTTTCGGCATATTTATGCCATCTTCAGATGTTAAAAAAGTCTTTGAGCATGCTTAATATATGCTACAATGGTGAAACATGAATGACAAGCGACATAATCATTGTGTACGATTTAAATAAACTTATAAGATACTGTGTCCACACAGCTGTTGGTTGTACACTATCACTTCGTAATGGATTAAAACACAGACTGGATAAATGGAACAACTGGTCCAGATCTATAAAACTTAGTATTAAAACACTAGCAGATGATGCTTGGTAAAATTCAGAGATAAATGTCATTAATCACTTAGTTTACATTTTCAAAAACCATTAAAACCATTAAATCTCTGCATCTATAGTGGTTTGTGCTGTGTGGTTTTCAGCCATTAGCAATTCGTTGCCGAGACACCGGTAAGAACATATCACTACAACAACACAAGCTTCTAATGTCTGGCCCTCCGAACTCCGTGAAGTGACAATTCGAAATCTGTTCATACACAACCATAGCAAGCTGATACCAAATAATAACATCACTGTACTCCAACGAATTGCTAATGGCTGAAAACCACACAGCACAAACCACTACAGACGCATAGATTTAATGGTTTTAATATGTTTTTGAAAAATGTTAACTAAGTGATTAATGACATTTATCTTTGAATTTTACCAAGCATCATCTGCTAGTGTTTTAATACTAAGTCACATTTTGTGGTGGTATCCGTGTATTGCGAGTCCAACGATTGCATATCTTTGCAGTTGGTTCGGTTTGGTCCAATCCCTGTATATAATGGCATCTGTGCAGAAGAAATTACTATCGACTCCTCTCTGCTTTGTCGTCTTTCATGCGATAACTTTGTTGTAGGATTCGTTGGATGGCAAGGCCATTTTCATCCTTAGATCCTCTATGAAGAAGGTTTCTCTAGCAAGTCAGTACATATACCTGTTCGGTGCGGATTTTCCTGCTCCAAGTGTTCTCTTCAGAAATCTGGCCTTGACTTTTTCGATTCTTTCCATATCGCTGATTGATAACTTGTCCCAAATCATTTCTAGTCCATATGTAACTACGGGTGCTATTGTTGTATGGAAGAGTTTCATTGCTGTGATGACAATTTCTTGGTGGCGAAGATTGCTCTGTCTATTGATGCCGTTCTCTCCTGGATGTGCCACCAGGAAAGGAATACAAGGAAACGTAACTTGTGAGCAGCTCACATCAATAAGCAGCAACAAGTCATTCAAGATAGGAATACCTTTCCACTTCCTTGAACAAACAATGGACCCAGAATTCTGGCCAGCAGGAATCATTGTGAGGCGCTTTCGCTTCTTTCGTAGAAGAGAAGGAGTGCATCTCGAACAATACGAGTAAGGAAATTAAAATACTCAATTGGAATGCGGAAGGATTAAGGAAAGCCCTGACATTCATACCAATGGAAACACTGGACAAATACGATGTAATGATCTTTAAGAGAATCTTATAATGGAGCCAATAGAAATAAAAGGTTTCTATGGAACACACAAACTGGCCATACAGACAGAAGGAAGACCAAGTGGTGGAGTCTCGTGCTTCTTCAAGCCAACCCTAGGGAACTTCAAAATTGTGCTCAAGGAGGAAAATTTACTGTTTTAATCCATTACGAAGTGATAGTGTACAACCAACAGCTGTGTGGACACAGTATCTCATAAGTTTATTTAAATCGTACACAATGATTATGTCGCTTGTCACTCATGTTTCACCATTGTAGCATATATTAAGCATGCTCAAAGACTATTTTAACATCTGAAGATGGCATAAATATGCCGAAAACGTTCATGTTGTATAAATTGTAACATATTAATATATTAGTAGATAAGCATTAGACAGTCCCATTCAGTCCATACCTATTTGTACTCTGCTTATCGGTCAAAACTCCAACAAAATGAAAAAGTCATATTTAGCTTAAATGACAAGAAATTATGATACAAATGAGGTGCAGTATTTAGTTGTAAGCATCTAAACACAGAGCAAATGATGGTAGTAGGTGAAATTGGACATGGAACGTTATGGAATGGAAATGTAACTATATAAAGGACATGGAACAGTTTGGAATAACATCATAGCAAAATTATGGGGAGGAATATTTACAATTTTGTTCGATTCATACATGCAGACAAGGACATGGGACATACTGAAACACAAAAATCATTTTCTTAAAAAGATGGACTTAGAACAGTCTGGTTCTCAGCCATCGATTTATCACCTACTCTGTTCAAAACCTACTTAGAGGATTTAGTGAAGAACTGTTTTCAGACCATGGGGGAATAAAATGTATAAGATTTGCTGATGATATGGCGTTGTTACCAGAAGAGGAGATGATACTAAGGGATATGCTACTGGAGCTAAATGACAGCTGTGAGCAGTAGGAATTAAGATAAATGCAAATAAGACGAAGATCATGGTCATAGTAAAGAAGGTAAACTTTCGAATTCTAAATTAGGCAGTAGAGCAAGTGGAAAACTTCAAATACTTGGGGTGTACTATAAGCAGTAACATGAGCTGCTGCCAAGAAGTCAAAAGGAGAATAGCAATGGCAAAGGAAATTTAATAGAAAAAGGAGCATCTTCTGCGGACCTCTGGAAAAAGAACTAAGGAAGAGACCAGTGAAGTGCTTTGTGTAGGGTGTAGCATTGTATGGTGCAAAAACATGGACATTACGACGAAGTGAAGGGAAGCGACTAGAAGCATTTGAAATGTGGATATGGAGAAAGATGGAACGTGTAAAGTGGACAGAGAGAATAAGAAACGAAGCTGTGTTGGAAAGAGTAGATGAAGAAAGAATGATGCTGAAACTGTTCAGAAAGAGAAAAAGGAATTAGCTGGGTCACTGGTTGAGAAGAAATTGCCTTCTGAAGGATTTACTGGAAGGAATAGTGAACGGGAGAAGAGTTCGGAGCAGAAGAAGATATCAGATGACAGACGACATTGAGATATATGAGTCATATGAGGAGACAAAGAGGAAGGCAGAAAATAGGAAGACTGGAGAATGCTGGGTTTGCAGTGAAAACCTGCCCTTAGGCAGAACACTATGAATGAATGGATGTAATTTTGTTATGCAGTATTCTGAAGAAATATGACGAATATTTGAAAATAAATAACAATATTATGATAAAAAAATTCTTTATCTGTAGGCCTATATTCAATGGTCTTGAGGAACCTGGAAAATTAATTTCATTCATAGTCCAAGGGCAGGTCTTTCACTAAAAACTCAGCATTCTAAAATCTTTGCTATTTCCTACTTTCTTAGTCTCCGCATATGATCCATGTATCTTGATATTTTATCATCTGATATGTTCTTCTGCCCCGGACCTTTCTTCCTTTCATTATTCCTTTCAGTGAATCCTTCAATAGACATTTTCTTCTTAGTAAAAGACCCAGTCAATTACTTCTTCTCTTCCTGATCAGTTTCAGCATCATTCTTTCTTCATCCACTTTTTTCTAGTATATTTCTTATTCTGTCTGTCTATTTCACATACTCAGTTCTTCTCCATATCCATATTTCAAATGCTTCTAGTCGTTTCTCTTTACTTCGCTGTAATGTTCATGTTTCTGTCCCATATAATGTCACATTCCACAAGACACTTTACTAGTCTCTTCCTTAGTTCTTTTTGCAGAGGCCGTAGAAGATGATTTTTTTTCTATTAAAAGCTTGTTTTGCTATTGCTATCATCCTTTTGACTTCCTCCCAGCAGCTCACGTTTTTTTAATTGGTTACTTTACGACGATTTATCAACTGCTATGGTTATCTAGTGTCTAAACTCCGGCAAAGTGAGTCCAGCGTCCTGAGCCGAAAGTTACCCAGCATTTGCTCGTAATGGATTAAAGGAAAACCCCGGAAAAAACCTCAACCAGGTAACTTGTCCCAACCAGGATTTTAATCCAGGCCCGCTTGTTTCATGGTCAGGTATGCTAACCGTTACTCCACAGCATTGGACTGCAGCTCATATTACTGCTTAAAGTACACCCCAAATATTTGAAGCGGTCCACTTGTTTGCACTGTCTCGTTTCCAAGTTATAAGTTTACGTTCATTAATTTTCTTCCGATAACCATAGTCTTCGTCTTGTTTCCATTTATCAACAGCTGCTGTTGTTTTGATACAGTAGTCTCCTCTTATGCTAACAACTTCATATCATCAGCAAATGTTTTGCACTTTATTCTTCATTCTTTACCCAGGTAGATAGTCATTTTTAAATTTAATGACAAGGAAGAGGTGGAAAAATTCAAATATCTTGGAGCAACAGTAACAAATATAAATGACACTCGGGAGGAAATTAAACGCAGAATAAATATGGGAAATGCCTGTTATTATTCGGTTGAGAAGCTCTTATCATCCAGTCTGCTGTCCAAAAATCTGACAGTTAGAATTTATAAAACAGTTATATTACCGGTTCTTCTGTATGGTTGTGAAACTTGGACTCTCACTCTGAGAGAGGAACATAGGTTAAGTTTGTTTGAGAATAAAGTGTTTAGGAATTGTATACGCATTGTATTCTTCACCTGACATAATTAAGAACATTAAATCCAGATGTATGAGATGGGCAGGGCATGCAGGGAAAAAGACCATTAGGGAGGCCGAGACGTAGATGGGAAGATAATATTAAAATGGATTTGAGGGAGGTGGGGTATGATGATAGAGACTGGATTAATCTTGCACAGGATAGGGACCGCTGGCGGGCTTATGTGAGGGCGGTAATGAACCTTCGGGTTCCTTAAAAGCCATTTGTAAGTAAGTAAGATAGTTTTAGTGTGAATGGTGATAGTTGTGTTTGTAGATATAGTAACTGTGCCGTGATAAAGGTGGTATTGATAGTTGTTACTGTGTTGTGATTGTGAATGTGGTTTTGAGTGTTAAAGTGGTGCTGTGCTTGTGATATACACAGTGAAGTTTAATTTGCAGTGTGTGGTTACTAATAACAGCATGTCAGAAAACTGGGAAAGTCTCCACAGCCATCTATTGAAGCTCCTTGACTTTTAAAGAAATACACATCCAAGTCGTATCAACCATTTTTCTTCGAGATTAATATCGGATTTATAACAGGCTCGCGTTTTCAAATGTCTTCTTCTGAGCCTCTCTAGCAGCCATAGATGTTTGTAACGTGGTCATTTAAATATCTTCTATATCGAAATTCATATAACAAAATGAAACTCCTTGAAATAGAGGAAACAAAAAAATTGTTATATTGTTTCCACAGAAAGTAGCGACCAAAAGTCTCTTTCTCCAGCAGCTGTAGTAAAACTGCAAGAAAATGAAACATACAGTCACCTTCTTCAATATTTCATTGTATGAGAGAATGGATCTGTTAGCTTAGGTATCATTTTCAAAACTTTTCCGCAGAATTTCAAATTTTACTTCCAATATATTCAGAAGTTCAGATAGAACCTTTATCTCAATTACTCTCACGTTCATTTCCCTAATTTATCTCAGGTTTTTCTCTTCCTCGAGCTCGTTCAGTTCACCTGCATAATTCCAAAAATGTCTGTCTGCAACTCTCTCCTCAAGCTCAGTATTCAATTTCTCCGATTCTCTTTTTTTATGTTTATTAGTCATTGTGTGTTTGGTGAGCTCTACGCTCGTTTGAACCCTGAACCACAGGACCTCCACAAGCGGGAGCTGGACTCTATAGTAGCCTATTTTCATTTTATATCCCTACTAGCTTAAATTATCCGACGTTGCCCGGGTTTTAAATTTTGGTCTATTTCTAAATAAACTGTTTGTTAGACTTATCGGAGACCTCGGCAAGGGAACTACGAGGGGGATCCAGGAAATAACGACCGTTTTGTTGTAATAATTAAAAAATATATATTTATTTGAAAAAACAAAGTCTGTTACATAACTGAAGCTTCCTTTACTTCTCTACATAATCACCACCTACATTTAAACATTTGTCGTATCTGTTCACTAGCTTTAGAATTGCCGTGTTATACTCCTCTGCCGCCAGTTCATTAAGCCAGGTGTTCACTGTCTTCTTCAACTCTTCATCACTTCCAAAACGCGTACCACCCAGAAAGTCTTTCAGCTTAGTGAAAATCGCTAGGAGCAAGGTCTGGACTATAGGGCGGATGATCAAAGATTTCCCAACCGAATTGATCCAGAAATTCTCGAGTTGAAGCAGCAGTGTGCGGGCGGGCGTTGTCGTGAAGAAGCACAACTCCTCTCAAAAGCATTCCTCGCCTCTTGTTTTGGATGGCTCGCCGTAGTTTTCGTAAAGTCTCACAATAACAATTTGCATTGATTGTAATGCCTTTTGGCATGAAATCCAGCAAAAGAACACCTTTGCGATCCCAAAAGACAGTAGCCATGACTTTTTGTGTTGAGAGAGTCTGTTTGAATTTTCTCGGTTTCTTGGGTGATGGGGATGATGCCACTGACGTGATCGGCGCTTGGTCTCTGGGGTGTTGTGAGACACCCAGGTCTCATCACCAATCACAATTTGATCAAGAAAGGCGTCTCCATCTGTGTGATATCGAATCAAGAATATCAATGCTGAGGCCATTCTCTGAGTTTTGTGTTGGTCACTCAGTTGCCGTGGAACCCATCGTGCACAGATTTTGTGGTAGCCAAGATGTTGCGACACAATTTCACCAAGCAAAGAACGAGAAATGTCAGGAAAGGCAATATGCAATTCGTCGAGTGATGTGCGCCTGTCTTGCAAGATTCTGTCGTTCACTTTAGTCTTCAGGTCTTCTGTGATGAGTGATGGGCGTCCGGGTCGAGTTTCATCGTGGACATTTGTTCGCCCATTGTTGAATATTTCGCACCATTTTCTCACATTTCTTTCATTCATTACAGTATCACCATACACTTATTTCAATTGCCGGTAAATTTCTGCAGGTTTCAAATGTCGGGCATTCAAAAATCGAATCACACTCCTCACCTCACAGTCGGCGGGATTATCAATCACGTCGTTCATTTTGAAGTAACACAAAATGCACAATGGCGACTTGTTGCAACCAGTACTCACAACATTATGAGAACACATGTTAAGGAAGCCAGTTGACCTTCAAACAAGGAAGGGGAGTCAGCTGCGCGGCGGGTATGCGCGAACGGTCGTTATTTCCTGGATCCCCCTCGTATATAAAACCAAAACGAACCATATTTACTTACGTTTTCTCCTTCCTAGTGACGAATATTAAAGAAAGTGCCACTAATATCCAAAGAAACTGACTAATCGAAATAATTCCATCTCACCTATGAATAGAGTTTTAACAACATTAAGACCTTATGCTACAGGGATATTTAAGATATTTAACATTGTGATTGATGATAACATTTATCGTACCACGGCATTATGCATTATTAAGCCTTTCTGCCCACAATATATTTAATTTCCTTCAATGCCAAACTACAATCTGTAACGGATGGGTTCTATCAAATACTTGAATTTCATGGTGTTTTGCAGTAACGGAGACTATACTCATCAGAATTCACTCTCCTGGAGAAGGCAATGTAGAACACTACCACAACAGAAAATCATATTTTTCTATAAACGGCCAAGTCATTAGTGACCATAACTTATTAATAAGAGACGGGTTAACAGTAACAGTAAAATAGGCTCTATATTATTATTGCAATATTATAATATTGTAATATTATCACAAATATTACTATAACTTATAATAATTGCTTAAAATCGAATGGCTATATATAGCAATACGTGGGAAAAAACATCATCTTCTTTTTTTTCCAGTTAATATTGGCACTCATATTACGTTTCCATGAGTTTTTGACACAAATTCTTGTTAGTGCATAATTTTGGTGAGTCAATATTTCGCAATAGTAGGTCTACTATGGCTATTCAATATTAAGTAAATTATGTGGTAGCAATCCTTGTAGCTTGAAAGAATTCTAGAATTCAATTGGATAAAACAGTCTGCTCACTATCTACAAAACTGCATCAAGGAATTCATAATACGGTCCTGGACTGCGTAAAGATACTTATTGCATGAATTATCTAGTTTTAGCCTTCATGATGTGTAACAACAATGTAATTTAATTTCGTGTTAAAATTTCCAAGGCCTCGTGAAAGTCTATGTTGAATACAACAGACAATAATAAAGAACAATTGACTGTAGAAGATTTTGCATTTTAATATAATACATGAATATTTGATCTATTTATTTTTATTTTTCATATATTTAATTAATTTAACTTCCATTTGCACAATTTTAATGTAGCCTATGTTCTTCTCCTGGTTATGAAGGTTAAATGTGCAAACTTTGGCACATATCGGTCAAAGCGTGTAGATTTGTATAGAGAACATACACACACATACATACATACATACCCACATTCAATTTTATATACAGTAGCGTGCAAATTAATCCGAACACGACATATTTTTACATTTTCTGTCATTGTTGGCCTCACAGCTGCTCATACCGCTTTAATTGACATCTGTAGTACATGTAATTCCATTGTTGAAGGCCTGTCATTTTTTTTTATAATATGTGACATTTTGCCTGTCGTTTTGTACTTATAAGCATTTCAGTTGTGTTGAAGACTTAATACTGCAATCCTGTGTACATTCTGTCGTCTTCACAAATGGATACAACTCCACGAAAATGGTCCAAAATTATAACATTAGCAGAGCATTCTTCTATGACACAGAGGCAAATTGCTGCAGAATGTCACATCGGTTTGGCTACTGTTAATTCGATCATAAAACGATACAGGGAGACTGGATCCATCACACCCCAGAAAAAAGGAAACTGTGGCCGGAAAAGTAAGACTTCACCTGCAGATGATCGTTTAATTGTCAGGAAAAGTAAATTAAATCCTAGACTAACTGCTGTCGACTTAACCCGCGAGTTAATGGCTACCACTGGGGAGAATATTCACGTCACAACAGTGCGGCGTAGGCTTTTGGAAGCTGGACTAAGGGTTCGTAAGTCTATTAAGAAGCAACTGCTAACCCCTGTTATGTGCAAAAAACGCTTAATGTGGGCAAAATTACATCAACACTGGACAGTGAATGACTGGAAGAATGTACTTTTTTCCGATGAGTCTCATTTCGAGGTCCACGGCCACCGTGTTTCTTACGTACGGAAAGGATCCGAAAAAGTAACAAGCACCCAGATACCCCCATAAAGTAATGTTTTGGGGTTGTTTTATACATGAAGGGCCTGGAGCATTAATACCAATCAAGGGAATAATGAATTCTGACAAATATATTCACTTATTGGAAACCAGAATCGTACCCCAGCAGCAAAAATCATTTCCGGATGGCAGAGGTGTGTTCCAACAAGACCTGGCACCATGCCATACGTCTCAAAAAACTACAGAACTCTTCAACAAGAAGAATATTCAGGTACTCCCCTGGCCAGGCAACTCACCCGACATCAACCCCATTGAGAACTTGTGGTCAATTTGCAAAAGAAGAATGCAAAAATGGATTGTTCTACAAAGTAGAAGATGATTTCTGCCCTCATTGGTGTATGGTTTCGCGATGGAGAAATGAAGAATATTTGTGGGAAATTAGTGGAATCCATGCCAAATTGTCTCAGAGCTGTTATTAGGAACAAGGGAGGCCACATAGATTACTGAGGTATGTCTTAGATCCTTTTTTTATCCCGTTTGAGTGTTTTTGCATAAGTAATTACGTTGTTCGGATTAATTTGCACGCTACTGTATTAAGATAATTCATTCATTCATTCATTTATTTTATTCCATAGATCTTACATGAGCAATGAAGCTTTAAGATGTGGAACATGTCAACATTTTACAATATTACAATTACAATTTTTACAAATTTTTATAGTTTTACAATTTAGTAATTTTCTAAATTTTTACAATTTTGTACAATTTTTTACATTTTTTTTTTTTTTACATTTTGGCGAGATGTAGTGAGATGAGATGAGGTCCGAGGATTCGCAAAAATATTACCCGGCATTTGCCTTTTCGGTGGGGGAAACCTCGAAAACCTAACCAGGTAATCAAATCAAAGGGGGTAATCAAATCAAAGGGGTTGATGCCAAGGACTCGCCATAGACCATCCGGCTTCAGTCCCACGGCTGGGGAAAACCTCCGAAGAAACCAAAGTCCAAAGGGGGGTCCAACCCAAGCCCGAACGCAGCTCCGGATCAGCAGCCCAGCCAGAATACATCAGCTTTTGATGCGGAAGTCCAAGCAATTAGAGTGACATTACAACAACTCACAGTCTACTTAGGTAAAATCAGTAATGCTGTTACCTATCTGACTTTAGAACGGCTATCCAATCAATTATTCAGACTTTCAGGCCTGGTTCAATAGAAATAAAAGACTGGCAAGATATGCTACAAGAACTTCCAGCAAACAATAAAACAGATGCTCTACAGTGGATACCGGGTCACTGCGCAATCTATGAATATGATCAAGCAGACTCCTTGGTAAGAAGGGAGCTCAGCGTTCATTAACCAACTTAAAACTGTGAAAATAGCTGTATAAGAGCAATTCAAGACGCAACATCTTATGTTTCCATGTATTATGCACTAATTTTTTTTCCTTTATTAACTCTATACCATCTATTACAGTAGTACTACCTGATTGTGCTAACTCATGGCGTTACATTTCAACAATGTGACATTGAAACTTGTGTTCAGAACATCAGAAACATCTGAGAAGCACTGGAGAGTCAGATGATGAGAGAGAGATGGAACGGAGAAAAATTCTCTCCGGCGCCGGGATTTGAACCCGGGTTTTCAGCTCTCCGTGCTGATGCTTTAACCACTAAGCCACGCCGGATACAATCCCTACACCGTTGAGAATCGTCTCAGATTAAGCTCCATCTCATCATCTGAGAAAGCAGAATATCTGCATGGAAATATCATATGTACTTCGGTACATCAAAATAAATACTGGAGAGTCAGTTATGAAAACAGCAATTCACCCAAGAAGAAGTGCAGTCGCACTCTTTAGTCTGACAAGAGGGCGAAACACCTCATCTGTTTTGGGATTTGGGACACCATCCTGCAAATTCTGTAACTCTAATACAGAGATGGACCGACAACACCTTACAATATGTCTTGATCTAGAGTCACTCACAGAAGTGGAACACTAGCCAGGAAGAAGAATGTTTGTTCACTTATTTCCTTTTAGGATTAAAGGTTCTGTAACCAATTTACCGGCAAATAAATAAATAAATAAAATAAATAAAATTAAATAAATAAATTAATTAAATAAATTAAATTAATAAATTAAATAACTTAAATAAAACATAAAATAAATAAATAAAATAAATATAATTAATTAAATTAAATCTAATTAATTATATTAAATTAATTAAATTAATTAAATAAATAAAATAAATAAATGAAGTACATTAAATTAACTACTTAAATAAAAAATTAATGAAATAAAATAAAATTAAATGAATTAAACAAATAAATGAAATAAATAAATAAAATATATTAATTAAATAAAAAATTAAGTAAAGAAATTAAATCAATAAATAAATAAAATAAATTAAATAAATAAAATTAATTTAATTAACTTAAATAAATTAAATAAATAAATCAAATATATAAATAAGATACATTAAATTAACTAAATAAGAAAAATAAATGAAATAAAATTAAATTAAATTAATTTAAAAATTAAATAAATAAATCAAATAAATAAAATAACTAAATAAATTACATAAATAAATAACTAATTAAATTAATTAAATAAATCAAATAAAGTAAATTAAATAACTTAAATTAAGTAAATAAATTAAATTAAATATATAAATGCATTAAATGA